>CM056052.1:405855755-406504281 GCA_029574335.1 Rana kukunoris | reverse complement strand
ATCTGGCAGGCGATTCAGGGGCTGGTTGGTAGAAATCAGTCTATACAAAAGTGATCTCCAGGAGAAGACCTCTACACCACCCCCGTCTGTTTTTCCTGACCAAGGGCCACAGAAATAATACCCTGTACATAAGAGGTATTGGCGTCCAGGCTCAACAAGAAATTGAACAGCTTGAGGTCAAGGACAAGGGATCCACCCGCATGCGGGGCAGATGTGTTAGTAATCTGTGGGACCAGTGGTCACTGGTTATGTCTCTCCCCCAGTGCCGCGGCGTTTGTGGCTTCCATGCAACATTAGAGGATGGCGGAAGCTGGCCTGATTACTCCGGCATAGCCCTGACAACCTTTTCTGTGCAGGGACAGTAGGGGTGGGTAGTAGAGGACCCACGGTCCCTTACATCTTGTCCAGGCCTACTTCGAAGGGGGTATTACATCCTGTCGTGCAACAGGTGAATTAATGGTCTGGCTATTTTAGCCCACATTCTTCAGGATCAGGGTTTTTAGAATCAACGGCACTTCCTTTGATTCATACAGGAAGGCTGGCCTCCAGGACCAGATATCCCAGGATCGGGAGAGCCCATGTTCCTGGTATGAAACAGATGGTGGCATCCTTGGAAGTTTGTCAAAGATAAAATTCCTGCCTTCCTGCATTTGGAAAGGAGACGGAGCCAGCCTTAAGTTACATCAAGGATCCGATCTCGGCCTTGCCTCCAAAGGTCGCTTGCTTCACACTCTTTGTTCCGAGCCATTATACAAGGGGTGACGCGCATAAGTCCACCAGTTTAGTCGCCCTTGTGCTTGGAGGATTGGCTCTAGTTTTGTCGGCTTACAGGATCAGCTCTGTGGGCCGATGCACCATATTTCCCTTCAGCCTTTAACAAGGGAATTGGTGTTCTTGGTTGTGGTAGCCTCCAAGAGAGTTTCAGTATTGGCAACCTCTTGGTATAAAACCATACTTATTCTTACTAGTAGGGTGATGTTAATCCTCACCCAGCCTTATTTACTAGAAGGATCTAGTGTTCATTTGAATCTAGATATTCTTACCTCCCCCTTTTTCAAAACCTTGTTTTCGGAAGGAAAGGTTATTGCTTTCTCTCAGTAGAGATGAGAGCAGTTAAATATCTATCTGAAGGTTCAGATATAGAAATCTGAAGTTTTTATTGTGCTGCCAGAAGACCCTAGATGTGGGCAGGCAGTGTTCAGTTCAGCTATTAAAATGGTTACACTCTCTCCTTTGGAGTAGAAGGGTCAAGGACTATCTGAAGCGGCTGCTCGGATACGGAAAGCTGATGTTATTGCGCTACCAGGAGGCCCCAGGAAGGGGCAGGCAGCGTCTAAAATCAACTGTTTTCAGATTGATTCATCAGGGTATTATTCAGGCTTGTGGTTCGGAGAGTGGGACTCCCCCTGTTTCTTGGGGGGGGGTGCTCCGTACCAGGATAGTAAGCGCTTTATGCGCGATGCTTTACCGAGCCTTTATGACGCAGATTTTCAGGGCCGCAACTTGGCGTCTGTGCTTAGGTTCACTGATTCTTGTCAGATGTACATAGGAGGGCAAAAGGATGCAGCTTTTTGGCGCAGTATGCATCTGGCAGAATTATAGATCCTCACATCTGATGGCCTGCGTTGTTTGTGTCTCCCTCCCCTCAGTAAGCATTGCTTTCGGACATCCCACATAGTAATGGATTGCCGCTCTGTGTCCCATGATGTACGATAAAGAAAATAGGATTTTTTATGACAGCTTACCTGTAAAATCCTTTTCTTGGAGTACATCACGGGACACAGAGCTCCCGCCCCTCTTGTTTGGGGATATTGGGACACTTATTGCTTTGCTACAAAAACTGAGGAGCTCCCAGTATGGGAGGGGTATATATAGGGAGGGAACTTCCTGTGTAGTTAATTACACCAGTGTCCACACCTGAAGGTATGACTCTATAAACCCACATAGTATGGATTGCCGCTCTGTGTCCCGTGATGTACATCCAAGAAAAGGATTTTTCAGGTAAGCTGTCATAAAAAAATCTATTTTTTCTTTTTTTCTCCTTCTCTTTTTTTAGTTTTTCACTTATTTGTTACTTTTGATCACTCATTTGTTACATTTGGAGAAAATATAAGGAATCACGTTTTTCACAGTAGTGTTTTATACTGATGATCCATAGTCTTTCAGTGTTTTTTCACCTGATTATTTATTAATTTACAGTCTTTGCGCATCATTTTAGTTTTATATGTATAGTTTATGATTTATTGTATTTAATTCTTTAAGATTGCTGCAATATTGTTGGAACACTCACAATAGGCTTGAGTACATCACAGCCATTTCACATGATATTGATTAACACTCACATTAGGTTTGAGTACATCACAGCTATATCACATGATATTTATCAAGTGATCGGGGTGAGCGCCAAATTTACCTATTATATAGACTACAGTTTTAAATACACCTTGAACCTTTTTCTATGTTTCCAATGTTCAAGTTCCTTGAATAACAGCACTAGAGCTTCCACAGATTGGCTATGTCACACACCTGCCCGGTTTCATCTGCCAAATATATCATATTTCAAGTAATATAAGAAATCTTTACCGAGTCCTCCCACAATACAAGCTGAATGATATGTTAATATACAAGTCTTGTGTCTTAATATTTTTTTTTATAATAAAATATGTTTGGTGTCATCCCTGATGAGGGTGAGATTGCTCATATGTTTGTTATCTTATGTAATCAATTTATAATGGTTCTCATTTGATTCTGTAACTACTTGACTTTCGAAACTCAACAACATTTATTGTTGAGGCAGATTGGAACCTGAAAGTATATGCCCCCCACCTGTTCACAGTTTGTTCCCATCAGGGGTGTTCAGGTGGACTGGAGACAAAACCGGCATCTACTATAGTCTGCAGAACTCCACTGTTCGATTATTTTCGTGGTCAGCCTATATTTGCTTCTTAGCGATTGCATTGTTTAAGTTCAACCTTATATCTATGTTCTCACCATCACATGTATAAGTAATTGTAACTATCCCATTTGAATGTTTGTACAATTTGTTTCTCATGAAAACTTCAATAAAAACATTGAACAAGGAACATTTTTTTATTCTTTTTTTTAACAGAATTTTTGTGGAAGACCTATGAAAGTGGACATTTATGTGGCCTTTTTTCAATAATAAATTGCATGTTAACCTTAATGCCGCGTACACACAATCTCTTTTTGTGATGTAAAAAATGTCGTTTTATCTCACGAAACAAAACAACGTTTTTGAAACTTAATTTTAAAAAACGATGTTGCCTACACACCATCGTTTTCTGAAAATGCTCTTGCAAAGCGCGGTTACGTAAGACACTTTCGACGGCAATCTGTTCCATTAAAGCTCCGTCTCATAGCTTGCTTCTGAGCATGTGCGGGTTTAAAAACGTTGTTTTAAACGTCGTTTTGCCCACACACCATCATTTTTTGTGAAACAAAAGAGGACATTCTGAAAACCGACATAAAAAATTCAAGCATGTTCGAATTTTTTTTGGTTGTTTTTTTGAAGACATAAAACGACGTTTTGCCCACACACGATCATTTTAAATGACGTTTTTTAAAACGTCGTTTTATTTCATCACAAAAAACGACCGTGTGTACGCGGCATAAGAATGGTACAAGAAAATTGTTTCCCATAGACTTCTTTTTGGTTCAGTGATTAGTTTGGCGTGTTGCAGACTTCACTCTGGTTTTGCAGTTCTTCACCCAAAAGAATCCGGGCCCATTTGCTCAGCCATATTAGTGAGTTATCTCATTCAAAATTTTGATACAGTGACATTCCACTACTTATCAATTCAGTTCTTCTTTCTATTATTTGGGGAAGTAAATGCAGCCAGCTCAAGGTTGCTTTTATATAGCATATTCAATAACTCTCAAATGAGTATAACAGAACAATTTTCTGAAGCAGCTATTAAATCTGAAAGAAGTCAAAACAACAAGATGTTATATACTTAATTTTTAGTATTGAAAGCAATTACCAGAACAGGGACATAAGCAATCCAATTTCCTGAGAGCAAAAAATATTGAAATTAGTTCCTGAGTTAGTTATTGATTTTAATGAAACTATTTTATTACTGGCTTCCTAGCAAGTAAAAAAAAATCACTGTCAAGTAATTTAGGAATGTAAATTTTAAGGACAGAAAGAAAGGAATTATTTATAGTTTTATGTGCACAGCCCAGCCCAAAACAACAGCTACTTCATGAAAGTTCACTTTCAGCACAATTTACAAATGTGCTAAAACAAATATAAACTCCATTACTTCAGGCAGTCACTTTTGACCTGCGACTTTGCAAGCAAGCATCACAAAACCGGGAAAATACTTAATTGTGTGGAAGAGAATGACCAAGATGGTCACACAATGAGGTAACTCCTCTTTGCCCATGTATACAGCCTAAGAACTCCCCCCATCACTAACACAGGGTGAATGGACAAGTCCAGCTATCTGCTGCCCTACAGAGAGATATGAGGCAGCACAGGGAGGATGCTGACATACCTATCCACGGATCAGGAGGAGAATCGATGGGCGGATTATCTTCACAAGCCTCCGGGTCTGCTGAGGCTTGCAAACACTGCTGGATTTGTTGGTCCTCAATGTGAATAGTGCTCAGTATGAGGTAGGAAATCCTGTGATGGGCATGTCAGGGACAGACAGCCCCCCTCATACCCTATGTACATAGACACCCCAAACTAATGGTAAGTCCCTGTGAAGGCATCGATCTACTAGGTGGACATAGACACTCTACGCAGTTTTAAAGAGAGGCAAACAGCAGAGTCAGCTGCCTAGAGCCTGGTAAAGCCTGGAGGAGCCTGCTTTGGGATACACATTGATAGCCCAAACCACAGTAAAGTCAAGGAGGGAAGAGGAAAGAAAAAAAGAGAAGGCAAGGTCTTGAAATATCCAGGCAATATCAAGGGATAAAAGTATTATGCCACCTAAAGGGTCCCAGTTACAGAAGGCAAAAGGGGGGTTAAAAGGGGCTACAGCTAAAAGCACTCTGAAAGCTCAATCTGTACAAGCTACAGATATTAAAGTTTTTTTTCAACAATCACATCTATCGGAAGCATCTGATATGACAGAACCTAATATAGCCCTAGCAACCAAAAAGAAAAAGAAATGGAATAACCTAGCAGTAGCCCCCTATCAACTATACAAAATGATATCATGGAAACAGGGAGAATGGAGTGGAGGGAAAGCCTTAGGACATGCAGGTATATATTCAACCCCTACCGACAGGAGTAGATATGGACAGATATGTATTTAGATTTGAAACTCCATATAAAACAGAACTGCAACTCTGGAAAATACTCAAGATAGGATGGATACTGCGGAATCAAGAATATCAATCATCGAACAGAAACTAATACAGTCTGAAAGAAAAAATCAAGAGCAAGATCAATGTTTAAAATATGCTATTACCACCATAGATGACTTAGAAAATAGAAACAGGTGGAACAACATTAGAGTCAGAGGTTTTCCGGGGGGGGGGACCTGATGTTGATGGTGGGAGTGTGTGAGGAGTAGTGATGTCGCAAACCTAAAATTTTGCGTTCACGAACGGCAAACGCGAACTTCCGCAAATGTTCGCGAACGGGCGAACCTGGGCGAACCGCCATAGCCTTCAATGGGCAGGCAAATTTTAAATCCCACAGGGACTCTTTCTGGCCACAATAGTGGTGGAAAAGTTGTTTCAAGGGGACTAACACCTGGACTGAGGCATGCCGGAGGGGGATGAATGGCAAAACTCCCATGGAAAATTATGTAGTTGCCGCAGAGTCCGTTTTAAATCCTTAAAGGGCATAAATCACCTAACATTCCTAAATTGTTTGGAATAACGTGCTTTAAAACATCAGGTATTATGTTGTATCGATCAGGTAGTGTAAGGGTTAGGGTTAGGGTAACAGATAGGGTTAGGGTTACAGATAGGGTTAGGGTTACAGACTGTAACCCTAACCCTATCTGTAACCCTAACCCTAACCCTGTCTGTAACCCTAACCCTAACCCTATCTGTAACTCTACCCCTAACCCTGGCTGTAACTCTAACCCTATCTGCAACCCTGACCCTATCTGTAACCCTAACCCTGTCTGTAACTCTAACCCTATTTGTAACCCTAACTGTAACCCTAACCCTGTCTTTAACTTACAGAAAGGGTTAGGGCTACAGATAGGGTTAGGGTTACTGACTGGGTTAGGGTTATGGGTTACAGATAGGGTTAGGGTTACAGACAGGGTGAGGGTTACAGATAGGGTTAGGGTTACAGACAGGGTTAGGGTTAGGGTTACAGATAGGGTTAGGGTTACAGACAAGGTTAGGGTTAGGGTACACAGTGCCAGACCATACTCTGACAGACCAAACTCCCCGTTTAACGCAGCACAAACAAGTGCAAACCGTCTATTTGCACAACCGCAAACTCCCCATTTACACAAGGTTGGATACCAAGCTAGCCATGTCTCGTTCCTTATCCTCACTGACGTCTTTGAATGTCTCTTCTTCCACCCAGCCACGTACAACACCAAGGGTCCCTGAAAGGTGACAACAAGTACTACCCCCTGGGACACCTGCTGTGTTTGGTCTTACACCTACTCTAAGCCACCTTCCTCCTCTGACTCCTCTTCTTCAGACTCCTCTCTCTGCGTTGCCGCAGATCCAGCAATTGACGACGACAAGGCTGTTTCTGGTGGTGATGGTGTCCCCAACTCTTCCTCTTCATGCTCATCTACGGCCTTGTGCACCGTGTAATGCACTGTGCAATCCCAATATGATTGGTATATTAAGTAGTACTATTCTTATCAGTTTAATCCCTGTTACGTCCCCTATCAGGGGACGTGTATGGAACAGAATTTAGACAACCGCAAAGAGTTGTCAATAGTTTACACACTCATGACATACATTTTATTCCTCTATGCGTCAATCTTGGTGTAGTGATGACTGTGCTCGTGCGCACATTTGGGAGATTGCAGGCAATGGGTTTTTTTTACAGCCTATGGTCGTGCTGAGGTAGTTAAGTGACAGTTAAGTGACCCAGAAAACAATGATTCTGCAGTGCCCATTGTTGGCCTAGAAGGCTTTAATGATCACCTTAGATGATCACAAAGAAAATTAATGTTATTTCTATGCAAAATTATCCAGCCGATCGCTTTTGATCTGTTCACAATGAAGCAATGACCTTATCATCTGGGGTGTGCCAACATTGCCATTGCCAACACACTTATAGAGGTGGTCGCTTCATTGTGATATGCAAGCCCCTTCACCACAACAAGGTAATGATCACGAAGGGGAATTGACACATGTATGTGCCTTTTTTTGGTTTTGTTTTTGCAGCCACAGTGCAGCACCAGAGGCCAGAAAAATTAGGCATGTACACATGCCTGAAAAAGTAGATATTGTTGCAGCCGCTGCTATAGCAGTGGCCAGAAAGCTTGATGTTTTCCAAGCAGAAAGTGCACTAAAACTTTGCGGCTAGAACCCTAGTTGGTGGAGGATAAGTCATGCAAGTCATCCAGCCTGCAGAGATAAAATACAGCAGTGTGTGGACCATTTTTAGCCCAAGGCAGCTCATCTCATCATGCCTTTTATAGTCAAATGTATCGCCCACTGTCAGTCCCTTCGGGATCCATGCCTCATTCATCTTAATAAAGGTGAGGTAATCTAGACTTTTTTGACCTAGGCGACTTCTCTTCTCAGTGACAATACCTCCTGCTGCACTGAAGGTCCTTTCTGAAAGGACACTTGAAGCGGGGCAGGCCAGAAGTTCTATCGCAAATTGGGATAGCTCAGGCCACAGGTCAAGCCTGCACACCCAGTAGTCAAGGGGTTCATTGCTCCTCAGAGTGTCGATATCTGCAGTTAAGGCGAGGTAGTCTGCTACCTGTCAGTCGAGTCGTTCTCTAAAGGTGGACCCAGAATAGTTGTGGCGATGCATAGGACTTAAAAAGCTCTGCTTGTCCTCCATCAACAACACGTCCTGTAAAGCGTCCTGTAAAGCGTCCAACAAAATATAGATGAGATGTGGCACTGGACAGGTGGGCACAGTTTACCCTATGAGCCAAAGACACCCTGGCAGACAAATGACTACTATTCTGTATTGCAGTGAATTTTGTTCTTATATGTTATGAACTGTGCCAACAAAAATATAGATGAGATGTGGCACTGGACAGGTGGGCACAGTTTACCCTGTGAGCCAGACACCCTGGCAGACAAATGACTACTATTATGTATTACAGTGAATTTTGTTGTTATATGTTATAAACTGTGCCAACAAAATATAGATGAGACGTGGCACTGGACAGGTGGGCGTGGCACTGGACAGGTGGGCACAGTTTACGCTATGAGCCTGGGCACCTTACATTACACAGCACCCCACAGCCCTGGGCCCCTTTATATAGCACCCTACACCACATATTACACAGCACCCTGCACCTCTAGTCTAGCTAAACTCAATACAGTGTATAAATATATATACAAAACCTGGAATGCATATATATCCTCTAAACACTGTAACTCTAACTGACTAGCCTGCCTGCCTGCCTGCCTTATATAACTCCAAAAAATTACACTCTCTCTCTCTCTCTCTCTGTCTCTCTCTGTAAACCACACAGCACAGATAAAAAAAAAAAAAACAGACTGATTATTTAGCCCTAAAAAGGGCTGTTTGGTTTGCACCAGAATGTTTGAACGGACCGAACGTGCGCGCGAACACTTAGAACCCCATTGAAGTCTATGGGACTCGAATGCTCAAATTCAAAAGTGCTCATTTTAAAGCCCAATATTCAAGTTATTGTTGGAAAACGTCTCTAAGAAACCCGGGTCAATGGGAAATGTATTTTTTTCTGTAGCAGCGATTTTAATGATGCTTAAAGTGAAAAAAATATATGAAAAATTCCTTTAAATATCGTACCTGCTGGGTGTCTATAGTAGTGGCACGTGTTTAGAACTGTTCCTGCACAAAATGAGATTACTATAATAAAAAAGTAATTTAAGACTGCTTGCGGCTTTAATGTAATGTTTGGTCCCTGGCCCTGCAATATGGATAAAAATGACTGATAAAAATAGCATGGGTTTCCCTGCCACCACTTCCCCCAGGTCATTACAAGACCCCTTGGCCCTATATACTTTGAACAGCAGTATACAGCAGTATACAGCAGTATACAGGCGGTGCAAACAAGACAAGGACTGTAAGTTTGTTAAGTAGAATCTGAACCATGTCATACTTTGCTGCTGCATATTGCACAATTTCCTAAAGAGACCCTCAACAAACTACATGACACTTGTGCCTGATGCGGCCATTGATGTTCCAGTGGTGGCCCATGAGCCTGTCCATACAGGCTTGGCCCCCAAAAGCGCACGTGCTGTGTGGCAACAATATGTAGGTTATTGAATAAAAAATGTTTTGGGGAAAGACAAATTCTAGAAAAAAGGGGGGTTGCCATCCGGGGTCCCCTTTGAACAAATTCTGTGAAGAAATTCTGTTCTCTGAAGGCCTTCATTATTTTTGCAAGTCAAAATTAAGCAAAAAAAGCTAATGTCAGTCAAGCCTTTTACTACTAAGCTTTCTCCCCATATCTAACCCACAAACTCATCCACTGATCATAAAGTCCAAAATCGAGTTGCGTATCGTCGTACTGCACGATCGTTTCTGCAGACTTTTTCTACAGTCTGTGAACGACGTTCTCACTCACGCAATATCCCTTTATACACTCCGCATGCGAGAAGCTCTGCACGTTTCCCCGCCCATGACGATCGCTCTAGTAATTGCCACGCCCCTTCTGGCCGGTCAATGCAAGATGGTGAAGACATCATGGAGGTCACACAGCAAGCTGCAACCTCAAGGCTGGAGAGAGGCCAGGCGGTAGCACACACCAGGAGCAGGAGGTACAAAGCCACCAACATGTCCTTTGATGAGATGGTTGAGATGGTGGCAAGATGGTGGCAATCCTTAAAAAGGAGGACTATGATTGCAAAAATGGGCCTTACAAGAACCCAAAGAAAGTGAAGGCCCAGATCCTGGAGAATGTTCAGAGGACTCTCCATCAGAAATTTGGGGTGCAAGGGAACAGTTGCGTAAAAGGTGGTCTGACCTGAAAATACGAGAGCTGCAGCAGATGGAGAAGATTAGAAAAGCCATCAGAAGAAGTAAGTAATTTTCATGTGTACTCTGATTATTTAAAAGTTTTTAATTTTGCGGCATGTGCTTTTTCTTTCAGGTTGTATATATACAGTTCAAGAATACATGTCTCAAGGTTCATGTTTGTGGGCATAATAATTGGTCGTTCATTCTATTTATGATCTTTTTATGTGAGACCAATTTTTTAGTTAATGTATTGTAGATGTGTTATTAACTAGATTTAAATAATCCAACTTAAGTCAATAGACAGTAAAAGGAGAGAATGCTCAGCAGTTGGTTACACATATGGACTATAGGCTCACTATGCAAGCCGCTTAGGGCCACGCAAAGCAGCAAAGGGCCCCCCAAATTACTAGAGGCCCCATCTGATAAGAAGTAATTTTTGCCCCCTCACACGCTTCTCAACTTGCTGGCTGCATGGGAGAAGAGGTAATAAGTCAGCACCCCCTGCTTCTCAATTTAAGGTAAGATGTAATTTCCGACAGCAGAACACCCCCTCCCCCCGCTTCGCAACTTTCTTTAATGTGACATGTCACTGTCATCAGCGCCCCCCGCTTCTCATTTTTCATGTGCCATGTAATTTTGCTTAGGGCCCCAGGGATGTCAGGATCGGCACTGAGTGTTGGCCACAAGAACAACCTAGTTAGTGTGTCACACAGAGGTGATCCAGTGGATACTTGGTGTTTTTCCATGTAGGAAACTTGGCCAAAGATAGAGAAATGTTGCAGCTTTGGTAATGGATACAATCCTCTGTTAAGCTTAGAAGGATTGTAAAAACAGACAATTGTACCACACGTTACAAAAAGAATGATTGATATTCCTCTTTCAGACCTGTAATCTTTTTGATTCATGTATCCCTTTTTTACAATCTCATAGGGCGCAATCAAGCTGTAGGAGTGGAGCAGACAAACCCCACACAAAGCCAAGCCCCACCCGCGCCGGATGTGCAGGATGTGGAAAATGCCACATCAGATCAGTGTCATACAGCACAGCTTCAGGTAATAGACGTAGGCCTGCATAATTGTAATACATGGTTTGTTTCCAAATTTCAGGAGTTATTCATGCTGTTGGGGACGGACTGGACACCTACAGCGCCCAGGTCTTAATTGGGGAGGTGTTCTCCTGCAGGTCTCAAATAGAGGACATAAATATCTGCGTACGGCAGATAAAAAAGAAAACACAAGCGCTGGAGCAAACACTAAAGAATGTAATGAATGTTCTGGGGAAGGTTTACAAAAACAAAAAAAAAAAATCTTTTCTTTCTCTGTATGTTTTTTTTTCCAAAGTGTAATCTCAATTTTTCTGGCTAAAACGCATTAACAACGACAACTGCTAAAAAGTTAGTCATTGTTCATGCGTTTTAACCAGATATTTGTTAATTTTGTTTTTGTCAAAAAAATAAACAAAAAAAAGTTATATAAGAAAAAAAATATATCTCTAAAAAAAATAACAAGAAATTAAAAAAAAAATAAAAAATGATGTAGACAAATATTTCAAAGCAAAAGTATATTTATTGAGAATAAAAAAAATAAATAAAAAAATAAAGAATTTCTATTAAGATATTTTTTGAAAAAATTTAAAATGACACCTTTTGTCGTGTGAAACAATGAATATTTTTGGATACTCAACAATGTGTGGCTTATTATTATATCAATGCTGCCTAAAATAACCAATCTATATTTGTGGTGTTTACATTGAGAATGATGAGTATTTAGTACAGGAAAATAAACATGACACTATGATAACGTAGGAGAAAGCTAGAATAAACTCAAATTAGAAAATAATCAAACAAAGAAAAATACTAGAACAGGGTAAGAAAAATCGGACCTTAGACAGTGGTGGCGGTGGCACAACACTGCAACCCCTCACAGATACTCTAGTTGGAGCGCAGTAATAACCCCTGCTGCAAAATATTGCATCTAAAATTATTATTATACGCCCCTGTTCACCACTTAAGGACCGCCTACTGAACATTTACGTCAGCAGAATGGCACGGCTGGGCACATCAACGTATATACTGTATACGTTGGTTTCTAGTACCCAGCCGTGGGTCAAGGGCGAGCGCCCGCGGCGCGCTCCCGTGACCCGGTCCGAAGCTCCGGGACCGCGGCACTCGTGGACCCGATCGCCGCTGGAGTGCGGCGATCAGTCCCCGGAGCTGAAGAACGGGGAGAGCCTTGTGTAAACACGGCTTCCCCGTGCTTCACTGTGGCCGCAGCATCAATCACGTCATCCCTGTTATAGGGGGACAAGATCGATGACATCACACCTACAGCCACACACCCCTACAGTTGTAAACAGACCCTGTGAACACACATATCCTACAGCGCCCCCTTGTGGTTAACTCCCAAACTGCAACTGTCATTTTCACAGTAAACAATGCAATTTAAATGCATTTTTTGCTGTGAAAATGACAATTGTCCCAAAAATGGGTCAAAATTGTCCGAAAGTGTCCGCCATAAGGTCGCAGTCAAAAAATCGCTGATCGCCGCTATTAGTAGTAAAAAATGTTTTTTTATAAAAATGCAATAAAACTATCCCTTATTTTGTAAACGCTATAAATTTAGCAAAAACCAACCGATAAACGCTTATTGCGATTTTTTTTACCAAAAATAGGTAGAAGAATACGTATCGGCCTTAACTGAGGAATAAAAAATATATATATATTTTGGGGGATATTTATTATAGCAAAAAGTAAAAAATATTGCATTTTTTTCAAAATTGTCGCTCTATTTTTGTTTATAGCGCAAAAAAATAAGAACCGCAGAGGTGATCAAATACCACCAAAAGAAAGCTCTATTTGTGGGGAAAAAGGGACGCCAATTTAGTTTGGGAGCCACGTCGCACGACCGCAGCAATTGTCAGTTAAAACGACGCAGTGCCGAATCGCAAAAAGGGGCAAGGTCCTTTAGCAGCATTTTGGTCCGGGTCTTAAGTGGTTAAACAGGGGCAGAAAAATTGGGCCTTAGGCACTGGTGGCGGTGCCACAACACTCAAAGATACTGTAATTGGAGCGCAACAAAGAGCCACATGCAAATAATTGCATCAAAAATTGTTATTATACGCCCCTGTTAAACAGGGGCAGAAAAACTGGGCCTTAGGCACAACACAACACTGCAACCCCTCACAGATAATGTAATTGGAGTGGAGCAAAGAGCCACATGCAAAGTATTGCATCAAAAATAGTCATTATACGCCCCTGTTAAACAGGGGCAGAAAAATTGGGCCTTAGGCACTGGTGGCGGTGCTCAGAGCCAACGATGTTCTTACTAGCTATTAGCAAGTTAAGTGAGGAGGAAAAGGATATTCAGTCAGCAGCATAACAGGACAGTCACTCAGCATCAGCAAAGGCAGTCTCCAAAGGATCTGACATTTCAAAAAAAGTATTCAGTTACATCAGCATCAGGTGCTTGGTAGCTGGTGTTGATCCAAGCCTGTTTAATTTTTATGAAGGTCAGTCGATCGACGGAGTCGGTGGAGAGTCACACAGCCTCCAGCAGCACTGAATGTGCGTTCTGAAAGAACGCTGGATGCAGGGCAAGCCAGTAGCTCAATTGTGTACTGTGCAAGCTCTGGCCAGTGATCCATCCTCAAGAATCAGTAAGCCAGAGGATTTTCGGTGGGGAAGGTGTCCAAGTCTGATCTTGCCCCTAGGTATTCCCGTACCAAGTAAACCAGACGCTGGCGATGGTTGCCGGAACTGGTCATACCTTGGGGCTGCGGACCAAAAAATTGTCTGAAGGCATCCGTCAGATAGCCACTTTCTCCACTGCTCCTTCTGTGACTCACCGAAGCCTCAGCAACACGTTGTCCAGGACCAGGATTTGGTAATCCCCCAGGTTCTGGGAACGCATTGCACAGACCCTTCTGCAAGGCCTCCCGAAGAAGTTTCATCTTCTGCTCCCTCTGCGACAGCAAGATAAGGTCCACAACCTTACTCTTGTAACGTGGATCAAGGAGAGTTGCCAGCCAGTAATGATCCCTCTCCTTGATATCACGAACACGAGGATCCTTACGCAGGCTTTGCAGGATCAGGGAGGCCATGCAGTGCAGGTTTGCAGAGGCATTCGGGGCACAGTCCTCTGGGTCACTGAGGATGACAGGATCCACAGCCACCTCATCCCAGCCACGTAAAAGTCCATGGGTTCCTTGGGACTGTAAGTGATCCCTTGAAGACTGCTGCTGCTGATGCTGAGTGCTAGGCTCCACCTCCATGCTCCAAATACAATCGTCCTCCTCCTCCTCCTCCTCGTTCTCTTCCTCTGTGCTAGGGAGACAAGCAAGACCACCATCTGGATAAAGGGGGTCTTGAGAGGTAAGGAAGTCCTCCTCTTCCTCCCTCTGTTATGCCTCAAGAGCCCTGTCCATTAGTCCACATAGTGTGTGCTCCAACATGTGAATAAGAGGGACAGTCTCACTGATGCATTCACTGTCACTGCTCACCATCCTCGTGGCCTCCTCAAATGGTGACAGGACAGTGCATGCATCCCTGATCAAGGCCCACTGGCGTGGGGAAAAAAAACAAGCTCCCCTGACCCAGTTCTGCTGCCATATTGGCACAGGTACTCATTGATGGCCCTCTGCTGCATGCGCAGCCACTGCAGCATGGCCAACGTTGAGTTCCATCTGGTGGGCATGTCACAGAATAGGCGGTTCTTGAGCAGGTTGTGTTCCCTTTGGAGGTCTGTCAGCCAAGCAGTGGTATTATATGACCTTCGGAAATGCACACAGACTTTCCTGGCCTGCTTCAGGACATCCTGTAAGCCCGGGTAACTGCCCAAGAACCGCTGCACTACCAAATTCAGAACATGAGCAAAACAGGGCACATGGGTCAGGTGTCCCTGTCACAGGGCAAAGAGGAGGTTGGTGCCATTGTCGCAAACCACCATTCCTGGCTTAAGCTGGCATGGCATCAACCACCTCTGAGCCTGCCCCTGTAGAGCTGACAGAACCTCTGCCGCAGTGTGGCTCCTCTCTCCCAAGCACACCAGCTCTAGCGCCGCATGGCATCCCTTTGCCTGCATTCCTGCGTAGCCACTGGTACGCCTACGGAGCACGGCTGGTTCTGAGGAAACATCAGCACAGGAAGAGGCCACAGAAGAAGAAGAGGAGGGGGTGGAGGAGAGAGGTGTGTCACAACCAGTAGTAGTGTTTTGGATGCGTGGTGGTGGAACAACCTCCAACACTACTGTACCTTGCCCTGCGTCCTTCCCAGCTGCCAGCAGAGTCACCCAATGCACCGTGAAAGAAAGGTAACGTCCCTGTCCATGCCTGCTGGACCATGAGTCAGTGGTAATATGCACCTTACCACTGACCGCCCTGTCCAGCAAGGCATGGACATTGCCTTCCACATGGCGGTAGAGAGACGGAATCGCCTTCTGTGAGAAAAAGTGGTGTTTGGGTACTTGCCACTGAGGTACCGCACATTCCACAAACTCACGGAAGGGGGCAGGATCTACCAACTGGAAAGGAAGCAGTTGAAGTGGCAGCAATTTCGCTAAGCTAGCATTCAACCGCTGAGCATGTGGATGGCTGGGAGAGTACTTCTTTTGGCGCAGCTGGGGCAGGGAAATTTGTCTGGTACCATCAGCAGATTGCCCGCATGTACTACTAGGTTGTGACACATCTAGTTCTACACCTTCAGTCCTATCAGTGCAGGCTTCAGAGAGGACTGAGGGTCTAGTGGGGTTGGAGATCCCAGCTGATGAGGGGCAAGGGGAGGTCCGCTTTGTTCTTTGGTGTGGGTCTCTAAAGGTACGAGGTGTGTGTACTGATTTTGTCCTGTGCAGGTCATTATAATGCCTGGATCTGCTCAGCTGAAGGGAGGCCAGATGAAGGATTCCTCACAAGATAGCCGGCTGGTAGGCTGCAATCCTGGACTGGAACCTTTTCATGGATGGGTCGGCACAGACTGGGACGGATGACAATAACCAAGTGGCATGCTGACCTCCAAGAAGTGGTGGAATAAAAGGGGTATGCTCTCGGGATAGGCACACATGGAGTGTAAAAAAACTTGATTAAAGCAGGTCATGCGGAGGGAAGAAAAAACATGCTCCAAATGGTGCAGATAAAAGGGGGATAGGTTTTTATTGACAAAAACCACACACATAAAAAGTGATCACAATCCCATAAAAGATAAAAACAATATGGGGAGCAGGTGTACCAGGCCCGACGTGTTTCGTCTCAGAGGACTTCAACAGGGGCATCTACCTTCACCCCATATTGTCACATTTAAATAGTACACAGTCTTAATTGGGCTGGGCAAACAAGCCAATCAAACAAGAGGAATCAGAAAATGTCTATGATTGGAGGAGCATGAATCACATGACTAAGGTCATGTGGCAAAGGCACATGACAGACCTGACACCTGACCCACACATATAAACCAATCAAAGAGAGGACTGCTCTAATAATGGATACATCTCAAAGTGACACCCAAGAAGAAGTGATATGCCCTCTGCTACATGGAGAGGACAGGAACTCCCTAATTTGTGCTCTCCGGGGACACCCATCAGCAGCGCTATGTAATAACCAGGCGTCCAGCATTAAAACCACGCTGGAACGCACAGTCATCGTGTGTGTCGCGCCGCGCATAACGTCACGGCGCAGTGCGCAAACTCGCTGATTAGTGTTAGGCGGGGACACCCATCCGCCACGCCGTGTACACTGCGGCGCATATGTTGTAACTGGGCGTCCAGCGTGAGAAGCACGCTGGAATACACCGTCAGCGTGTACGTCGCGACGCACGTGACGTCACGATGCGGCGCGCGGACATGTGACGGCCAACTGGGCAATCAGAGCTTCTTGGGGGCGAACCGCCTACCTGTATACACATTATAGGGACGGGACCCACCACAAGACAGCAAATGGGCCAATGGGAGCATCACTTATGCAAGCTGCCTCCCAATAGCCCGATTAAAGAACAAAATACATTTTATAAATATCACTCATGTTTCAGAGGGAGAAAAGGGAAACTGAACCAAAATGGGAACTATTATAGTCACCAACATATTCAAAATTTATCAGCGAAAATCTTACAGAGTTGGATCAAATGTCACACCCCAGGGGGGGAAAAGGGGCGGCACAATCGAACCTGCAAATACTCTGAAATCAATAACAAATCTGCATGTGGTATAGAAATATATTATATACCCAAAGTTTAAACTGAGAAAAGGAAAAATGAACTTACTTCAAACCTTTGTCTAGAACAGTTTGGAGTCTTCAATCTCAGCTCGGTGGACTTGACTGATGTTGAGAAACTTGTTCTAGACAAAGGTTTGAAGTATGTCCCTCCACGGACGCTTAACAAGTTCTCCACATTTATAGATGTCCAAAAGTTTACCCGTAAGCTGAACATTCAGAGACATTTTCTTTCCCCTCCTCTTACTGCTCTTTCCACAGCTCCCAACCCCCCAGATGTTCATATACATACGGGGTTAGCCAACCCTTCCCTATTCAACCCTCCAGGAACTATGGCACCGGCAATTAACGTTTTTCGTAGCTTGGTTCTACAGGATCTAGATAAAATTCCAAATAAGAAAATATACATGGATCCAAAAGTTAAGGGAGGCTTAAAGAAACTATGTGAACAGAAAGACTTGATCATCCGTCTAGCCGACAAGGGGGGGGGGGGGCATTGTCGTGCTGGACAAAGGTGATTATGTTAAAGAATTGGAAAGAATTTTGGGAGATTCAGAAACATATTCCCCTATGCATTCTAATCCCACCTCTCAATTCAAAAAATCTCCCACGGAGCTTGTTAAAGAGGGCTTCTCTCTAGGGATTCTTAACAAAAAAGAACGAGATTTCCTTATACCTGTTGCACCTAGGATCCCCACTATCTATTACCTCCCCAAGGTTCACAAAGACCCAGTTAACCCTCCGGGCCACCCTATAGTGAGCAGGATCAATTCCATAACATCTAGGATAGGGAAATATGTAGACTTCCATCTCCAGCCCCTGGTCAGATTCATGCCCTCCTATCTTAAGGATACGGACGACACCATCCGGTTGTTGGAGTCGGTTCCTTTTAAGGAGGGTATGATTCTGGCCACGGCAGATGTGGCTGCACTGTACACGTGCATCCCGCGTGAATTGGGTTTTGACGCAGTGGAACACTACTTGTCCCTCAATGGCACCATACCTATTATACAGCGCAATTTCATCATGCAGCTTCTTAGATTTGCTGCACAGCACAATTACTTTTGGTTTCAAAACACATTACAGATTAAAGGTGTGGCCATGGGGGCAAAATTTGCCCCCAGTTTGGAAAACCTTTTTATGGCCAAATGGGAGGAGGATGTCGTCTATGCCCACAAGAGGCCAGAATTGGTTCTCTGGGCTCGTTACATAGACGACATCCTCCTCCTATGGAAGGGCGATCAAGAATCCCTTAATATGTTCATGTCTGATCTGAATGCCAACGACAGAGGTATCCGATTGAGTCATGAGGCAAGTTCTACATGTGTACATTTCCTTGATTTGGAGATTAGGGCGGTCGGAGACCAACTCCGGTTCAGTACCTATTTTAAACCAACCGACCATAATGGTTATATCTCACTTGATAATTGTCACCACCCTCAGTGGTTGAAATCTGTCCCTAGAAGTCAGTTTTTACGCCTCAGGCGAAATTGCATGAGAGACGAGGACTTTATTGCTCAATCTATGGTCCTTAAAGAAAGGTTTGTAGAAAAAGGATATGAGGTGGGAGAACTTGAAGCTGAAATTGAGCGAACCCTGAGCATGGATCGCAATTCTTTGCTGGTGGTTCGCCCAAAGAAAACCACAGACAATAAGTTCCAGTGGTCTTTCTTCACCACATATTCTGTCCAACATAGACAGATCAAAGAAATTTTGGCAAAACACTGGGGTGTTCTGCAGAACAATAGGGTTCTCGGTCCGGTCATACCAGACAGAGCTGGTGTCATCTTTAGGGGCGCCCGATCCATTCAAGGACAGGTGGCTCCTAATGTTATCGACCCTCCCAAAAGAGTCACCTTTTTTCAGGACTGTAAGGCCTTTTTTCCCTGCCGCAAGTGTAATGTGTGTCTACACAACACGAACGGCCGGCTCAAAAGTGAAACATTCCAGTCCACAGCCACCCTAAAAATATATCAGATGAAGCACTTCACCACATCTGTGACTAGATCTATCATTTACCTTTTGACTTGCCGTGCAAGATGCAATATATTGGGCGGACAATAAGAACCTTCACGGTTCGCGTAAACGAACATATAGCTAATATCAAACTTGGAAAGACTAATCACAGCGTCCCCCGACACTATGCACAGTGTCATGATAAAGATCCTTTGGGGACTCAGTTCCTTGCTATCGATCAATTTGTGCCTCATTGGAGAGGTGAATCCCGTATACGAGGCGTGTCCCAGTTAGAAACATACTGGATATACGAACTACGTACTTACCAACCGTTCGGTATGAACGTTGAATGGGGCATTAACTCATTCATAAATAAGGCTTGAATGTTTTTTTTCCCCATTCGAGGTTATCACCTTCTGTTGTAGGGTAATAGGTCATTTTAGCCCATTTTTTTTTAATTTTTTTCATTTTTCCTTTTCTCAGTTTAAACTTTGGGTATATAATATATTTCTATACCACATGCAGATTTGTTATTGATTTCAGCGTATTTTCAGGTTGGATTGTGCCGCCCCTTTCCCCCCCCCGGGGGGTGACATTTGATCCAACTCTGTAAGATTTTCGCTGATGAATTTTGAATATGTTGGTGACTATGATAGTTCTCATTTTGGTTCAGTTTCCCTTTTCTCCCTCTGAAAGAAAGAAAGAGAGGGGGAAGGAAATCCTTTTTTTTTCTCAATAGTTTTTGGGTAAGAGCCCACCCCACAATGGGTTATGAAGGGTACTGAGCATAGGATAGATGCTATGGTCGGGGGAAAAGGGATTAGGAGAAGTCCCTCTCCACTCTCATCCAGGGATGGATGGAGTAGTACAATAGAGAGGGGAGTGGAAGGGGACAGGGTGGGAAGGGAGGGTGGGAGGGAAGTGAGTAGGAGGAGGAAGTATGTATGTGATGGTAAATGGTGTAAATTGAATGCCCTGTGCCCTATGGCCTTGTACACACGGCTGAATATATCCGCTGTGAACGGTCCCCGGACCATTTACAGCGTATATTTACGCCGGGGTGTTTTGATCCGATGGCTGTACACACCATCGGATCAAATTCCCCGCCGGCGGACAGCGCGGTGACGCGGCGGTGACGTTGACGCCGCCACGTCACCGCACCAGGAAGTAAACACTTCCGCGCGCATGCGTCGGATCCATTCACAGGATACGACGCATGTGCGGCAAGATATGTCCGCTGGTTTGCCGTACTAACCAGCGGACATATCTGACGGCCAGCTATCCGGCGGAATTATTTCAAAGCATGCTTTGAAATTTTTCCGCCGGATGAATCCGGCAAAAAGCGTCCGTTTGCCCGTACAGACGAGGGGATTTTTCGGCTGAAATGGTCCGTCGGACCATGTTCAGCGGAAATATCCCCTCGTGTGTACAAGGCCTATGGAGACAGCTCCAAAATGGAGGTGCCTATTTCTCCTGTACTTCAGGTATAATGGCAGGTAAAAAGAATGGTAATGGCTATAGTGTTCTCTCTTGGTATGTACGAGGATTGAACTCAAAGTTCAAACGAGCTTTAATATTCCAATATATAAGAAAATATACTCCACAACTGATTATTTTGCAAGAGACACATTTAATGGGGAAAAAATTGATGACGTTAAAAAAGGCATGGATACAGGAAACATATCACTCAACATACTCATCGTATTCTAGGGGGGTATCAGTCTTGGTAAATAAATCCTTTCCTGGAGTAATAGAAAAGGCATACATAGATACAAATGGAAAATATGTTATTTTGTTATATACAATAGGACACCAAAGGTATAATATAGTGGCAGTATATATCCCTCCTCCTTTCTCAGTAGGAATTTTGAATGAGATAATGGAAAAAATTATTCAACACCATCCGGCAAAGCTGCTGGGTATTGGAGATTTCAACTCAATCCTATCACAAGAATTGGATAGACCAAAACCTCCTAAACAGTATTCGCCGGTTCTGTATAACTGGGCTCAGGTGATGGGGGTAACAGAGATTTGGAGATGGAAGAAATCCGGAAAAAGAGTGTACTCATGTTTCTCTACTTCTTACAAAACAGCTTAGAGGATTGACCTAGCATTTGCAGACACTACGATGTTGTCAGACATTGAGGATGCAACATATGTACCGAGCGGCCTTTCAGACCACTCTCCTCTATGTTTGACAATAAGTATCCCTACGCCGAGAAATGCATCCATATGGAGACTCCACAATGAGTTGTATGCCCAGAAATAGAGGAAAAAATTACAGCTATAATAATGGAATATTGGGAGAATAACGTAGGATCATCGTCGGTGGATATTGTGTGGTATGCGTTTAAAGCGCATCTGCGGGGACAGTATATTTCAAGTATTTCAGCGGTTAAAAAAAAACAGAAGGCCAAAATACAGGGGTTACAAAGTCAGATAGCATTTCAGAAGCAAGAGTATGGTCAGGACTTTAGTGATAGGAATTTTGATTTAATGATGGCCGCACAAAGGGATCTACATCTCCATATGGAGGAAATCACAAGGCTGGAACTATACAAAAATAGACAGAATATTTTTGAGCAAGGAGATAAAAGTGGCAGATTTCTGGCGAGGTTAGCACAACAGGAATATCAAACCACGAACATACCAGAAATTCAGACAGTAAATGGAGCGAAAGTAAAAGAACCGGAGGAGATATTAGGCCTCGTACACACGAGGGGATATGTCCGCTGAAAACGGTCCGATGGACCGTCTCAGCAGACATCTCCGCTCGTGTGTATGGGCTAGCGGACAGATTTCTACACCCGACAGATTTCAAAGCATGCTTTGAAATCTATCCGGTGGGAATCTGTCCGCCCGACATGTCTGCTGGTTAGTACACTTACCAGCAGACATGTCGTCCCCCACCGCCGCCGCGCCGCCACCGAATGGATTCGGCGCATGCGCGGAAGTGTTTAACTTCCTGGTGCGGTGACGTGGCGGTGACGTGGCGGCGTCAACGTCACCGCCACGTCACCGCGCCGTCCGGCGGCGGGGAATTTGATCCGATGGTGTGTACACGCCATCGGATCAAACTCCCGATCGGACATATCCGATGGAAATGGTCCACGGACCATTTTCATCGGATATGTCCGATCGTGTGTACGAGGCCTTAGAGGCCTTTAGAGAATATTAGTTTATTGTTCACCTCCTCTCTCCCCTCCAACTTCTGCCCAGAAGCCATGACGGGTCTTTTAGACCGGATATTTCTTGGGTGGTTGTCGGATGAGGAGGACATTGGTATGCCCCATTACCATCGAGGAGGTTATGGAGGTTATACGTACACTTCCGGGAGAAAAGGCACCAGGCCCCGACGGAATTCCGGGGGAAGTGTACAAAAAATATGGAGCCATAATAGCCCCTAAATTGGCAGAAGTATTTACAAATAGATTAGCGAAAGGGACACTTCCAGATTCTATGAGAGAAGCACATATAATATTAATTCATAAAGAAATGAAAGATCCAAAATGATGTTCTTCATATAGACCAGTTGCTCTATTAAACATAGATCTGAAAATATTAACAAAGATATTAACCCTAAGAATACAACCCCTGCTCAAAAACGTTGTAGACTCAGATCATACAGGATTTATGCCTCAGAGAACAACAGATGTTAACCTACGTAGGCTATATACTAATATACACACTCACCATCTACAGGAAGGATCCAGGACAGTGGCCTCTCTAGATATAGAGAAGGCCTTCGATACAATTAAATGGCCCTTCTTATAGGAGATACTTTGGAGGGTGGGTTTTCCATTGGTGTTCATTAAGTGGATACAAACAATATATGAGAGACCTATGTCAGCTGTAAAATGGGGAGAAAAACTGTCATCATTTTTTAGGTTGTATAGAGGTAGGAGGCAGGGCTGCCCCCTCTCTCCGACACTCTTTGCAATAGCAATAGAACCGGTAGCAGAAGCCCTCAGGACCTCTCCAAATATCCAAGGACTTCGAGTAGGGTGGCTGGAGGAGACGGTAGCCTTGTATGCAGACGATATGCTACTATTTTTGTTTTTTTAATACAAACGCTTTTATTGAGAAATGAGAAGACACATTTCCAATCATCATACAGACATCAACATAAGGCAAGTAAACCTTAACTAATACAGAGATCCAGCCTATCAACTAGCTGAAAGCATCTGGATTAGTTATCAAATAAGGCAACAAAGATTTAAACCCCCCAGATCTAACCGGAGCCCCAAAAAATATATATTCTAAGGCCCTTACACGTAAAATGAAGTACCTCAGAGCCTAGAAGCTTGCCTAAACATATCTAAAAACTTATATGAGTAACAAAACATACAGAAGAGAGGGGGAGGTAAAATAACAAAAAAAAGAAGGTAACCATGAAAAGCATGTAAACTGGTAGAACTCAACAATAGTAAGAAAAAGTAAAAAGGACCACATTTCAGGATGTTCTGGACCTCACACAGGGGTTGAAAGAGGTAGTATGACTAGAGGGGGAACCACTATCAAAAGCACATTCAAGGAGCCCATAATCCCCATTTCAGTTCATACACTGGCATAGTATCCATGATGTTGTGAAATATTTTTTCCATGATCTGTATGGCAGCCATGTGACCTATAACCCTATCCCATGAGACCCCTGGGGTGCGCCATAGCAAAGCTATGGACCATTGGACAGCACTGAACAGGGTATGCACTAATCTCTGTTCTGGGGGGGTGGAACCGGGGATGTCAGCAAAGAACAGACACATCTGATAAGTAAGAGTCACATTAGTCCCCGTGATGGTAGCCACCCTGTCTGAGACTCTCTGCCAGAGTCCACTCAGGGCCGGGCAGCTCCAGAATATATGCAAATGTGTACCTCTAACGGGGCACCCTCTAAAGTAGAGATCGGAGACGGAGGGAAAAAACCTACTCAATTTACTACTCAATTTAGCAGGGGTATAATAATAATTTACAATGCATATCTACCTGTTTTATTATATGTGCATTGCCTATCCTCGCTTGCCAGGTAGATTGCACGGGTGATATGTGATATGTAACTTAGCGCTTTGCGATCTATTATGCATGTCTACCTGTTGCAGTATAAGTGTATTGCCTAACATTGGTTGTCAGATATGTTGCATGACTGAGTCCGTGAGTCACATAATATACCAGCGGCTTCGAACTGGTTTCACATGGTAACATGACCTTTTTTGTTTATCTGTTTTTTTAGTATCGCGCCGAGCTCCAGTGTCATTCTAATAAGTGCCTGGGTTGAGCGAGTTCCTCATTAAAAAGTAATTTTTGTTTTTTCCGCTCCCACGCTATGACACGATTGACAGGGGCTGCTTATGTGATTAGCTTACCGTGTTTTTCTATATCAGTTTTCTCACCCTATGTGTAGATGGGAAATACTGGTATGAATCTCTTTTTCCCTTACTTTATCCCTCATCCAATATGGCGGGGCTATGTCCATGTGAAGCCAGCTCCGCCCATAGAGGGTTCTTATGCGATGACGTGGGGCGTCGTCCTTATCCCGTGACCAAGTCTTTTGTAAGACGAAACGTTGGGAGGAGACGTTCCCACGTCATCGCAACAACACGAGGGGACATCCGCGTTCCACAAGCCGGCCGGCATCTTTTATATATCGCCTTGAATTTGCATCTGTTTGTAAGTGCGCATTTTTGGCTTTTTTTAGAATAAAATTTTTTAAGGATTTCACACTATTTTTGGTTTCCTTCTGTCTTTATGCTGTGACATATCGAGGACTGGTTTCTGATACATCTTACACATCTTGCTGCCTACATTGATCCTAGAGTGGATCTCATTATCTGGTAAGGGTCAGTGTGTGCGTCCGGTGGTGGTACCAGCACTCCTTTCCCTCACAGTATTCGTTTGTTGTTTTTTTCACGGGTGATTGTATTTATCTCCATGCAATCCACACTATGAAAAGCTTTTTCTTTTTTGTTTCACCTGAGGAAAACATGATGTTATAAAACGAAGCCCATATTGACCATCCTTAAGGCTGCACTTGACCTAGAGAGGGTCTTACGATCTGGTAAGGGTCAGTGTGAACTGTGCCCCATGGTGAAGGGTTGTCATCGTTTTTCTGTCCACTATATAGTTATTTTTCACGGGTGTATATATACTTTTCACAACAGTATTACACTATGAAAGTTTTTTCTTCTCTTTCCGGTGTTGTCACTGCTTATTGAAATTCTACAAGTACAAGATCTACATGAATGTAACGGGACACTGTTTTTCAATTTTTTGGTGTATCAAGATCCAACGTCACTGGCTATATTGATGGACTTTTGACCAATATCAAGAATCTAATCCCTTTTGTTTATGGCTGACTTATTAAGGTTTTTTTGTTCATATATCATCACATTGTGTGGACATCACTAAATAGCAATTGTGGTTTTTTTTATATCAACATAATTTTTGATATTACACTGTGCTATCAGTAAGCACTGTCTCACGTTTAGCGCGACTCCCCCCCCTATTTTTAGTTCATTTTATGTTGTATAACATTTTTGAGTCGCAGCTTTTTATTTTTATTTGTTTATGTGGTATGCGCAATTTTCTTTCCTTTTACCATACTTTGTTCTTATACTACATATTGCAGCTACCTTTTTGTGCTCCGTTATAGAGTAAGATTTTCTCTGGTGAAATCATTTTATTATGGATATTTTTGAGTTTAGGGCCACACGTGTTGTTAACTCCGAGGGAGTTTTTGAAACATTTAAGGATGGAGAGAATGACATAGGAGGTTTATTCATGAGACTTAAAAATCTCACCATCTCCGAACTGCATACCCAGTGGGATGTGGTTTTCTTAGAAACATACCTCAAACACCAGATGGTGCCGCGGAGTCTTAGATGGGAGATCGCTCCCCAAAAAGGGGATTTGGACCTAGAGGGGTGGTTTAAATACTTTAATGACATGGGGCTTAATCTTTTGAGGTTTTTAAGTGACCGTAAAGCCATAAAACTTAAAAAACTGGATGATGAGGTCAAGCTCATCAAAGAAAAACTC
This sequence comes from Rana kukunoris, assembly GCA_029574335.1. Taxonomy (NCBI): domain Eukaryota; kingdom Metazoa; phylum Chordata; class Amphibia; order Anura; family Ranidae; genus Rana; species Rana kukunoris. Next base: position 406,478,006 of record CM056052.1, on the reverse strand, counting down.
TCCCCCTTTATGTCTAGTGCAGATTACGCTGATAGATCTAAAAATCTTCTTAAGATACTAGAGAAAGAGGAAAGAGAACAGAAAATAAAAAAGAAGAAAAAATTCAATAGGGATTTTGGTGATTACCACTCCAAGATCGTGTTTGAGTGGCAAAAGAAACTGGCGACAGACACTAATAATCCAAACTCTTCTGGGATGGATATTACCCCAGTCAATCCACAAATAGCCAATGCGGTGGCTAGCCTGCTTCCAGCACCGGTGGTTAGGAATAAGCACAATCGTGCGGGGACGGGTGGCACACCTAAAAACCAGTCTAAACAGAAAAAGGGCTCTTTTCAAAAAAACTCTGCCTCACAACCCCAACATCTGGGATCGTTTGGAGGGCAACGTAATTATTCTGGTCCACCCCCAGGCTATCGGCCTCAATATTGGGGACCAGAGATCGTAGGGGGTCAAGCCCCCCCCCCCTCTCAGGGTCGTGGTAATTATGGTGGCCCCCCCCCCCTTTTTTTCCGCCGGGATATGGCAATAGCCAGACTAGTTCTCATGGCCCAATGAGAGGCAATGTATATAATCAGGGGCCTAACCCCAATACTACACAGACATTAAGAAATAATGATGTGGTCCATTATACTGGTAATTTTGAACCGGAATATAATGTTTTGACTCAAAATAGTTTTTTACCTTTAGGCGATATTGATAGCATGGGGAATGAGAATTCGTTCCCTAATTCCCATCATATCATGTCGTCCGCACCATATGAACTCGGTTATGGCGACCATTCTATGAACTTTGTCCAGCCTAATTGGGGTTTTCCCCGAGCTGGACAAGGGCTAAAAAGGTTGGCAGAGCTAAAAGAGGGGTCCGAGGGGGGAGGCACGCTAAGTCCCAAAAGACCAAAAATGTAACCAACGTTGGGATTTTTAATTTAAGTTCTCACGTTTTAACTGAACCCGAACTCCTCGTATTGGATAAAGGGTTGAAATATGCCCCCCCTAAAAATATGAGTAAATTTAAAACTTATATGGATATCCATAGGTATGTTCGGAAATTAAATATCCAAAGGTACATATCATCCAACCCCTTTAGTCCTTCTACAGTGTCTGTCCACAATTATGTCCATTCTGGTTTGGCTAATGCTTCCACATACAATCCACCAGGACAATTACCGGCCTCTCTGAAGGTCTTTAGAGATCTATCCCTCAGGGATTTAGACAATATGCATGTCAAAAAAGTTCGGTGTAAATTGGATATAGAAATGGGTATAAAAACTCTTTGTGATAATAAGAATCTTGTGATCCGCCCCGCCGACAAAGGGGGGGGCATTGTAGTCCTAAACAAACAAGACTATTTACAGGAGATGTCCAACATCTTGAGCGATAGGGACACATATACCCCTCTCCCTCTAAATCCAGGAGAGAAGTACAGAAGGGCCTTAGTTGAGATTGTAAATAAGGGTTTTCGGTCTAATATACTTAACCTTAAGGAGAAATCCTTTTTAGTCCCCAAGGCTCCTCGTGTACCGATTATGTATTACCTGCCCAAGGTGCATAAGGACCCAATTTGCCCCCCGGGTCGCCCCATAGTCAGTGGCATTGACTCTGTGACGTCCCGGGTGGGCAAATATATTGACTTTTACCTCCAGCCTTTGGTGAGGGCTATGCCTTCGTTTGTCAAGGATACCAGCCATATCATTGGTTTATTGGCTGGATTATCACTCCCCCCAAATGTATGGCTTGTGACCGCTGATGTTACATCACTATACACTATAATCCCCCATGAGGTGGGTTTAGAGGCAGTCTCATACTTTCTAAAGAGGGATTCAGGCCTTGTTGATGGGCAAATTTCGTTTATCATGGAATTGCTTCATTATGCAGCATCCCATAACTTTTTTTGGCACGATGGACGGTTCTATCGCCAGGATAGGGGAGTTGCTATGGGGGCTAAATATGCCCCTAGCCTGGCCAATTTATTTATGGCCAAGTGGGAGGAGGATGTGGTCGATGTGCCCTCCAGACCCCAGGTGCTCCTTTGGGCCAGGTACATCGATGACATCCTCCTCCTATGGGAGGGTAGCGAAAGTGACCTCACCCAGTTCATGCAATTCCTCAATACTAATGACATCGGGATTATTCTCAAGTATGAGGCAAACATGAAAACTATCAATTTTCTGGATTTAGTTATCACAAGAGAGGGAGACCAGCTGTCTACATCTACTTATTTTAAATCCACTGACCGAAATTCCTTTATCCCTCATGATAGTTGCCACCATGCCAGTTGGCTGAAGGCCGTCCCCAAGGGTCAATTTCTCCGATTGAGGAGAAATTGTAGTGATCAGGCGACTTTTTCAAAACAGGCTGAAATCTTGAATAAACAGTTCTTGGAGAAGGGCTATAGTCCCTCCTTCTTGACTGAGACCTTGGCATCAGTAACCAACACTAATAGAGAGGCCATTTTGAAAAACAAACCTAAGTCCACCATGACAGACAAGTATAGATACCCTTTTGTGACAGACTATTCATGTCAGCATGCTACTATAAAGCACATTCTAAACAAACACTGGCATGTTCTTAAGAGCGACAGAATTCTGAATAATATCTTGCCTGATAAACCTCAGGTAGTGTTTAGGGGTGCTACATCGCTAAGGAACAAGTTGGCCCCCAATGTTTTGGATCCACCCAAGACTCTGTCTATGTTTTCATCCGATCTGAAGGGTTTCTTCAAATGTGGACGCTGTAAAGTGTGTATGGCTAGTAACCACACTCCTAGGAGGTCCACCAGCTTTTGTTCCAGGTATTCAACTAAGGTTTACCAGATCAAATCCTTCATAACGTGCTCTACAGTGGGAGTCATATACATGATCCAGTGCCCGTGCGGGCTACAATATGTGGGTAGGACAAAACGTCCACTGCACATACGCCTAAACGAGCATTTGACCAATATATGCAGTGGCTTCCCGGACCACTCGGTCTCTAAGCATTTCCTCATTGCACACAATAAAGACCCAAGGGGCACCATTTTTATGGGGATTGAAAAATATCAGGCCCATTGGAGAGGAAGTGATCTCGTCAAGAGTATTTCCCGCTCTGAAATGACATGGATCCATACTCTTAGATGTTTCGAACCACATGGCCTTAACATAGAAGTGGATGTGAATTGCTTCATAGACAACTCCTGAGGTATCAACAGCCAAATATGTCCTCATCCTGTTACCTCATGTGTTTTAAGCGATATGTGACATACCATATGGTGATACGTAATGCATTTCTACCTGTATTACTTCCAGTGCTTTGCCTGACCTTGCTGGTCAGGTATATTGCATGGGTGATAAATGTTATGCGATGTAGTGCAGTATGATCTGTATTGCACATTATGGGTGCATTGCCTAACATTGTCTGTTAGACATCTATAATGTACAGCATTAATGCATGGTCTAACATTGTTTGTTAGATATATTACTTAACATAGTCCGTTATATCAGCGGCCTTGCATTGGTTCCATAATGTAATATAAAAAAAATTTTTTTGGTTTATTTGTTTTTCTTTTTCTGATATCTAGCAGTATATTGTAATTTACAATGCATATCTACCTGTTTTATTATATGTGCATTGCCTATCCTCGCTTGCCAGGTAGATTGCACGGGTGATATGTGATATGTAACTTAGCGCTTTGCGATCTATTATGCATGTCTACCTGTTGCAGTATAAGTGTATTGCCTAACATTGGTTGTCAGATATGTTGCATGACTGAGTCCGTGAGTCACATAATATACCAGCGGCTTCGAACTGGTTTCACATGGTAACATGACCTTTTTTGTTTATCTGTTTTTTTAGTATCGCGCCGAGCTCCAGTGTCATTCTAATAAGTGCCTGGGTTGAGCGAGTTCCTCATTCAAAAGTAATTTTTGTTTTTTCCGCTCCCACGCTATGACACGATTGACAGGGGCTGCTTATGTGATTAGCTTACCGTGTTTTTCTATATCAGTTTTCTCACCCTATGTGTAGATGGGAAATACTGGTATGAATCTCTTTTTCCCTTACTTTATCCCTCATCCAATATGGCGGGGCTATGTCCATGTGAAGCCAGCTCCGCCCATAGAGGGTTCTTATGCGATGACGTGGGGCGTCGTCCTTATCCCGTGACCAAGTCTTTTGTAAGACGAAACGTTGGGAGGAGACGTTCCCACGTCATCGCAACAACACGAGGGGACATCCGCGTTCCACAAGCCGGCCGGCATCTTTTATATATCGCCTTGAATTTGCATCTGTTTGTAAGTGCGCATTTTTGGCTTTTTTTAGAATAAAATTTTTTAAGGATTTCACACTATTTTTGGTTTCCTTCTGTCTTTATGCTGTGACATATCGAGGACTGGTTTCTGATACATCTTACACATCTTGCTGCCTACATTGATCCTAGAGTGGATCTCATTATCTGGTAAGGGTCAGTGTGTGCGTCCGGTGGTGGTACCAGCACTCCTTTCCCTCACAGTATTCGTTTGTTGTTTTTTTCACGGGTGATTGTATTTATCTCCATGCAATCCACACTATGAAAAGCTTTTTCTTTTTTGTTTCACCTGAGGAAAACATGATGTTATAAAACGAAGCCCATATTGACCATCCTTAAGGCTGCACTTGACCTAGAGAGGGTCTTACGATCTGGTAAGGGTCAGTGTGAACTGTGCCCCATGGTGAAGGGTTGTCATCGTTTTTCTGTCCACTATATAGTTATTTTTCACGGGTGTATATATACTTTTCACAACAGTATTACACTATGAAAGTTTTTTCTTCTCTTTCCGGTGTTGTCACTGCTTATTGAAATTCTACAAGTACAAGATCTACATGAATGTAACGGGACACTGTTTTTCAATTTTTTGGTGTATCAAGATCCAACGTCACTGGCTATATTGATGGACTTTTGACCAATATCAAGAATCTAATCCCTTTTGTTTATGGCTGACTTATTAAGGTTTTTTTGTTCATATATCATCACATTGTGTGGACATCACTAAATAGCAATTGTGGTTTTTTTATATCAACATAATTTTTGATATTACACTGTGCTATCAGTAAGCACTGTCTCACGTTTAGCGCGACTCCCCCCCCTATTTTTAGGGGTATAATACCATCTAGTGTGTAATTTCACCACCGTCTCTTTCACGGCCATAGATTTAGTGCATTTATGCATATTAGTGATCCGGATTGCCCACTCCTCTGGAGAAGCAGTTTCCCCCATCTCACGCTCCGAGCTCAACACCGCTGAGGATTTGTCTGGGAGACCGAGACCCCCCAGGTAACCATACAGCAGGTAGATGCCACCCCTATCTCTGGAGGAGGGGCCGCAAAGCCTCTCAAACACAGAGGCCAGGCCAGCCGGAGCCGCAGGGTACTCAGAGTCAAAAAAGTGCCTAACTTGTAGGTATTTAAAAAAATCTGATCTAGGAAGGGCATAGGTGGATTGCAAAAATTGAAATGAGTGGACCACCCCACCCTGTCTTAGAGAGCTAAGGGTCACTATGTTCACTGAAAACCATTGACTAAATGCTTTCGGGTCAGGGAATGCTGCTGGGAACGAGGGGTCGCCCAGGAAAGAGGCCAGTTTAGGGGAGGGGGGGAGAGCAAGAATTTAGCTTTATATAATGACCAGAGGTGAAGAGACTGACCTACCACCGTGTTTAAAGCAGATACATCTTTGGGACGGACACTCTTAGACCACAACAAACCCGGGAGGTAAAATGGTTTTACAGAGGTATATTCAAATCAGAGCCAAGGGATATCCTTCCAATGGGTATGCCATTGGGCCATTTGCAAAAGCCTAACAGAGAGAAAGTAAAGCCAGAGGTTCGGGAGGCCCAAGCCACCAAGATCTCTAGGTCTGTATACCAAAAGTCTACCCAACCTAGGTTTCTTATTACACCATATAAATTTATTTACATCACGCTGTAACAGGTCTATCATGCGACGTGGCAGATAACAGGGGAGGGCTCTAAATAGAAACAAGAGTTTGGGGAGGACTGACATCTTTACCGCCTGAACTCTGCCCAGAAAAGAAATATGGTATGAGCTCCAGGTAGACAGCAGTTGTCTAATGTGGGCAAAAATAGGGGGGTAATTGGCCAGAACCATATTGTTTAGGGAGGGGGCTAACTTAATCCCTAAATAGGCTAAAGCTCGGTGATCTATGACAAAATGAAAATTAGATTGGAGGGAGGTTATAAGGTGGGGGGGACAATTTATCGGAAGAGCTGAACATTTGGCAAGATTTACCCCCAAACCAGAGATGTCTTGAAAGGCCCTTAATGTGGCTATAAGGTTAGGGATGGTGGTAATAGGGTCCGACAAAAATAAGAGGACATCATCTGCATATAAACTAATCTTAAACTCCTGGTCCCCCTTGGAATATCCTTTAATGTTAGGGTTCAGAGAGATTGAACGCGCCAAGGGTTCTATTGCCAAGGCAAACAAGAGAGGGGACAAGGGGCACCCCTGTCTCGTTCCCCTGCCTAGTTCAAAGTAGTCTGAATTACAGCCCGGGAGTCTGATCCGAGTGCGAGGGTGGTGGTAAAGCGCTCGAAAGCCCTGAACAAAGGCTCCCGAGAATCCAAATTTGGACAGTGTGAGTTCAAGATAAGGCCACAGAACGCTATCAAACGCCTTATGTATGTCCAGGCTAAGGAGTACTACTCTGCGGGCATTTAAGTCAGCATCAGAGATGATGTTGGAGGCAAGCCTAATGTTATCCGTGATTTGGCGGGAAGGGAAAAATCCCGTTTGATCTGGGGAAATTAGGGAAGGGATAATATTTGAGAGTCTATTAGCTAAAACCCTACAAAAGATCTTTAAATCGGTGTTCATCACCGAGATAGGCCTAAAATTTTGAGGGAGAGAGTGGTCCTTGCCTGGCTTCGGGATTAAAGACATGTTTGCAAGCAGCATATCATCAGGGAACTGGTGACCTTTAAAGACATAGGGCCAGATTCAGGTAGAGTTAGGCTGGAGTATCAGTGATACTCCAGCCTAACTGTCACTTTAAGCCGGCGTTTCTGTTTTCTGTAACCAGAAAACAAGAAACGCCGGGTTGGAGTTCCGATGCGATCGGCGCAATTGAATTTCGCCATCGCATCGCAACTTTAATTTAAAAATGGTGCCGGTGAAAAAATATGTTAATCAGCGGGAATCGGCAATTCACGATCGTATTCGGGCACGACGCAGTGACTTTCCAACGTTTCCGTAAGCGATACGTGGCGTAAAGATAAAGCAGCCCCCTAGTGGAGTATCCTATGTTAAGTATAGTCGTCGTCATCGCATCGAAAAAAATAATAATTGTGTCGCTTGCGTAAAACGTCCATGAATGGGGATTTGACGTCATTGACGTTCACTGACAGAATTTGGAGCATGCGCACTGGGATGCATTGACAGTCGAAGCATGCGCAGTACGTTCGCCGCGGGATCGCGCTTAGTTTAAATAATACACGCCCCGTACCCGCCCAATTTGAATTCCGCCGGCTCATTTGCGATGCGCTGCCGCAACTTTAGGAGCAAGTGCTTCATGAATAACAGCACTTGCTCCTAAAATTTCGCCAGAGTAACGTAAATGAGAAACGTTACTCCAGAGCAAAGATGCTCCCATCTACCTGAATCTGGCCCATAGTTGAAAAGGGTTCTAAGGTGGGGAACAAGACTTTCTTTAAATTTTTTAAAGTATGGGGCTGAGTACCCATCTGGGCCCGGGGTTTTAGAGGGCTTCAGTGATTTGATGACTTCCAGAATCTCAGAGTCTGAGCAGTCAGCATTCAGAGTCAACACTTGGTCCGGGGAAAGGGAAGGGAGAGGAATATCTTCCAGCCAGGAGTGAAGTGTTGGGTCCGGGGATGAGGAAGGAGGAGAGAGGAGCTTTGAGTAAAATTTGATGAAAATCTTTAACACCTCAGAGGGATGTGAAACCATCTGGCCACAAGGGTTTCTTAACTTATAAGTATGGCAGGGCTGGAGTGATTGGGAAAGTTTCCTGGCAAACATGGACGAGGCTGAGTTGCTGTGCAGTAAAAACCGAGCTTTTGACCATCTCAGGGACTTCTCAGTACGTCCGGAGAGAATGGTGTCAAGTTCAATCCTGGTCTTATTAATTTGTACTAGAAGATCAGGGGCATGAGAAATTGAGTGTAGGTGATATAATTTGTCAAGATCCGCAGTGAGCCTGGTAATATCGATGAGCATTTGTTTCTTCTTTTCAGCTGCAAGCTGAATTAAGTGGCCCCTCATGACCGCCTTGTGGGCTGCCCACAAGACAGAAGGGGAGACCTCACCCGTGTCATTGGTAGAAAAATACTCCGACAAAAGGTCAGAAAGCTGTGAGATCAGAATAGGGTCAGTGAGCAGTGATTCATTAAGCCTCCAACCAGCTACCGAGGGCTTAAGGCCGATATAGGAGACGTCCAGAGTAACCATTTGGTGGTCTGACCAAGGACACGGGTGGATTCCTGCTCCGGAAGAGTTCGCCAGGAGTATGGGGGAGCAAAATAGGTAATCTAACCTGGAATAGGTGTCGTGGGGGTGAGAATAAAATGTATATCCCCTGGCTCCCACGTTATGCGCCCTCCAAGAATAAATCAGGTTATGTTGGTGCAATAGGGACTTTAAGGTTTTGGGGAAGGCGTTAGAAGTGCTACCCACCTTGCTTCTATCAAGAGAGGGATGTGCCACCAGATTAAAATCGCCCCCCAATAGCAAATGTGGGGAGCTATACTTATCTTACACCTGGAAGAAAGATTTAAAAAAAGTAGCCTGTGAGCTATTTGGAGCATACACATTGGCGATCGTGAGTTGCTTGCCTTGCAGAGAGCCCTGAAGGATTAAAAACCTACTATCCGGATTTTTTAAACATTCTCAACTTCAAACATGAGACTTTTCCTAAGAAATATTGCCACCCCTCGGGACTTGGTCCCAAACGTAGTGAAGTGTCCCGAACCATAGGCCTTATCAAAAAATGATGGATGATTCCCCTCAGAAAAATGAGTTTCCTGTAAACAAATAATATCTGCCCGGGGCGTTTGTAGACCGAAAAAGCCTTCTTACGTTTCTGAGGGGAATTGAACCCTTTGACGTTATGAGAAATTAATTTAATGCCCATATTGGAACAAGAAAAGGTCTAATACGCACAGCCATCGGGGGAGAAGCCCCGAGGGGGAGGCAGGCATCATCAACCGACAAGGGGTCAAAGGAGTCATTCACACCATTCAACAGCGCCCTCGGGTGTTCCTAAACGAGGATCAGAGACTCTGAGTGGATAAACATTAAATAGCTTGAAGAACATCATGTGAGGTCCACATCCTGAAATAGAGTGACAAGTTATAACATAAATCATAAAAAGTTAAACAAATACAGAGTAATGGGGTCGGGTGGGAAGAGACCAACCCGACAAGGAAGGTTATCAAAGACCAGCCAGGGTTGCTAACAACCAGTCCAAAAAACATAAAACAGGGAAAAAATAAAAAAAAATAAAAAATAAGGGAAGGCACCACAAAGTTCCAGAAACTACGGATTGAATCATCCTGTGTACAGGGATATCACCAAGAGTGGGGGGACAACCAAGCGGGCACCGCTGGACGGGAACACAGCGGGATTCCAAGGTGCAAACAGGTGCAGAGAGGAGTACAAACACATTGTAGGTGTAGGTCACAAACAGTCAGGGACAGTCATTGACATAAGTTCGAAAAGTCCAGCAAAAATAAAAAATTAAAATTCCATGACACAGTCATATATACCTCACCAACTTTCGATCTGCAGTTCTCCTCAGCTGCCGGGGGTAGATCCTCCAAGACCGGAAAGCACATCACACACAGGGCCACGAGCCCCTGGGCAAATAAAAGGAAAAAAGAGTGATGAAAAAGAACACAGCCAAACAATTAGTATAGGCGATCCCTGAGATCCTGTCTTCGTCTCCACGATCCCTCTGCGGTGAAGGCGTAGACCAAATAGCTGATGGGCGAGGGGTGGAAGGCATCTTGGGGAGGTCTTCTTTAGCCATTAGACCTAGCTTAACGAGGAGCTCCTTTCCCTGTTGAATATTAAAGACAGTGTGCGTGTTCCCTTGATATGGGACTTGCAATTTAAAAGGGAATCCCCATCTGTAACGGATTCTGGCGTCTTGCAGCGGGACAGTGATCTCTTTGAACTTGCGGCGTCTGTCCAGAGTGGCCGGAGAAATATCCAGGAATATCTGTAGTTTAACACCGTCCAACATTATATTGGGGGTGTTACGAGAGGACCTGAGAATGTCTTCTTTCACTAGATAGTCCTTCAGACATAGGTTAACGTCCCTGGGGGGCTTGTCTTCAGGTGGTTTAGGGCGGAGGGCCCTATGAATCCGATCACAGGCAAAGGCCTCAGCCAGAGCGTCAGGGAGCAGGGAGCTGAACAGTATAGTAATGGCAGGGACAAGATCCGTGACCACCTCCGGGACCCCTCTGACCCTCAGATTGCTCCTTCTGTTTCTATTGTCCAAATCTTCCAGATGGGATTGGAGTTGGGCGAAGGAGTCAGATAGGGCCTCGTGATCTTTGCGGAGGTCCGAATAGGCCAGCTGGAGCTCATTGCGTTTTGTCTCCAAGAGATCCGTCCTGCCACCCAGGACCGCGATCTCGTGTTGTAAGGTATTAGTAGCCTTATGCAGCTCTGACTGGAATTTCTCAGCCAGCTTAGTATACATTACAGTCAGGCTATCATCAAGATCAGCTTTAGTGAGCTGTGGGGCATACTCACTAGCCACCGAGGAGTGTGCGGGGGAAGCTGCCGGGCTCAGTGCGCTGTCCTGTGTGCGATGGGAGCCAGCGCCATCTTTGGCCTTTCCATCCATCTTCCGGGCTCGGAGTAGGTAGTGCGTTAGGGTTCTCTGAGTCGGTTTTCCGCGGTGCGACCTGGCGGACGGCATGCACCGTTCTTTCCTCCGGGGGTGCGAAGTAAATTAGAAACGATTCGTGCTGGAACTAGCCCCGGGGAAGCCAGATTCGATCCCGCTGTGCACGGAGCTCTGCTCAGATGCGACCGTCCAGTTTCGCGCCGCGCATGCGCCCCCATGCTACTATTTTTGAGAGATGCAGGTCCATCTCTGGAGGGAGCATTAGAACTACTAAATACTTTTTCGTTCTTTACTGGGCTTAAAGTGAATTGGGGAAAGTCTATGCTATTTCCTATTGATCAGGGTACACAGGGTACGGCAGCCCCAACAATGCCATTGAAATGGGTGAGCCAATTTAAATATCTCGGAATAGTAATATCTAGGCAAGTTGAAGATTTTCGGACACTAAACTTGGATCCTGTGATGCAGGAACTTGGGAGGAAGCTGAAGATATGGGTATCGTTACCACTGTCCCTATTAGGACGTATAAATCTGATAAAGATGAAGGTTCTTCCAAGGTTCCTGTATCTATTCAGGAACTCTCCACAGTGGTTACCCAAGAAATTCTTTGTACAGCTGCATGGAATGCTCTCATCATTTATATGGGCAAATAAAACAGTAATGCCGCGTACACACGGTCGTTTTTTGCGATGAAAAAAAACGACGTTTTTTAAAACGTGATTTAAATTGATCGTGTGTGCAAAACGTCGTTTTTTGTCTTCAAAAAAACGACCAAAAAAAAATTCCAACATGCTTGAATTTTTTGTGTCGTTTTTCAAAACGTCGTTTTTTGTTTCACAAAAAGTCACCGTGTGTAGCAAAAACGTCTTTTAAAACGACGTTTTTCAACCCGCGCATGCCCAGAAGCTAGTTATGAAGCGAGCTTCAATGGAAAAGAGTGGTGAACGTAACATTGCTTTTTGTGAAAAAACGATGGTGTGTATGCAAAATTGTCTTTGAAAAGTGACGTTTCAAAAACGTCGTTTTTTACTTCACAGAAAACGTCGTTTTTTTTCATCGCAAAAAACGACCGTGTGTACGCAGCATAAGAATTAAACTAAATACACTTATGAGACCGGCAGAACAGGGGGCGTTGGACTTCCCAGATTTTCACAAATATTATATAGCCACGCAGTTGGTGACGGTTGCGAGATGGTTGAACCTGGATGGGTTTGATTCCGCAACTATGTTAGAAGCAGCAGTGGTTCAATCAGTAGAGGCACTGCAGGTTCTATTGTATAGAGGGCTAAAATCTAGGCGAGAGTTGACTCTAATGAAAACAACAGTTAAAATATGGAAAGCTGCTATAGTAAAAGAGGGATGGTCAGAAACTAATATATCCCCAAACACTCCATTATGGAGGAACCCTGAACTGCCGCAAATAATACAGGGATAAAGGTTCTCCACATTTGAGGAGATGAGAGAGTCATGGAATATCCCATAGAGTTACATCTTTAGATATAGGCAACTTACCCATGCATTAGCGGCCCAGTTTTCAGGGGGAACCCCACAAATAATGGAAGTAGGTCTCGAAAAAATGGTGAAAAGTGGAAAAGGGACAATCTCAATCCTATATAAGCACCTAGTAAAAAAAACACACCATTCGATACAAATAAATTAAGTGAACATTGGAAAAGAGATGTCCCAAACTTGGAGGGGGAAAACTGGGAAGAAGTGTGGGGGTTCCCACTACAGACACTGGTATCACTTCGAGATAAACGAATACAATACAAGATAATATATAGGAGTCACTATACACCATATAAATTAAATAAGATCTCACAGTCTAACCCTCCGAATTGTTGGAGATGCGCAGACATTTCAGGAGATTTTATGCATATATTTTGGCGATGTCCAAAGATTGTGGTATTCTGGAGGGATGTTCTAAGAATAATTGCTATAGTAACATCAATAGTTCTGGAACAGCAGGCAGAGATATGTCTATTGGGATTGGTAAGGAAGAAGATTGTCCCGATGGGAAGGAGAATACAGGTGGCATTATTAATGTACTATGCTAGAAAGACGATAGTCCTAAATTGGAAAAAGGAAGAGGCCCCCTCTGTGGCACATTGGAAAAATCTAGTCAACAACTGTTTACCACTATACAGGGAGAAATACAGTAATAGAGGACAGAGGGAGAAATTTAAGAGCGTTTGGGCAAGCTGGATAGAAAATCCTATGACAGCTTCAGGATAAATAGGACACAGGGGAAGGGTAAATGCACCAAGAAAGGAAGGGAAGGAATGTAAGAGGAATGTGTTACATGGATGAATATATGGAATGTTAGAATGGTAGAAATATGGGATATATATGTATGTTTACTGTTTCTTTTTTTTGTATGGAAATGAAAAAAATAATAATAAAGAGATTTGTAAAAAAAAACAAAAACAAACAGCACAAGTGCAGTAACACCAACTACGTTTAGGTGAAATAAACAGCACAAGTGCAGTAACACTAAGGATGTTTAGGTGCAACTAAACAGCACAAGTGCAGTTACACCGAGTACGTTTAGGTAAAAAAAAAATATACAGCACAAGTACAGTAAACTCCAAGTACGTTTAGGTGTAAACTAAACAGCACTCGGGCAATACAACACGTTAGAACACTGCCTGAAAAATAGGAATAGCTGATCTAGCGCAGCTATACAGTGTATAAATATATGTACAACTCCTGGGATGTATATATATATATGCTCTACACACTGTAAATTTAACTAAACAGGACTAGCCTGCCTGCTCTATCTATCTATCTATCTGGTAGAAAAGACACTGGGGTAGATTCATGTACAGATCCGACGGTGTATCTACTGATACACCGTCGGATCTGTGAGATCCGACGCTCGGATCTATGCGGCTGATTCCTCGAATCAGGTTCCGCATAGATCTCCCTTGGAGCCGACTGGTGTAAGTGAGTTACACTGTCGGTTCTTAGGCTGCATTCTCCCGCTGTCCGCTAGGTGGCGCTTCTTTTTTTCTACGCGACGAATATGCAAATGAGGAGAACCGCCGATTCAGAACCGAACGCCCGGCCGTCGCTTTTTTTTTTTACGTCGTTTGCGTTCGTCTTTTTCCGGCGGATCATTACCCCTGCTATATGCGGGGTAAGTGCGGCGGATCCTATGTTAAGTATGGCCGTCGTTCCCGCGTCGAGTTTTGAATTTTTTACGTCGTTTACGTAAGTCGTCCGGGAATACGGCCATACGTTAATTGCGTTAACATCGAAAACAATGACGTCCTTGCGACGTCATTTAAAGCAATGCACGTCGGGAAATTTTGCCGGCGGCGCATGCGCAGTATGATCGGCGCGGGGACGCGCGTGATTTAAATAGTAAACTCCCCCTAGCCGCGGAATTTGCATTCCGCCGGGGGATTTACGATCCGCCAGGGCTAATTACGAGGCAAGTGCTTTCTGAATACAGCACTTGCCTCAAAAACTGGCGCAGACGGATCGTAAAAAAGATAGATCACGCGGATCAAAAGATCCGCTGATCTACATGAATCTACCCCACTGTCTCTATCTCTCTCTGACTGACTGATCTTTTCTTTAACAAAGCCGCAACACACTACACGCGGCTGCCTTGCAGGCTGCCTTTTATAGTGTGGGGGGTGTTCTAAAGCCCTGAGCCATAATTGGCCAAAGCCACCCTGCCTGTGGCCAATTATGGCTTCCCGTTTTTTGCGCGCTGTGATTGGCCTAGCATGCTGGTCATAGTGTATGCTTGGCCAATCATCAGCGCACAATGCCGCAGTGAATTATGGGCCGCTGCGCATCACTCAAATTTGGCACAAACGACCCGTTTTGTTAGAATTTTGTCGAACGTACGAACAGACGATGTTCGAGCCGAACATACGTTCGACTCGAACACAAAGATCATCCCTAGTCAGGACGCTGTTCTAACACCAGAGATCAGATGAGTCTTTCAGGACTGGAGTACACTGGCCTAGCTATCGCTTTCCCTATAAAATCAGCAGCAGCAACACTGTCCCTCCTCTCACTAAGACTGCAGGTTCAGAATGAATCTAAAATGGATGCTGCCCTAGAGGTGGGGGGGTCAGGGAGGGATGGTATGCTGCTGATTGGCTGGAATGTGTCTGCTGACTGTGAGGTACAGGGTCAAAGTTTGCTCAATGATAATGAATAGGGGGCGGGTTGAACATTGCATATGTTCGCCAGCGGCAGCGAACGCGAACAAGTGATGTTCGTCGGGAACTGTTAGCCGGCAAACCGTTCTATACATCTCTAGTGAGAAGTGAGGAGAGGATGCCTTTGTGACCTCTAGCTGCTCCATACCCTCCATAGAAAATGGCATTGTGAGAGCCTTCCCTAGTGCATGAGCCATGCTGGGTTTCCAGCAGCCAGCATTACAACAGAGAGTGTGCCCCATGGTGGCGCTGCCCGTTGTAGCTCTGGGGGGCACGCCGCAAATCTCACCAGATCTTGTCCAATACAGCGAGTGGATCGAGGCAAGGAGGAGGCGAGGTGAGAGAGGAGAGGTGCTTGGTGTGCCACGTTTGAAAATACCGGCACTGCGGCAGTGAAGGGGGACTCTGTGAACATTGTGGCTGCTCTTGCCTGGACCATCAGGGGATCACCAGTATGTGCAAAACTTAAAACAAATATGAATGAACTGTCAATGGTGTGCCCGTGATCAGAGGAGAGGGAAGCAGCTGCAGATTTTTTGCAAGTCCTATTGCAGCAACTTCTTCCCGTATGCCCCCAAATTTCTCCTTCGTTGTGTTCACTGAGGCAGTACATATATTCACCGCCCTGAGGATGTCTGACAGAGTGGACTGAGCTGGATTATTTGTATCTGTACTGTTGTTGGTTAAAGCTATAGACTCGGAGCGCATGCGCGCGAGCTCCGGGATGGCGGCTTAAGCATGGAGCTCCGCAGCACCCCAGCCCCACGATCTCTCTAGCGGGCACAGCTCCCTTCTATTGGACCCAGCTCCTCAGCACACACTTCGGGGATCTGATAGAGCACCCCTTCGGATGTCCGTACCGGCAGCCAGGCGCGACTTGGAGCCGGAGTTTAACAGACTCAGCGGGGAAGCGAGATCCAAGATGGCCGCGGCTGCAGCTCCCACACAGCCACTCGTCTCCACGGGGGAAAGGATGCCAGATGCCAGGCAAGTGCTCACCCCAGCTACCCTCACATATGCCCAGGCAGCCCAAGGCTCCATCCACATGCCTGCAGCACCTTCCCCAGCTTCCACAAAATCCCTGCACAGTGGAAGGATACACCATGTCCCCATTAGGCCCTACATTCCCCTCTACGCCTGCAACACCTGCACTGGGTCATCATGGCCATGAACAGTGTTCCACTCAGGATGACATGTTCATTAAATTCTCAGCATTGCTTGAAAGGGGATTAGCCAATACTGCTGCTCAGATTGCCAGAGAAATGAAAGCAGACTTTGCCAACTTGGGATCTAGGATGGAAGCTATAGAGAGCAAGCTGGATGTAACGGTGTCTCATACCAACCAAAATGCTGCTCATATTCAGACCCTCCAAGACCAGCTGGACACGGCCCTATCTAAGATAGATGAACTCGAGAGTAGGTCCAGGAGGTCCAATTTTAGGGTCAGGGGCCTCCCCGAGTCCATCTCTGACATTCCTGAAGCGGTCCAGGACCTTATTAAAGGCCTTATACCAAATATTCCACCGCATCGTCTTGAATTGGACCGGGCCCATAGAGCTCTGGGCCCACCCAGAAAGGATGGCTCACCAAGAG
Organism: Rana kukunoris; assembly: GCA_029574335.1. Lineage (NCBI taxonomy): Eukaryota > Metazoa > Chordata > Amphibia > Anura > Ranidae > Rana > Rana kukunoris. The sequence goes on along the minus strand of CM056052.1, from coordinate 406,461,378 downwards.
ACATTGTGGTCAAGACACATTTCTATGCTACCAAGGAAGCAGTCATGAAACAATCCCGGTCCCTGCAGCAGATCTCTTGCCGCGGTCATCAGGTTCAAATCTTTGCGGACTTATCTCCATTCACCATCCAGAGAAGGAGATCCCTTAAACCAGGGATCTCCAAACTACGGCCCTCCAGCTGCTGTGGAAGTACACTTCCCATGAGGCATTGTAAAACTCTGACATTCGTAGACATGACTAGGCATGATGGGAATTGTAGTTCCTGAACACCTGGAGGGCCGTAGTTTGGAGACTCCTGCCTTAAACCATTACTCACTGTGCTCTCCAAACAGGATATCAAATACCATTGGTCCTTCCCGTTCGCAGTTAAATTCTCTGTCCAGGGCAGAGCCTATGCATTTTCCAGCTTACAAGAAGGGGAGAGACTTTTGCTGCATCTAAAATTGATTCACCAGGAAGCTCCTATGGATGTCTCGGGGGGCTCTGTGTCCTCCTCCAAGCACCCTCCTCCCATGAGTCCAATTTCTCCGTCATGGAATACCGGAAAACCTAAGAAGTCTAAAGACGGGGGTTCCTCTAGAAATGGATGAACAGTTCATCACGCTACTTCTTGGCTCTTCTTTCTGGGCGGTCTGCCCTGGGACTTCAGGTTCTGAAGGGGCTCCTCCCCCTGAGTATCCTGGGGGGTCCCTCTGCCTGCTCATCTCTGGGTTTTGAGATATTCAGGTTTTGGTTGCTGTGCTACTGTACTTGTTTTTTTACTATCTTTCAGCAAGGGGCTGGGGTGTTACCCTTGCGTCTCCACCCCTCCCACTCAGGCGGTTTTCCGTTTTTGGGGGACGGGTAGTCGACCCTCATAGGTAGGGTATTGACTCTGTTGTCTCAGGAACCTGGCTAGTTTTTCTGGTTAAGGTTTCTGAATATTCTTGATTGAATGTTTTTGTTTTTGTGTTTGTCTCCCCAATTCTTCTTTTTCTCACTCTGTCTTTTCTTCCGAGCCAGTTTGCGGACGTCACGAGACCAGGGAAGATGTTCCTGGTTTGCCTTTTCTCAGCGCTCGCCGTTTATAATCGTTTTGAGAAGACGTCTAGGGGTAAGTGGTGTATGTATTAGCAGCTGTCCACCCCTCTGTTCCAATGCCTGACCCAGACCTGCCTAGTGGAGAGCTTAGGATTGCCGCACATAACGCTCAAGGTCTAAACTCTCCCAGGAAAAGGAGACTAGCATTTGCCCACTATCGTTCTATGAGGTTTGATGTCGTCCTACTCCAGGAGACTCATTTCCCGATTCGGTACAGTCCCAATTTCCTCCACTCTCACTTCCCCACCTTTTATATGGCGAATGCCGTAAACAAGACCAAGGGGGTAGCGATTCTATTCTCCAAAAACTCAAAATGTCATCATATAGCCATGCACAGAGACCAGGAGGGCAGGTTTATCCTTGTTAAGGGCTTGATCGGGGGTGTCCTATACTCTTTTATATCCTATTATGCGCCTAACATGGGCCAAGCATTCTTTTTTCAAGCCCTTCTCAGAACCCTTCTTCCGCTGGTGGAGGGCAAGCTGATTTTGGGTGGTGACTCGAACACTGCTTTCGATCAAGGCCTGGACAGGTCTAGACCTCCTGGGTCACAGCTTACACGCCCCACTAAGACCAGTTTAAAGATAGCCAGATCACTTCATTCTCACGGTTTGGTTGACATCTGGAGGGAACTAAACCCTACTGCTAGGGATTATACTCATTATTCTGCCCCACACAGTCTTTATGCTAGAATTGACCATATTTTAGTCACCCCCAGCCTCATCCCTTCTGCCTCCAAGGCATCTATTGCTGACTGCTCTTGGTCTGACCACTCAATAGTATACCTTCATTTGCAAAATTCCCTTTTTAATTCAGCCAAAATCCATTGGCGACTCAATGAATCTATTTTAAGTGACCCCTCTATTGTAGCGGATATAGGGAAATCCTTACGGGAATACTTTCTCTTCAACAATGTTGAGAATGTCTCCCCAGGAAGTTCTGTGGGCGGCCCATAAGGTCGCGACCAGGGGTAAAATAATCTAAATTGCCACTCGTGTCAAGAGGGAGAGGCTAATAGACATCGAAAACCTGGAGAGTAGATTTTTAGCTCTGAAGACCCAACATAAAAAATCTCCCTCCAAGGACCTCTTGGATCAACTAGATGCCACCAGGTTGGAACTTAACCTAGCTCTCACAGTTAAAGCAGAAAAGGATCTCCGCTGGAGCGGGGCGAAATTTTACTGTCGCAGAGACAAAATTGGCTCCATGTTGGCCTCCAAGTTGTCTCCGCGCTTTCGCTCTCACTCATTTCCCAAAGTTAGAATCGCCGATCAGACAATATCAGCTAATCCCAAAAAAATTATGTTAGCATTTCAAGAGTTTTACTCAAAACTATATAGTTCCGGTCGGGTCGTCGGTAACCTGGGGGTTTCTCCCTTTCTCCGGGAACTTTCTATTCCAGCTCTCACACCTTCTCATAGGGAGGTTCTGGAGGCGGAATTTTCAGTTGAGGAAATAGTAGGGGTCATAAAAAACCTAAAGACAGGATCCTCTCCAGGGCCAGATGGCCTGTCAGCACCCTATTACAAAGCATTCTCTGATATTTTTGCGCCCTATATGGCTAGTTTTTTTAACGCAAAATCCAAAGGAACCCCACTAGATCCTTATCTCAATACAGCATTTATTACTGTAATTCCTAAACCTAACAAGAACCCGGAGGAGGTGGAGAACTACAGGCCCATCTCACTCATTAATAACGATCTGAAGATTCTAACCAAGATCTTAGCAAACAGGTTGGCTTCCTTTATAGGCAGATACATACATAAGGACCAGGTGGGTTTCATACCAGGTCGTCAGGGTCCAGACCAGATTAGGAGGGCCATTGACATTATCTCCCTTTTGCAGGCGGCCCCACTCAGAAAGGAATGCTCTTGTCCCTTGATTTGCACAAGGCCTTTGACTCCATAGAATGGTCCTATTTGTTTCCCCTTTTGGAATGTTGGGGGTTTGGCAGCAGGTTCTTAGGGGTCCTCCACTCTCTGTATTCCACTCCCAGAGCAATGGTACGTTTCCAGGGACATTACTCCCCCCCTTTTGGCATCTTTAGAGGGACTAGGCAGGGGTGCCCCCTTTCCCCCCTAATTTTTGCAATCTCTATCGAAACACTTGCAATCGCGATTAGGTCCAATCCGAACATTTTGGGCATTTCGTGTGGCTCTCAAACCCATAAATGTGGCCTTTTTGCCGACGATATGTTGTTGTTCCTAACTTCCCCTATTACCTCCCTTCCCAATCTCTTTAAAGTCTTAAATGATTTTGCTTCGGTCTCGGGTCTCAAGGTTAATTTCGCAAAGTCTTGCGCTCTCAATGTCTCTCTGACTCCTGACACAGTGGCAACAATTAGAAGCTCCTTCCCTTTCCAATGGAGGGATAACCGCTTAGAATATTTGGGAATTAATCTCACTCCCAAAATAGAACTGTTATACTCCGCAAACTTTCCCCCCGTCTATAAAAAACTGGAAGCGGACATAAAGGTTTGGGCTACGGGCAATCTTTCGTGGCTCGGCAGAAATCACTCAGTCAAAATGACCCTCCTCCCCCGAATGCTGTATCTATTTAGAGCACTCCCAATTAATGTCGTGAAAGACCATCTCCTTTCTCTACAGAGGAAGGTAAATAAGTTTGTGTGGGGTAGATCCGGTTGTAGATTACCTTGTTCTACCCTCCTCAGGCCCAAAAGAAGAGGGGGACTAGGCCTTACGCGACTTTTTGGTTATTATCAGGCAGCACGTCTTTCTCAGCTTTCGGTGGTCTATTCCAAATCTGAGAAACCGGATTGGATCCAGATAGAGAGACAAGCGGCCCCTTACTACACTCTAGACTTTTTACTTTGGATCCCCCCCAGGATTCGTCCTTCTATCCTTTCGCCGGCCCTTTCTCAGTCTCTTTCTCTTTGGGACAAGTTGCGGTCCAATACAAATTTGATCTCTGACTTTCATCCCCTGGCACACATTTTTAACAATCGTGACTTTATCCCGGGACTAGATATCGCGGCTTTCAGGTGGTGGCTGGACAAGGGACTGTACCGAATTGGGCACTTCTTTTTAGCGTCGGGTCCCATTACTTTAAAATGTTGTCAACAAAAGCTTAAGCTTCCGACGTCGGAAATTTTCAGGTTTGGGCAGATACATCACTTCCTCCACAAGATTTGGAAGGGGAAACCCATCCCACCCCAAATTACAGGCTATGAGCGTTGGTGTGGGGAGGCTGTTGATCAGAGGGGTGGAATACGGTCTGTTGTGGCATGAGAACAAGATCTTTGTGCCAGAAGACTTGCGGGTCAGTGTCCTGAGCCTCTGCCATGATCATGTACTGGCTGGTCATTTTGGGGCACAGAAAACCTCGGAACTTCTGCAGCGCACGTTCTGGTGGCCCCAACTTGTGAAAGATTGTAGAAGTTACATGAAGTCGTGCACCACGTGCATCCGAAATAAAGGGAGCAAATCCAGAGCTTGGGGACTGTTAAGACCTTTGCCCATACCAGAGAGACCATAGCAAATGATCTCCATGGATTTTATCGTTGAGCTGCCACCTTCTGAGGGTTTCACCACCATCTTTGTGACGGTGGATAGACTTTTTTAAGATGGCACACTTTCTGCCCATGAAGGGTACACCCTCTGCCCCAGAACTGACAAAATATTTATTAAAGAAGTCGTGCGGCTTCACGGCATCCCCGCAAACATCGTTTCTGACCGCGGGGTGCAATTTACCTCCAGGTTCTGGAAAGCGCTCTGCGAATCTCTCAAAATTGAGCTGTCCTTCTCATCCGCTTATCATCCTCAGTCAAATGGCCAGACCAAGAGAACAAATCAGACATTGAAGCAATACCTACGTTGTTTTTCTTCATTCTCTCAGGAAGATTGGGTCTCTCTATTACCACTGGCCGAGTTCGCATATAACAATTCAGTTCACTCTGCTACCAAGCAATCCCCTTTTTATGCAAATTTTTGCCTAACTGTGCCCCGGAGTGTACGGTGCCCGCCGTACAAAAAGACACTGGACTTCTTTAGCGCTAACAACAAGCTACTGCAAGAAACCATGGCAAGGACTCAGGAGCATAATAAAGAGGTATTTGATAGGAAGCTGAGGGGCGAACTCAATCTGGAACCCAGAGACCTGGTGTGGTTGTCTACTGTCAACTTGAAACTTGCCTGCCCATCTAAGAAATTGGGGCCTAAGTTTTTGGGGCCCTTTCCAATCAAGAGGAGGATTAATAGTGTGGCCTATGAACTTGAACTGCCAGACTCACTCCGCGTTCATCCAGTCTTTCATGTCACCTTAAACCTGATGTTGCTAACCCCTTTCCGGGGCGAAACACTGATCCGCCCAAAGCGGTCATAGTGAACGGTGAGGAGGAATTCGAAGTGGAGTCTATTGTAGATTGCAGGAGGAGGCACAATCATGTCCAGTTCCTGGTGAAATGGAAGGGCTACGGCCCTGAAGAAAACTTGTGGGAGCATGAACGCAACATCCATGCTAAGAGACTGATTCGGTCCTTCAAGGATGCTCACCCACTTAAGGTGGCCCGGTTGGGCATCCGGAGGCTACCCGTTGAATGGGGGGCAATGTCATGGACGTGGTCGACCACCAGGTGGCGCTAGTGGCACAACGGCGTGCACGGGGGCGCTTGGAGCGCGCATTCATGGCACATCGGCGCGCACGGGCACGCGCAATCGCGGCAGCGGTGCGCGGGCACGTGCTGACGCCATTTTGGCGCCAGTTCAGGCTATTTAATGGGGCTCATCCCATAGCCTCTTGCTGCTCGATCTTTAGCATTCCTGTTACCCACCCGAGATCCATCACCTGATTGACTTCTGTTCCTGTGTACCCGGCTTGTCTCTGACCCTTCTGATCTCCGCCTGCCCTGACCTCTGGCTTGTCTGATGCTGCCTCTGCCTTACCCTTCAACTGGTTGCTGCCCGCCTGTTACCGACCCGGCTTGAACTACGATTCTGCTGCTGCTCTATCCTTGAATCTGATCCGTCTGCCTGTGTCCGACCCGGCCTGCCTGACCCTGCTTGCACCAGTACTACAGTACACCTCCCTCCTGCCGACTGCTTTAGTCATCTGCACCCAGCTCCTGATACCTGTCAGCACCGGTACTACAGTACACCTCCCTCCTGCCGACTGCTCCAGTCATCTGCACCAAGCTCCTGCTACCTGTCATCTTGCAGATCCGGGTCACCCGTACCAAGCTCCAGCTGTCTACTGCCCTGCTGTTCCAGCACTGCTGACATCTTCCTGGAGACGACAGGAGACCTCCGCAGTTCCTGCACAGCATCCCCGCCAGGCGCTTGTGCGACTCTGAACTCCAGTGCTTCCTGTCTACTCTACCAGGGGTTCCAGAGTCAGAGGAGCAAGAGTGGCCACTCATGCACGTCAGGCTCTGCTCTGTACCAGGTACGTGACAGCAGCGAACTTTTCTCTCTATAATGTTGAATCTTTTCTCTCTATAATGTCGAATCTTTTCTCTCTATAATGTCAAAACTTTTTTCTCTATGTCGAATCTTTCCTCTCTATGTAGAATAGTCTTGGACTAATAGAGTTAAGGCTAGGCACATTCGACCACAGGTTCGATAGACAGTGGACACAGATTGCTATGGTCAGCGATATGTCGGAGAAAATGGACTATCTGGGGATAGTGGTAACACGAGACCCAGAACAATATATTAGTAATAACTTAGAGCCACTTCTAGCTAAATGTAAACGTAAAGCTGATATTTGGGGGCGACTTCTCTTATCGGTAGCTGGACAAAGTAATCTCTTTAAGATTATCTGGATGCCACAACTGCTTTACGTCCTCCATAACTCTCCTGTATGGAAAGGTAAAGCATGGTTTAAAAAGATAGAGACCCTTTTTAGGGCATTAATTTGGAAGAAGGGAAAGGTGAGGATTAGTCTTCAAACATTACAATTGCCAACAAATAAGGGAGGTTTGGCCGTCCCACACCCCCGTAGCTATTTTTTAGCAGCACAATTACAGCATTCGGGGGGTGCAGTATAGAAGGAGGAGGGATTGCCAGTGGGAAAATTATGTTAATGGGGTCCCCACATAATTCTATAACAGAAACTCTGGAGGCTGACTCCTTTTCGGCTAAGAATCCAACATTAAAAGAATATGGCAGGCAGGAAAGTTAGCTTTGGGGTATAAGGGGCTAACAGAATACTCCCCACTCTGGGAAAACAAAAATCTGCAAGAAATTGTAGTTATGGGGAAATTCAAAGAATGGGAAAAGTTAGGTATAACCAGATTGGCACAACTATATGTAGGTAATACACTGAAATCTTTTTTCAGAATTAAGAATTTGCTATTCCAAACCCCTTGTTCTATACCTACCTGCAGACTAGACACACCCTTCAAACTCAGTGTAACAGTCACCACTGTTTACGACCTTCCATACAATTCCATACTTCCACCCATGACAAGCTTATCCGATACACTCTGACAATCCTGCATACACGATCCATATCAATTCCCCAGAATCAAGACGAGACTCAGCTCTGTACTTGTTCCAAAATGAATGAATGCTTTAATGGTTTCTTCTCAGCTTTTTTATGCAGTTACAAGCATGTGACAGTAATCAAAGGGACAATGAAGTCTCCACCCCCCTAATCACACACTAAGGCTAATTACTAATTAGTGTCCAGACATTTCGGCACCGATCTTGACGAGACACATTCCTTTAGATCAGGGATCTCCAAACTACGGTCCTCCAGCTGCTGTGGAACTACACTTCCCATGAGGCATTGTAAAACTCTGACATTCATAGACATGACTAGGCATGATGGGAATTATAGTTCCTGAACACCTGGAGGGCCATAGTTTGGAGACTCCTGCTTTAGATAATGACATTCCACCAAAACACCCTCACACAATGAGTTGACCTCAATCCACATCTTTAGACAGACGTACTGTCTCCGGCAGAAAGGCCTTAACACCTGGGCATCAATAGGCAATCACACAGTGTTATCACACAATGAAAAGGTCTTAGGAGCCAGCCTCACTTAGCATTTCAACAGCCTATTACACAGAGGAATGAGTCACTGTCTGGTTGACCTGGTCAGGTCTAGTGTTGCTCACGAATATTCGCATTGCGAGTATTCGTTACGAATATTGCATATTCGAGTATTCGCGAATAAATCGAATATCGCGGCGAATATTCGCTATTGCGAATATTTGTATTTTTTCAAATTTATTTTTAAAACAGATCACATCCTAGTGATCTCCATCGACGTCTAAAAGCATTGCTGGTATGATTAGAGACCCTGGGACGAGTAGCTGAGGCGATCCTTTTATGTTGCCGAATATTCGCAATGCGAATATTCGTATTACGAATATTCGCGAATACTTTCTCTGCCCTTCTTTTGCATCAGACCTGTGTATTGCGATCTTAGAGCTTAGCATTGTGCTTTCTATAGGAAATGATCTCCGTTTTCGCGTGTTGTTCACGCGCATGCGCATGCGCAGACGAGAATTTCGCAATCAATTTTAGCATTAGCGAAATTTCGCAATTTTATTATTTTTGGATAAAATATCACGAATATTTGATACTAACGAATATTTCGCAAATATTCTTCTATATATTTGTGAAATATCGCGAAATCTAATATGGCGTATTCCGCTCAACACTGGTCAGGTCAACATTAACCAATTGTAATATTCCAGTAGATCCTGCAAACATGAATTATGATTTACTAGCCACCCCATGCCCAAAGGGGCACAGGGTGGACTCAGACCCAAGAGTTATCAGTGACGCTGACACAGGTCTAGCATCTGTCTGTAGGCAATTTTCAGCTCCCATTCCTGAATGGCCAGAAATTCCAAATCTTCCTGTAACCAGTGGCCTTCCGAGATATTCAATTTTTCCTCTCTGTGCTCCATTATGTCCTCCAAGTGCCACTCCCAATCATCCCCGAAGTCTGGTTTACTGGACATCCTCCAATACAACAATCCCAGGCCATCATAGTCATAGCCTTCTGTGGGGCTGTCATCCGCTGACCACGGGCACTCTTGGGCTACATACCACCGGAGGGCTCTGTAGCTCTCGTCCAGCTGCATCTCTGCCCGGATCAGCCTGCTTCACTCCACTATCCACTCCTGCTTCGGTTGTTCCCCCAACAACGGCATTCATACGTCATACTGCGGCCAGTACCTTACATAGATGGAGGGCAGGACCTTTTCTTGGTGTTGCTGCTCCAGAGCTAGCACTTCCTTCCAGAGTTGGCAACTAATCACATCCGACCATCCCAGTAGGGCCTCCTCTGATACTGGTCCTCTGTGCTGTATCCGCATCTCTTGTAACCTCCTTTGGAATTCCTCTTCCATGGAGACTGGTATCTGCACCTCTCCTCACTCTTCAGTTGGTGCTGCTGTGACTTCAGCTGCTGCAGCACTTCTTTGCTGTAGAAAGGTGGCATCCACAGCCGCTATAACCTGGTCTATGATCTCCGGTGGAGGATTAGGACCATACTGTGCCAGTCCACGTTTAACAGCCCGATCGAAAAAATCTTCCTCGGGTGTCCTGTCTGTTACGCTGGGCCTCTCAGCTCTATCCATTTTGACAAGTTCTGCGATAATGTCCCTTTTCTTATGATTGCTGGCCGGTCTGCCCCAGCTCTCCAGTTAGTCCTTGAGGGTAGAGAGCTTCAGCCATTCATACTGTGTCTCCATTGTCCTGTGCCCTTGTAGCCGTCCTTCTTGTGATGTCCTGTGTGTTGTGAGAAACACAAGACTCTGATCTGGAGCAATGGATGTTTATTTCAGTACAGGCTGTACACTGCAACATGCATCTCAGGACAGTACATCTTATCTGCTTCCTACATTCCTACATGAGCACTCTCTAAGATGGCCACTGTTCCCCTTGACCCTTGTCATCACTGCTGGGTGGAACCAGCCTTAAAGTGCCAGTACATGTGGAACCCTTCAGGTATAACACCTTCCATCCATCCCTCAAAAAAACAAAAACAAAAAAAACTGGAGGGCTCTGTTGGAGCTGAGTTCAAAAGTTCAGAGTCCCCACAATCATCAGTCTCTGTGCATCCTGATCCACTGGGAGCAGAACCTTGAGACACTGGTGGTTCAGCCTGCATCAGGGATTCGGGCAGTTGAGAACGAGGACACAGTTGATCCGCATGACGTCTGCAAATGTAACCATCTTCCAGGCGGACCTTGTACATCTTGGGTCCCAAAGTCTCTGCAATGACAGCAGGAAGCCAACGGGTGTTGGAAGACCCATAAGATCGGGCCCATACCTTTTGTTGGGCTGTGAATTCGGGAAGCTCATTGTGTTTGACCATCTTGTCTTGGGACTGCAGTACATGTTCCTGGACTGTTTAAGGGCGGAGCATATCCAAAACAGTCCATGGCTGCCGACCCAGAAGGAGTTCTGCTGGAGTTTTCCCAGTGGTTGCATGTGGTGTGTTTCTGTAAGCAGAAAGGAAGGAGTCCAGCTGCTGGGGTGACAGAGACTGTTGTTTACTTGCAGCCACTGTAGCTTTGAAATAGCATTTGAAAGTCTGCACAAACCTCTCTGCTTGACCATTTGTAGCTGGGTGGTAAGGTGCGGTCAACTTGTGCTTGATGTTGTGGGCAGTCAGGAAACGCTGAAACTCCTGACTGGTGAATTGTGCACCGTTGTCAGTGACGATCTCTCTGGGGTATCCAAACGTAGCAGCGAGATGTAACATGGATTGTAACTGGTCATCAAAAACCTTTGGGAACCGCTGCTTCAGGGACACCACCCATCCCTCATTATCTCCTAATGGAATGGTGACAGCATTACAGGGACTTATGGCGATGTCTGGCATACCAAAGTGAGCAATCCAGTCTCTGCCAAAGAGAGGGGGTCCCCCATTTTTCAGGATATATAATGGCAGTCTCTTTGCCTGACCCTTGTACAATACCTTTACTTTTGCGTAACCCAGTGGGTGGAGTATCTGCTTTGAGTATGTCTGCAGTTTAATTGGTGTTGGGTGGACAGTTCTTCGGGTCTGAAGTTGTCTCCATTGTTTCTGGGTGATAACTGAAACTGCTGCTCCTGTGTCTACATCAATCTTGAGTTTCTTTCCCTCAATGGTTACATCTACAGTCATTGCGGAGGGTGCTGCATGCATATGATGTATGTCTAACCTGTGGAGCACTTCCTCATCCTCTGACTCAGATGATGATGTATATCTTCCCACCATATATGTCTTTGTCTTGGGGTTCAGAGGTTGTTTATCTCGCACCTTCTTGCTACGGCAAACTCGTTTCAGATGGCCGGTCCTACCGCAATTATGACAGGTCTGATCCTTAACCCGGCAGACTTTGTGGTCATGGTCTGTATTCCCACAACGGTAACAAGCTGACTCCTGGCTTGGTGAGGGTCTGTATTTCCATTTTGCGGCAGTTGGCTTGACTGCTGTGCTGAAAACGTCCTGCTTCACCTCTTCCCTTCTGCTTTGGGGGTTCAATTGCTCTGCATCTTTCACAGCCATTTCCATCACTGAAGCTATCTCAATTGCCTTTGTAAGGGTAAGGTCTTTCTCTGTTAACAGTCTCTTTTGTGTCGACTCACAATTCAGTCCCATAACAAACTTATCTCTCAGTGCAGTAGGTAGGTAGTCCCCAAAAGAACAGGTAGAGGCTAGTCTGCGAAGGGCGAGCACATAAGCTTTAATCTCTTCACCTGTCTGCTGCTGCCTCTGATAGAAGCAAAATCTTTCTGCTATTTCTAGTGGTTTGGGCTGGAAGTGATCCTCTAGCAGTGTCAGCAGCTCTGCCAATGTCTTAGCTGAAGGTTTTACAGGGGAAAGCAGATCTCTAAGGCCTCGTACACACGAGCGGATATGTCCGCTGAAAACGGTCCGATGGACCGTTTCAGCAGACATCTCCGATCGTGTGTATGGGCTAGCGGACAGATTTGTCCACCCGACAGATTTCAAAGCATGCTTTGAAATCTATCGGGTGAGAATGTGTCCGCCCGACATGTCTGCTGGTTAGTACACTTACCAGCAGACATGTCGTCCCGCACCGCCGCCGCGCCGCCGCCGAATGGATTCGGCGAATGCGCGGAAGTGTTTTACTTCCTGGTGCGGTGACGTAGCGGTGACGTGGCAACGTCAACGTCACCGCCACGTCACCGCGCCGTCCGCCGGCGGGGAATTTGATCCGATGGTGTGTACACGCCATCGGACCAAACTCCAGATCGGACATATCCGATGGAAACGGTCCGCGGACCGTTTTCATCGGATATGTCCGATCGTGTGTACAAGGCCTTAGAGTGTCATACATTTTGGACCCGACCACTGTCAAAAAAAACTGCAACTTGCCTGTTGTCTGTGATGTCATTTGCACTGAAATACTGTTCCAGACTCTCAACCCAGGAACTCCAGGAAGTCTGTTCTCCATCAAACTCACTTAATGTCCCGATTAATGACATTTTCCTGCTGGGATCTCTGATTGCTTTTATCCAGGTGACAATCCACAATGTCTTTGTCTCTCTCTCACTCTCAGACTGATAGACACTTTGTAAATTCCATTCTCGTCGCCACTGTGATGTCCTGTGTGTTGTGAGAGACACAAGACTCTGATCTGGAGCAATGGATGTTTATTTCAGTACAGGCTGTACACTGCAACATGCATCTCAGGACAGTACATCTTATCTGCTTCCTACATGAGCACTCTCTAAGATGGCCACTGTACCCATTGACGCTTGTCATCACTGCTGGGTGGAGCCAGCCTTAAAGTGCCAGTACATGTGGAACCCTTCAGGTATAACACTTCTGAAGATGGAATCATCCCACTGCTGCCACCACTGTAACGATCACCACCGTTTACGACCTTCCATCCACCCACGACAAGCTTATCCGACACACTCCGACAATCCTGCATACACGATCCATATCGATTCCCCAGAATCAAGACGAGACTCAGCTCTGTACTTGTTCCAAAATGAATGAATGCTTTAATGGTTTCTTCTCAGCTTTTTTATGCAGTTACAAGCATGTGACAGTAATTAAAGGGACAGTGAAGTTTCCACCCCCCTAATCACACACTAAAGCTAATTACTAATTAGTGTCCAGACATTTCGGCACCGATCTTGGCGAGACACATTCCTTTAGATCGTGTCAGAACGCAATGACGTAAAACACAGCGACGCGCTGAAAAAATTAATTTCAATGCTTCCAAACATGCGTCGACTTGATTCTGAGCATGCATGGATTTTTAACCGATGGTCGTGCCTACAAACGATCATTTTTTTTCTATCGGTTAGATATCCATCGGTTAAATTTAAAACAAGTTTGATTTTTTTTTAACCGATGGATAAATAACCGATGGCGCCCACACACGATCGGTTTGGTCTGATGAAAACGGTCCATCAGACCGTTCTCATAGGTTTGACCGATCATGTGTACGCGGCCTTACTGTTTTGGTTTATATGGATGCATAAAATAAATCTGATACTAACTTTAGGATGTGAATAATACCATTTGATTAATATACCACTTAAAATACAAATACAGATACAGCTATTGATACATATTGGGGTAATAGATATTGTGGGTACAAGATTTAGAGAACAAATCCCTCGATAGTGTACCTTTATGAATCTTGGGCATAACTTTAAAATGTATTGAAGGATATAAATTACCCAAATGTTATATTTTAATAGGACAATATAAAATGAAGAAGGGGAGGAGACATTTTTAATATAGTGTGTTTATTGTATAAAAGATAATTTTTTTCTTTTTTTTGTTATGTATGTTGTTGAAAATCAAAAATGTATAAAATACAGATTATATAAAAAAAAAATACTTGAGTGTGTGTGAATTTGCAGGTTGATAATTTTGCTTACTATTAACTAGAAACCCTTTAGGAAAAGGTTCTATCAATCATACTTTTGCCTTTCCTCCCACAATGGATTTTTTTCAGATTATACTGCTGTTATGCCTGACACTGTAAGAAATGTCTTTGTTCTAGGCAACACCGATGTCCTTTATCCCCCTATTTGCTTTTTTGTTAGAATCGCTTCTAGGGAAAGTTTACAACAACCCAGACACCTAAGGTCTTCGTATAGGAGGCCAAACTTAAACGTTAACTGCCTATGGAGATTACATCTTATTTTTTGTCCAACAACCCCATAATGCCTACCAAAAATACTTAGGGCCCTTTCAATATTTTGGGGAATTTTCAAATTTTATGATAAATCTTACTAAGTCCAAATCTTAAAGTGATTCTAAAGGCAGAAGTTTTTTTTTTTTTTTTATCTTAACCTCCCTGGCAGTATGATTATTTCAGATTTTAGGTGCTGAAAGCGGTACCATTATTTTGCATGGAAATTTGGGCCCAGATTCACAGAGCGATTACGCCTGCGCAACAGGAAATGCGCGTGCGTAAGTCTAAATGTGCGCGTGCGTTTCGATGCACAGCATCCCCAGAACGAGATACGCAAAAAATCTACTTTTTTTTGTCCCGTGTAATTTCGTTAGACTGGCGCATCCGTCCGCGCAAACGTGCGCTAGACAGACCATTGATTTGCTAGTCAAATATGCTAATGAGGGACTTACGGGGATCCACAAAAGAACGTTGGGGCAGCGCAGGCGACGCAGTGTGCGCAACAGCAAAATGTCCTGTCTAAAATTAGACCATATAAAAGCTGGTCTAAAAAGAGAAAAAAAGTCTACTTGTTAGATAAAGCAACACTGTTAGTGAGGAGAAGTGATAGGTGAAACTCCTGCGCTGAAATGGGTGAAAAGGGATTGGACCGTGGGAAAGGGGCCGTGGGAAAGGGGCACGGGAGGTATACTGCAGCAAACAAAGAATAGGTCTATCCAAATGGACAATAAAAGGTATACAACAAGTGATATTGTTTGCGCTGTGGTGGTGATGCCTAAAGGGTGATGGGAAAGGGGAAGTGAAGTAGTAAACTAGGTGAATACAATAAGTGACAAAAAAGTATAAATATATAGAAAAAATTCTATAAAACACAATGTGAACAAAGTAACAGTAAATAACAGTGACCGTGTCATCTATAAAGATGTGTGGTGGACATAATAGAATGCATGGTCAAACTCAGTCCTGCAGACAAAACCAAATAAAAGAAGAGAGTCCAACTTAATCATGCAACTCGGTGCAGCAAGTGAAATCTGGTGTGAAGTCAAAAGGAGATGTTCCAGCAGCCAAATGAGTGAAGGTGCAATGGAGGATTCCAAAACGTGCAGCCCACACCTCTAGTGATCCTATCAGCTTACCTCAAGGCTATCTGATATAGCCAGAAAGATAGGGCATCAAACTCTTGATGAATGGAAGCCTCAAATCCGATGGTGCATGGAAGGGGAAAGTACAAAAAAACAAACATAGAGTAGTCCTGTCACCACTGGAGGGATTCCTGCTAGCAATCAAAAGATGTGCACTTACACAGAGTGGTGAAAGGGGGTGCCTATCTCCACGAGCAGCGAGCTCGTCAGATGCTGCTCTGCTGCCGCTGTTTGGCTAGATGTTGATCCGCCGATACTCAAACGATGGTGTTTGAAACAAAAATAGGAGGGCACATCGCATAATACCGCAAAATAAAGATTTAATAAACAAAGCACAAAATAAAAACTCACATAAAGTCAGCTGAGGCGGTCATACATCCACGAGCAGCGAGCTCGTCTACCGTCCGTCAGGTGTAAAGGGTCCAGTGCTCCAATCCCGACGCGTATTCGTCACACCACGTGACTTCATCAGGGGATAGCACTTGGATACTGGTCTGAGTTTAAATAGGGTCTGCGGAATAGGATGCCCGGCGGCCATTTTCCCGAAGTCAGCATGCAATTCAGCTAAGGACAGCAAGCACTCCTCCTCGTACCGTCCCACCCAGGTGGCATCTAATCAGAGATGTCGTTAGGTCTCACAATGGGAGGCGTCCTGGTCTAGGCAGACCCGAATACAAACCAGACTCAGAATTAACATAATATATAGAAAAAAGGTGTGTAAAACGGAATGATAAAATATGGATGATTTAAACCACAAACACGCTCAGACACCCTCCATGGGATCCCAGCATGTCTAAATGGTAAACAGAGCCAAACTGAAAAATAGTAAAAATGCCTCTAATAGAGGGTTGTGGGGGAAAAAAAAACCCAATGGACATCCTCATTGGGTGTAATGATGGATGGCAGGGATGATAGGAGATACAAAAAATAATACATAATAGTAAAATATGGGATAAAATATAAAAGGTAAAAAGTAAAAAATCTGTGAAATCAGATTAAGAATATAAACATATATGCAAGTGACATACACATATATATATGGATATATACACATAGAGGGGAGCACTCTCCCTCTGCTCAGGGAAAATTCTAACAGTCCTCTACTGATGTAGAAAAGTAGTATGTATCGAGTAAAAAAAACGAACAGAGCACTGTACACAGCTGCACCCGACACACGGCTAACAAAGACCTACATGGAATGGTAAAGGACAGATCATGGCTAGGGATGAATGGAGCTAGGGAATATAACCTGGAAAGTCAAGAGGAAGGGGTCCTAGAAGTCACTCAGGAAGCAGTTAAGGTCGAACTCAATATTGAGTCCTTTGGGCCTGAGAGTATCCATACAAAAGATATATTTGGATTCGAGCTGGCTCAGGGACCTAACTTTGTGACCCCCTCGCCATGGTCTGGAATAAGGAACTATCCCCCAAAATTTAAGCTGTGATGGATCTTTCCGATGAACTTTGGCAAAGTGACGTGATACACTGTGGTTAGTGAACCCGCTTTCTATATTCTTAACGTGTTCTTTAATGCGGATTCGCAGAAGCCGCTTAGTACGGCCAATATATTGAAGGCCACAGCTGCATTCTAGGGCATAGACTGCACCCTCTGTGTTACATCCAATAAAGTCTCTTACTTCATATTGTGTGTCATTGCTATTAGACTTGAATGTAGTGACTTTAATATTTGGTCGTTTAGTATGTATGCAAGAGTAACATCTTTTACAAGGGTAAAATCCTTTGCCAGTAAAGAAAGAAAACAATTTCTTCGGGGGATCTATCACACTCTTGACCAGTTGGTCCCGCAAAGTGGGGGCCCTTTTATAGATGAAGCTCGGTTTGTCTGGTAATAGGGCTCGAAGGTCCTTGTCAGCCTTCAGAATATGCCAGTGACGTTGAATAACCTTTTCTATCTTCTTAAACTGAACGCTGTATTCCATCATCACAGGTACCAAATCCTTCCTAATTGCCGGCTTCTTGTTTTCCAGAAGGTTGCTTCTTGGTAACTTAGATATTTCATCTATTTTTTCCTTGATATACATATCGTTATATCCCTTTTCAATAAATCTGTCGCCAATTTTTTTGGCCTGAACTTGAAACTCGTCTAGCCTGGTACAGTTGCGTCTTAGACGTACCAGCTGGCCCTTAGGTATATTGAAGAGCCAGTTTTTATGGTGGCAACTAGTGATGGGGAGGTAGCTATTGCGGTCTACGTTTTTAAAGAAAGTCCTTGTGTCAAAAGTCCCATTATTCCTAGAAATTTCTAAGTCCAGGAAGGGTATGGTATGTCCTATCTGCCATGTCAATACGATATTTTTGGAGTTGATGTTCAAACTCTCAAAAAAGGCAACAAGGGACTGGTGGTCTCCTTTCCATAAGATAAAGATATCGTCGATATACCTTTTATATAGCAAAAGGTCAGTAGGCTGGTTGGTGAAAATCGACTCCTCTTCCCATTTAGACATGAAGAGACCCGCGACGCTGGGTGCGAATTTTGCCCCCATTGCCACCCCGGTCTTTTGCTGGTAATATTGATTCTTGTACCAGAGGTGGCTATGTTTAAGACAGAAGTCCAAGCATTTGATAATGTACTTCCTCTGTACACATGGGAGCTCTGTATAGTTGCGAAGCCCCCATTTGGTGGAATCGCAGGCTAGATGATGGGGAATGATGGTGTAGAGTGACGATACGTCTGCTGTTGCCATCAAAAGTGGTCCGGCCTCATTCGTCTCGTCCAGAAGTTGCAGCATGTCTTTCGTATCCTTAAGATAAGCGCGTGTATTCTGGACGGCCGGTTGAAGAAACCGGTCTACATATTGCCCAAGTCTGGCTGTGATGGAATCTATCCCGTTCACTATAGGTCTAAAGGGAGGGTTATCTTTATCTTTGTGGATCTTGGGTAGGGCATAGATGATGGGGGTTCTGCAAGCCTCGGGGATCAGATATCTAGCCTCTTTTTTGTCAAGGACTCCCTTCTTCAGACCCAAATGTACTACTTGTTCAAGTTCTTTTTTCCATTTGAAAATCGGATTTTTGGACATGGGGCAGTAGGTCTCAGAGTCATCAAGCAATTTCATCATGCCTGTGTGGTATTGTTCAGTGGTTAATAGAACAATCCCTCCACCCTTATCCGAGGGCCTAATCACAAGGTCTTTCTTTGCTCTGAGTTTTTTGATCCCAATTTTCATGGATGTAGGTTCCTCAATTTTTTTGAAAGTGAGGTTTTGAATTTCTTCTGTTACCATATGTCTGAATACCTCTATGTGTTTACCATCTTTTACCTTGGGATTAAAAGTGGATTTATTCCTTAACTGACTGTGCACCACGGAATTGGTTTCCCTTATAATGGGCTTAGCAGGTATATCTTTGAGATACTTTTTAATGTTAAGTTTCCTAATGTATCGCTCAGCAAGCCTGGAAAAAACCTAAACATCGCAAAAATAATAATAAAAAACCACATAATAATTGGAATAAAACAAACCAGGGACAGAAAGACACTAAAGGCTTACAGAATGAACGGATGAGAAGCCCCGAATATGCGAAAGAGGCTAGATATCTGATCCCCGAGGCTTGCAGAACCCCCATCATCTATGCCCTACCCAAGATCCACAAAGATAAAGATAACCCTCCCTTTAGACCTATAGTATAGACCAGCAAAAGACCGGGGTGGCAATGGGGGCAAAATTCGCACCCAGCGTCGCGGGTCTCTTCATGTCTAAATGGGAAGAGGAGTCGATTTTCACCAACCAGCCTACTGACCTTTTGCTATATAAAAGGTATATCGACGATATCTTTATCTTATGGAAAGGAGACCACCAGTCCCCTGAGCCAGCTCGAATCCAAATATATCTTTTGTATGGATACTCTCAGGCCCAAAGGACTCAATATTGAGTTCGACCTTAACTGCTTCCTGAGTGACTTCTAGGACCCCTTCCTCTTGACTTTCCAGGTTATATTCCCTAGCTCCATTCATCCCTAGCCATGATCTGTCCTTTACCATTCCATGTAGGTCTTTGTTAGCCGTGTGTCGGGTGCAGCTGTGTACAGTGCTCTGTTCGTTTTTTTTACTCGATACATACTACTTTTCTACATCAGTAGAGGACTGTTAGAATTTTCCCTGAGCAGAGGGAGAGTGCTCCCCTCTATGTGTATATATCCATATATATATGTGTATGTCACTTGCATATATGTTTATATTCTTAATCTGATTTCACAGATTTTTTACTTTTTACCTTTTATATTTTATCCCATATTTTACTATTATGTATTATTTTTTGTATCTCCTATCATCCCTGCCATCCATCATTACACCCAATGAGGATGTCCATTGGGGTTTTTTTTCCCCCACAACCCTCTATTAGAGGCATTTTTACTATTTTTCAGTTTGGCTCTGTTTACCATTTAGACATGCTGGGATCCCATGGAGGGTGTCTGAGCGTGTTTGTGGTTTAAATCATCCATATTTTATCATTCCGTTTTACACACCTTTTTTCTATATATTATGTTAATTCTGAGTCTGGTTTGTATTCGGGTCTGCCTAGACCAGGACGCCTCCCATTGTGAGACCTAACGACATCTCTGATTAGATGCCACCTGGGTGGGACGGTACGAGGAGGAGTGCTTGCTGTCCTTAGCTGAATTGCATGCTGACTTCGGGAAAATGGCCGCCGGGCATCCTATTCCGCAGACCCTATTTAAACTCAGACCAGTATCCAAGTGCTATCCCCTGATGAAGTCACGTGGTGTGACGAATACGCGTCGGGATTGGAGCACTGGACCCTTTACACCTGACGGACGGTAGACGAGCTCGCTGCTCGTGGATGTATGACCGCCTCAGCTGACTTTATGTGAGTTTTTATTTTGTGCTTTGTTTATTAAATCTTTATTTTGCGGTATTATGCGACGTGCCCTCCTATTTTTGTTTCAAACACCATCGTTTGAGTATCGGCGGATCAACATCTAGCCAAACAGTGGCAGCAGAGCAGCATCTGACGAGCTCGCTGCTCGTGGAGATAGGCACCCCCTTTCACCACTCTGTGTAAGTGCACATCTTTTGATTGCTAGCAGGAATCCCTCCAGTGGTGACAGGACTACTCTATGTTTGTTTTTTTGTACTTTCCCCTTCCATGCACCATCGGATTTGAGGCTTCCATTCATCAAGAGTTTGATGCCCTATCTTTCTGGCTATATCAGATAGCCTTGAGGTAAGCTGATAGGATCACTAGAGGTGTGGGCTGCACGTTTTGGAATCCTCCATTGCACCTTCACTCATTTGGCTGCTGGAACATCTCCTTTTGACTTCACACCAGATTTCACTTGCTGCACCGAGTTGCATGATTAAGTTGGACTCTCTTCTTTTATTTGGTTTTGTCTGCAGGACTGAGTTTGACCATGCATTCTATTATGTCCACCACACATCTTTATAGATGACACGGTCACTGTTATTTACTGTTACTTTGTTCACATTGTGTTTTATAGAATTTTTTCTATATATTTATACTTTTTTGTCACTTATTGTATTCACCTAGTTTACTACTTCACTTCCCCTTTCCCATCACCCTTTAGGCATCACCACCACAGCGCAAACAATATCACTTGTTGTATACCTTTTATTGTCCATTTGGATAGACCTATTCTTTGTTTGCTGCAGTATACCTCCCGTGCCCCTTTCCCACGGCCCCTTTCCCACGGTCCAATCCCTTTTCACCCATTTCAGCGCAGGAGTTTCACCTATCACTTTGAGTCACTTTATCCTCTTTCACTCCAGCTGCAGTTATGGACATTTTCACGTTTATTGAACAACGAGAAGTCAATCTTGACCTGGTTTTCAATAACGATGACCCCAAAACCGATAGCAATGTTGAACATCTTATACGGAAATTAGGACATGGTTTAGAGAAAAAGATGAACCTATGGTGGGACATCAACACCTTTGACAGATACATCAAGGCTAATTTAGTGCCTAGACGTCTCAGGTGGGATGTACCCCCTAATGATGGCCTTATCGATCAGGAATCAATCGATGAGTGGTTCAGATTTTTCAATAGCAAAGGCACTGAGCTTCTGCATTTCTTGCTCAAAAGGAAGCAGAAGAAACTCAGAAAAATCGAGCAAGCCCTAGCCGAACTCAAACTACGCTTGGATATACACAAAGACACTGAAGAATTTAAACGTCTTACCACCCAATTAAATAAAGATTTGACTAAAAAGGATTCCGAGGCACAACAGAGAAAGAGTAAGAAGTATGCAAGAGACATCAATGATTATAAAAATGACTTGGTGTATAAATGGCAAGCCAAAAAGAGCCCCTCTGACCCTATCTCTACATTCTCTACACCTGAACAACCGACTCAAACCCGTTCACCATTGGTAGAGAAATTAGCAACAGAAACAGGAGAAAGATTAGAAAGTGTACGTCAAGATCCAAGGGAAGATCCCTCTAGACAGGATCAATACAGGAACGAACACTGGGATGGCAGACACAGACACCCTAGTGGCCAAACTCCACGCAACACATGGAGGAAACATCCACAGGCAGAACATACTCCTCAGCAAGCCTGGAAAAAACCTAAACATCGCAAAAATAATAATAAAAAACCACATAATAATTGAAATAAAACAAACCAGGGACAGAAAGACACTAAAGGCTTACAGAATGAACGGATGAGAAGCCCCGAATATGCGAATGGAGACCATGGAAACAAAGAATATAGGAGTGACCAACAATACGATCAGAGACCCTATAGACGGAGCCCAGATCCTGACCCTTATTATGGACAAGGAGCTAGATATGGTCCACCACCTCCACTCCTCAGACCTAGAGAGAGGAGTCCAGGGTACACCTATAATCAATATGGTCCTCCAAGAGAACAACGGGACTACTATAGAGATGATAGAAGAATTCCAGAGTATTATCGCGAGCAAGGATACAGCAGGTCTTTTTTAGACCGGGATATGATATATCATCCACCAAGGAAAACAGAGGAGACCAAGCAAAGAAGCCCTCCAAGAAAAGAGGGTGCAGAGCAGGAAAGAGAAAACAGGAGAAAAAAAGAATAATTGGGGAAGGGATTTTTAACCTTACTGACACACCTCTGACCCAAGAAGAAATTCTGGTACTGGATAAAGGGCTTAAGTATGCACCGGTCAGAAACTTGGATAAATTCCAGACCTATATCAACTTAGAGCGATACATTAGGAAACTTAACATTAAAAAGTATCTCAAAGATATACCTGCTAAGCCCATTATAAGGGAAACCAATTCCGTGGTGCACAGTCAGTTAAGGAATAAATCCACTTTTAATCCCAAGGTAAAAGATGGTAAACACATAGAGGTATTCAGACATATGGTAACAGAAGAAATTAAAAACCTCACTTTCAAAAAAATTGAGGAACCTACATCCATGAAAATTGGGATCAAAAAACTCAGAGCAAAGAAAGACCTTGTGATTAGGCCCTCGGATAAGGGTGGAGGGATTGTTCTATTAACCACTGAACAATACCACACAGGCATGATGAAATTGCTTGATGACTCTGAGACCTACTGCCCCATGTCCAAAAATCCGATTTTCAAATGGAAAAAAGAACTTGAACAAGTAGTACATTTGGGTCTGAAGAAGGGAGTCCTTGACAAAAAAGAGGCTAGATATCTGATCCCCGAGGCTTGCAGAACCCCCATCATCTATGCCCTACCCAAGATCCACAAAGATAAAGATAACCCTCCCTTTAGACCTATAGTGAACGGGATAGATTCCATCACAGCCAGACTTGGGCAATATGTAGACCGGTTTCTTCAACCGGCCGTCCAGAATACACGCGCTTATCTTAAGGATACGAAAGACATGCTGCAACTTCTGGACGAGACGAATGAGGCCGGACCACTTTTGATGGCAACAGCAGACGTATCGTCACTCTACACCATCATTCCCCATCATCTAGCCTGCGATTCCACCAAATGGGGGCTTCGCAACTATACAGAGCTCCCATGTGTACAGAGGAAGTACATTATCAAATGCTTGGACTTCTGTCTTAAACATAGCCACCTCTGGTACAAGAATCAATATTACCAGCAAAAGACCGGGGTGGCAATGGGGGCAAAATTCGCACCCAGCGTCGCGGGTCTCTTCATGTCTAAATGGGAAGAGGAGTCGATTTTCACCAACCAGCCTACTGACCTTTTGCTATATAAAAGGTATATCGACGATATCTTTATCTTATGGAAAGGAGACCACCAGTCCCTTGTTGCCTTTTTTGAGAGTTTGAACATCAACTCCAAAAATATCGTATTGACATGGCAGATAGGACATACCATACCCTTCCTGGACTTAGAAATTTCTAGGAATAATGGGACTTTTGACACAAGGACTTTCTTTAAAAACGTAGACCGCAATAGCTACCTCCCCATCACTAGTTGCCACCATAAAAACTGGCTCTTCAATATACCTAAGGGCCAGCTGGTACGTCTAAGACGCAACTGTACCAGGCTAGACGAGTTTCAAGTTCAGGCCAAAAAAATTGGCGACAGATTTATTGAAAAGGGATATAACGATATGTATATCAAGGAAAAAATAGATGAAATATCTAAGTTACCAAGAAGCAACCTTCTGGAAAACAAGAAGCCGGCAATTAGGAAGGATTTGGTACCTGTGATGATGGAATACAGCGTTCAGTTTAAGAAGATAGAAAAGGTTATTCAACGTCACTGGCATATTCTGAAGGCTGACAAGGACCTTCGAGCCCTATTACCAGACAAACCGAGCTTCATCTATAAAAGGGCCCCCACTTTGCGGGACCAACTGGTCAAGAGTGTGATAGATCCCCCGAAGAAATTGTTTTCTTTCTTTACTGGCAAAGGATTTTACCCTTGTAAAAGATGTTACTCTTGCATACATACTAAACGACCAAATATTAAAGTCACTACATTCAAGTCTAATAGCAATGACACACAATATGAAGTAAGAGACTTTATTGGATGTAACACAGAGGGTGCAGTCTATGCCCTAGAATGCAGCTGTGGCCTTCAATATATTGGCCGTACTAAGCGGCTTCTGCGAATCCGCATTAAAGAACACGTTAAGAATATAGAAAGCGGGTTCACTAACCACAGTGTATCACGTCACTTTGCCAAAGTTCATCGGAAAGATCCATCACAGCTTAAATTTTGGGGGATAGTTCCTTATTCCAGACCATGGCGAGGGGGTCACAAAGTTAGGTCCCTGAGCCAGCTCGAATCCAAATATATCTTTTGTATGGATACTCTCAGGCCCAAAGGACTCAATATTGAGTTCGACCTTAACTGCTTCCTGAGTGACTTCTAGGACCCCTTCCTCTTGACTTTCCAGGTTATATTCCCTAGCTCCATTCATCCCTAGCCATGATCTGTCCTTTACCATTCCATGTAGGTCTTTGTTAGCCGTGTGTCGGGTGCAGCTGTGTACAGTGCTCTGTTCGTTTTTTTTACTCGATACATACTACTTTTCTACATCAGTAGAGGACTGTTAGAATTTTCCCTGAGCAGAGGGAGAGTGCTCCCCTCTATGTGTATATATCCATATATATATATGTGTATGTCACTTGCATATATGTTTATATTCTTAATCTGATTTCACAGATTTTTTACTTTTTACCTTTTATATTTTATCCCATATTTTACTATTATGTATTATTTTTTGTATCTCCTATCATCCCTGCCATCCATCATTACACCCAATGAGGATGTCCATTGGGGTTTTTTTTCCCCCACAACCCTCTATTAGAGGCATTTTTACTATTTTTCAGTTTGGCTCTGTTTACCATTTAGACATGCTGGGATCCCATGGAGGGTGTCTGAGCGTGTTTGTGGTTTAAATCATCCATATTTTATCATTCCGTTTTACACACCTTTTTTCTATATATTATGTTAATTCTGAGTCTGGTTTGTATTCGGGTCTGCCTAGACCAGGACGCCTCCCATTGTGAGACCTAACGACATCTCTGATTAGATGCCACCTGGGTGGGACGGTACGAGGAGGAGTGCTTGCTGTCCTTAGCTGAATTGCATGCTGACTTCGGGAAAATGGCCGCCGGGCATCCTATTCCGCAGACCCTATTTAAACTCAGACCAGTATCCAAGTGCTATCCCCTGATGAAGTCACGTGGTGTGACGAATACGCGTCGGGATTGGAGCACTGGACCCTTTACACCTGACGGACGGTAGACGAGCTCGCTGCTCGTGGATGTATGACCGCCTCAGCTGACTTTATGTGAGTTTTTATTTTGTGCTTTGTTTATTAAATCTTTATTTTGCGGTATTATGCCATGTGCCCTCCTATTTTTGTTTCAAACACCATCGTTTGAGTATCGGCGGATCAACATCTAGCCAAACAGCGGCAGCAGAGCAGCATCTGACGAGCTCGCTGCTCGTGGAGATAGGCACCCCCTTTCACCACTCTGTGTAAGTGCACATCTTTTGATTGCTAGCAGGAATCCCTCCAGTGGTGACAGGACTACTCTATGTTTGTTTTTTTGTACTTTCCCCTTCCATGCACCATCGGATTTGAGGCTTCCATTCATCAAGAGTTTGATGCCCTATCTTTCTGGCTATATCAGATAGCCTTGAGGTAAGCTGATAGGATCACTAGAGGTGTGGGCTGCACGTTTTGGAATCCTCCATTGCACCTTCACTCATTTGGCTGCTGGAACATCTCCTTTTGACTTCACACCAGATTTCACTTGCTGCACCGAGTTGCATGATTAAGTTGGACTCTCTTCTTTTATTTGGTTTTGTCTGCAGGACTGAGTTTGACCATGCATTCTATTATGTCCACCACACATCTTTATAGATGACACGGTCACTGTTATTTACTGTTACTTTGTTCACATTGTGTTTTATAGAATTTTTTCTATATATTTATACTTTTTTGTCACTTATTGTATTCACCTAGTTTACTACTTCACTTCCCCTTTCCCATCACCCTTTAGGCATCACCACCACAGCGCAAACAATATCACTTGTTGTATACTGTTAGTGAGGAGCTCAGCAGTCACACGTGTTGCACAACAATCTGTATGCCAACATGCCAGGGGCATCGTCGCGCATAGCTATACTACTGACTTTAGATGAACAAAGAAGGATGAGGGCACGGAGGATGGCACGGAGGATGGCACGGGAGAGGATATACCGCACCCGCAAAGACCTGTTAGGCATGAGTGATTCTGAGGTGTTTCGCATCTTCAGATTCACCCCTCATGTCATCCTGGAATTAACCACAACCCTGCAGGAGGACATCACCAGCCGAACACAACGCTCACATGCAGTGCAGCCACTGGTCAAGGTCATGGCAACACTCCATGTCCTTGCCAGTGGCTCTTTTCAAAGAACAAGTGGAGTGGTGGCTGGGATGTCACAATCCTCCATGAGCAGATGTGTGCACCAGGTTGTCCCTGCAATCCTCAGATGCATGGCCAACCAAATCATCAAACCCACCACTGAGGACCTGTGGCTGAAGGCAATGACAGATTTCTACAGAATTGCCAGATTCCCACGCACTGTGGGGGCCATTGATTGCACATATGTGGCACTCCAGCCCCCCCAGGAGACAGAGCACATGTACTGCAATCGGAAGCATTGGCACTCCATCAACGTACAGGTGATAGTCGATGCCCAAGGCCTCATATGGCACGTCCGTGCCAAACACCCCGGATCCAGCCATGACAGCTACATATACAATCAATGCCACATCCGAATGGAATTCGAACAGAACGTGTATGGGGACACCTGGCTGGTTGGTGAGTGACATGGGTGGCAGGCATGACTATCCCCTCCCATGATGCACACATCACAAGTGGCACATGCATGACTAACATCCTCCTGTCTTTTCCCTTACAGGTGACTCTGCATATCCACTGGGACCCCATCTCATGACTCCTATCCGGAACCCCCAAACTCCAGGAGAGGAAAGATACAATCAAGCACATGCCCAAACACGAGCAGTGGTGGAGCGCACCTTTGGCCTACTAAAGTCACGTTTCCGATGCCTGGATAAGTCTGGGGGTACCCTCTTGTATTCCCCAAACTTTGTGTGCCAGATCATCGGTGCATGTTGCATGCTGCACAACTTCGCAGAAAGAAAGGGCCTGCAGATTGCCCTACGTGATGACCTGACCCCTGAACCAGAAAATCCCCCCCTAACCGAGGCTACCCCGTCTTCTGAGGGAAGAGCAACCAGGAGACAACTCACATTGGGCATCTTTGCACGTTAAACACACACATTAATCATGGCACAATGAGAATGCATGCATGCACACCACTGTGGTCCCTAGCACAGACACATCACATCCACATCAAATTGGATTGGCACCAGTCCACCATGCTGGACTGGTGAGCAGCAACGCCACGCCAAGGCTCCAATTATGTCACTGTACATTCATACACCATTCACACTGGGGATCACTTCTCCCTGGTCCTGGGAAACCCTACTCCACCAAAATTGAGGGTGACACCCCTTTTCCGGCAGGAATGTCACCCCCACATTCAAACAGCATTCACAACCCAAAAAAAAAAAATACCTGCAAAAGCAAAAATTTTCCAGCAAAAAAAAAATAGGGGAAAAAACTAATTATTGCCCCTTGCGTGAGCCACGCCTGGGGTGCCCCCGGCCACGGCCCCGGCCCCGGCTTCTCAGGGGAGACTCATGGGGGAGGGGTAAAACCGGGGAAGGAGGAGCAGCCCCTGATCTCTGCCCACCTGGCGGCCTGCCCTCCAAGGCCACGGCTATTCTGTCCAGGGCAGCACCAAGTGTTGCCGTGTTGGCCTGGATAGCCTGGGTAAGGGCCCTCACATCCTGCCCAACGCCTGCTGATGTCATCTGCAGTTCGTTTAGGCAGGTTGTGAAAGCCCGGGAGTGGGAGTCCAGGTTCCCCAGCGTATCCTTGATGGAGGACAGGCTCTCCTCCATCCGCACCAATGTCTGGCTGACCTGTCCCAGATGGCGGGTCTGGAGGAACTGGTCCCTTCTCAGAGTGGCGGGCAGGAGATCAGCCAACCCCCTGGTGTTCTGGGATGAAATCCTGCCTCCAGCTGATGCTTGCGGCCGGGGAGAAGGGGAGGCCCTTGTGAGGGGAGCCATGTTGGGGGAGGAGGGGGGGGGGGTCCCCCTTAGGGAGGGCTGCCTGCTGCCAGCCAGAGGGGAAGAGTCCTCAAAAACCAAACGTCCAGTGCCTGACATGGACTCCTCCTCCTCATGATTCTCCTCCTCCTCATGATTCTCCTCCTCCTCTTGAACCTCCTCCGCAGACTCCGGCCTTGTTGGGGGGGCCTCATTAGGCTGCTGTCCTGGGGTTGGTGCGGTCAGGCCAGATGGCCCTGCACCCTCCTGCACATCTGTGGATGACACAAAACATTCACAGGTTGGAGGATCCACACACTTGCCACATATTCCCTTTCACCCCCTCTCCCACACATGCTACACACCTGATATTAAAAAAAATACTTACCTGGCACCACGGGCTCCGGACTTGAGTCAAAGCCGGGCAGGCCCTCAACTTCATGCCGATGAAAGGTCAGGGCCACCGCACGCTCCTCCTGTCAGCCTAATACAGCATGGTTGGCCCCCTCCTGTGCCCATGGCATGGGCATGCATTCTGGCCAGCTTCTGTTTGACCAGACGCCGGAGGTCATTGATTTTTTTGTCAATCCCAGACCGGGTCCGTGTCTCCCCCTGCCCCGCTGAATTGACCTGCTCAGTGATCATATCCACAATCTCCCTCCTCCTGGCCGGGGTGGTGTTGGCACTGTCTGGGCCGTGGAGGAAACGCCCATACTCGCTAATGGCCCGGGCAAGAATTTGTTTTTCCCCAACTGTAAAATTGAGCTTTCTCTTTCTCTCTGTCATACTTCCCAAAAAAATCACTCCCAGTCAACAAAATTCACTCACACAAACAAGCACAACCAATCAAGCAAGAACACACACAAAGAGAAAACTACTCAGCAAGAAACAGTCACAAAAAAAAAATACAGCAGGAAAACAAACTAACAGAAATAGATAAATCAAACAAACAGTCTCTCAAACACTTATCAAAAAACACTTTCAAAGATCTACTAACAAACACTTGATCACACAGAACACTAATCTGACAACTACAAAACACACCGCAACGAACAACAGGACAAAAGCACTTGGTTAAATGGGAAGGGACAAAGGGATGTACTTTTGCAATGCAAGTGCGTTTGTGTGTGTCTATTTATGCTGTTTGCGTAGTTCACAACGTTGCCCTAGTCCATTTCCAATTTCACTGATTGCGCCGCTCCCGAGTTGTGAGAATGCGCACAGCGGAGCTGACCATGGTCTCCTTCAAGCGCGCATGCCGGCCCTTCATTTGCATGGGGTCACGGCTCATTTCAATGTAACACGCCCACGTCCTTCCCAATTTGTATTACTCCTCCTTACGCCTCGGGAAAAACGTTACGCATGCGCAATTTCCTGCGCAAAAGCTACGAGAATAGGGGGATTACGCGGCAAAATTGCGCAAGTCTAACGTAAAGGCGGTGCGCTACGCCGGTCCAATAATGCGCAGATGTACCTGAATCTGGGCCTTGGTGTTTTACATTGTAGGCCTGTAATTCTTAGGAATAACTCACTTAAATCTGTCCAAACAAGAGTCTAGTAGACATCTCGGGTATGATAAAGTTTGAAAAACAAAATCATAAATTATAATATAATAAATAACTATAAATAATTATAACAAATAATAATATAATTATAATAAAAATCATTCAATAATGTAATCAAATCAAAAACACTGAAATTTATCTCAGTTACAGAATTGTCGCTGTCATTACTTTTATTTTTTTATGATGAATTTCCCCACAAATCACTATCGCTCAATTCTGCAAGTGATTATAATTTATTATCGCTGTTTTCTAGCTGGTCTAAAACCACTTTTGACATAAAGGGACCGTTTTTAGTTGCTATGGACAATCTACAGTTTGCAGGCAGAAAGAACAGTTTTTATTATACAAAAGTACATGCAGGACACTGGGCAGACCACTAGGGACAAAGGGTGTGTGTATTTTTTACATACGGTACTGTAATCTGTAAGATTACAGTGTACTGTATGCATTGTGTTTATTTCCTTTTTTGAATTTGGCACCGTTCTCCGTAACATCGCAGGGAACGGAGCTTGGCAGCACACAGGCACTGTGTGGATCGAGCGAGGAGACAGCTCGATCACACAGCGGAGAGGCATTGCAGGATCCAGGGACAAGGTAAGTAAACCATGCCTGTGGATGCTGCGAGGCGATCACGAGTCTGGCTCGGGGTTAACGCTCTTGGTTCTGATATTCCACCCCGAGCCTGACTCGGGAATACCGCAAGGGGGGTTATTGCATTCTATGATTTAAGATAAAAAACATTCTTTGCGTAGCAGCCCCCTTAGCTCCCCTAATACTTACCTGAGCCCCATCACGATCCAGCGATGTTCACAAGTGCCACGGCTATCTGGAACTCTCCATCCTGCTTGGCTGAGATGCAGCAGCGGTCCCATTGGCTCTCACTGCTGTCAATCAAAGTCAGTTACTCAATGGAGTGTGCCCTTGTGGCTGACGGAAGCCAATAATCTAAAAAGATTGGAAAAACATAATGTGAACAAATCACCAGGACCAGGTAGCTTGCATCTGAGAGTCCTCAAATAACTTAATCAGGTCATTTCTAGACCATTATTCCTGAACTTTAAGGAAAGCTTACTGACTGAAATGATACCAGCGGATTGGCATAAAACTAACTAACCATTATTCAAGAATGGGCAGAGATATATGCCTGGAAACTACAGGTAAGTCAGCCTTATATCAATAGTTTGTAAACTATTGGCGGGGATGTTAAGGAACCATATCCAGGAATATGCAGAAAAGAATAGTAGCATTAGTAGTAACCAGTATGAATTTATGAAAGATCATTTTTGCCAGACCAATTTGTTAATAGGGATGAGCTTCGCGTTCGATGCGAACACATGTTCGCATCGAACATTGCACGTTCGATCTTTCGTCGAAAACGAACAAATCGGGTCGTTCGCGCCAAATTCAAATGACCCATAATTCACTGCGTCGTTGCGCGCTGATGATTGGCCAAGCATGCACCATGACCCCGCATGCTTGGCCAATCACAGCGCCCAAAAAACGAAGAGACCTAATTGGCCAAAGCCTGGGTGCTTTGGCCAATTAGGGCTCAGGGCTTTAGCACACGCCCCACACTATAAAAGGCCGCCTCCCAGGTGGCTTCGTGTAGTGTGTTCCGGCTTGCTTAGAGAAGTCAGACAGAAAGAGAGAGAGAGAGATAGATAGAGACACAGTGGGGTAGATTCACATAGAGATACGATGGTGTATCTACTCATACACCGTCGTATCTGTGAGATCCGACGCTCGGATCTATGCGGCTGATTCCTCGAATCAGGTTCCGCATAGATCTCCCTTAGAGCCGACTGGTGTAAGTGAGTTACACTGTTGGATCTTAGGCTGCAATCTCCCGCCGTCCGCTAGGTGGCGCTTCTGTTATTATACGCAACGAATATGCAAATGAGGAGAACCGCCGATTTAGAAACGAACGCCCGGCCGTCACTTTTTTTTACGTTGTTTGCGTTCGGCTTTTTCCGGCGGATAGTTACCCCTGCTATATGCGGGGTAAGTGCGGCGTATCCTATGTTAAGTATGGCCGTCGTTCCCGCGTCGAATTTTGAATTTTTTACGTCGTTTACGTAAGTCGTTCGGGAATACGGCCATACATTAATATCGTTAACGTCGAAAACAATGACGTCCTTGCGACGTCATTTGAGGCAATGCATGCTGGGAAATTTAGCTGGCGGCGCATGCGCAGTACGATCGGCGCGGGGACGCGCGTGATTTGAATAGTAAACTCCCCCTAGCCGCGGAATTTGCATTCCGCCGGGGGATTTACGATCCGCCAGGGCAACTTACGAGGCAAGTGCTTTCTGAATACAGCAGTTGCCTCAAAAACTGGTGCAGGCGGATCGTAAAAAGGATAGATCACGCGGATCAAAAGATCCTCTGATCTATGTGAATCTACCCCAGTGTCTTTTCAGATAGATAGATAGATAGATAGATAGATAGATAGATGTGTGCTGTTACATACCACCTGAGCGCATTTGGTGTCACCGCACGTGTGCTGTTACATACCACCTGAGCGCATTTGGTGTCACCACACGTGTGCTGTTACATACCACCTGAGCGCATTTGGTGTCACCGCACGTGTGCTGTTACATACCACCTGAGCACAGTTAGTGTCACCGCACATGTGCTGTTACATACCACCTGAGCGTATTTGGTGTCACCGCACGTGTGCTGTTACATACCACCTGAGCGCAGTTGGTGTCATTGTACGTGTGCTGTTACATACCACCTGAGCGCATTTGGTGTCACCGCACGTGTGCTGTTACATATCACCTGAGCGCATTTGGTGTCACTGCACGTGTGCTGTTATATACCACCTGAGTGCAGTTAGTGTCACTGCACGTGTGCTGTTACATATCACCTGAGCGCATTTGGTGTCACCGCACGTGTGCTGTTACATACCATATGAGCGCAGTTAGTGTCACCACACGTGTGCTGTTACATACCACCTGAGCGTATTTGGTGTCACCGCACGTATGCTGTTACATACCACCTGAGCGCATTTGGTGTCACCACACGTGTGCTGTTACATACCACCTGAGCATATTTGGTGTCGTCGCACGTGTGCTGTTACATATCACCTGAGCGCATTTGGTGTCACCGCACGTGTGCTGTTACATACCACCTGAGCGCATTTGGTGTCACCGCACGCGTGGTGTTACATACCACCTGAGCGCAGTTAGTGTCACTGCACGTGTGCTGTTACATATCACCTGAGCGCATTTGGTGTCACTGCACGTGTGCTGTTATATACCACCTGAGTGCAGTTAGTGTCACTGCACGTGTGCTGTTACATATCACCTGAGCGCATTTGGTGTCACCGCACGTGTGCTGTTACATACCATATGAGCGCAGTTAGTGTCACCACACGTGTGCTGTTACATACCACCTGAGCGTATTTGGTGTCACCGCACGTATGCTGTTACATACCACCTGAGCGCATTTGGTGTCACCACACGTGTGCTGTTACATACCACCTGAGCATATTTGGTGTCATCGCACGTGTGCTGTTACATATCACCTGAGCGCATTTGGTGTCACCGCACGTGTGCTGTTACATACCACCTGAGCGCATTTGGTGTCACCGCACGCGTGGTGTTACATACCACCTGAGCGCAGTTAGTGTCACTGCACGTGTGCGGTTACATACCACCTGAGCGTATTTGGTGTCTCTGCACGTGTGCTGTTACATACCACCTGAGCGTATTTGGTGTCACCGCACGTGTGCTGTTACATACCACCTGAGCATATTTGGTGTCACTGAACGTATGCTGTTACATATCACCTGAGCGCATTTGGTGTCACTGTACGTGTGCTGTTACATACCACCTGAGCGCATTTGGTGTCACTGCACGTGTGCTGTTACATATCACCTGAGCGCATTTGGTGTCACTGCACTTGTGCTGTTACATACCACCTGGGCGCAGTTGGTGTCACTGCACTTGTCCTGTTACATAGCACCTGAACAATATGTCTGGAAGGACAACAAAGAGAGGCAGAGAGTCACGAGGGCAAGCAGGCTCTGCATCTAGAGGTAACGTTGGTGGTGGATGTGGTGCATCCTCTTCAGCACGTGGCCGTGGCCGCTCGTCCTTCTTTCGGGAACTGGCCGTGTTGAGCCTCAACATGCTGAGAAATTAGTAGAGTGGATGACCAAGCCGTCCTCATCCTCCTCATCCTCTCTCACACAGACTGATCTAAGTTTGTCTGGCAAAGCAGCTGCCAAGACGTCCTCTTCCCTCTGCACAATGGCTTCACACAATACTACCCTAGTCCCACCATGTCCTCCTGAGGAGTCCCCCGAACTGTTTCAATACAGTGTTGGGTACATGCTACAGGAAGATGCGCAGTGTTTTGAAGACTCCGATGACGGAACACAGATAGAGGAAGGTATTGATGTGAGCCCAGGGAGAGGGGGTGGCCGAGAGGGCCAGCAATCTGAGAGTTATGTTCCCTCAGCTGGAGCATACTGCCAGGTTGTTGACAGTGATGAGGAGGGAGGGGATGATGAGGTCACTGACTCTACCTAGGTGCCTGATAGGAGAAAGGAGGAGGAGGAAGAGGAGGAGGAGGACGAGGCACAGGCACATCTCCAAAGAGGCAGGATGCCCTCCAGGGGTCAGCTTAAGGACACACCAACTGCATTAGAGCGCACATCTACGGCGCTTGTGCATGGCGCTGCTGTGTCTGACCGGTACAGCAAAAGTTCTTTGGTGTGGGCCTTTTTTGAAACATGTCCACAAGATTGTACCTTTGCTATTTGCAACATATGTCGCAAGCGTATCTCGCGTGGCCAAAACATCAACCGCCTGGGTACCACATGCTTGTCCAGACATATGTCGACTTGCCATGCAGCTCGTTGGCAAGCACACCAGAAATACCCACACCAAAGACAAAAGCGTACCCCCCCTTGCCCTTCTGGGACCTCCAACCCCACTAGACCCCCAGTCCTCTCTGAAGCCTGCAGTGAAGGTGTAGAAATAGGTGTGTGGGAAAACTCGCCCTGTTTTGCGCATTTGCCTGAATTTGGTGGTGCAGCAGGTACCCAGGCTTACAGGATGTCCTGAAGCAGGCCAGGAAAGTCTCTGTGCATTTCCGGAGGTCATATAATGCCACTGCTCAGCTGACTGACCTCCAAAGAGAATACAACCTGCCCAAGAACCGCCTAATTTGTGACATGCCCACCAGATGGAACTCTACGTTGGCCATGCTGCAGCGGCTGCACACGCAGCAGCGGGCCATCAATGAGTACCTGTGCCAATATGGCAGCAGAACTGGGTCAGGGCAGCTAGGTTTTTTTTCCCACGCCAGTGGGCCTTGATCAGGGATGCATGTACTGTCCTGTCACCATTTGAGGAGGCCACGAGGATGGTGAGCAGTGACAGTGCATGCATCAGTGAGACTGTCCCTCTTATTCACATGTTGGAGCACATGCTACGTGGAATAATGGACAGGGCCCCTGAGGCAGAACAGAGGAAGGAAGAGGAGGACTTCCTTACCTCTCAAGGCCCCCTTTATCCAGACAGTGGGCCTGCTTGCCCACCTAGCACACAGGAAGAGGAGGAGGAGGAGGATGATTGTATCAGCAGCATGGAGGTGGAGCCTAGCACTCAGCATCAGCAGCAGCAGTCTTCAAGGGATCATTTACAGTCCCAAGGAACACGTGGACTTTTACATGGCTGGGATGAGGTGCCTGTGGATCCTGTCGTCCTCAGTGACCCAGAGGACTGTGCCCCGAATGCCTCTGCAAACCTACGCTGCATGGCCTCCCTGATCCTGCAAAGCCTGCGTAAGGATCCTCGTGTACGTGCTATCAAGGAGACGGATCATTACTGGCTGGCAACTCTCCTTGATCCACGTTACAAGAGTAAGGTTGCGGACCTTATGTTGCCATCGCAGAGGGAGCAGAAAATGAAACTTCTGCGGGAGGCCTTGCAGAAGGGTCTGTGCAATGCGTTCCCAGAACCAGGGGGATTACCAAAACCTGGCTCTAGGCGACGTCTTGCTGAGGCTTCGGTGAGTCACAGAAGGAGCGGTGGAGAAGGTGGCCGTCTGACCGATGCCTTCAGACAGTTTTTTAGTCAGCAGCCCCAAGGTCTGACCGGTTCCAGTAACCATCGCCAGCGTCTGGTTTACATGGTCCGGGAATACCTAGGGGCAAGATCCGACTTGGACTCCTTCCCCACCGAAAATACTCTGGCTTACTGGGTCTTGAAGATGGATCACTGGCCAGAGCTTGCACAGTACGCAATTGAGCTACTAGCTTGCCCTGCATCCAGTGTTCTTTCACATTTAGTGCTGCTGGAGGCTTTGTTACCGATCACAGGGTGCGCCTCTCCACCGACTCTGTTGATCGACTGACCTTCATCAAAATGAATCAGGCTTGGATCAACACCAGCTACCAAGCACCTGATGCTGATGTTACTGAATAATATTTTTGTTGTTGAAATGTCGGATCCCTTTTAGACTGCGTATGCTGATGCTGAGTGACTGTCCTCTTATGGTGCTGATGGAATATCCTTCTCCTCCTCACTTTTCTTGCTGATAGCTAGTAAGAAATGTTGTGTTTCTGGGCTCCGCCACCAGTGCCTAAGGCGCCATTTTTCTGCCCCTGTTTAACAGGGGAGCCTAATAACAACAATTTTTGATGCAATACTTTGCACATGGCTCCTTGTTGCGCTCCAATTGGAGTTATTGGGAGGGGTTGCAGTGTTGTGTTGTGCCCAAGGCACAATTTTTCAGCCCCTGTTTAACAGGGGAACCTAATACCAATTTTTGATGCAATAATTTGCAAGTGGCTCCTTGTTGCGCTCCAATTGGAGTTATTGGTAGGGGTCGCAGTGTTGTGCCCAAGGCACAATTTTTCAGCCACTGTTTAACAGGGGCACCTAATAAAAAATGTTGATGCAATAATTTGCACGTGGCTCATTGTTGCGCTCCAATTGGAGTTATTGGGAGGGTTTGCAGTGTTGTGTTGTGCCCAAGGCACAATTTTTCAGCCCCTGTTTAACAGGGGCACCTAATACCAATTTTTGATGCAATAATTTGCACGTGGCTCCTTGTTGCGCTCCAATTGGAGTTATTGGGAGGGGTCGCAGTGTTGTGTTGTGCCCAAGGCACAATTTTTCAGCCCCTGTTTAACAGGGGCACCTAATAACAAGTTTTGATGCAATAATTTGCACGTGGCTCCTTGTTTCGCTCCAATTGGAGTTATTGGGAGGGGTTGCAGTGTTGTGTTGTGCCCAAGGCGCAATTTTTCTGCCCCTGTTTAACAGGGGCGCCTAACAACAATTTTTGATGCAATAATTTGCAAGTGGCTCCTTGTTGCGCTCCAATTGGAGTTATTGGGAGGGGTTGCAGTGTTGTGTTGTGCCCAAGGCACAATTTTTCTGCCCCTGTTCAACAGGGGCGCCTAACAACAATTTTTGATGTAATAATTTGCATGTGGCTCCTTGTTGCGCTCCAATTGGAGTTATTGGGAGGGGTTGCAGTGTTGTGTTGTGCCCAAGGCACAATTTTTCTGCCCTTGTTTAACAGGAATTTTTTTTTTCACTTTAAGCATCATTAAAATGGCTGCTCCGGAAAAAAACGTCTGTTTTTAAAACTTTTTTTTCCATTGATACATGTTCCCTGGGGCAAGACCCGGGTTCTGAAAGACGTTTTCCAACATTAAATTGAATTTTGGTCTTTAAAATGATCGTTTTTGAATTCGAACGTTCGGGTCCCATAGACTTCAATGGGGTTCGAAAAGTTTGTGTGAACCCGCGGTCTGTTCGAACGTTTTGGTGCGAACCAAACCCGGGGGTGTTCAGCTCATCCCTATTTGTTAACATTCTATGAGGAAGAGAGCTGTAATCTGGATAAAGGAAGGTTAGTGGATGTAGACTTCACCAAAGCATTTGACACTATCCTCGATAAAGGCTTAATCCACAAATCAAGGTCCCGTTGGTGTTAAAGATAGTGTATGTACATGGATAGAAAACTGGTTACAGGGTCATGTCCAAGTGGTGATGATAAATAATGTGTCTTTTGAATGGTCAGCAGTTATAAGTGGGGTACTTCGGGCCTCTGTCCTGGGACCAATTCCATTTGACTTGTTCATAAACAATATATATGTTGGTATAAATAGCAATATACAAATCTCTTAAGGGTGATTCTAGCACAGAACATAACATACAGTAATTATAATAGAATAGCTATTCTAGCATAGCAAACTATTCAGTCTCAGGTCACTCAAGAAGACATGTGGCCACTCGATGAAGTTGGATGAGAAGGGGTTTGACCTTAAATTGTGTACGTTTTTTTATTTACTGTTAGAACAGTAAGGATGTGGCACTCCTTTCCAAAAATCAGTGGTTTCAGTTGGTAATGTCACTAATTTAGCCGGGCAGTGTCATTAGTACATTGAAAGTGCATATTTTTAGCACTGATCACTGCATTGGTGTCACTGGTCCCCAAAAAGTGTCAAACGTGTCAGTTAGTGTCCTGACTGTACCCTGCAGTATTGCAGCCCCCCTATAAGTCTCTGATTGCCGCCATTACTAGTAAAAAATAAAAAATCTCCAAGTTTGTAGACGCTATAACATTTGCGCCAACCAATTAATACACGCTTATCGGGACTGTTTTTTCTGTTTCAATGTCTTTATTAATTTCACAAAAGGGAATGCAAAAATGTTAACAAATAACTTATACCTCACACAGTATAATAGTTAAATATCTAAACATTTTTTAAGCATGAAAATATACCTAAAGTGTGCGTTCTTCCAAGTATAGATTTTCAATGTCAATATTGATTGTACTATCAGTGTCTGTATGTGGTAGCCGCAAAACCTGTTTAATACTTCAAATGTGACATTAAAGCGGGGGTTCACCCTAAAAAATCTATATACCATTAGATCCAGCATACTGCTGACATCTGCAGTATGCTGTTTTTTTTTTCCACCACTGTACTTATCGTGTTATCGTAGTTTTCACCCGGTTTCCGGGTTCTCTCTGCCCCAGGGAGTAGGCGTTCCTAAGACAAGGTGTAGATGATTGA
Organism: Rana kukunoris; assembly: GCA_029574335.1. Taxonomy (NCBI): domain Eukaryota; kingdom Metazoa; phylum Chordata; class Amphibia; order Anura; family Ranidae; genus Rana; species Rana kukunoris. The sequence goes on along the minus strand of CM056052.1, from coordinate 406,422,365 downwards.
CGTACTGGTAAAGCGCGTCACGCCTTCCGAAAATACACAAAGTGGGACTCGGTTTTTTACGGCATCTGCGCAGTCAGCTCTACACGGCAGGCGCATGCGCCCTATATCGCCTTAAACAGTCGAGTCTCACTTTGTCTATTTTCGGAAGGCGTGACGCGCTGTACCCGCACATCAATCATCTACGCCTTGTCTTACAAACGCCTATTCCCCGCGGGAGTCAGAGCTCGGAGCCAGATGAGAACAACGATAACACGGTAAGTACAGCAAAAAAAAAAACAGCATACTGCAGATGTCAGTAGTATGCTGGATCCAATGGTAAATAGTTGATTTTCAGGGTGAACCTCCGCTTTAACAAAATGCATCTCAGTCTCCATATACAGTTAAAGATAGAGGGCCAGATTCAGATACACTTAATATTGCGCTGCGTAATCGAAATACTCTACGCTGCCGTATTTTACCAGGCTCTACACCGAATCCTGGTAGATTTTTGCCCGTACACTACGGCGGCGTAGTCTATTTCTCGCCGCGTAATTGAAATACGCGATTAGGGGGCGTGAAGCATTTAAATTAAGCGCGTCCCCGCGGCGATCGAACTGCGCATGCTCCGTTCAGAAATTTCCCGCCGTGCATTGCGCGAAATCACGTCGTTACGTCATTCGTTGTTTGAGTAGTGTCGTTTACGAACATTCCTATTCCCGGACGACTTACGTAAAAAATAATAAAAGACGTCGGAAAACGTAGAAATTCGACGCGGGAACGACAGCCATACTTAACATGGGCTGTCTAATATTAGAGCAGAAAAACCTGGTATAGTGTTACGCAAATAAAAGATGACTAAAGGTGCCGTAAGAGATTGCGATTGAAGATCGTAATTTCGGGGATCGCCGGCAAAGGCTCATTTGCATACCCCGACGCGGAAAACAAAGGGAAGTCCACCTAGTGGCCGCAATTATATTGCAGCGTAGATCCGAAGGCGTATGAACACGTAATCCAGTCGAATTGAAGCCCGCAGCTGTCTATTCATGGTTTGAGGTTTTCGACTAGCTAGAAAACGCGCGTAATTTGAAATTACTCCAGTCTAACACCAGTTAGATAGGCGTAATGGCTCTCTGAATCTGGGCCAGAGCATCTATATATTTCAATTTTAAATTAAAAGTCAGCTCGTAATTCTTAGTAGATTGCAGATGTGATTAATATCTGCTTTATACATTGGTGAAAGGGGTCAACACCTTCATGAAGAGGAAACCACATCCCTTGTCACCCTGAAAATGGACTTCACACTGAGGAAATAATAACTGTTCAGGGTTTATAAGGAATAGGCAAAAAGACCCTGGTAAGACTACAGCAAAGACAGAAAAGTAGGGAAAGACATCGCGCTCCAAATCCTGCCATCCTGAAGCTGATTTAATTGGCTATAGATCGAGGATCTCCAGTCATATACTTGACCCATGGGTCCCATACTTTCTTAAACATATGCATTTTATCATTTAAGATCGCTGTAATGCGCTCATTAATCATAATCCAGGAAAGTTAGTGCTTGAGCTGCTCTAATGGCAAAAGAGCCGATTTCCAAGATTTTGTGATAATAATTTTTGCAGATATAAATATGCTATGATATAAATGCTACGAGACATCTCTGGAATGTTGACACTGTCTCCACCTTACAGCCCAGCAGTGCCTGTCTTGAGGATTTGACAAGGTTTACTTGGGTAAGAGTGTAAATTAAATTATACACCTTAATCCAGTAACTTCTTACCGTAGGGCACTGCCACCATACTTGGTATATCGTTCCCTCCTGTCCGCATTCATGGAAACACAAGGGAGATACTTCCGGTACATAGGTTGCCAGCCTAGCTGGAACCATGTGCCATCTCAGAAGCACTTTATAATTCACTTTGATAATAGAGAGTTTTATGAGTGACCTCGAGGCCCCTTGGCCTATAGTATGCCATTCATCCAGCTCAATAGTTTCCTGGAGGTTTACCTCCCAGTTTTCCATGTAGCCCTGCTTAACACAAATATTCCATCAAGGACATAGTTGCTATATCTGAATTCCATGATATAGTACTTAAAAAATGTGTTATCTGTGTATAATGGAAGTACTCTGAAACTGGCATTTGTTGTTTCTCTATTAAAACCTTTCTTGACAATATTTCCCTATGATCACATAAGTCTTTTGATACTCTATCCCAAATATCCAAGGAGAAGGAGAGTGCTGGGAATTAAATTGAGGGCCATTCCTTAGAGGGCAACCAAAGAGTATGAGAAATTAGCCGTTCCCGACCTGCAAAGGCCTCCACCTGCATCTAGATAGGAGTCCTGAGCTCTCCTTTCTTCTTGGGAGTTGTCAATGTACGCTTGTTCACCCTAGGCCTCTTATCCCCCCAGATAAAGGATATACGTTTTTCATTGGGATTTTTATTACCAAAAATATGTATCAAAATACACATTGGGCTAAATTGAAGACATTTTTTTATTGGATATATTTTATAGCAGAAAATTGTCAGTCTGTTTGAGTTTATATGGCAAACAATGAAAACCACAGAGGTTATCAACTACCACCAAAAGAAAGCTCTACTTTTGCGAAAAAAGGACAAACATTTTTAGGTACAGTGTTGCACGACCACACAATCGTCAGTTAAAGTAATCACAAAAAATGGGCTGGTCATGAAGGGGGTAAATCTTCCTGAGGTCAAGTGGTTAATTACTGAACACACTGCAAAGTTTACTTCCCCCCAGAAACCATTATGTCAAATATTCATATCCGCCTTGGTTGCAATTGACTATTTTATGCCATCCAAAGATAAAATTAGCAGCTTTATGAAACTTTCTGTGTAATGTCACAATGATTAGTTCACCCACAAGCAGAAAAATGTATCTCTATGACCCAGGTATCATTTTTGTTTGAGCTACGTGCTAAAAAGTGCTTATACTAATAAAATAAACTAAGCCTTTTGTTCAACTTTTTTAACCTCTGTGCCTTCCTCTCTTTTCATCTTTTTTTTCAGTTTGCTTCATTTAACATGTGTTTCAATTTATGGATATTTTTCATATGCTAAGTCTATAAGGAAGGAAATAAAGTGCAATGAATCTGTATTATTAAGAAAAACACATTTAGAAGGTGTTCCTTTCCCTAGATGCTTGTAAATTCTAATGGGTTTTTAAGGGTTTTGATGTAATAAGTTAAATGTAGAGCTTCAGCAAGGGAAACAGTTAAATATTACATTAAATTAGCCAATTTTATAAATGTGACATAGATGCCAAAGCTGCAGGACATAACAGAGGAAAATAAATAAAAGAGCAAAATAAGGAAAGAAAATAACATAAAAGAAAAATAAAAGAAAGAAATTGTGAGGAAAGATGCAGTACATCACATTATAGTTTGTTTTCTTACACTGGAAAAGCCATGAAAAATTTACATCAAGAAAACGTGTAACTTTATAGTTTAACTTCTATACTGTAATTGGAAAGATGCCGGAGAGTTTAACCACTTCAGCCCCAGAAGGATTTACCCCCTTAATGACCAGAGCACTTTTTACAATTTGGCACTGCGTTGTATTAACTAAAAATTGCGTGGTCATGCAATGCTGTACCCAAACCAAATTTGCACCCACTAATAGTGCTTTAATTTTGTGGTATTTGATAACCTCTGGGATTTTATTTTTTTGTAATATAAATGAAAAAAGACCAAAAATGTAGAAAACAATATATGTTTTTGACTTTTTGTAATAAAAAAAAATCCAATAAACTAAATTATAGTCATGCATTTAGGCCAACATGTATTCAGCCACATGTCTTGGGTAAAACATTTCAATAAGTGTATATTTATTGGTTTGCGCAAAAGTTCTAGGGCCAGATTCACAAAGCACTTACTCCGGAGCATCACGAGTTAGGCACGCGTAAGTCTAAAAATGCACACGCTTATCTATGCACCGTATCCCCAAAACGATATACGCCTGAAATCCGCATTTTTTAGACCAACGTCATTTGGATAGACCGGCGCAGCGTGCGTGCAAAACTGCACTAGACACACCATTGATTTGCTATGCAAATATGCAAATGAGGGAGATACGCCGATTCACAAGTTTGTGCGGTGCAGTCTACACAATGTGCTTATCAGCTGCACGGCCGGTCTAAAATTAGACCATATAAAAGCTTGCTTAAAATTAGACAATCCGTCTACAAAAGCAACACCATTAGGGCCAAGCTGAGCAGCCACACTTGCAGGACATTAATCTGTATGCCAACATGCCAGGGGCATCCTTGCTCATAGCTATACTACTGACTTTAGATGAGCGCAGAAGGAGGAGGGCACGGAGGAGGGCACGGGAGAGGATCTTTGTCAGGTATATCCGTGGGGTGAGCAGAATGGTAATAGGCCCCCCTTTTGGCTGGAATTAGGGTGCAATTGGAGAGATACCCTGTGTTAATAGGAGGGTAGATGTTGGTTCCTCAGCTTCCACTAATTTCAGTGAAATTGAGTAAAGGTGGATTAATTAGGTCATGAGTCTGTGCAGGCCAGCAGGCCCAAAGATTGCTAAAGTAAAATGATCCTATGCTGCTATAAGGATGCCAGTTGTAACCGATGCACCCTAAACCATATAAAACAAAAAAATAAAATGTGTCTCTAGAGTCAAATAGGTAGGAATCCCTACTAGTGTGGTTGATTACACTAGAAACCACACTAGTAGGGATTCCTACCTATTAGACTCTAGAGACACATTTTTTTCTTTGTTTTATATGGTTTAGGGTGCATCGGTTACAACTGGCATCCTTATACAACTGCCATCATGCCATTTAATTTTTGATATTGAACAGCACTGAGTGGCTGCATCTCTTTTTAGGTGGGATGGTCAGGGGTGGTAAAATTTCAGCTCTACCGCCTGCTTGTACTGCCCCTCCCAGCTGTGTGAATGAGCCCCTAAAGTCTTCTTTAAAAGTGTGGTCTCAGATCAGGGAATTCCTCTCTAAGGGTCCACATATTGACTATCTACCCAACACCCTCCATTCCAGATTACTTTAGTATCAGGCAAATGCAGCCAGTGTAAATCTGCATAGGAACAGTCTTCCCGATGAACTGATGCCCCGTCAGATCACATTTACCTTGCTTCATGGAGCCGACTTCACTAGAACAGAAAGTGAATGTGACACGGCTGCCTGGGAAAGCACCTCCCAATTCCTACGGCGGGTGCTAATGGTCAGATAAAAAGACAGGCAGAAGACTGACCCAAAGAGAAGATCCTGAAGAAGTCACGAGAAGTGAAGAATGCGCGTATGAGGTACCATAGGTGACGTCGGCATACGCCCTGTTTTTTATGCCTGTTTTTATTAGAACATTGTGAGTGCCCAGTGTATCATTTGAATAAACCCCCCCCCCCCCCTTGTTTTAACGGTACCACACTATTGGCAATTTTTTTGTTTCCCTGGATGCGAGTACCACTATCGTTTGGAGGTGATTATCAGGAAGGATCTATCCTCACCACTATAGCCTATTTGGATGACACCACAAGCGGACCTAACCAGAAAAGCGCTCCTGGGATTTGTTTTTTGGTGTTACCTTACAGCAGTAAGGTAAGGGGACATCCTCACTTATTTTAGAGATAGCACCTGAAACTTGTCATCACGTCATTTTGGCTTTTACACCAACAATTCTTTGAACTTTATTTATATACATTTTTTGCACTTGTTGATACCTGCTGTATGGACATTCACCCCTATTAACACCGCTGTGTGTTACATTTTTGCACTTTGTGCACCGGATTGTATATTAGGAATTAACTCTCTTATGTTAATTTACATTGTTATTGTTTTGACAGCCAGTCTTGGCTGCATTGCAGCACGTTTATTTTATTTTGTTGCTAATATCACTGTCAATTTTTTAGATTCTATTTATGATCAATAGTTAGGTTTTCTCTCTTTTTTCCTAATATTGTTTTTTTGCTCCTCTTCCTCTCCGCACTTCATCTCATCCCCCCCCCCCCTTACAGCGCAGCACTACCCCCTTACTTTTATTTGCTTTTGTCGATACACTATTCAGTGCAGCAGCTGTACCCACCCACCTTCCTTCCTCATTCCCCCCCCCCATTTGTGGTAAGCACGGTAATATTCACCCCATTAACTTAAAGAACTATTTACATTTTTTTTAAGGGACCTTTTTTTGCCAATAGCTTTGGGGGGCGGCGCCAATGCGCCCGATATGGACGGGCCACCACTGTACAGGACCCCAAAAAACAATCACTGCCTTCAGGATTTCTAATTTTGATTTCACTCCTCACTACCTATCACAGTTTCGGAGGCCATGAAATGCAAAGATAGCACCCCCCCCCCAAAAAAAATGACCCCATTTTGGCAGGTCTTGCTTTTTGTCACAAAGTTTTGGAAATTGAAAAAAAATAATCCTTTTATTTCTTAATTTTCCAAAACAAATGAGGGCTGCAAATTGCTCACCATGCCTCTTAATGCCTTGGGGAATCTATTTTCCAAAATGGGGTAATTTGGGGGGTGTGTTATCTTGACATTTCAGGGCCTCCAAAACTGTGATAGGTAGTGAGGAGTAAAATCACCATTTTATTTTTGGTTGCAGCATGCTGGAGATGTGAAATTGGCTGAACATAGGAGGAGGTGGTCGGAGGATCTGAGTGTGGACATATCTGATAAGCAATGGAGGTACGTTTGCATTTTAGCGCATAAATGTTCCATTAGCACTAAACTGCAGGAAACAAGTTACAAACTCCTGACTAGTTGGTACAATACCCCTGACAAGCTTCACAAATGGGACGCTCAGAAACCAGGGGGTAGATTCATATAGAGATATGACGACGTATCTACTGCAATTTTGTTTGTATACGCGATGAATATGCAAATGAGGAGATCTGCCGATTGAGAAACGAACGCCCGGCCATCGCTTTTTTTTTACGTCGTTTGCGTTCGGCTTTTTACGGCGGATAGTTACCCCTGCTATATGAGGGGTAAGTGCGGCGTATCCTATGTTAAGTATGGCCGTCGTTCCCACACCGAGTTTTGATTTTTTTACGTTGTTTGCGTAAGTCGTTCGCGAATACGGCCATACGTAATTTGCATTAACGTCAGAACCAATGACGTCCTTGCGACGTCATTTTGAGCAATGCACGCTGGGAAATTTATCCGGCGGTGCATGCGCAGTTAAATCGTCGCGGGGACACGCCTGATTTAAATAATACACTACCCCTAGCCGCGGAATTTAAATTCCGCCGGGGGATTTACGTAGAGGCAAGTGCTTTGTGATTACAGCACTTGCCTCAAAAACTGGCACTGGCTGATCGTAAATAAGATAGATTACGTGGATCTAAAGATCCGCTGATCTATGTGAATCTACCCCCAGATGTTTGCTGGAGATGTCAAAAAGACACTGGTACGCTGATTCATATTTGGTGGAATTGCTCTTTGATCTCTGCTTACTGGGAGCAAGTTAGATGCTTAATTAAGCAGATAAAGGAAACCAAGTTAGACTTGAATGCTGCTTGCTGCCTGCTGCACTTGTCTTCCTTCTCACTCGCACGCTACAAGCACTCTTTGACTAAACACTTATTAAATGCGGCCAAGTCACTAATCCCCCTGCACTGGAACTCCACCAGGGTTCCATCTATTTCGGATTGGCTCCACAGAGTTGCTGATGTATGTGAGATGGAGGACACGCTGGCGCAGGACAGAGGGACAGTGGAGAGTTTCCACAAGACTTGGCAACCGTGGTTTACCTTTAAATATTCCCGAGATTACGATGATGCTTTATCCCGACAATCCACTGGAGGGCCCACTTAGTATTTCAGTTCCCATTCTTCCTTCCCGTGACCATTTTGGCCATTTGATAAATGACGTACTGAGAACGCACTGTACCTGACTCCCCCCCTCTCCTCTTTTCCTTCTTCCTTCTCTTCCTTTTCATATAACTGCTCTCTTTCCCCTCCTTTTCTCCTCATCCTGCTGACAGTAGGATAGTAATTGGTGGATGCAATTTCTACCCAGATTAAAATACGGAGGTTGATATGATAGTCAGTAGTGTTATGGATTCTAACGAGTTCTGACTGATGTTCTGCTGGAATATTATTTTTAGTTTTCATTAGAGTTGAGCGGACACCTGGATGTTCGGGTTCGGAACCCGAACTTGACCCGAACTTTGACCCGAACCCGAACCCCATTGAAGTCAATGGGGACCCGGACTTTTGACTACTAAAATGTCTCTAAAAAAGGGAAAGGGCTGGAGGGCTGCAAATGGCAGAAAGATGTCGGGAAGAGCATGGCAAGTACTCTGAAAATAAATGTGGATAGGGAAATAACTTAAAATAACATAAAAAAAATAAAAATAAAAAACAAAATCATTTTGACCTAGGAGGATGAGGTCCATATGTAGTAGGAGGTTGAGGTGGATGTGGCGGTGTAGGTGGAAGCGGCGGTGGAGGAGGAGGTAGCCAACACAGCAGGTTTTGGTTTTTAATTGATTTATTTTTTAAATTAGGGTAAACCCCAAAAGAGTGATAAAGATCTAGGGTTGCTACCTCATTCCTTTAAACCTGAACACAGAGTAATTACACAGGTTCTGGGGCTAATTTAATGTCCATAAGGCACCAAGTGAGTTTAATTAGCAGCCCCTTAATCAGCCAGAGCTGATGTTTTTGCTTTTAAGCCCTGGTTCACACTGGTGCGTTTTGACATGCGATTTGGCATGTCAAATCGCATTTCACAACGGCGGATTTTGCCGCAAATTGCCGGCAATGGCACAGTCCTAATCGGCGCGACGCTGCATCTGCGGCATTGCACAGATTTCAAAAAGTAGTCTCTGTACTACTTTTTGCAATTTCAGACTGCGATTTACATTGACATCTGTGCAGAAACGAAGCAAAAGAGAACCAGTAGACTGTATTTTGGTGTGTCATTTCACATAATATTCCCGAAAATTGTGGCAACATATAAAATATTCCACAGACTCAACATGCCTCTCGGTAAATAGCATGGGGTGTCTACTTTCCAAAATGGGGTCATTTGGGGAGGGGGGGGGTTGTGCTATCTTGACATTTCAGGGCCTCCGAAACTGTAATAGGTAGTGAGGAGAGAAATCACCATTTTATGCCCTTAGAAAGCCTGAGGGAGGTAATTCGGGGTCCTGTATGCGGATAGGCTCCCAAAAAGTCTCACACATGTGGTATCCCCGTACTCAGGAGAAGCAACAGAATGTATTTTGGAATGTAATTTCACATATACCCATGCCATGTGTGAGCAATATATCATTTAGTGACAACTTTGTGTAAAGAAATAAAAATACATTTCCCTAAATTTGTGGCAAAATATAAACTATTCCCCAAATAGCTTGGGATGTCTACTTTCAAAAAAAGGGGTCATTGGGGGGGGGGGGGGTTGAGCTGTCCTGGCATTTTATGTCCAACATTAGGAGCTTATGCCACACATCGCCCACTCTTCTAACCACTCAAGTCCTTGCTGACAGTTTTTGTTTATATGAAAAATATATATATTTTTTTGCTAGAAAATTACTTTGAACCCCCAACCATTATATATTTTTTAAAGCAGAGGTACTACAGATTAAAATTGTGGGTGTTACAATTTTTGTTTTAGAAAGTATTTTTTAAAACACGATTTTTTGGAAAAAAACAAACACTTTTTTAAATTTGAATAAATAAAACACTAAATATATAAATAAAATAAATTAAAATAAAATAAATAAAATAAAATAAAATAAATTTAATAAAAACACACTATATTGGCCAAATGTTTGGTGAAATATAAAAGGTGATCTTATGCCAAGAACATGGATACCAAACACGCCATGCTTTAAAATTACGCACACCTGTGCAGCGGTGACAAACTATATACGTTTTTTGAAAAGCCTTTACAAGTAGACCTCCTCTGTAAATCTAAAGTGGTAACCACTTTAGATTTACAGAGGAGGTCTACTTGTAAAATTACTGTCTTAGATCTGATGTTCATGGTGATACCGCACATGCATGGGGCAATTTCTGTTTACATATGACATGAGACCGATGCTTGCGTTCGCCTTTGAGCATGTGCACGTGGGGACAGAGGAGCTTTAATTTTTTTTATTATCATTATTTGTTTTATTTTTAAATTTTTTGGAAAATGTGGGGTCTATTAGACTCTAGATCGCTCCTCAGCCCTCAAAGCATCTAACCACACCAAGATTAGTGTGGTAAGATGCTTTCCCAAATTCCCAATGGCGCTGTTTATAAACAGCGAAACCAAAGTCATAAAAAGCTTGTAGCTGCCAGTTTCTTAGGCCATAGAGATGATTAGAGCTGTTCTGGACTCCAATTAACTCTATGATCAGCAGACAGGAGAGCCTGAGAAAACCATGGAAGATGGTGGGGGGGGGGGGTGCGATGATATTCCATTCAAATGCTTGTAAAAGCAGTCTAGAGGCTAATTAGCCACTGGGATTGCTTTTACATGAAAGATGACTACCGGCTGAAAAAAAATGGTACCAAGATGATACCTGCAAGAATCATTCCAGTATAACCACTCAAATTCCTTAAACATACCAGTACCTTGCTGGTCCTTGTTGGGCATATATTGTAATTTTCTTTTTTTCATGCAGCCTGTGGGTAATTGAAAAAAAGAGAACCTAACAGATTTCTCCATTCACATTGATCGATGTGGATGAATAAATCTCTGCCAAGAAGAATTTAAAAAAATATATGCTGAAGCAAAGGTGCCATCCAGCCCTGTCCCTGTGCATCAGCATATATGCTCTTTTTTAACTGTGGTGGTGAAATCACCTCCTTCAGTGGTGGAGTCATGGATTTACATGTCGAGAGAGAAAAACCCTGTTGCTGTCAAAATAAATTAATCCGTACTGCAGCTTAACGGTATATGTATATGACTATGAAAATTGTAGAGTCACACTGGAGGCATCAAAACTATGAATAAACACATGTGGAATTATACATAACAAAAAAGTGTGAAACAACTGAAAATATATTTCATATTCTAGGTTCTTCAAAATAGCCACCTTTTGCAGCAGACACATCTCTAGAACAACTGTTAAGAGGAGACTGTGTGAATCAGGCCTTCATGGTAGAATATCTGCTAGGAAACCACTGCTAAAGAAAGGCAACAAGCAGAAGAGACTTGTTTGGGCTAAAGAACACAAGGAATGGACATTAGACCAGCCACAATCTGTGCTTTGGTCTGATGAGTGCAAATTTGAGATCTTTGGTTCCAACCACCGTGTCTTTGTGCGACGCAGAAAAGGTGAACGGATGGACTCTACATGCCTGGTTTCCACCGTGAAGCATTGAGGAGGAGGTGTGATGGTGTGGGGGTGCTTTTCTGGTGACACGGTTGGGAATTTATTCAAGATTGAAGGCATACTGAACCAGCATGGCTATCATAGCATCTTGCAGCGGCATGCTATTCCATCCGGTTTGCGTTTAGTTGGACCATCATTTATTTTCCAACAGGACAATGACCCCAAACACACCTCCAGGCTGTGGAAGGGCTATTTGACCAAGAAGGAGGGTGATGGGGTGCTGCGCCAGATGACCTGGCCTCCACAGTCACCGGACATGAACCCAATTGAGATGGTTTGGGGTGAGCTGGACCGCAGAGTGAAGGCAAAAGGGCCAACAAGTGCTAAGCATTTCTGGGAACTCCTTCAAGACTGTTGGAAGACCATTTCAGATGACTACCTCTTGAAGCTCATCAAGAGAATGCCAAGAGTGTGCAAAGCAGTAATCAAAGCAAAAGGTGGCTACTTTGAAGAACCTAGAATATGACATATTTTCAGTTGTTTCACACTTTTTTGTTATGTATATAATTCCACATGTGTTAATTTATAGTTTTGATGCCTTCAGTGTGAATCTACAATTTTCATAGTCATGAAAATAAAGAAAACACTTTGAATGAGAAGGTGTGTCCAAACTATTGGTCTGTACTATATATATATATATATATATATATATATACACATATATACATATATACATATATACATATATATACATATATATATATATATATATATATATATATTGTGACAGGAAGTCAGATAAATCTGTGGGTGTTGTCACAGACAAGAGATACATTTCTGCCTTGTTTAGACAATATACCAATTACTACCAGGTGTCGGCTGCAGAAATAGCCAGAAAGGTTTAGGGCAGGGGTCCTCAAACTATGGCCCTCCAGTTGTTCAGGAACTACATTTCCCATCATGCTCAGTCATGTCTGTGAATGTCAAGTTTCACAATGCCTCATGGGATTTGTAGTTCCGCAACATCTGGAGGGCCGTAGTTTGAGGATGCCTGGTTTAGGGCGTTGGAAAACTTCAGCTGTTCAGAATGAGGTAATTAAGGCCTATATAAGTCATCCAAAGGATGACTACTGATTGCTGCATCCTGAGGCTTTTTGAGTTAAGGAGAGCAGTCAGAAAGTCTTCTGAAGAGGTGAAGTGGTTGTTGATTTTTTCTGTGTGATAAAAATCAAAAAGACTATTATTTTTCTGCTGTCTGACCAGTAGTGGCTGCCCAGCAGTAGGCTGTGCCAGACTCCATAGGTAGGTTCCTGTGTTGTGAAAATAGATACTCCAAGAGGCAAGGGTTTATTTTATGTTTTGTTTTGTTTATGCTGTTTTGATGCTTGCACTTGTATCCAGCAATATGGAAGAATAAACCATATCCTTTGTTTTCAACCATCCTCAACTGCCTTTCTGTATAGTTCAGCGTATAGTGAACCCATCCAGGGGGTCAAACACACCCGCTAATCCCTCACACATGGTGGAGTGCCGCGGGCAGTTAAAGTAAAACCAAAATGGAGGAGATACTAAAACAGCTGGCTATAGCAAATGCAAATTAACAGCAGACAAATGCAGGTTTGCAGCGGAGCCTTGCAGCTCAACAACAGGCTCACGCAGCTCAACAAAAGGCTCACCAAGAGAGCATGGCAGCTCAACAGCAGGTTTTCCAAGAGAGCATTGCAGCTCAACAACAGGCTCACCAAGAGAGCCTTGCAGCTCACCGAGAGACCATTGCAGGCTTGGAACAGAGACACCAGCAGCAAATAGAGGCCATCGTGAAACAGCTTCAGAGACAGCAGACCGAGGCTGGGAGTCAGGCCGGTAACATATCGACTTTTCGGGTAAGCCACTTATTGCCAAAGATGACTGCAGATGATGACCCTGAGATGTTTCTGACCAAGTTTGAGAGAACAGCAGAAAAAGAGAGTTGGCCTAAAGAACAGTGGGCTGGACTAGTGGCCCCCCTATTATCTGGAGAAGCCCAAAAGGCATATTTTGATTTGGAGTTTGCAGATGCAAAAAACTATGATCAGTTAAAAGAGGAAATATTGTCACGTTTTGGTGTAACCCTGGATGTCCTTGCTCAGCGGATCCACAATTGGAGTTATCAGCTGAGGAAGCCACCTCGGTCGCAGATGTATGGCCTCATTCATTTGGCTAGGAAATGGCTGCAGCCAGAAACTCTGTCCGGACCAAAAATTTTGCGGGTTGCCATGGACAAATTTCTTAGGTCTCTTCCTAACACCCTGCAGAAGTGGGTGAGCCATGGTGGTAGTAGACCTGGTTGAAAGGTATCTAGGAACAGAGAATTTGTCCTTTTCACCCAGAGACGCACAGACTTTTCACCCCAAGACCAGACCATCCCCACCTATAGGTAAGACTGCACCAAGGGATGGGGGTGGAGAGAGGGACCAAAGAGCAACTAGAGGTGTTATCGGGACTACTGCTAATGTTTGGCAAGAGTGGCCTGGAAGACCCATCCCACAGGAGAGAACCAGAAGGTTGATTTGTTTCATTTTTTGAACATGCTGACATTTTTTTTAAAATGTCATGCCGAAAAGTGATCGTGTGTACGCGGCATTAGTGTCCTGATGGAGGGGGAGTGCTTATCCTCTAAAACGTGTTCACTGGTGTACTTTTTCTGTTGTCTTTTTTTGGATTGAATAAAACACTATTTTGAACTCTATGAGCTTTTGCTCGGCATCCTCTTTGATTGAGATGCAGATTGTTTACTGTCTTGAGCTACAACATTTCTGTTATGTTAATATACATATGTAGCACCCTCTACAATAGGTAGGTGCTAGAGTAAGGATTGTTTGTGAGGAAAGCTGCCAGCGCAGGTAAATTTAGGCAGGCCTAGATTCAGGCTAGGCCTGCTTGTTTTGATCTGGGGCAGGGAGTGGTTAGTGTAGCAGTGGGTGTGACCACCTGGGCTTTAGTTCTAAAGCACCTCCCCTGCTTCTAGGGAGAATGTTCTGGAAGGGGGCAGGGCCAAGAGATGGAGTGACAGGCAGCTCATATGAGGAGCCCTGACCAATCCCCACTTGGTATTGGCAGGGGGCAGGCCTCCCATATAAGCTAAGGTAACAGCTCACTGTAGAGGAGTTGCCGGCCGGGAGATGTGATGAATGAAATGCTACATAGCAGCAGGAGGCCATCCCCATCTGGGCGGGTGTGCCGATTATGGAGGAGCCAGGGAGAGCTGGGAGGGAACCTCATCCTTACATGGTCATGGAAGAGGTGTCCAGGAACAGAGGGGCTAGAGAAGCTATTGTATGCTTAAAGTTCTCTATCATGGACTCGGGCAGGTGAAGATCGGTGAGTGTGACACGGTACATGTCAGGGGAGCTGCGTGCGAGGCCAGAGGAGAGAACTGTGGGCGCAGGATTTGCAAGTCGGGCTAGCTGGGATCAGTAGTCCACCAACTAAAGCAAGCTCCTAAATTACTAGGCTGCCAGGGAGAGGTACTGCAGACCTCTGGCATAGAAACTACACAGCAAATTACAACTAATTACAGGCAGCAATCTGGAATTATTCAGAGTGATCTCTTTTGTCAAGTGAGGATGTTGAGACAGACAGGCTAACAGTTTACAGTGGCAGTTTTGTGCAGGAGGAGAGAAGTCCTGGTAGCAATAGTCTGCAGGAGCTTTGCAGAGGAGAAGCAATAGTCTGCATGGGTTTATGCAGGGAAGTGACTTTAAATGTTAGGGTTCAGCAGTTCTTCAAGGCTCAGTCTATTCGTTTATTAATTAAATATGATGGCAAATCAACTTGTTCTATGGGAATCCCATATTCCTTTCCCCCAACCAAGTTATATCCGACAATAAATAAAAACAAAACAACGTAAATTACTGTTCAATGTCTCTGAGGTGATAGATGAAGGTCTGGCAGCAGAGTGATATGGTGGGTGTTAGTAACTAGTAGCAACCATCCGCTACACATATTTTTTTAAATTGTAACTGCTTGTTTTTTTACAAAAAATAAATAAAACAACCAAAGGTAGAATACTCCAGAACAAGTTTCTGAATGACGGTAGAGCTAGGAAGAATGGCAGAAATATTTTTCTGTGGGAAGCTCCAGAAAGAAAGGGGTGGGAGGTAGAATCAACTTAATATGATCTATAACTAAAAAATATTTTTTACTGGGTGCCAAATCTTTACTTAAAATACTTACCGAAATCAACATTTTGGATGCTGTATACCAACCATAAAGCTCATTGTTGAAACTTCTTGGAGGATAACTCACAAACATCAGAGTGATTGATTGCTCTCCTATGAAAAATAAGAATATAGGTGAGCTGGGTGTTTTTAATTTAATTTTTTCTGTTTAACTCAACAGCTTTAGATGATTCTAAATATAATCAATATTTCCTTGCCTTCCACTTACTTTGCAAAATGTTTAATCTATTCCCTTGATTAGCTTGTGATATAAGGCGGCATACACACGACCGAGGTTCTCGCTGGAAACCAGCGAGAACCTCGCTGGAAGCTGCATTCCAGCGAGGACCTCGGATGTGTGTACACAGAGCGCTCGCCCCGCCCGTCGGGAATCCCGTTGAGCGAAAAGAGAGCACGCTCTCTTTTTGCTCGATGGCCCGCCTGGATAAATGGCTGGTTGCCATTCCCGACGGGCGGGTCGCCGATTTCGATGGCCGGCAGAGAACCTCGACGGGCGGAACGATGTGTTCTGCCCGTTGAGGTTCTCTGCCGTGTGTACACGGCCTCACAAATTAAAGCTCATTTTTACTAGCTGCATGTCGTGTATCTGTGAGCTTGTCAGTGACAAGAGATGACGTTTAGGTTCATAATACGATATGAAGCAAATAACATTGCATTAGAAAAGACAAGTGATTAAATGCAAGCCATCAACTAAGTACACAATACAGTGACTTCCATGTCATATATATTTAATCTCCCTATTTATAACAATTTTCCACAGATCCAGTTACTGCTCAAATAAAAATAATGGGAAGCATGGGGAATAGAAAATATAATGGTAGCTTAATAAGAGGTTTCTTGTGCAACTCATACCAACATTATGATTTCATAAAATAATTTTATAAGACTGTATGCATGTGTGTGCTTTATGTCACATTTCATGGATACAGCTATTACCCAAGTTTAAACAATAAAAAATACCCACATTATCTCATAAAGTAGGAAAAAAAAAGATGTTGTTGCAATAACAATCATTTAAAGCTTGAGTCTAACACAGTGGTTCTCAACCTGGAGGGCCCCCTCGGGGGTTCAAATGACAATTTGCCAGTGGTCACTAAATCCTGGGCTGTTCCTAAAGCCCGCGCTACTCTTCCAGCCTTTTTGTGGCCTCCCACAAAAGGAATGTGAAGTGGGAGGGGCTGGAGGAGACCCTATCTCCTGATTTTGGCATAGGTGACACTGCTAAGATACACCACAAAGTCGGAGACACAGTGAAGCCAGAGACCTGTAATTGTAGTTGCTATTTAAAGTCCCCACTACAGTTCTCAGATCAGCAGATGACCTTGATCATAAGCAACTAAGTTGGCTGATCAGAACTCCCCCCAGCACTGCCACTGATCCCACCCCACCACCATTCATCCCAACTCCCCGCCAGCACTGCCACTCATCCCATTTCCCCCACCAAGGAGTAAGAGAAGGAATACAAATATAGAGAATACATGGAATAGAGGGGAAAGGGGGTGGGAGTAAGAAAAGGCATAGAAATAATAAGAGGAAGAACAAGAAAGATGGCTGGAGAGAGGGATGGGGGAAAACAAGAAATCATAGAGAGAGATAAAAGGGAAAGAAAGTAGAACAAAGAGAAAAAGAGTGGTGCATCCTAAAATTTACCATAAGGGGTTTTAATATTGTATGAGTGGAAGGGACTCGGAGTGCTAAATGTCCGTGGGTAAGTGGCGCAAATTACTTGTCTTGCCTTGGGCGCTGACAACCCACTCTACAAAATAATTTTACTGTTAGGGGTCCCCACAAATTGGGAAATTTTATCAAGGGGTCATGGCCCTAGAAGGTTGAGAACCACTGGTCTAACAAAACAAAACAAAAAAAAAACATTTTTTTAGAGCAGTGAAGTATCAGGCTCGCTCTAAACCAATGAAAATGGACTGAAGTCCAGTTTCATCGGTCCAAACCGACCGTGTACGGCCCATCAGTCTGTCGTTCTTCAGACCAAAGTTTTAAAACTTGCTTTAAAATCGGACTGATGGACGCCTGACCATCGGTCCTAACTGATCGTTAGTACGCAAAAGCATCGGTTCAAAAACCCACGCATGCTCAGAATCAAGTCAACACATGCTTGGAAGCATTGAACTTCGTTTTTTCAGCACGTCGTTGTGTTTTACGTCACCGCGTTCTGACAGGATCGGCTTTTGAACTGATGGTGTGTATGCACATCAGACCATCAGGCCACTTTAGCGGTGACCCGATGAAAACGGTCCGTCGGACCATTCTCATCGTGTTGGACCGATCGTGTGTACGCGGCCTTAGAGTCCCTGCCAAATTTGTATTGCTGTGTCCTTCTTGAAGAAATGTGCCCTAGCATAGGGTGCTAATTACAACCTTGCACACATTGCTTTGCAAGTTATCAATGGATAAAGAGTTTAAGGAATATCTATTATATGTTACTATCCAGAGATATTAATAAGAACTTGACAATGATTCTATATCTTCTCTACAGTAAAAGATTATTGTTTATGTCTTCATTGGAGGTAACGGGGCAGGAATTGAGGGAAATATTTCTAACCTGGCCACATGCAGCAAAAACAGAGGAAATGTTGGTTCACAAAACACAATTTTAACAGTTAGGCTAATGAGTGAGTGAGTGAAAAACGTATAGAGCGCAACACCAGCGAACTGAAACGCCTCTGGGCGCTATTTCCATTCCTTGGATAAAGGAAGGCTTTTCCTTCAGAAGAGATGAGTTTTAATCATTCTCCGGAAGGCCAAGTGGTCAGACTCCAGTCGGATGGTGGTTGGTAGTGCATTCCACAGTCGCGGTCCTTGGACAGCAAATCTCCGATCTCCTTTGGACTTGTATCTTGCCTTTGGGATGTACAGTAAATTTTGATTTGTGGATCGCAGAGTCCGATTGGGGTTGTGGGCTTTTATTTTTTCGCATAGATATTGGGGAGCGTTTTCTTGAATACACTTTTGTGTAAGGCAGAGTGCCTTACACAAAAGTGATTCTGTCTTTCACTGGTAGCCAGTGAAGGGATCTTAGCGAAAGGGAGATTGACTCCCACGGTTTTTTACCAGTCACTAATCGAGCAGCCGTATTTTGAACGACTTGCAGACGAGTGATTTGGTATTTGGGGAGTCCTAAATAGAGGGCATTTGCATAGTCGAGTCTGGAATTGACGATTGTACCCACCACGACTGCAATGTCCTCTTTAGGGATGAAGGGGGTGAGTCGGCGTAACTGGCGCAGCAGATGGTGGGATCCGCTGACTACCGCCCCTATTTGTGCATCCATTGTCATGTGGGAGTCAAAAATGACTCCGAGACTTTTGACTTTGGCGCTCGGGGCGATAATTTTTCCCAGGATGGGCGGTGGGGTCCAAGTTGAGGTGGGGAGACTTTTCCTGTTTGCGTTAAACAGGAGAAGCTCTGTTTTCGATCCATTGAGTTTTAGATAACTGGATGTCATCCAGTTATCTATAAGAGTGAGTGATCTCTCTAATCCCAGCGAATGATCCTTTCCGTTGCTAACGCGGAGATACAGTTGAGTGTCGTCTGCGTAGGAATGGTAAAGTAGCTTCTGGTTGCTGATGATCTCAAAGAGAGGACGGAGATAGATATTGAACAGTACCGGCGACAAGGGAGATCCTTGAGGGACTCCGCATGATACCGTACGCATTTCTGACGTGAAAGATCCAATTTCACTGTTTGTGATCTGTTTTTCAAGAAGGAAGAGAACCAGGGTTGATCCTCTTCCGCGACTTTGGCCACTTCAGCTAGCCTGATAAGTAGTAGTCCGTGATCTACCGTGTCAAAGGCCGCACTTAGGTCCAACAGAATCAGGAGAGAAGATTCTCCTTCATCTGCTGCCTCTAGTACATCATCCCATATTTTTACCAGAGCCGTTTCAGTTCCGTGCCCGGGCCGGAAACCTAATTGAAACGTATCGAGTAATTTTTGGGTTTCTAAATGCTGTTGTAACTGTTGTACAACTTCTTTCTCCATTATTTTGGAGAAAACATTTAGACCCGTTATGGGTCTCCTATTGTTTGGGTCTTTCGGGTCAAGGGAGGGTTTTTTCAGGATAGGTTTTATTGTACCTTGTTTCAACAAGGAGGGCACCATGCCCTCCTTGGATGATTGGTTTATAAGCTGCGTGATAGCTGGTGCCAGTATATCGGCACTTTCTTTCAGCAGTTTAGTGGGAATAATGTCATTGGGTGCTGTGCTGTTGCGCAGAGTCCCAATGATATTTTTTGTGGCAGCGATGGAGATGGGTTTTAAGGTGAATTTCTGTGCTTGAGGCGGGTATATAATGGTATCAGGGTTGGGATTCATGCAGATTCCATTTTGCTCAATACTTACCCAGATTCTTTAAATTTTATTAATGAAATAATCCGATAGTTCGTTGCAAAATTCTTGTGAATCAGCATTGGGGGGCTCTAAGCAGGCTGGATTCATCGATTGCGAAACCAGCTTTTATGCCGCGTACACACGGTCGTTTTCTGCGATGAAAAAAAACGTCGTTTTTTAAAACGTCATTTAAATTGATCGTGTGTGGGCAAAACGTCGTTTTTTCTCTTAAAAAAAACATGCTTGAATTTTTTGTGTCGTTTTTCAAAACGTCGTTTTTTGTTTCACAAAAAGTCACCGTGTGTAGCAAAAACGTAGTTTAAAACGACGTTTTTCAACCCGCGCATGCCCAGAAGCTAGTTATGAAGCGAGCTTCAATGGAAAAGTGTGGTGAACGTAACCTCGTTTTTTGTGAAAAAAACGATGGTGTGTATGCAACATCGTCTTTGAAAGTGACGTTTCAAAAACGTCGTTTTTTACTTCACAAAAAACGTCGTTTTTTTTCATCGCAAAAAACGACCGTGTGTACGCGGCATAAGAGTTCACGGGGGCGGTTTAGGGCCTTGGAAATGATGTTGGCGAAATGTTTTTTTTTCGCCATAAAGATTTCTTTATGATATTTCTTTGTTATTGTCTTATAAATAGTGTGGTTTCTATCTGAAGAGCTCCTTTTCCAGGCAGCTTCTGCTCTTCTACGCTCTTGCTTTAGCAATGTCAGCTGGTTGTTAAACCAGCCGGCGTTGTTTTTACGAAAGCAAGTTTTGCGTTTTGGTGCCACCCAGTCGGCAGACTGAAGTAGCGCCTTGTTTATGGCGTCTAGTGTTTCTACGGCTGTTCGTTGTTGTTGTATTGTGTTTATTTTTTTTTCCTAGGGTCGTTTTCAAGAGTTCCGAGTGGAGCTTCTTCTGGGACCTAGTCCAGTGAGTTATCACCGGTTTTCTTGTTTTATTTGGCCTGAGGTGATTGGCGAGTTTAAATTTAATGGCATGGTCCATGGTAGTGGCTCATTTTCCCCGATCTCAATTTCCAGATCCTGTTTGAAAATGAGATCGAGGGTATGGCCTGAGACATGAGTGGAGCCTTGAATTAATTGCTGCAGACCTAGTCCTTCTAGATGGTCGATGCAAGCGTCAGCGACTGGGTCCAACGATGAGTTGGCCCAGAGGTTGAAGTCCCCCAGCACCAAAAGGTGTTTGATGCATAGGGTGTAAGAGGAGATGAATTCTGTTAATGATGTGACAAGATGCGTTTTTGGGCCAGGGGGTCTATAGCACAGTAATAAATGAACCGTGTCTTGGGGGTTTGTTTGCAGCTGTAGGGTGAGGGTTTCCATGAATGGAAGCGAGTATTGGAGGACTGGTTTGGTGATCGAGAGGTGAATCTTATGGATCACCGCCAGACCTCCCCTCTTTGCCCCACTCTGTTCTGCATTTGGATGCGATAATTTGCCGGCACCAATTCTTCCAGAATGGTGTTGCAGTCGCCTGTGAGCTAGCTTTCTGTGATAAAGAGGCAGTCTATATCATGTAGAAGGATGAAATCATGGATTTCTTCCCGGTGTTTTACTGCGGATCTGGTATTGACCAGAGCGCAGGATATGTGTTTGGGCTGGAGTGTTCTGATGCGATTTTTTTACTGTTGATCGTCTATTGATTCTCAAGAGTTGTTCGCTTTTTAGGGCTTTTTCGGTGACCGTTGGGAGTGTTGAGGCGAACTATTTTAATTCCCAGATGTTTTCTGCCGAGTATTTCAGATAACCCATAGTTGCAGAAAAAACGGGAAGTATTGGTGTGGGGGGGGGGGTTTGGCGATGCTGGGGAGGGGGATTAGGGAAGCGATATTGGTTACGGGGCTGTCTAGGAGCCCCGAGGATTGCAGTGGTGAGGTATAGAGCGATGGATCCCGGAGGGCCAAGGAGGGCGGCGAGATGGATTGTCGGATGCCGGGGGGGGTCCCGGTCGTTCGTTCCCTGGGACTTGGAGAGCTAAAGCTATCCTAAGAAGGACGGCCGTATCCAGTCCCAGGGGGTAGACCAGGGTGATCAGGTAACAGCTTACCTTAGGAGAGAGTGTCAGGGGGAGAGGAGGGTTGCTGCTCCTGGGTGCGATTGCTGAGAGGCTGGGCTGGTCTGGGCTGGGACAGAGCTGAGAGCAGAGACCTGCCTACCTACCTGCCTGCCTGGAGCCAAAGCTTACACGCCCTACTGCTAGGGAGACGTGCGCCGTAGTGTGCTCCTGCTGCTAATCCTGGAGGTCATGTGCTAGGTGAGAATATTCACATCATAGTTACATAGTTACATAGTTGAGGTTGACAAAGACACAGGTCCATCAAGTCCAACCTATGTGCGTGATTATATAAATGGTGTGAATGATATATTCAGTTATTCAGTGATGTGCAGATGAAACAGGTAAACATGAATTTAGTCCTGATAAATCCTTTATTTAATCAGCCTATATATTAAAGACAGAACATGAGTACCTAAGGGCTCATTTACACCTGTGTGTTTCAGTGCGTTGAGTTAATGCATTGTGACGTATGTCATTTGAATGGGATGCCAATGCCAACACTGCTTTCCACAATGTGCAGATGTTATTTTGTGATGTGAAGCCCTGCAAAGCATGTGCGTCAGCTGGCCCTTGGTTTAGTGCATTGGGATAATAATTTAAAAAAATTGGCGTAGGGGTGCACCACACCATGAAATGGGCATAAGTTTGACGGGGACCTAAAGATCAAAGTAAGTGACTAAAATGAAAAAGTATAGGGTCAGAATTAAGAGACTGGGTTTGCTTTCCTACTTACAGTGTGGATGATCCATCAATCCTATATGCTAAAGAATCCATCATACAAATATATTCTCAATAAACAAATGCTGCACTGCCCCTTTAAATATTGTGTTATAATCCAACCAAGTAAAGCAAACAACACACCCTTTAAAATAATGTCATTATTCCTGTTAAGAAAATAATTAAACCAAATAAAAATTGTATAACACCAATATACTGGTGTAGTGAAAGTCCACATCCAAATCAAGTCATAAATCTGTGAAGAAAATCCTCATGCATATCCAATAGAGTGATTTTTTCATCCACTACCCTGAATTGCAAGACAAAGCTTGTTAGGCCACATACACACGATCAGACTGGTCCGATGAAACTGGTCCGACGGACCGTTTTTATCGTACCAGGCTCTGAAGTGGTCTGATGTGTGTACACACCATCGGACCAAAAATCCGATCAGACCAGAATGTGGTGACTTAGAACACACCGACGTGCTGAAAAAGGGAAGTTCAATGCTTCCAAGCATGCGTCAACTTGATTCTGAGCATGCGCAGGTTTTTGGTCCGATGCTTTGGCGTACTAACCATCGAATCTGTCTGAAGGACAGGTGTCCGTCGGACAGATGTTAAAGCAAGTTTTAAAATTTTCGTCTGACAGACAACGGTCCGATGGGCCGTACACACCATTGAATTGGTCCGATGAAACTGGTCTTCAGACCAGTTTCATCGGACCGGTCTGATCGTGTGTACGCGGCCTTAGAAAGAAGATAGAAGTTAACATTATCATGCCCACCATGGGGATCTTTCAATGCTTGGATCATTTTTATGTTTGTGAGTATTTTTCTAACCTCACTAAATCTACATTGCCTTACTGATTTACACTGTGAAATCCCTTTCTTCCTCTTTCATGGTCTATGTTGTGGCATATCTACTAAGCTACCAATAAGACTTTGGGGGATTGCTGCAAAGGTTATCCATTATCATCATATGATAACCCATTTGTTACACAAACACAGATGACCTCAGATTATTAGGGGTAACATTTATATGAATAAAGGTTTTCAATATCACTGCATTGGATATGCATGAGGATTTTCTTCACAATATGGGATGTTTGCCTGTTCGCCGAATAGCAAACAATAAGGGGTGTTCGCGGCAAATTCGAAAGCCGCGGAACACCCTTTAAAGGTCTATGGGAGAAATCAAAAGTGCTAATTTTAAAGGTTAATATGCAAGTTATTGTCATAAAAAGTGTTTGGGGACCTGGGTCCTGCCCCAATCAATGCAAAAAAAGTTTTAAAAACTGCATTTTTTTCAGGAGCAGTGATTTTAATAATGCTTAAGGTGAAACAATAAAAGTGAAATATTTCTTTAAATTTCATACCTAGGGGTATCTATAGTATGCCTGTAAAGTAGCGCATGTTTCCCATGTTTAGAACAGTCCCTGCACAAAATGAAATTTCTAGAGGAAAAAGGTAATTTAAAACTATTAACAAAATTTGGTGCAGGGTTCCCCTAATATTCATACCAGACCCAAAGGGCCTGTTAATGGACTGGGGGGGATCCCATGCCGTTTTTTTCAATGACTTTTATCTGTATTACCGGGACCCGACAATTCATTATAGCCATATAGATTAGTTTTTTTCCTTTAGAAATGTCATTTTGTGCAAGGACTATTCTAAACACGGAGAACATGCGCTACTTTACAGACATACTATAGACACCCCCCCAGATACAAAATTTAAAGGAATATTTTTTGCCTGTTCGCATGTTCTTAAAAGGTTAATAAACCAACAAAGCCTTTAATAGCTTAAAAGAACCTATTTAGAAAATAAAAACAAACCTTTACAACCCCTTTAAATGCAAAATCATGTACCTGTATGCAGGGCCGGACTTACCATTGGGCTTGACTGGGCTAAAGCCCATGGGCCCCGCCCAATAGGGGGCCCCTCTAAAAAAATAAAAACATTTTTTTATTTTTTATTTATTTTTTTAGGGGTCCGGAGGTCCCCAGGGCCCCAGACAGCAACCCTTCCTTTTTTTTTTATAAAAAAAAATATGTGTGTGTATATATATATATATATATATATATATATATATATATATATATATATATATATAATTATTATTATTATTATTATTATTAAAGGGCCCAGAGGTCTCCAGGGCCCCTGGATGGCAACCCCCCCTTTTTTATAAAACAATTTACATTTTTTTTATATATATATATATATATATTTTTTTTTATTAAAGGGCTCAGAGGTCCCCAGGGCCCCATGTGGCAACCCCCCCTTTTTTTTATAAATGTTAATTTTTTTATTTTTGTTTATATTTTTTTATTTTTTATTAAAAGGCCCAGAGGTCCCCAGACCCTCCGGATGGCAACCTCCCTTTTTTATGTATTTTTTATAAATGTTTATTTTTTTTTATTTTTTTTTATTTTTTTTTATTTTTTTTAGGGGTCTGGAGGTCCCCAGGGGCCCTGGGCCCCCAGGGCCCCGGACAGCAACCCCCACTTTTTTTATTTATTTTTTTATAAAAAAAATATGTTTATATATATATATATATATATATATATATATAAAAATAAAAATGGGCTAACTTTACTGCCTATTTTTTTTTTTTAATTCATTAAATTATTTTTTTTCCAAAAAAATGCATTTAAAAAGACTGCTGCGCAAATACAGTGCAACATAAAATATTGCAACAACCGCCATTTTATTCTCTAGGCCAAGGTCTTTACTAAAAAAATATATAATCTTTGGGGGTTCTAAGTAATTTTCTAGCAAAAAAAAAAATAATGATTTTAACTTGAAAAGAGCTGTCAGAAAAAGGTTTGGTGTTTAAGTGGTTAAAAATTCCTAATTTACATACAGAAGAAGTTAATTCCTTTGAAGAGATACAATGTTTAGACTTAACATTCCACTGATAAAGAATGTTTCCAAAACTTGGCAGATTGCCCAGACTGACTTTTGGCTGAGAACAGACAGGAAATTCTTTGCATACCAAAGTGCAGAGAGAAAATAATTTTCATGTGAAAGATCGTGAAACCCTGTATCAAGAATCGCAACGGGAAAAAGATTGCAATAACGATTCTTGGCGATTAATCGTGCAGCTCTAATATATATATATATATTTATTATTATTATTATTATTATTAAAGGCCCCAGAGGTCTTAAGGGCCCCTGGATGGCAACCCCCCTTTTTTTTTTTTTTTTATAAAAACATTTAAATTTTTTTTATATTTTTTATAAATGTTTATTTTTTTTATTTTTTATTTTTTTTAAATTAAAGATGAGAGTCACCCCCCCCCCCCCCCCCCGCTCAACAACTTTAAAGCGGAGCTCCAGCCGCGATTTTTATTTTTTTAAAGTCAGCAGCTACTAACAGTGTAGCTGCTGACTTTAAATAAGGACACTTACCTTGTACTACTTGCCCACGCTGATGGCCCCCCCGATGCCGGTCCCACGATCGCTCCGGGTCCCGCGCCGCCATTCACACTATGGGAAACAGGCAGTGAAGCCGTACGGCTTCACTGCCCATTTCCTACTGCGCCTGCGTGAGTCTCACGCTGGCTTGTGAATGGGCGGCTGCTCTCTGAGAACACACACAGTTCCCAGAAAGCAGCGCGCCCCATTCACAAGGAGAAGGACAAGAAGAAAAGGCACCGCGGAGTGGAAGAGGCAGATTACGGACTTCCGCATAGCAACAGGTATTTCAGGTGAGTATTTTTTTTTCTTTTCAGGGTTTTTTTTATTAAATTTTTTTAAACAACATGGGAAAATGTTGTTTTCCTGGGTGGAGCTCCGCTTTAATGTGCACCCCCCCGCTCAACAACTTTAATGCCCCCCCGGTCAACAACTCCCCCCCCCCCGCTCAACAACTTTAATGCGCACCCCCGCTCAACAACTTCAATTCGCCCCCCCCCCCGCTCAACAACTATGATCCCCCCTCGCTCCAGGGGGCCCCTTCAACACTCAAGCCCAGGGGCCCCCACCACCATAAGTCCTGCCCTGCCTGTATGTGATTTATGTCATTGGCTCTGGTGCACGCGTGTGCACTGCGGCAGCCGTGGTCTCACTGTGATTGGACACAACGGGAGCCAATTAGCGGGTCTGGTACCCGCTGGTACCTCGCTGTTCTGTCAGAGAGGAAGAGATGTACCTCCTGCTAATCAAGAACACAAATCTCTCTCTTCCTCCAGTTAAGCCATCCTCCACACAGTTAGGCCGCGTACACACGATCGGATATATCCGATGAAAACGGTCCGCGGACCATTTCCATCGGATATGTCCGATCGGGAGTTTGATCCGATGGCGTGTACACACCATCGGATCAAATTCCCCGCCGCCGGACGGCGCGGTGACGTAGTGGTGACGCGGCGGTGACGTTGACGCCGCCGCGTCACCGCCACGTCACCGCACCTGGAAGTAAAACACTTCCGCGCATGCGCCGAATCCATTCGGCAGCGGCGCGGCGGTGGTGGGAGCCGACATGTCTGCTGGTAAGTGTACTAACCAGCAGACATGTCGGGCGGACAGATTCCCACCGGATAGATTTCAAAGCTTGCTTTGAAATCTGTCGGGTGGACAAATCTGTCCGCTAGCCCATACACACGAGCGGAGATGTCTGCTGAAACGGTCCATCGGACCGTTTTCAGCGGACATATCCCCTCGTGTGTACGCGGCCTTAGAAACCATTCCCTAGGAGCACACTTAACCCTTTGATTGCCCCTGATGTTAACCCCTTCTCTGCCAGTGTCATTTATACAGTGACAGTTCATTTGTTAGCATTGATCTTTGTATTGGTGTCACTGGTCCCTAAAAAGTGTAACTTAGTGTCAGATTTGTCCGCCGCAATGTCACAGCAACACTAAAAAACGCTGAACGCCACCATTACTAGAAAAATAAAAATATTAAGAAAATAAAAAATCCCTAAATCTATCCCATAGTTTGAAGATGCTATAACTTTTGCACAAACCAATTGTTTTGGGATTTTGTTTACCAAAAATACGTAGCAGATTACATATTGGCCTAAATTGATGAAGAAATTCTATTTTTTTATTGGATATGTTTTATGGCAGAAAATAACAAATATTGTTTTCTTTTTAAAATGGTCACTTTTTCGTGCAGAGTTGGTGGAGTAGATTACTAAGCCATAGACATGTGCACACTGAAATATTTTGGTTCGGAATTTTGTTTTCATCCGAAAAATACATTTATTTAGTTACTTCCGAAATTCAGTTTTATTTAGTTTGTTTTTCGTTAAAAAAAATGCATCGTCCAAAAATCCAAAAAATTAAGGTCGAATCTGTCATTGAAGGCTTATGATGTCTGCCGAACGTTCTAAGAAGATTAGACGGAATCTTTAAAAAAAAAAAAAGATTTGACGGAAACTTAAAAAAAAAAAAAATTTACTAGTCAACCAACCAACAATCTTTTCTCTCAATGTCGAATCTTTTCTCTTTATGTAGAATAATATTGGACTAATAGAGTTAAGGTTAGGCACATTCGACCGCAACGAAAACGTTTATGTTGGATCTTTCGGTTTTCCCTTTCTGTGTTTTCAGCATCGTTTGTTAAAAACGATAATGAAAATACCTGAAATTCGGACGAAAACGAATGCACATGTCTACTAAGCCATCCTCATCCTCTGAAACCCAGGCTCATACTGTCCACATTTACTCCTTCCGTAGTGTTGTGGATATAAGGCTGTATGCAGAGCACACAGCCAAATCTCTGGTCTCCTGTACTAATAAGCACACATTTTGTCTAATGATATAATGAATCTTACCAATCATTTGACCTCCCATTCATTCCCAGTAAACAGACACCACCACAGCTACATTCCCAGTTCCATCACCATCTCTGCCTGAGCCTAGCCAGCTTGGCCTTTTATTCGTAAATCAAAAAATAAATTACCAACAGGAAGGGATGGCTCTAGCAGCCAATCACTTCCTCCATGGGAAGTGACAACACAGGTAGTGACCTCTACACAGGAAATTACCATATAAGGATCTGTCAACACAGGATGTGACAATATAGGAAACCCTTCCAACAGGGTTAGTTATATACAAACAACATGAATAATACAACAACCAATGAACACAGTTACTGATGAGGGGAGCTTATCTACAGGTGTACGCCCATGGAACCACAAATATGTTGATCAGGCATACAGGTGACATGAGCACACATCAGCTAAACACTCCCCCGACGATCGTCTGTACATCACACAGGGGCCCTTTCACAGGCAGACATATCCTCACTCCACAAACACCTTTCTCCAACCTCAGGAAGTTTATCTCAACCAGCGTCAGTCTGCCCTAGTTAGCTCTTTAGAGCAGGCTGCGGGAGTACTAACACTGGATGACAATACATACAAAATTTCCGCAACAGTAGCCCCACCATCATGCATGGAGGAGTCACCGGAATAATTAGGCCATAGTGTTGGTTGCATGCTGCTGGAGGATGCAAAGTAATTTAAAGGCTCTGATGTTGGTTTTCAGGTTAAGGAAGGGAGTAACGTGAGCCTAGAGAGAGGGGGTGCCACAGAAGGAACTGGCAGTCATGTTACCCCAGCTGAAGCATACTGCCAAGTTTGCTCCAGTGAGGAGGAGGAAGGAGATGATTAGGTCACTAACTATACTTGGGTGAGAGAAGAGACAAGGAGGCACAACTCCAACGAGGCAGGATGTCCTCTAGGAGGTAGTTTATGGCAGCCATCACACCACAGAGCTCCACAGGTGCAGGGTGCTGCTGACTCCCTGCTGACTTCCAAAAGTTAATTGGTTTGGGCTTTTTTCAACACTTGTGCAGTAGCTCACACCATTGCTGTTTGCAATCTATGTCTGAAGCGGATCAGGCGTGGCCAGAACAGCAGCAGCTTGGGTACCACATGCTTGACAAGACATATGATAACCTGCCATGCAGTACATGAAAGACCCACATTATAAAACAAGGTGGACTTCTCCTTGCTCCTCGTCTGTGATCTCAACCCCTACCATACCCCTAGTCCTCTCAAAAGCATGCACTGAGAGGAATGAAAGTATAGCAATGGGTGCCACAAGTACTTTCAGCCAATCTGCTAGCAGTACACCACTAAGAGAGGTATGGACTCTAGAAATTCGAACAAAACGGGTCGTTCGCGCCAAATTCGAGTGACGCGTCACGGCCCATAATTCACTGCGGCATTGCGCGCTGATGATTGGCCAAGCTTGCACTATGACCCGCATGCTTGGCCAATCACAGCAAGCAAAAAACAGAGAGCAATAATTTGAAAAAGCCAGGGTGGCATTGGCCAATTATGGCTCAGGGCTTTAGCACACGCCCCACACTATAAAAGGCCGCCTGCTGGGCGGCCTTGTGTAGTGTGTTGCGGCGGTGTTAACGAATAGTGTTGAGCAGAATATGCCATATTCGATTTCGCAATATATCTCGAATATATAGTCGAATATTCGAGATATATTCGCTAAATACGAATATTCGTGATATTTTTTGGAAATGAAATGATTGCGAATTTTCGCTATCGCGAATGCGAATTGCGAATTGCGAATGCGAATATTCGAGAAATGCGGAATGGAGCACTCTGATTGGCTCAGAATATTCGTGATATATTACAATACAAAATAATTGCAAATATTCGGCAAATGCGGAAGGAGCACTCTGATTGGCTCAGAATATTCGTGATATATTACAATACAAAATAATTGCGAATATTCGGCAAATGCGAAAGGAGCACTCTGATTGGCTCAGAATATTCGTGATATATTACAATACAAAATAATTGCGAATATTCGGCAAATGCGGAAGGAGCACTCTGATTGGCTCAGAATATTCGTGATATATTACAATACAAAATAATTGTGAATATTCGGCAAATGCGGAAGGAGCACTCTGATTGGCTCAGAATATTCGTGATATATTACAATACAAAATAATTGCGAATATTCGGCAAATGCGGAAGGAGCACTCTGATTGGCTCAGAATATTCTTGATATATTACAATACAAAATAATTGCGAATATTCGAGAAATGCGGAATGGAGCACTCTGATTGGCTCAGAATATTCTTGATATGTTATCGTAATTTCGCAAAAATGCGAATGAGAAATTTATTGCGGAATTTCGACAGTAACACTCTGAAATCGAATATATGTGTTATTTTAGCTAAAAACAATATTGCGAATTTCTCGAAAATAATCGTGCGATATCGCTATTGCCGAATAATCGCATTGCGATTTTTCGGCAATATAAATTGATCGCTGCAGCTACTCGGCCCAAGGTCTCTAATCATACCAGCAATGCTTTTAGACATCGATGGGGATCTCTAGGATGTGATCTGTTCTAAAAATTTTTTTTTAAAAATACGAATATTCGAAATAGCGAATATTCACCGCGAAATTCGCAATATATCACGAATACTCGAATATGCCATATTCGAGCCGAATATTCCCAATACGAATATTCGTGAGCAACACTATTAACGAAAAGATCAGTCCTAGAGAGAGAGGGAGAGACACAGTTTCTTTTTTACTAGATAGATAGATAGAGCAGGCAGGCTAGTCAATTTAGTTAAATTTACAGTGTGTAGAGGATATATATACATCCCAGGAGTTGTACATATATTTATACACTGTATAGTTTAGCTAGATCAGCTATTCCAATTGTCAGGCAGTTGATTGTGCTAGCTGCAATTTTCTAACGTGTTGTATTGCCCGTGTGCTGTATAGTTTGTACCTAAACGTACTTGGTGTTGACTGCTCTTGTGCTGTACAGTTTACACCTAAATGTACCAGGTGTTTACTGCACTTGTGCTGTATAGTTTGCACCTAAACATACCAAGTGTTTAGTGCACTTGTGCTGTATAGTTTGCACCTAAACGTACCTGGTGTTTACTGCACTTGTGCTGTATAGTTTGTACCTAAACATACTTGGTGTATACTGCACTTGTGCTGTATAGTTTGCATCTAAACGTACCAGGTGTTTACTGCACTTGTGCTGTATAGTTTGAACCTAAACATACCAGGTGTTTACTGCACTTGGGCCGTATAGTTTGCACCTAAACGTACCAGGTGTTTACTGCACTTGTGCTGTATAGTTTGCACCTAAACCTACTTGGTGTATACTGCACGTGTGCTGTATAGTTTGAACCTAAACATACCAGGTGTTTACTGCACTTGGGCCGTATAGTTTCCACCTAAATGTACCAGGTGTTTACTGCACTTGTGCTGTATAGTTTGCACCTAAACATACTTGGTGTATACTGCAAGTATGCTCATTAGTTTGCACATAAAGCTACTTGGTGTGTACTCCACGTGTCCTCTGCAGTTTGCATGAAGCCATGAATAAGCACTGATCCAGTGCGAAACGCGTCGGCTGCTCCTTGTTTTCTACTGCTGTGACCCTATTTTTGTACATGCTGTCTATTGAATAAAAGACCACCCATCAGGTTTTGGAGTGCGGCTATCCATTTTTTCTTTGTCCTCATTTTGCTTAGTGCACTGCCAGCACCCTCGGTATCCTGCACCACCTGTAACCATTTAGTGATCCCACCTGGAGCAATGACTCCTTTCTCTCTAAAGCTATGAGGTGTGTGTACTGATTTTGTCCTATGCAGGCCATTATAATGTCTGGAAGGACAACAAAAAGAGCAGAGAGTCACAAGGGCAAGCAGGATTTGCATCTAGAGGCAACAGTGCTGGTGGTGGACACGGTGCATCCTCTTCAGCACGTGACCGTTGCACACGCTCGTCCTTCTTTTCGGGAGCTGTCCTTGTTGAGCCTCAACAGGCAGACACATTGGTAGAGTGGATAACCAAGCCATCCTCATACTCCTCATCCTCTCTCACCCAGGCTCAAGGTACTTTGTCTGGCAAATTAGCTGCCAAGGAGTCCTCTTCCCCCTGCTCAATGGCATCACTTACTCCTTCCCTAGTCCCACCATGTGCTCCTGAGGAGTCCCCCAAACTGTTTCACCACAGCATTGGGTACATCCTGCCTAAATATAAGCAGCGTTTTGAAGGCTCCGATGATGGAACACAGATAGAGGAAGGCAGTAATGTTAGCCCAGAGAGAGGGAGTTCCCGAGAGGGACAGCAATCTGGCAGTCATGTTCCCCAAGCTGCGGCATACTGCCAGGTTTTCGACAGTGATGAGGAGGGAGGGAATGATGAGGTCATGCCTGATAGGAGAGAGGAGGAGGAGGAGGCACAGGCACATCTCCAAAGAGGCAGGATGCCCTTCAGGGCACAGCTTAAGGGCAGCACACCAACTGCATTACATCACAGAGCTACGCCTGTGCAGGGCGCTGCTGTGTCTCAGCATTACTGCAAAAGTTCTTTGGTGTGGGCCTTTTTTGAGACATGTGCATCAGATCGCACCATTGCTATTTGCAACATATGTCTCAAGCATATCTTGCGTGGCCAAAACATCACCCGCTTGGGCACCACATGCTTGACCAGACATATGTTGACCTGCCATGCAGTTCGTTGGCAAACATACCTGAAAGACCCACACCAAAGAACAAAGCGGACCTCCCCTTGCCCCTCATCAGCTGGGATCTCCAACCCCACTATACCCTCAGTCCTCTCTGAAGCCTGCACTGATAGGACTGAAGGTGTAGAATTAGATGTGTCACAACCTAGTAGTACATGCAGGCTATCTACTATCGGTACATTGATGTCAGATTGTTCCAGTCAAATTTCCCTGCCCCAGCTGCTGCAGCGCCGTAAGAAGTACTATCCCAGCCATCCACATGCCCAGCAGTTGAAGGCTAGCTTAGCAAAATTGCTAGCACTTCAACTGCTGCCTTTTCAGTTGGTAGGTTCTGCCCCCTTCCGTGAGTTTGTGGAATGTGCGGTACCTCAGTGGCAAGTTCCCAAACGCCACTTTTTCTCACGGAAGGCGATTCCGGGTCTCTACCGCCATGTGGAAGGCAATGTCCATGCCTCGCTGGACAGGGCGGTCAGTGGTAAGGTGCATATTACCGCTGACTCATGGTCCAGCAGACATGGACAAGGAAGTTACCTCTCATTCACGGCACATTGGGTGACTCTGCTGGCAGCTGGGAAGGACGCAGGGCAAGGTACAGTAGTTTTGGAGGTTGTTCCGCCTCCACGCCTCCAAAACACCACTACTGGTTGTGACACACATCTCTCCTCCACCCCCTCCTCTTCTTCTTCCTCTGTGGCCTTTTCCTGTGCTGATGTGTTCTCGGAACCAGCCGTGCTCTGTAGGCGTACGAGGGGCAAAAAAAGAGATGCCATGTGGTGCTAGAGCTGGTGTGCTTGGGAGACAGGAGCCACACTGGGGCCGAGGTTCTGTCAGCTCTGCAGGGGCAGGCTCAGAGGTGGTTGATGCCATGCCAGCTTAAGCCTGGAATGGTGGTTAGCGACAATGGCACCAACCTCCTCTCTGCCCTGCGACAGGGAAAACTGACCCATGTGCCCTGTTTTGCTCATGTCCTGAATTTGGTGGTGCAGCGGTTCTTGGGCAGGTACCCGGGCTTACAAGATGTTCTGAAGCAGGCCAGGAAAGTCTGTGTGCATTTCCGAAGTTCATATAATGCCAGTGATCGGCTTACAGACCTCCAAAGGAAATAAAACCTGCCCAAGAACCGCCTAATCTGTGACATGCCCACCAGATGGAAGTCTACAATGGCCAAGCTGCAGCGGCTGCACATGCAGCAGAGGGCCATCAATAAGTACCTGTGCCAATTTGGCAGCAGAACTGGGTCAGAGGAGCTTGGTTTTTTTTCCCCACGCCAGTGGGCCTTGATCAGGGATGCATGCACTGTTCTGTCACCATTTAAGGAGGCCACGAGGATGGTGAGCAGTGACAGTGCATGCATCAGTGAGACTGTCCCTCATATTCACATGTTGGAGCACACGCTGCGTGGAATAATTGACAGGGCTCAAGAGGCAGAACAGAGGGAGGAAGAGGAGGACTTCTAACCTCTCAAGTCCCCCTTTATCCAGACAGTGGTCCTGCTTGCCTGCCTAGCACACAAGAAGAGGATGAGGAGGAGGAGGAGGAGGAGGAGGAGAAGGAGGATGATGATTGTATCATCAGCATGGAGGTAGAGCCTAGCACTCAGCATCAGCACCAGCAGTCTTCAAGGGATCATTTACAGTCCCAAGGAACCCGTGGACTTTTACGTGGCTGGCATGAGGTGGCTGCGGATCCTGCCATCCTCAGTGACCCAGAGGACTGTGCCCCGAATGCCTCAGCAAACCTATGCTGTATGGCCTCCCTGATCCTGCAAAGCCTGCATAAGGATCCTAGTATTCGTGGTATCAAGGAGAGGGATCAGGGTCGATCCTAGGGTCACAGGCGCCTGGGTGCAGAAATATTTCTGGCACCCCCACATGGGCGTCATCATTTTTCTAACTCCTCCCCTTTATAAATGTTTCTATGGCAATGACTCAACCACAGAGATGCTCCCCCATGAAGTCTTCATTAACCTGGGATCCTTACATGATCTCTTAAAAATGAACAAAATACAGGAAGAGAAGCAGAGTACTTTATTGGGACCTGGAGAAGGGCCTCTGTGATGGACACAGAGAGGGCTTCTGTTGGAGAGTCTGTTAGATGTTTGGCGCCCCCACCTCTACAGGCGCCTGGGTGCAATGCACCCTGTGCACCCTGCCTAGGATCGGCCCTGAGAGGGATCATTACTGTCTGGCAACTCTCCTTGATCTCTCACGTTACAAGGGTAAGGATGCGGACCTTATCTTGCCATTGCAGAGGGAGCAGAAGATGAAAAATCTTCGGGAGGCCTTGCAGAAAGGTCTGTGCAAGACATTCCCAGAACCTGGGGGATTACCAAATCTTGGTGCTGGACAAAGTGTTGCTGAGGATTCGGTGAGTCACAGAAGGAGCGGTGGAGAAGGTGGCCGTCTGACCGATGAGTTCAGACAATTTTTTAGTCCGCAGCCCCAAGGTATGACCGGTTCCAACAACCATGCCAGCATCTGGTTTACACGGTGCGGGAATACCTAGGGGCAAGATCAGACTTGGACACCTTCTCCACCGAAAATACTGGGTCTTGAGGATGGATCACTGGCCAGAGCTTGCACAGTACGCAATTGAGCTACTGGCTTGTCCTGCATCCAGCGCTCTTTCAGAACGCACATTCAGTGCTGCTGGAGGCTTTGTGACCGATCACAGGGTGCGCCTCTCCACCGACTCCGTCGATCTACTGACCTTCATAAAAATGAATCAGGCTTGGATCAACACCAGCTACCAAGCACCTGATGCTGATGTAACTGAATATTTTTTTGTAAGTGTCAGATTCCTTGGAAACTGCTTAAACTAATGCCGAGTGACTATCCTGTTATGCTGACTGAATATCCTTTTCCTCCTCAATGATCTTGCTGATTGCAAGTCTGAACATTGTTGGTTCTGGGCATCGCCACCAGTGCCTTAAGGCCCAATTTTTCTGCCCCTGTTTAACAGGGGTGTGTAATTACAATTTTTGATGCAATACTTTGCATGTGGCTCTTTTCTGCGCTCCAATTACAGTATCTGTGAGGGGTTGCAGTGTTGTGGCCCAATTTTTCTACAGGGGGGGAATTACAATACTTGATCTAATATTTCACAGCAGGGCGTTACAGCGCCCACCAAGACTAACTGTGAGGGCTTACAGTATTGTGGCAACACCAACACCTAGGGCCCAAATTTCTGCAGAGTATATACGTCAGGCCCCTACTTTCAAACATCCAACTTACAAAGGACTCCTACTTGCAAACGGAAGGAGACAACAGGAAGTGAGAGGAAATCTACCACTAGGAAGGGAAATTCTCTTCTGTAAAAGGTGTCTCCTGTCCACTGATGCTTTATCACCAATCCTTGTTTCACCAACAAAATATAAAAAAAAATCAAAAAATCATTTGTCATTGGGACAGAAAGTGAGGTGCAATCTTCTGAACAGATGCACACAGACAGCAAAACAAATGTTACAGGGGTGATTATAACCCTTCTCTATGTTTTCAGAAAAGCTTAAAAAATGTTTTTATGGCTGAAGCTACACTTTAAAGAAGTACCAGTTGAAAATTACAAACAGATTCTACTTAACAACAAACCTACAGTCCCTTTCTTGTTTGCACCGCCTGTATACTGCTGTGCAAAGTATATAGGGCTGCCCAACTCAGATTATAGTGTCCGGAGGCCTGTCGAATGTGGACACCAGGGCAACTACACTTCCCTACCAGGGCCATGAACCAGTACACTCCCCCTACCAGCCACCTCAAAGGGTGCTGCAGGAAATCTCTATGGAATCTGACCGAGTGACATCCTCACATCCCCATCCCACATCCACAGCAGCACGGCCTACATCCGCAGGCCCTTTGGGAGCAGTGCAAAAAGCCAGAGTGGGTGCTAGGTACTCACTCCCACTGTATTCCCCTCCTCTTTCACAACCCTTCTCCGAGGACATGGCAAATGTCTCAGGAAGACCCACAGGTGATTCGCATGACACCATACAGTATGGTCCCCCCCCACCGAATAGGGGACTACCTCTTCAACTGCCACAACAGGGGAATGACTGGAGACCTCCACCCCATGGGTTGCAGCCTCACATACCTCACATACCAAGGGGGGAAATGCCGCCTGCACCATTAGGCGCACCCATGATGTATGTGACCTTTAACCCTCAACAAGCATCATCCCTTGTAACCAGTCTACCAGACCCTGAGAAACAGCCCATGCCATTTTACAGAAGGATTGCCCAGATCCAGAAGGCATACTCCTGTGCCTGGCGGGACCTGGTAAGCCTGTGTGAAATCAAAGCAGGGGATGCTTACTGGCCAGTAATGGAAAGGTGTTTTAGGGTGGACAGTGGCGTCCCTGACAATACATATGGTTCGGGATGTGAGTTTGTAACACAGTTACAACGATGGGCACGTGACCGCCTGGCAGACCAAGCAACAAGCATACAAGACATTACACAAGACAAGGCTGAATCAGTTGAGAAATTCCATACTAGGATGTTACAGGTGTTCACTGATTTGGGGTTCAGCACACAAAACAGGGAACATACACAGATGCTATCCTCTGCATTTGTAGCAGGCCTCAGGGAAGCAATCCGGAAAGGCCTGCTACTATCTCAACCAGAATACAGAGTGTTACCTCTTGACACTCTACTACTGGTAGCAAAGGGTATAGAGTCCTCACAGGGTAATAGGAAGGCAGTCCCTCTCATGTTGGCTTCTGACACACCATATCCGCCACCACAAGCACGAAACTCGTGAGCCTGCTGTTACAACTGTGGGAGGCCCGGACA
The DNA here is from genome assembly GCA_029574335.1 of Rana kukunoris. Taxonomy (NCBI): domain Eukaryota; kingdom Metazoa; phylum Chordata; class Amphibia; order Anura; family Ranidae; genus Rana; species Rana kukunoris. The sequence continues at coordinate 406,384,487 of CM056052.1, read as the reverse complement.
CTTTCGGAGACAATGCCGAAGCCCGTGGAGACCCGATCGAAGACAGCCCGATCATGGAGACGGCCCAAGAAGGGGAGATGCTCAACACCAAGGACAAAATGGCCCAGGGCGCCCAAAACTCTGTGTCCCAATTCGCCAAGGCAATGAAATTCATTTTGGACACATGGATCAAACTCCACCCAGACGTTGTACTTCTCGAGTATGTGGATGATCTCTTGCTCTGTGCAGATACCCAAGATGATGCTGCAGCCCATTCTGAAGACCTTCTCTGTTACCTGGCTGAACAAGGTTGTAAAGCGTCAAAGCCGAAGATTCAGTGGTGCAAGCAAACAGTGGTCTTTCTTGGACACTGTATCTCACAAGGTGTAAGACATCTTACTCAAGAGCGAATAGCTGTGATCAAGGCAATTCCGGTGCCAGTTGGCCACAAATCTCTCCATGCATTTTTGGGCCTAGTATCTTATTGTCGTTCTTGGATTCCAGAAGCATCTCTGCTAATGCAACCACTCTATGATGCTCTGAAGACTGATCCTTTCACACTGCCACCAAAGGCCCTTACGAACTTTGAAATTCTAAAACAGATCCTGTCTGTGGCCCCTGCGCTTGGCCTTCCAGACTATGAGAAAAGCTTCAAGCTATTCGTCTCAGAGAGAGTAGGACACGCCACCGGAGTACTGGCCCAATCTTATGATAACAGACTCAGACCTATCGGATACTATTCCTGTCGATTGGATCCAGTAGCTAGGGGGGCACCCTCCTGCCTCAGAGCCGTTTTTGCAGCCCAGGCCCTTCTGGACAAAACTGCAGATCTCGTGCTGGGCCACCTTCTCATCCTACTTGCCCCTCATGACATATCAGCTGTGCTGAACCAAGTACAACCAAAACATATGTCAGCAGCAAGACATCTCAGACTACAATGCACTTTGCTCCTCCCGGATAACATCTCCCTCCTCAGGTGTAACACCCTCAACCCATCCACTTTGCTCCCACTTCTCGAGGGGGGAAACGACCCATACGATACCCCTCACGACTGTCTCGAAATGATGAAGATGGAAACTACACACCTGCCAACAGTTAGCAGAGTGCCGCTGGATGACCCTGACCTGACTATCTATGTTGATGGATCAAGATATGCAGATCATGAAGGGAGGTACCATACCGGATATGCTGTCACTACCAAAGACACAATCCTCCATGCCTCTGCATTGCCCCCCTCTAAGTCCGCACAAGAAGCAGAACTTCAGGCCCTAATCATGGCATGCAAGCTGGCGGAGCAGTCAGGGACCTGATTGGCGCTCTGCTTCTTCCTACCCAAGTGGCGGTTCTCAAGGTAAAGGCACATGGCAGACTGAATACTCAAGAAGCACGAGGTAATCACTTGGCGGACACTGCAGCAAAACATGCCGCGAAAGGTGTGCGAGAAGTCGTACGCAGAGTGGACATCCAAGGCACTCCGATACAAAACATTTTGACACAAGAAACTTGGCCACAAGACGCGGTACAGGCCACCATGATCTTGCAGAACCCTCCTGTGGATTGGGCACGCTTGAAGGAAATGCAAGAGGCAGCAAGTGAGGAGGAAAAAGGAACATGGACAAAGAAGGGAGCCATATTGAAGGATGGACTCATGGAAGTGAATAAGAGACCATGTTTACCACGGTCCATGTTCCCAGCTGTGGTGCAGTGGGCTCATGGTGCTTCTCACCTGTCGAAGACCTTGATGAATTCTTTGATCAATAAATACTACCTGGCCCCGGGAATTACCCCGCTTACCAACAACTTCTGCAAGTCATGCGTCATTTGTGCTACGTGCAACCCAGGAAGAACGGAAAAGACACCCGTGAAACATCTAGCTAAAGCTCAATATCCCTTTCAACGAATACAGATCGATCACATTCAGATGCCAAAGAGTGGCCGGTATGAATACGCTCTAGTAATCGTCGATATGTTCAGTTCCTGGCCTGAAGCATTCCCTGTGACCAACATGACAGCAAAGACCACAGCCAAGAAGCTTCTGACGGAAATAGTGTGCAGATATGGTGTCCCAGAGGTCATAGAGAGTGATCAGGGGCCGGCTTTCACGGCCTCATTAACCAAAGAAATATGGACAGCCCTAGGGGTCACACTGGCTTTCCACACCCCATATCACCCTCAGAGCAGTGGGAAGGTAGAGAGATTGAATGGCACAATAAAATCCCGAATGTTGAAAATGTCTCAGGAGACTGGGATGAGCTGGCCAGACAGTCTACCCATTGCCCTGTTCAGTGTAAGATACACTCCTAAAGAGAGCCATGGTTTATCTCCTTATGAAATACTGTTTGGTTCAGCACCGAGATTAGGGTGTTATTATCCACAGCAATTACAGTTACAATCCGATGTATTAACTGATTATGTGACTGCTTTGTCTCGCGAATTAACCCGTATCCATGCAAAAGTTTTCTCTTCCATTCCAGATCCTGAGTTAGATACAGGAACACACAAGCTGGTCCCCGGTGATTGGGTTATGATAAAGAAATTTGTGAGAAAACACCCTCTTGAACCAAGATATGATGGTCCCTTCCAGGTCCTCCTAATAACAGCTACATCGGTGAAAGTTGCAGGGAAGAACACCTGGATACACGCCTCCCATTGTAAGAAGGCTTCCATACCCGAGGAAGCAGGAAAAGATAAATCATGATCCTATATATCCTTTGTCTGTGTGGTTTGACTAGGGCACAACATGCAGCCATCACTAAGAAAGATGGGAAGGTTATTCTTTGGTATAATTCATCTGATACCCATGTAGCCACATTTGATTTCCACCCGTGTAAGATACTCCCGTGTCCAGAGCATAACAGCAGGTCAGAACGGTATGAAAAAGGTGATGGAGAGGGATATATATTTGTCACTAAAGGGTCGTGGGGAAAGAATTGTGACAGTTGGGGAGCAGCAGCTTGGAACACAGGGACACCCTGGGGATATAAACCTCAACCAGCCTATGACAGTAAAGACAGCCAGGGGGAGCCTTTGCTAACCCGTCTCACCCTCACCAAACCAGGGCCCAGTATGACACTGGTTCTAAACATACGAAATCCGAGCCCATCCGATAAGGGAGAGTATGTGTTGGGGTGGTGGTTCGGAGGGGGTCACTGGGGTCATAGAGGATCTTTCCGTTTGGAAGATATGTACAACAACAATGAATGGCAGCCAGTCAAGAATGTGCCCCCACCAAACCCCTTGAAGCCCCATGTACAGACCCTGGGGGACATGGTTGCAATAGCGGATCCTACCTTTAAAGATACAATGGAGGTTGAAACCGGCCTTTCGGAAGTCAATCTCTGGCTAGAATGGATGAGATATAGCGCCAGTAAACATAATAAAACCAACTGCTATGTCTGTGGTAGTGCTAGGCCACATTTAGGTACAGTCCCGTTAGTTATACCTAAAAAGGAGGAAGAGTGCTTCCTAAGCCTCTACACAAACATTTCCACTAACCAGTTACCATGTGAGAAATGGAAAAAGGAATATCCCATAGACACTAGGGACACAATACCCAAGATAGCTATCACCATATACCCTGGAAACTACACTTGTTATGCTCACCATGAAGGGAGGGGTAAAAACCTAGGCAACTTTTCCAAAGGTTACTGTGCATCCTACAGTCACGTCCCGGCCAACTTAGTACAAAATCAAAGCCAATCCTTGGGGGATGTGTATTGGATATGTGGAGACATGCAGGTGAGGACTAGGCTGGAGGGGCAATGGAAGGGAGAATGTGCCCTTGCAAAGGCTATCATGCCTCTACACATCCTAACGGAAGGTACTCACAACACACAGGGTGGGAGGACAAAAAGGGAAGCCCTTCCGGGAAGTTTTGACCCTCATGTGTATTTAGATGCCATTGGAGTCCCGAGAGGAGTCCCTGATGAATTCAAAGCCCGAGACCAGGTAAAAGCAGGTCTAGAGGCCCTAATCCCCATAATAACTGTTAGCAAAAACGTAGATTGGATAAATTATATATATTACAATCAGCAAAGGTTTGTCAACTACACGAGAGATGCATTCCAGGGAATAGCCGAACAGTTGGAGGCCGACTCTCAAATGACTTTCCAGAACCGGATGGCTCTGGATATGATATTTGCAGAGAAAGGTGGGGTTTGTACTATGATAGACAAAATTACCAGCACCACTTGCTGTACCTATATCCCAGACAACACCGGCCCGAATGGCCAAGTCACTGTAGCTCTTAAAAAGTTAAAGAATCTGTCAGTTGAATTAAAGAAAAATTCAGGCATCACAGACCCATGGGACCAATACTTCAGTTGGATGAACGGGTGGCAGAGAATTTTAACCCAAATAGGAGTAACTATATTAATCGTTCTATTCCTCCTCGCTCTGGTAATTTGTTGCATACTCCCTTGTCTGAAGAAATGTATAGAAAAAGCGGTGGAACAAGGAATCCCCACATTCGTGAACCAAGATGTAGGACACGAGGAAGATGAGTACGACGAACCACACATTCCACTACAGACATTCCCAGTCTCACATCATGAGTAGGCAGGACAACAGGGACAGACAGGGTAGGGAACCCAAGGGCCGCGACCTGGGTTCAGCTGCAGCGAAATCCATCCTCACCACTAGAGGCTCTGGGGAACACCTGCTGGACCTTAGACTCCGCGCGCCCTGGGGTGGGGAATCTCGGATTAAAGACAGGAACAGATTAAAATAGATTAAAATAGCATTTCAAGGGGGGAACTGCTATGGATATGCTAAAAATGGCCAAAGGAAGATGGTGAAATGCTTATTTTAATGCGCAAACACATGCTCCACATGCTCTATATCTCATATATATCCTATATACTCTATATGTTATTGATTGCTATCATACATAGTCATAATTTGTAATGATCTTATACAACCCTTGCAATCCTTCCTAACATGATGCTGCTATCAGATATGTGTCACAAGATCTGACGAAAAAGGGGAACTCTGTCTGCAAAACAAGTCGAAAATAGATCGGCGAAAGAAAGCCCCGGATATCGAACCACAGAAAACCAGACATCAGACATCAGACAAACCAAATATATATATATAGCATTGTTGCTTCATGCTTCGCACCATCCTAACACAAAATAGTTAATAGCTCACAAAATCAGAAAGTCACAAGACTAATATTACGTATTAATGAGCAGGTTGGATATTCAAGAATATGCGCGTCATTAACCATATATTAATCCGAGACCAAAATAAAAAAGAGGAAGTATTTCAAACTGCAGCTTTGTCAGTGTGAAATTATTCTATGCATGCATGCAATTATTCACTTCTTATCAGATTTGGCCAGGAAGCAGATACCAAAGAAACTGACAGTTTTGTCTGTCCAAATCAGGGCCAGAGGGGCTTGTAATGACCTGGGGGGAGTGGTGGCGGGGAAACCCATGCTATTTTCTTCAGTGATCTTTATCCATATTGCAGGGACCAAACATTACATTAAAGGCGCACGCAGTCTTAAATTACTTGTTTCTTATAGTAGTCTCATTTTGTGCAGGAACAGTTCTAAACACGTGCCACTACTATAGACACCCAGCAGGTACGATATTTTAAGGAATTTTTCATTTTTTTTAAGCATCATTAAAATCGCTACTACAGAAAAAACGCCCATTTTTAAAACTTTTTTTTTCATTGATACATGTTCCCTGGGGCAAGACCCGGGTCCCCAAACCCATTTTCTGACAATAACTTGTATATTGGGCTTTAAAATGATTACTTTTGAATTTGAACGTTTGAGTCCCAGAGACGTCAATGGGGTTCAATACGTTTGCGCAAACGTGAGGTCCGTTCGAAGGTTCTGGTGCGAACCGAACACGGGGGTGTTCGGCTCATCCCTAATCATTAGTAAGACCTCATCTGGAATATGCAGTTCAGTTTTGCACACCAGTTCTCAAAAAGGATATTGGGGAACGGGAGAAAGTGCAGAGAAGGGCAACTAAACTGATAAGAGGCATGGAGGAGCTCAGCTATGAGGAAAGATTAGAGGAACTGATGATCAACATGTACAAATATATAAGGGGTCCATATAGTGAACTTGGTGTTGAGTTATTCACTTCAACACAAAAGACAAGGGGGCACTCTTTACGTCTAGAGGAAAAAATGAGACCGCTTCTCCTGCTCTCCAGGATTGAGCCTGAAAGAGTGACTCCTCCCCAGGGCTAGAACTGACTCCAGTAGTAATCGGCGTGCGTCCTAACAGTAGGACGTACGGCTCCTGGAGCCAGACAGGCAGGGTTTTCCTCCCCCTGCGTCAGCCGCTGCTGTCAGATCCGTCAGATCTGCTCTGACCCTGAGCCGCCCCTGGATCCCTTGGTTCTCTTCTTTCCCACCGTGAGCCTCAAGGTAAGCCCCTGACATAGGGGCCATCCCCACCACCCCCTCCACCTCCGTGAGCATCCTCCCCAGGTAGGCCCTACCTTCCATCACCTTCCCTGGGACCGATTGGCGGCCGTCCTTATCAGGATAAGCCGCCGAATCGGCTGAACGCTGGGGTCTCCTTCCCTCTCCTTACCCCACATTACCACCCACCTGTCAGTATAACCTTTCCCTCGGAGCCTCCCCGCGATTTCCCGTTTGCTCCCCTGAACCGCGCCGGCCGTCACTGATTCGCGGCCGCCGCGGCTTAGGAAAGGCCGCGGCTTCATCCGCGGCCTAGCGGCGCGCCGCATTTTCGGCCAAATCTTTGGTTGTAGCCCCCAGGAGCTCACCCCCAACCACTGCTGGTACTCATCCACCCCTGGCCTCAACAGCCAGCCCCCCCCCCTGGCTCACTAATCCACCCAGCTGGCTACATACCAGCCTGGGTCCCATGCCCTGCTCCTGGTCGGCGGCCATCTTGGTACACCCAGCAGTGTCAGCAGTGTCAGCTTCCCCCCCCACCCCCCCGGTCACAACTTAATTGCACTTGATCCAGGGGCTTGCCCGATCGCCTTTCAGGGATCAGGAAGGAATTTTTTCCCCTACCAAAAGCAAATTGGCATAGCATGGTTAGGGGTTTTTTGCCTTCCTCTGGACCAAGCCGGGAGGATTCACTGAATCCTCTCTTCATCGCCACCAAAAGGAATGACTTTTCCCCCCGTGAATGGCGACCATGGCTAATCTGCGGTACTCCGCAGAAACCATTTGGAATTTGAGGCGTTTCGCCGCAATACTGCCAGCCATCACCAAAATGACCCTAAGAATCGAGCACCTTTTGAGGATCGATCGACGATCGACCGTCAAAAATTTTAGCCGTTTACCCCAACCTAAGCGCATTTCATGTGCTCTGATCAACACAAGATCGGCAGTAAAACACCGACTTGAAATCCATGATTTCATTCTACAACACGACCTAGACTGCCTCTTCATTACAGAGAGCTGGCTCACAGCCGACTGTAACACCATTCTAGGAGAATTGGTGCCAGAAAACTACCGTATTATAACGGAAAACAGAATAGGGCAAAGAGGAGGAGGACTGGCGGTGATCCATAAGACGCGTCTTGCGATCACAAAACCAAGCCTCCAAAACCCTCTTCCATTCATGGAAACCCTTACTCTTCAACTGCAAGTAAACGGCCAGGAGACCATCCGGATTCTACTCTGCTATAGGCCACCTGGCCCCAAGTCGCAGCTGCTCCCATCTTTGACGGACTTTGTCTCCACTTATACCCTGAATAGCAAACACCTTTTGCTGCTCGGGGATTTCAACCTTTGGGCCAACTCCCCGCAAGACCCCATTGCCGACGCCTGCATCGACCACCTGGAAGGATTAGGGCTTCAGCAACTAGTATGTGGGCCCACACATGCTTCCGGTCATACGCTCGATCTTATTTTCAGACAAGATCTGGAAATAAAAATCTTGGAAAATGAACCTTTGCCATGGACAGATCACCATGCAATTAAATTCATTATTTCCGAATTCCCCCCCTTAACAAAAACATCAAATCCAGTGACAACACACTGGACCAGATGTCAGAGGAAGCTCCATTCGGAACTCTTCAAAGCCACGTTAGGGGGAAAAATAAACACAATTCAGCCGCACCAAACAGCGGAAGAAACACTAGAGGCCATAAACACAGCACTATTGCAGTCAGCTGACTTGATAGCGCCGAAACGAAAGACCCAGATCAGGAAAAACAACTCCGGCTGGTTCAACAACCAGCTGGCGTTACTGAAGCAAGAGCGTAGAAGGGCAGAAGCAGCCTGGAAAAGAAACCCTTCAGATGAGAACCTTGCGATTTACAAGGCAATAACCAGAAAATACTACAAACAAATCTTCGAAGCCAAGAAAAACTATTTTTCTGAGGCTATCAACGGTGCCCTAAACCGCCCCCGTGAACTCTTCAAGCTGGTCACTCAGACCATGAATCCAGGATGCCTTGTAGCCCCCAACTTGGATACACAAGAATTTTGCGATGAGTTATCGGATTGCTTCATTAACAAAATTGAGGCAATCCGGCAAAGCATTCAGCAGAACAATTGCTCTCCCAGCCCCCCCCCGTAGTCATTTACACAGCACCGGCAGCAATTCACCACAGTTTGGTGAGTTCACGCTGAAACCCTTCTCCATGTACTTCCGCATTTGCAATAAAAAGGATCACCACCTCAATCTAGAGACATGCCTCTCTGTGATTGAGGACTGGATGACAAAGAGTTATCTCAAACTCAACGGAGCGAAAACAGAACTTCTTCTGTTTCACGCCAAGCGTAGCAATCAATCGATAACAACCTGGATCCCCCCGCCCATTCTGGGCAAAGTCATCACCCCTAGCACCAAAGTCAAAAGTCTTGGGGTCATCTTTGACTCCGACATGACAATGAACGCACAAATAGGGGCAGTAGTCAGCGGATCTCACTATCTGCTGCGCCTACTACGCAGACTCACGCCTTTTATTCCCAAGAAAGACATAGCGGTCGTGGTGGGAGCGATTGTAAACTCCAGATTGGACTATGCAAATGCCCTTTACCTCGGACTTCCCAAGTACCAAATCGCTCGTCTTCAAGTCGTTCAAAATACGGCCGCCAGACTTGTGACTGGGAAAAAACCCTGGGAATCAATCTCACCCTCGTTGAGATCCCTTCACTGGCTACCAGTCAAAGACAGAATCACCTTTAAAGCACTCTGTCTAACGCATAGATGTATCCATGGGAATGCTCCCCATTATCTATGCGAAAAATTAAAAATGTACAATCCCAATCGTATTCTACGATCCAATAATCAAAATCGGCTTCAGATACCGAAAGCCAGATACAAGTCCAAAGGAGACAGGAGATTCGCTGTCCAAGGTCCCAGACTATGGAACGCCTTACCAGCCAGCATTCGACTGGAGGAGAACTACTTGGTCTTCAGGAGAAAGATTAAGACTCATCTCTTTTGATCTCAAAAGAGAAAGGAACAACAAGCGCCCAGAGGCGATGTATTTCGCATGTGCTGCGCTATACAAGTTCTTCATTCATTCATTCATTCATTCATTCAAAAGAGATTTCATCTCCAAATACAGAAAGGTTTAAAACAGTAAGAGCTGTGAAAAGGTTCTGGCCAGCTCAGTATATTGCTTTAAGAAAGGCCTTGATTATTTCCGAAATGTACATAAGATAACTGGGTACTGACATTTATAGGTAAAGTTGATCCAAGGAAAATCTGATTGCCTCTCAGGAGATCAGGAAGGATTTTTTTCCCCTGCTGTAGAAAATTGGATCATGCTCTGTTGGGGTTTTTCGCTTTCCTCTGGATCAATTGTGGGTATATAATTGGGTATATGGAACTGTATGATATTATTTTTTTATTTTATTTTTTATGGTTGAACTGGATGGACTTTGGTCTTTTTCAACCTGACTAATTATGTAACTATGTAACTTCATTTAGCTTGTACCTCGCTCTCTTATACAGCTCTTTTCTTCTTCTCCTATTAACTGTGATACCATTCAATTGGCTGATCAACCCCCGGAAACAGGGAGAAGGAAGCTGAAGGACCATATCACCGGAGGGCCTTCTAATTTTCTCCTCTACCTTATACGCCTCTACCTTATACGCCTTTGATTAAATACTCCCATTTTATTCTCTACTTAAGTTCTCCCCCCACTTTTTTCTTTTTTCATCTTCTCTCCCTTGATCCTTCTTGCCTGCTCTTTGCCCTCCCCCTTCCATCCATTTCCATTCCCTCCTTTTTTTTCTGCAAGAGCTACTCGGTCTTCCAGACACCTCACCGCAGTGGATCCCCCTGTCAGTCAGAACACATATCCTTCCTAATCCAGGAGCAAGAAGCTGTCAGCCCTCCACGTCCTCTTGTGACTTATTGTATTCTTTTTGTAGGTTGTCTCACAATACCATGTGCCACAAATGAGTCTTTACGAATATGTATTTTTTTTCTTAGATAGATGCTTCTAGCCAGATGCTTAGGTTACCGTCACCTAGTCATATTAAGTTTTCTATGCAGTGGTGACCCACCCCCCTAATCCATGCACCTGACTAGGGATGAGCTTCGTATTCCAGTAAAACTCATGTTCGACTCGAACATTGTATGTTCGATCGGTCGTCTAAATACGAACAAAACGGGTCGTTTGCGCCAAATTCGAGTTACGTTTCACAGACCATAATTCACTGCGGCATCGCTGGCTGATGATTGGCCAGGCATGCATTATGACACGCATGCTTGGCCAATCACAGCTTGCAAAAAACGGAGAGCCATAATTGGCCAAAGCCAGGGTGGTTTTGGCCAATTATGGCTCAGGGGGTTTAGTACACGCCCCACACTATAAAAGGCCGCCTGCAGGTCGGCCTTGCGTAGTGTGTTGCGGTGGTGGTTAGAGAGAACAGAGAGAGACAGAGAGAGTGTCATTTTTTGCAGGCAGATAGAGCAGGCAGGCTAGTCAGTTAATGTTACAGTGTGTAGAGGATATAAATATACATCCCAGGTGTTGTACATATATTTATACACTGTATAGTTTAGCTAGATCAGTTCTTCCTAATTTACTGGCAGGCAGGTGCTTGTGCTATTTAAAGACGTTTTCACAGGCATACTATAGACACCCAGCAGGTACAATATTTAAAGGAATTTTTCATTTTTGTATTTTTTTATTTAAGCATCATTAAAATTACTGCTCCTGATTAAGGAGCAGTGATTTTAATGATGCTTAAATTAGAAAAAAAATAAAAAAAGGAAAAATGACTTTAAATATTGTACCTGCTGGGTGTCTATAGTATTCCTGTGAAAACGTCTTTGAGAACCCGGGTCTTGCCCGAGGGAGCATGTATCAATGGAAAAAAGTTTTAAAAACTGTCATTTTTTCAGGAGTCCTGAAAAAAACGACCGTTTTTAAAACTTTTTTTCCATTGATACATGTTCCCTGGGGCAAGACCCGGGTTCTCAAAGACGTTTTACGACAATAACTTGCATATTGGGCTTTAAAATTAGCACCTTTGAATTCGAACGTTCGAGTCCCATAGACGTCAATGGGGTTCTAAATGTTTGCGCGAATGTTGGGTCCGTTCGAGGGTTCTGGTGCGAACCGAACGGGGGGGGGGGGTGTTCGGCTCATCCCTACACCTGACCCTAATCTACATGCAGTGATTAGAGCATGAGGCTCTAATTGGCTAAAAAAAAGGGTGGGCTCAGGGCGCAGAGCAATGCACCCTAAGCTTACCCAGTTGTGTGACAATAGCAGATTAATATTCGCTATTGTCTTCCTGATTCTTCTCTCAGCCAATCAGGAAGCAGGTCCTGAGTATCGGGTCTCCGGGGTCTCAGGGCCCACTTCCTGTTTGGCCGGAAGGAGAAGCAACGGTCCCGTAGCAAGATCCCTGTCATCTGCCTTCTAAGTTATGGAGGCCTCTGTCCGTCTGTCTCCCCCCCCCCCCGCGTGGGGGATTGGGGGCAGGTGACATTGGTTTAAATTCGGATTAAATTAAACAATGAATATCCTACACAAAAAGCAGTGAATACGGTTATCTAAGAACTGATCTGAGGTAAGCTGACATAAAACCTATGACTAATTTGCATACCTAAATACTTTTATGTACAGATTTTTTTAAGGACATACAAGGTTTTATATTAGGTACACTGTTTTAATAAAAAAAAAAATACTTACTATTATTAATAGGATTATTTTTACAAATGTGCAAGAATCCAGCTGACTGCCCAAACTATCTGATCAGCTGATTGACATGTTGACACGTAGGCAGACGGTGATGCAACCGGCCAGAGGAGGACGCAGCTCGGTGGGAGGTATTCGGCCCTACCTCTCACCCCATGCCCTGGAGCCGGGTCGCCAAACAGGGAAGCATGAGGAAAGGAGACGTGGCACCATGGAGGCTAATGGAGCCAGCATACTGAGGTCTTCTGGAGTACGGTAGGAGATCACCAGTGACAGGGTGGGGGAGGAAGTTCCCCAAATCTGATACTTCAGAATCTGGGGGTAGTCCCCTGAGAATGGGAAATTGCATGGTGATACCCGAATAGGGTTATTTACTAGTGAAAGAGGGACTCCCACGTGTACAGAATGGCCATACAGAGCAAAGAGAGACTTTAACAAGCAATCAGGACTCCCTGACGCAGGAACACTGTAATATAATGCATCCAGAGGCCGGTGATGAATTTCAGAGGCATGCTCCCCCAGATAGGCTACCCTAGCAGAAGGCAGGGAGATTCTAGCTTTGGAGGGGGGACAGACAATGATTGATCACAACTTGCAGGTAGAAGGCCTGACTATTCAGGCAATAAACCCCAGGCCAACAAATGGTGTGTCCCAAGGGCTATACAGGGATATGTAGGACACAGAGATGGATATTATGGAGTTGCTGAGGGCCCTCCCTACTAAAGCAGATATCCAACAAATAATAAGTGCAGTGGAACAGTCATGTCAGCAAGCAGTAGAGAGCCTAAGGAAAGATACAAAGGCATTGGGACATAGGGTGGAAAATCTGGAAAATAGCACAAAGTAATGGCACAGGCGATGGCGGAGGTTCAGGGTAGCATCAAAAATCACAAGGACACCCTAAACACATATAGAGATCAGCTGTATGATTTCAAGAATAGGGACAGGCGACAAAACATCTGCATAAAAGGACTATCTGAAACAATTCCGACGGCTGATTTGGTTTCAGCAGTTCAAAAAATATTTAGGCAGATCATGGGGGAATTGATACCTGAGCCTGTAGAGATAGACTGGGTTCAGAATATGAAAAAAACAAGGGATGTTATATGCAGAGTACATAAATAGGGAGAAAAATTATCTATCATGAGAATGGCTCGGAGCAAACCTGAAATAGTGTTTGAGGATGCAAACCTATCCCTATATTGGGACATCTCTCACCCGGACTTTATTCCAGTGCCACTCAGTTTGGCCCTTACTAGAAGACCTGCGGACAGTGGAGGTTAATTATCACTGGGGGCATCCATTTAGCTTGACGACCTCCAGAAATGGTAAACAGCAACCTTTCGTACAAAACACGACCTGTAGTCATTCGTGGAAATATTTGATCTCCCTCCAGTTTACTTTATAGATTGGAGAATGAGCAATCTAGAATTTCTTTGTACAGCGTCCTGAGCAATGGCAACAGTCCTATGTAAGAGGCCAACGAATAAATCGCTCAAGAGGACGTAGACAAAACCGATATGGCACAACCTAGAAAATTTATCTGGGTGCAGAAATGATAAACCCCCAATTTTTTTTCTCCTTCATGGACTCTGCCCTCCCCTCCCCTCCCAATGATTTTTTTTAAATATATCATTTTTTCTCTCTGGAGGGATGGGAGTAGAGGGAGGAGAAAATGGGGTAACACCTGTATGGACAATAACAATAGGGGACATTTTTGTGTGTATCTTCCCTTTATTTTTACTAAATGCCACGTTAGGGGGAAAAATAAACACAATTCAGCCGCACCAAACAGCGGAAGAAACACTAGAGGCCATAAACACAGCACTATTGCAGTCAGCTGACTTGATAGCGCCGAAACGAAAGACCCAGATCAGGAAAAACAACTCCGGCTGGTTCAACAACCAGCTGGCGTTACTGAAGCAAGAGCGTAGAAGGGCAGAAGCAGCCTGGAAAAGAAACCCTTCAGATGAGAACCTTGCGATTTACAAGGCAATAACCAGAAAATACTACAAACAAATCTTCGAAGCCAAGAAAAACTATTTTTCTGAGGCTATCAACGGTGCCCTAAACCGCCCCCGTGAACTCTTCAAGCTGGTCACTCAGACCATGAATCCAGGATGCCTTGTAGCCCCCAACTTGGATACACAAGAATTTTGCGATGAGTTATCGGATTGCTTCATTAACAAAATTGAGGCAATCCGGCAAAGCATTCAGCAGAACAATTGCTCTCCCAGCCCCCCCCCGTAGTCATTTACACAGCACCGGCAGCAATTCACCACAGTTTGGTGAGTTCACGCTGAAACCCTTCTCCATGTACTTCCGCATTTGCAATAAAAAGGATCACCACCTCAATCTAGAGACATGCCTCTCTGTGATTGAGGACTGGATGACAAAGAGTTATCTCAAACTCAACGGAGCGAAAACAGAACTTCTTCTGTTTCACGCCAAGCGTAGCAATCAATCGATAACAACCTGGATCCCCCCGCCCATTCTGGGCAAAGTCATCACCCCTAGCACCAAAGTCAAAAGTCTTGGGGTCATCTTTGACTCCGACATGACAATGAACGCACAAATAGGGGCAGTAGTCAGCGGATCTCACTATCTGCTGCGCCTACTACGCAGACTCACGCCTTTTATTCCCAAGAAAGACATAGCGGTCGTGGTGGGAGCGATTGTAAACTCCAGATTGGACTATGCAAATGCCCTTTACCTCGGACTTCCCAAGTACCAAATCGCTCGTCTTCAAGTCGTTCAAAATACGGCCGCCAGACTTGTGACTGGGAAAAAACCCTGGGAATCAATCTCACCCTCGTTGAGATCCCTTCACTGGCTACCAGTCAAAGACAGAATCACCTTTAAAGCACTCTGTCTAACGCATAGATGTATCCATGGGAATGCTCCCCATTATCTATGCGAAAAATTAAAAATGTACAATCCCAATCGTATTCTACGATCCAATAATCAAAATCGGCTTCAGATACCGAAAGCCAGATACAAGTCCAAAGGAGACAGGAGATTCGCTGTCCAAGGTCCCAGACTATGGAACGCCTTACCAGCCAGCATTCGACTGGAGGAGAACTACTTGGTCTTCAGGAGAAAGATTAAGACTCATCTCTTTTGATCTCAAAAGAGAAAGGAACAACAAGCGCCCAGAGGCGATTTATTTCGCATGTGCTGCGCTATACAAGTTCTTCATTCATTCATTCATTCATTCATTCAAAAGAGATTTCATCTCCAAATACAGAAAGGTTTAAAACAGTAAGAGCTGTGAAAAGGTTCTGGCCAGCTCAGTATATTGCTTTAAGAAAGGCCTTGATTATTTCCGAAATGTACATAAGATAACTGGGTACTGACATTTATAGGTAAAGTTGATCCAAGGAAAATCTGATTGCCTCTCAGGAGATCAGGAAGGATTTTTTTCCCCTGCTGTAGAAAATTGGATCATGCTCTGTTGGGGTTTTTCGCTTTCCTCTGGATCAATTGTGGGTATATAATTGGGTATATGGAACTGTATGATATTATTTTTTTATTTTATTTTTTATGGTTGAACTGGATGGACTTTGGTCTTTTTCAACCTGACTAATTATGTAACTATGTAACTTCATTTAGCTTGTACCTCGCTCTCTTATACAGCTCTTTTCTTCTTCTCCTATTAACTGTGATACCATTCAATTGGCTGATCAACCCCCGGAAACAGGGAGAAGGAAGCTGAAGGACCATATCACCGGAGGGCCTTCTAATTTTCTCCTCTACCTTATACGCCTCTACCTTATACGCCTTTGATTAAATACTCCCATTTTATTCTCTACTTAAGTTCTCCCCCCACTTTTTTCTTTTTTCATCTTCTCTCCCTTGATCCTTCTTGCCTGCTCTTTGCCCTCCCCCTTCCATCCATTTCCATTCCCTCCTTTTTTTTCTGCAAGAGCTACTCGGTCTTCCAGACACCTCACCGCAGTGGATCCCCCTGTCAGTCAGAACACATATCCTTCCTAATCCAGGAGCAAGAAGCTGTCAGCCCTCCACGTCCTCTTGTGACTTATTGTATTCTTTTTGTAGGTTGTCTCACAATACCATGTGCCACAAATGAGTCTTTACGAATATGTATTTTTTTTCTTAGATAGATGCTTCTAGCCAGATGCTTAGGTTACCGTCACCTAGTCATATTAAGTTTTCTATGCAGTGGTGACCCACCCCCCTAATCCATGCACCTGACTAGGGATGAGCTTCGTATTCCAGTAAAACTCATGTTCGACTCGAACATTGTATGTTCGATCGGTCGTCTAAATACGAACAAAACGGGTCGTTTGCGCCAAATTCGAGTTACGTTTCACAGACCATAATTCACTGCGGCATCGCTGGCTGATGATTGGCCAGGCATGCATTATGACACGCATGCTTGGCCAATCACAGCTTGCAAAAAACGGAGAGCCATAATTGGCCAAAGCCAGGGTGGTTTTGGCCAATTATGGCTCAGGGGGTTTAGTACACGCCCCACACTATAAAAGGCCGCCTGCAGGTCGGCCTTGCGTAGTGTGTTGCGGTGGTGGTTAGAGAGAACAGAGAGAGACAGAGAGAGTGTCATTTTTTGCAGGCAGATAGAGCAGGCAGGCTAGTCAGTTAATGTTACAGTGTGTAGAGGATATAAATATACATCCCAGGTGTTGTACATATATTTATACACTGTATAGTTTAGCTAGATCAGTTCTTCCTAATTTACTGGCAGGCAGGTGCTTGTGCTATTTAAAGACGTTTTCACAGGCATACTATAGACACCCAGCAGGTACAATATTTAAAGGAATTTTTCATTTTTGTATTTTTTTATTTAAGCATCATTAAAATTACTGCTCCTGATTAAGGAGCAGTGATTTTAATGATGCTTAAATTAGAAAAAAAATAAAAAAAGGAAAAATGACTTTAAATATTGTACCTGCTGGGTGTCTATAGTATTCCTGTGAAAACGTCTTTGAGAACCCGGGTCTTGCCCGAGGGAGCATGTATCAATGGAAAAAAGTTTTAAAAACTGTCATTTTTTCAGGAGTCCTGAAAAAAACGACCGTTTTTAAAACTTTTTTTCCATTGATACATGTTCCCTGGGGCAAGACCCGGGTTCTCAAAGACGTTTTACGACAATAACTTGCATATTGGGCTTTAAAATTAGCACCTTTGAATTCGAACGTTCGAGTCCCATAGACGTCAATGGGGTTCTAAATGTTTGCGCGAATGTTGGGTCCGTTCGAGGGTTCTGGTGCGAACCGAACGGGGGGGGGGGTGTTCGGCTCATCCCTACACCTGACCCTAATCTACATGCAGTGATTAGAGCATGAGGCTCTAATTGGCTAAAAAAAAGGGTGGGCTCAGGGCGCAGAGCAATGCACCCTAAGCTTACCCAGTTGTGTGACAATAGCAGATTAATATTCGCTATTGTCTTCCTGATTCTTCTCTCAGCCAATCAGGAAGCAGGTCCTGAGTATCGGGTCTCCGGGGTCTCAGGGCCCACTTCCTGTTTGGCCGGAAGGAGAAGCAACGGTCCCGTAGCAAGATCCCTGTCATCTGCCTTCTAAGTTATGGAGGCCTCTGTCCGTCTGTCTCCCCCCCCCCCGCGTGGGGGATTGGGGGCAGGTGACATTGGTTTAAATTCGGATTAAATTAAACAATGAATATCCTACACAAAAAGCAGTGAATACGGTTATCTAAGAACTGATCTGAGGTAAGCTGACATAAAACCTATGACTAATTTGCATACCTAAATACTTTTATGTACAGATTTTTTTAAGGACATACAAGGTTTTATATTAGGTACACTGTTTTAATAAAAAAAAAAATACTTACTATTATTAATAGGATTATTTTTACAAATGTGCAAGAATCCAGCTGACTGCCCAAACTATCTGATCAGCTGATTGACATGTTGACACGTAGGCAGACGGTGATGCAACCGGCCAGAGGAGGACGCAGCTCGGTGGGAGGTATTCGGCCCTACCTCTCACCCCATGCCCTGGAGCCGGGTCGCCAAACAGGGAAGCATGAGGAAAGGAGACGTGGCACCATGGAGGCTAATGGAGCCAGCATACTGAGGTCTTCTGGAGTACGGTAGGAGATCACCAGTGACAGGGTGGGGGAGGAAGTTCCCCAAATCTGATACTTCAGAATCTGGGGGTAGTCCCCTGAGAATGGGAAATTGCATGGTGATACCCGAATAGGGTTATTTACTAGTGAAAGAGGGACTCCCACGTGTACAGAATGGCCATACAGAGCAAAGAGAGACTTTAACAAGCAATCAGGACTCCCTGACGCAGGAACACTGTAATATAATGCATCCAGAGGCCGGTGATGAATTTCAGAGGCATGCTCCCCCAGATAGGCTACCCTAGCAGAAGGCAGGGAGATTCTAGCTTTGGAGGGGGGACAGACAATGATTGATCACAACTTGCAGGTAGAAGGCCTGACTATTCAGGCAATAAACCCCAGGCCAACAAATGGTGTGTCCCAAGGGCTATACAGGGATATGTAGGACACAGAGATGGATATTATGGAGTTGCTGAGGGCCCTCCCTACTAAAGCAGATATCCAACAAATAATAAGTGCAGTGGAACAGTCATGTCAGCAAGCAGTAGAGAGCCTAAGGAAAGATACAAAGGCATTGGGACATAGGGTGGAAAATCTGGAAAATAGCACAAAGTAATGGCACAGGCGATGGCGGAGGTTCAGGGTAGCATCAAAAATCACAAGGACACCCTAAACACATATAGAGATCAGCTGTATGATTTCAAGAATAGGGACAGGCGACAAAACATCTGCATAAAAGGACTATCTGAAACAATTCCGACGGCTGATTTGGTTTCAGCAGTTCAAAAAATATTTAGGCAGATCATGGGGGAATTGATACCTGAGCCTGTAGAGATAGACTGGGTTCAGAATATGAAAAAAACAAGGGATGTTATATGCAGAGTACATAAATAGGGAGAAAAATTATCTATCATGAGAATGGCTCGGAGCAAACCTGAAATAGTGTTTGAGGATGCAAACCTATCCCTATATTGGGACATCTCACCCCGGACTTTATTCCAGTGCCACTCAGTTTGGCCCTTACTAGAAGACCTGCGGACAGTGGAGGTTAATTATCACTGGGGGCATCCATTTAGCTTGACGACCTCCAGAAATGGTAAACAGCAACCTTTCGTACAAAACACGACCTGTAGTCATTCGTGGAAATATTTGATCTCCCTCCAGTTTACTTTATAGATTGGAGAATGAGCAATCTAGAATTTCTTTGTACAGCGTCCTGAGCAATGGCAACAGTCCTATGTAAGAGGCCAACGAATAAATCGCTCAAGAGGACGTAGACAAAACCGATATGGCACAACCTAGAAAATTTATCTGGGTGCAGAAATGATAAACCCCCAATTTTTTTTCTCCTTCATGGACTCTGCCCTCCCCTCCCCTCCCAATGATTTTTTTTAAATATATCATTTTTTCTCTCTGGAGGGATGGGAGTAGAGGGAGGAGAAAATGGGGTAACACCTGTATGGACAATAACAATAGGGGACATTTTTGTGTGTATCTTCCCTTTATTTTTACTAAATGTGCTTTTCTGTATGGATGGGAGTAGGGGGTGCCTCCATTGAGGGGGTTGGTTGTTTAAAATAATTCTAGTAGAGTGGAATCAAAGATAATAGTGCCCGGGAGGAAGAGTTATAGTGAGTAATCAGATAAAATGGGGGCGGATTGGTGCCCAATAGGTTGGTCCAGAGTAAAGGGATTGGATTATGAGATTATTGAGGGGTCTGGGTATAAAGGGGTTATATTGATACAGACACTTCATCCGGTTAGGCGGTATATACCGGGTTGGAATACGTAAATGTGGTGTGGGTTTTTTTTGTGGTGAAGTTTTTTTTTCTTTTTTGGGGGGTTTCTTGTAGGGTCAGACAAAGAGTACCTGGTGGCAAATGTGGGCCGGGCATTGCACATTGAGTCTCAGAGACTGTACCAAGGCCTTGATTGATAATTTAAGAAATGGCTACTCTGTTAAAGATTGTATCATATAATGTAAGGGCTTTTGTCCATTATATCCATGGGCTTTTGAGATGGTGAACTGGGGCTTTATGACATAAGTGCTTAAAGAGGTAGGCTTAGGCAACCGTATGATGGGATGGATAACAGCATTATACAAAGGTTCAAGAGCAAGGGTTAAAGTGCGGTACATTGTCAGATTATTTCAATATACAGAAAGGTACAAGGCAGGGATGCCCCCTTTCCCTGTAATATTCTCTATGATGATGGAGCCCTTTTTATGTACGATTGGGAAAATAGAGAGATATTGGGGACACATATTGGGTCAATTGAACACAAAGTATCGGAATACACCGATGACCTATTATTTTAACGTTCGGCCCCTCAGATGACCTTACCAGCTCTTAGGCCGCGTACACACGATCAAATCTATCTGCTGGAAACGGTCGGCTCGACCGTCCCAGCAGACAGATTCGACCGTGTGTACGGGCGAGCCGACGGATTTGGCCACCCGACAGATTTCAAAGCATGCTTTGAAATCTGTTGGCTGGGAACCCATCCGCCCAACATGTCTGCTGGTTAGTACGCAAACCAGCAGACATGTCTTCTCGCACACGCGCCGAATGGTTTCGACGCATGCGCGGAAGTGTTTTACTTCCTAGTGCGGTGACGTGGCGGCGTCAACGTCACCGCCATGTCACCGCGCCGTCTGGCGGCGGGAATTTTGGTTTGATCGTGTGTACACGATCAAACCAATACGTCCCCAGCAGACAGATTTGTTCAAATCGGTCGGCCCGACCGATTTGAACAAATCTGTCTGCTCGTGTGTACGCGGCCTTATGAGCGAAGTTAACAAATTCAGAAACCTATCCAATTTTAAAATTAATTTGAAAAATCAATTATCCTACCTAATCACGTCCCCTCAAAGTTGACAAGAACACTGTAACATGCATACCCCTTTATATGGAATAAAGACTCCTTGTTTTACTTGGGTGTGCATGTTGCCATAGACCAACAATCATTATACAATCTTAATTATAACTCCTTACTGATAAGGATAATGGGGGACATGAAGAAATGGAGGGGTCAGTATCTGACATGGTTCAGAAGAGTGAGTGCAATTAAGATGAATATACTACCTAGAATAATCTATATACTCTATACGGTACCAATTTCACTTCCAAATACTTTTTTAAACAGTTAGGCCTCGTACACACGATCAAATCTGTCTGCTGGAAACGGTCTGCTAGACCGTCCCAGCAGACAGATTCGATCGTGTGTACAGGCGAGCCGACGGATTAGGCCACCCGACAGATTTCAAAGCATGCTTTGAAATCTATCGGGTGGGAATCCGTCCGCCCGACATGTCTGCTGGTTAGTACACTTACCAGCAGACATGTCGTCTCGCACCACCGCCGAATGGATTCGGCGCATGCGCGGAAGTGTTTTACTTCCTGGTGCGGTGACGTGGCATCGTCAACGTCACCGCCACGTCACCGACACGTCAGCACGCCGTCTGCTGGCAGGGATTTTGGTTTGCTCGTGTGTACACGCAAGCAAACCAAAATCCTATCAGACAGATTTGTTCAAATCGGTCGGTCCGACCGATTTGAACAAATAGATTGCCTCGTGTGTACGAGGCCTTACAGAAAGCATTTCCAGCATTTTTTTTTGGGTTCGGATCTTGAATTGGTGCCATGATTCCCAAACTAATATATGGGTTCTATTAGAAAAGACAATGGCAGGAAGGAACCTAGCAAGTGCTCCCTGGATTTCAAATACATCAAGAGGGCTCTCGAATTAGACATCACCCCTGACTGCAAATATGGGACAAATTGAATAGAGTAGGTAAATATGCCCCTCAGATATCACCTCTGGCTCCACTAGAGGGATTTCCCTGGTTCCCTCTGGGGGAGGAGACTGGATTGCTGGGAGCATGGGGACAGGATGGGTATACCATGTGTGGAAAATTTTCCCCACATGGGACAGTGTCAACCTTGGGGAATATGCTTAGTTATTTGAAGAACCAATTTTCCTCTCCCCTTTTCTTTTTTTTCCCAACTACTAACTATATATAGTAAGACTTTTAAGATTATAATACCTTTAAATATTACATGGTGTACCATTCATTTTCTTCCTTATTATTACTATGGTATAATCCGAAACGTTTACTGTTTCTCTACTACAACTGCAATAATAGAACACTTATTTTCGCATTGATTTGTATCTCAATGTTGTTTTTCATTTATTTTTATTTTTTTATGTGCTGCCATCTGATATACTGTAACTGTTGTTATCTATTATTCTAAAATAAAAAAAATGATATTAAGAAAAAAAAAAAAAGACAGTGATTAAGACCCCGAATCGCACTTACCGCATTTGAGAGTCAGTGTGTGCATTTGTCGGACACCGGACATTTGATGTCGCAGATGTACAGACTGACTCTTGGAGAACAAAACAATATAGTTCCTTATTTTATTAGAGCGTGGGAGAGATAATTAAACCAGGTATGGACAAATTCACAAATCAAAAAAATTACTAAATTAACATATTCCACACCTATTAGTTCTATATAAATCTATGACAAGATGGTATAGGGCTCCAACTAAATTATCAAATATGTATTCAACAGCAGATGCACCGTGCTGGAGGGGATGTGGACAGAAGGTCACATTCCTCCATTTATGGTGGATGTGCCCCTTGATTGAACCATTCTGGGAGGCAATTGCACCATGGATCGAGAAATTGACTCTTGGACCTCTGGAATTCCCCCCCCCCCCCTACACTTTTTATTACATGGGATGCCTGGACCTATTAAAGCATATAAGAAGAAAATAACTCTGCATCTACTGAATGCAGCAAAATGGTTCATTCCAAAATTCTGGAAACCGACTCTTTGCCCACTCTGCTAGATTGGAAGAGGGAGGTTAATTTAATAATGGAAGCTGAAGATGCATTCATGTAGTGAGGGGTCAACAAGAACATTTTGAAAAGATTTGGGAAGGATGGATATATTATTCCCCAGAAACAGGTCAGCTGGGTAATAGATGGTGCAATTTCAAGGTCTTTTATATATATATATATATATATATATATATATACCGTATTTATCGGCGTAAAACACGCACAGGCGTATAACCCGCACCCTAATTTTAAGAGGCAAGTTTCAGGGAAAAAACTTTTCACAGCCCCCTGCGTATAACACAAAGGCACAGTTTACCCTCTATTTTTAGGGTAAAAAAGTGAGTGTTATATGCCAATAAATACAGTATATATATATATATATATATATATATATATATATATATATATATATAAATAGCTTGGGAAAACATGTATTAAGTTCTGACCCTTTATATAATTGTTTTCTCTTCTTCTTCTCCCTGCCACTTCCACTTCTCTCCCTACTACCCCTCCTGGCATATAGGGGAGGGAGAGTGTAGACAACTGTAAAATAAATATGGGGGGGGGGGTGGAAGGATGAACAAATGGGGTTAGAGTAAGGGTAAGGTTTTTATGGTCTTGTAATGGCCTCCTACACAAACTGGGGTAAGATAGGGGCAGGGAGGGTCAACTAAACTAATAGGTGTGTGTTTTTTTTTATATGTTATTTGGAGTGGAATGCAAGAGCCCATAAAGGCCGCTCTATATGGGGCTTGGGGTAAATGGCCAATAAGGCCTCTAATTTACAATAAGTCGGAAGGGTGGGTGGAGGGTCAACTAAATAAAATAGGGGTGGGTTTTTGGGGGGAATATCACTTGGGAAGAATAGACTGGACACCTACGCACAGGAATAGAAGGGGGAAGGTATGGTGAATTATTGAAGATAGCAACCCGAATAGGAGTAACCTCCAGAAAGAGAAGTGATGGAGTTGATCTAACTCCTAGTAGAAAAAAAGCATTAAGGAGGGAGTGATCGAAAAATGCAGGGACAAGGAGTTTCTTTTTTTTTTAGGTGGGGGGATTTTTGTGTTTGTTTTTTTCCTTTTTTGGAGTAAAATATAAAAATGTTTGTAATTATGTATTTCTTATTGTGATACTACAGAATACAATAGAAGGCTATGATGAAGATGATGTGACTTGTTAAACTTTTAGGCCGCGTACACACGATCAAACATATCTGCTGAAACTGGTCCGAAGACCAGTTTCAGCGGACATATCCGATCCTGTGTACGGGCTAGCAGACATGTTTCCAGCAGACAAAAGTTTTAAAGCATGCTTTAAAACTTGTCTGCTGGAAAGCTGTCTGTCGGATATGTCCGCTGGTTAGTACGCCTAACCAGCGGACCGAAATCTCCAGCATGCGTCAAATGGATTTGATGCATGCGTGGAAGTATTTTACTTCCTGGTTTGGTGACGTGGCGGCGTCAACGTCAACGCCACGTCACCGCGCTGTCTGTCCGCGGGGATTTTGGTTTGATCATGTGTACACACATCAGACCAAAATCTCCCAGGAGACATGTCCGATGAAAACGGTCGGACCGTTTTCATCGAATATATCTCCTTGTGTGTACGCGGCCTTAAATTTAATAAACATTTTGACAATAAAAAAAAAAAGAATGACAAATGTGCAAAAGTTGTTACTAAATTATATATTTCTCAAACAGGCCATATATGTGAAATTACATCCTAAAATACATTCTGCTGCTTCTCCTGAGTACGGAGATACTACATTTGTGGGACTTTTTGGCAGTCTAGCCACGTACAGGACCCCAAAAACCAAGCACGGCCTTCAGGCTTTCTAAGGGCGTAAAATGGTGATTTCACTCCTCACTATCAATCACAGTTTCAGAGGCCCTAAAATGTCAGGATAGCACAAAACCCTGCCAAATGACCCCATTTTGGAAAGAAGACACCCACTGTATTGTCTAAGGCCGCGTACACACGATCAAATCTATCTGCTGAAAACAGTCTGACAGAACGTCTCAGCAGACAGATTTGATCGTGTGTATGGGCGAGTCGACGGATTTGGCCAGCCGACATATTTTAACCACTTGACAACTGGGCACTTAAACCCACTTAATAACCAGACCAATTTTCAGCTTTCGGTGCTCTCACATTTTGAATGACAATAACTCAGTCATACAACACTGTAACCAAATGAAATTTTTGTCCTTTTTTTCCCACAAATAGAGCTTTCTTTTGGTGGTATTTTATCACCTCTGCGGTTTTTATTTTTTTCACTATAAATGAAAAAAGAACGGAAATTTTGTAAAAAAATGAATTTTTCTTCATTTCTATTATAACATTTTGCAAAAAAGTAATTTTTCTTCATAAACTTGGCCTAAAATGTATACTGCTACATATCTTTGGTAACAAAACAAAACATTTTTAGATATTATTTAGTCTGGGTGAAAGTTATAGGGTCTACAAGCTATGGTACCAATTACTGAAAATTGATCAATTTGATCACACCTGATGTACTGACAGCCTCTCTCATTTCTTGAGACCCTTACATGCCAGAAAAGTACAAATACCCCCCAAATGACTCCTTTTTGGAAAGAAGACATTCCAAGGTATTTAGAAAGAGGCATTGTGAGTTTTTTGAAGTTGTCATTTTTCCCACAATTCTTTGCAAAATCAAGATTTTTTTCATTTTTATTTTCTTTCCACAAAATTTTCATATTAGCGGGTTATTTCTCACACATAGCATATGCATACCACAAATTACACCCCAAAACACATTCTGCTATTCCTCCCGAGTATGGCGATACCCCATGTGTGAGACTTTTACACAGCGTGGCCACATACAGAGGCCCAATATGCAGGGAGCACCATCAGGCGTTCTGGAGCACCCAGACCAATTCTGACATTTCTCTCCTACATGGAAAAATCAACACTTATTTGCTAGAAAATTACATAGAACCCCAAAAAATTATATATGCTTTTTTAGCAAAGACCCTAGAGAATACAATGGCGGTTGTTGCAACTTTTTATCGCGCATGGTATTTGCACAGCAATTTTTCGAACACATTTTTTTTGGAAATAAAACAGTTTTGTGCTTTTGAAAAAAAAACCATTAAATTTAGCCCACTGTTTTTGCATAATATGAAAGATGAAGTTACGCCGAGTAAATAGATACCCAACATGTCACCCTTCAATATTGCACACGCTCGTGGAATGGCGCCAAACTTTGCGACTTAAAAATCCCCATAGGTGACGCTTTAAATATTTTTACTGGTTACATCATTTTAGTTGGAGAAGAGGTCTAGGGCCAAAGTTATTGCTCTCGCTCTAACGTTCGCAGCGATACCTCACATGTGTGGTTTGAACACTGTTTTCATATGTGGGCGGGACTTGCGTATGCGTTCGCTTCTGCATGCAAGCTCACGGGGACAGGGGCGCTGTATGCCCAGAGTATTGCGGAGTATGCCCAGAGTATTGCGGAGTATGCCCAGAGTATTGCAGAGTATGCCCAGAGTATTGCAGAGTATGCCCAGAGTATTGCGGAGTATGCCCAGAGTATTGCAGAGTATGCCCAGAGTATTGCAGAGTAAGCCCAGAGTATTGCGGAGTATGCCCAGAGTTTAGCGGAGTATGCCCAGAGTATTGCAGAGTATGCCCAGAGTATTGCGGAGTATGCCCAGAGTATTGCGGAGTATGCCCAGAGTATTGCCCCCCAGAGTATTGCCATAGTATTACCCCCCAGAGTGTTGCCCCCCAGAGTGTTGCCCCCCCAGAGTATTGCCCCCCCCAGAGTATTGCCCCCCCAGAGTATTGCCCAGCATTTCAGAGTATTGCAGCAGGGATGGCTGAGGAGGGAGGGAGGGATGGATGGATCTGTGACTACATTTGTCACAGATCCAGCCCGCAGCACTGGCGCTGCCATCCGCTCCCTCCCCTCTCCTCTCACACTGTACCGATCGGTATAGAGAGGAGAGGGAGGAACCGGCATCATCAAATGACGCCGGTCTGTTTACATCTGATCGCGCCGTCATTGGACGGCGCGATCACGTGGTAAACCGCCGCTATAATTTTTCGGCAGATGGTTGCTAAGTGGTTAAAGACATATCTTCTCGCACATGCGTCGAATGGATCCGACGCATGCGTGGAAGTAATTTACTTCCTGGTGCGGTGACGTGGCGGCGTCAACGTCACCGCCACGTCACCGACACGTCAGCGCGCTGTCTGCCGGCAGGGATTTTGGTTTGATCGTGTGTACACGATCAAACCAATACATCCCAGCAGACAGATTTGTTCAAATCGGTCTGTCCGACCGATTTGAACACATCTATTTGCTCGTGTGTACGGGGCCTAAGAGGTGAGTATTTTGCAATTCTCATTTGTTTTTGAAAATGAAGAAGAAAAATGATTTTTTTTTTTGTCTTTCAATTTTTAAAACTTTGTGACAAAAAGTGAGGTCTGCAAAATACTCAACATGCCTCTCAGCAAAAGTCTTATAACTTGGAGATCATTGGGATCTGGTAATCGGCACATTTAATTATATTTGGAAACGGATTACAAATATTTTTTCACTGGAAGTGGTTCACTTGAATTTATAGAAAGATTTGAGTATTGATTGAAACGAAAACACCAGAACACAATATATATATTTCTTTGATTAAAAAATATACATTTTATAAAAAAAATATATATGAATTTTTAATTGTTTTGTGAATATTACTGTATATTTTTTTGATGAATAATTTTTTGATGAATTTGGTTTCATATTATGTTGTTATGCACGTTTAATCATATGATGATAATTTTTGTGTTTGTTCACAATATTCTACTCACATTGATTCACATGAGACATATATTCGCATATATTTTATATTTTGAGTATCATATTTTTACCTCCTCATATTCAAGGAGTAGTAAAAGTGCAAGAGTCTTACCTATATTTACGGCAAATTTTTTTTCATACTAAGTCGGCATATACTCAACAATGCAGTTTCAGCAGCTTGGCTTTCCCACCGCCTCATCCCCTTTCTCAGCACAGCTCTGCCAGGGAATGGAATGTTAGTAGGGGTGTGGGCACACACAGGAGACGAGGGGTGGGATGAGGAAAAGTAGATCCAGGGGGAGGGGGGGTTTGGCAGTGCTAAGTCTGGGAAGTGAAAGAGAGAGTGTAACAGACAATCTCTGTTTAACAACTGCAACTGCAGCCGTGGAGCCACAGTGTGGGCTCTGGAACCCCCACAGTGACGGAACACCAGGGCCCAGTTGCAAGTGCAACTTTTGCGACCCCGTTAGTTCCGCCACTGGCTGGGATGTACAAAATGTGCAAACCCATGCATATAGAGTCAAAAGCAAGCACATGTGATTTTGACAGCAAGTAAGCATTGCTCATCTTGCTTAAATTGTAAATCAGTACTACAATGGGAGAAAATGCAAAAATAGGACTACTTACATTCATTTATATGCAGCCAACGTAGTACTATTGATAAACATTCGGCAGGAAAACACAAGAGAGTTGTTCTTTTCCTCTAATGCTGTCACCAATTTAACAGTTCTTTTTACTTGGTCTTTTATTTTCCTGAAATGAATTGCTCATTCAGAAGACCAGCCAGTTGAAAATAATTGCATGGATAATTTAACTATATTACGTCTAATGAAACTTGGCTTTTTCTGAAGCAAGTAGCTTGTTAGTTCCTAAAATGAAGAAATATTCAAGCATCCACTTTACGTAATGCGACAGACTCAGAATCAGTTTTGCTACAGTTCAGCCCTTTGCCATTATGAAAGGGTTTATTCTAAATACAATGACATCTGAGAGCAGCATGAAACATTTTGCTGCAAAGAAGAACAAAACACAAAGGTGCTGATTTACTATAAACAATGCGCTGTGCCGGTTCATGGCTTAATTGGTGCGCCGGATAAATCATTAATTGACCATATGATTCGGCGCAGCAGAGGGCGCAATGCAATAATAAATATGTAAAGCCGCCGAACTCCCTTTAGAAGTCTATGGGAGAAATCAAAAGTGTTAATTTTAAAGGTTAATATGCTATTTTTTGTCATAAAAAGTGTTTGGGGACCTGAGTCCTGCCCCAGGGGACATGTATCAATTCATTTTTTATTTTTTAAAACTGACTTTTTTTCTTGAGCAGTGAATTTAATAATGCTTAAAGTGCAACAATTAAAGTGAAATTTTACTTGTATAATATGCCTGTAAATTAGTGCACGTTTCCCGTTGGTTAGAACTGTTTTTGCACAAAATGACATTCTGACAAAAAAAAGTAGATTAAAAATCACTCGCGGCTATAATGAATTGTCGGGTCCCGGCAATTCAGAGAGAATTCATTTATTCATATGGAGAGGTGATCGACAGTCTCTGGATGAGTTCATGTCTGGCCTCAACCACAATCAAGTTGGTATCAGTCTCTCATATGAGGCTAGCTTTTCCAACAAACATTTTTTGGACTTAGAAATTTTCGTTCAGGATAACCAACTGATGACTAAAACCCATTTCAAGAGCACCGATCGTAATGGATTCATCCCGGTCGGCAGCTGTCACCACCCGTCTTGGTTAAGTTCTGTGCCCCGCAGCCAGCTATTGAGAATTAGACGGAATTGATCAAATCTGGAGGATTTCCGGATTCGGGCACAGATTCTCGGAACCAGATTCATAGATAAAGTATACCCTGGGGGTGCAATCGATATTGAAATTGATAAAATCACCATCATAGATAGGTCAATATTAACAACGGAAAAAATAGATCAGCTCAATATAACAGATTTAAAAACTCCTTCTTCACTACTTTCCCCACCCAACACAAGCAAATCAAAACTATTATTAGGAAGCATTGGAAAATCCTGAAGAGTGATTCCATTCTGGGACCCTCTCTCCCTACCGATGCAGGTGTGATTTACAGAGGAGTCAAGTCCCTCAAAAATCAAATCGCACCAAATATACCAGATCCTCCGGTCAAGCCCTCCTTCTTTCCCCTTTCCAAGGGATATTATCCCTGTAGGAGAGGTTTGTTTGCACAACAGTGGCAGAAAGAAAATGACTAATTTCAGATCGACTGTTACAGGATTGGAATTCCCAATAAAGCATTACTCCACATGTGCAACCAAGTATATCGTATACCTTATCACCTGCCCTTGTGGAAAACAGTACGTGGGTCATACCATACGGAGCTTTTCCACAAGGGTAGGTGAACACATTGCTAAAATCAAAAAAGGTTATCCCAAACATACAGTACCAAGGCATTATCTGGAATGGCACAACAAACGAGTGGAAGGTACCAGTTTACTGCTTTACCACTCATATGCAGACGACACGCAACTGTATTTCCGCATTGGCAACAAAAAGGATCACCACCTCAGTCTAGAGACATGCCTCTCTTTGATAGAGGACTGGATGACAAAGAGTTATCTTAAACTCAACGGAGCGAAAACATAACTTCTCCTGTTTCACGCCAAGCGTAGGAATCAACCTGCAACAACATGGACACCCCCGCCCATTCTGGGCAAAATCATCTACCCTAGCGCCAAAGTCAAATATCTAGGGGTCATTTTTGACTCCTATATGACAATGGACGCACAAATAGGGTCAGTAGTCAGCGGATCTCACCACCTGCTGTGCCTACTACGCAGACTTACTCCTTTCATCCCCAAAGAAGACTTAGCGGTCGTGGTGGGAGCAATTGTTAACTCCAGACTGGACTATGCAAATGCCCTTTACCTCGGACTCCCCAAGTACCAAATCGCTCGTCTGCAGGTCATTCAAAACACGGCCGCAAGACTTGTGACAGGGAAAAAACCCTGGGAATCAATCTCACCTTCACTGAGAGCCCTTCACTGGTTGCCAATAAAAGACAGAATCACTTTTAAAGCACTCTGTCTAATGCATAGATGTATCCATGGGAATGCTCCCCAGTATTTATGCGATAAAATAAAAGCTCACAATCCCAATCGCATTCTGCGATCCACCAATCAAAACCTGCTCCAGATTCCGAAAGCCAACTACAAGTCCAAAGGAGAAAGAAGATTCGCCATCCGAGGTCCCAGAATATGGAGCGCTTTACCAACCAGTATTCGGTTGGAGGAGAATCACTTAGCGTTCAGGAGAAAGATCAAGACTCATCTCTTTTGATATCAAAGGAGACAGGAACAACAATCGCCCAGAGGCGATTTAGTTCGCAGGTGCCACGCTATATACGTTTTCATTCATTCATTCATTTCCAAATCATCGATCACTTCGTCCCTCAAAAGAAACGAGAGATCAGTTCACTAGTTTTTTCGTGCCCCAAAGTGTCCTGCTAATTTGTGATCATGGAAGGTACTTAAGACCAACCGTCTGGCTTCCGTTGGTACAAAAATGTTGCCCCGAGACCAAAGTAAGTCGCCATGCTTTTCCAACGCCTCAACTTCTGGATCAGGACACTCTCTGGATGCCGCCTTAAGGGAGTTTAGCAAGTCCCCTTGGGAAAGCAAGAGAAAATTCCGGGAGGACAGGATGGTACTGGGTTCTGCAGTGCAAGGAGTTTTGGGGAACATCCTGGAGAGGGCATCCGTTTTTCCGTTTTTTGAGCCGGGTCTGTAAGATATATGGAAATTGAACCTTGAGAAAAAAAGAACCCACCAGGCTTGCCTGGGTTTTAAGCATTTTGCTGAACGTAAATATTCAAGGTTTTTGTGGTCCGTAAAGATCATGATGGGATGGGCCGCCCCCTCCAGTAGGTATCTCCACTCCTCTAGAGCAACCTTAATGGTAAGCAGCTCCCTGTCTCCTACATCATAGTTTCTTTCTGGAGAAGTTAGCTTCGGAGAAGCGTAGGCCACAGGATGTAGCAGAGCCTTCGCCCCTTGTCTCTGTGATAAAATGGCCCCAGTGGCAGTCTTGGAGGAGTCTAACTCCAGAGTAAAGGGTAATGTTGGGTCCGGGTGTCGTAGGACAGGTGGAGAGAAGGCGGATTTAAGCCTCTCGAAGGCTTCCTGAGCCTCTTGTGACCACTGGAAGCGGCTACCCTGTCGAGTGAGCTTAGTAATGGGTGCTACAATGGAGGAGAAGCCAACGATAAATCTTCTATAAAAACTGGCAAAGCCAACAAACCGCTGCACCCCCTTTTTGTCGACCGGAGCTGGCCACGCTTGAATAGCCTTGACTTTTTGCTGATCCATGGCGACCCCACTGGTAGAGATAATGAATCCCAGAAATTGTACTGAGGTTTTCTCAAATTCACATTTTTCCGCTTTCAGGTACAGTTTATGCTCTCTCAGTATGGCAAGAACCCTTTTGACATGGCACCGGTGTAGTTCAATGGAGGCTGAAAAAATGAGAATGTCGTCCAGGTAAACGACCAAAAAATCATCCAGATGTTCGCGGAAGATGTCGTTAACGAGGTGTTGGAAGGTGGCTGGGGCATTACAGAGCCCGAAGGGCATCACAAGGTACTCGAAGTGTCCGAATCTGGACCTGAAGGCCGTCTTCCACTCATCCCCCGCCCTGATCCGAATGAGATTGTAAGCGCCTCTCAAATCTAGCTTAGAAAAAACTTGAGCTGGCCAGAAGCGCTGGAAAAGCTCCGGAATGAGAGGCAGCGGGTACCTGTTTTTGACAGTCATTTTATTGAGTTCACGATAGTCAATGCAAGGTCTTAATGAGCCGTCTTTCTTCTCCACAAAAAAGATACCTGCTTTTGAGGTTTTCATCAATATAGGCCTTGAGGGCCTTTAATTCAGTCTCAGATAGTAGAAAAATACGGGCAAAAAGGGACCTCGGATCCAGGTAAGAGGTCAATAGCGCAGTCATATGGCCGATGAGGTGGGAGGCAGTCGGCTTACTGTTTATCAAAAATGTCCTTGAATTCTAGATAAACGGAAGGGATGTGCAGAAGGTTTTCTGGTGGGGTTGTTATGGCGGAGCAGATGGGGACTGGAGGTGCAAAGCAATATGATGATGTAAAACTGACTTCTTTCTTTAGCCAATCAATACAAGGTTGATGCACCTGTAACCAGGGGAGGCCAAAAATGATAGGGAATAGAGGAGATGGAATGAGGTCAAGACATAGGAACTCTTGGTCTCGGTGGTGGCACAAATGGGTTTAGTCTCGTGAGTAATGAGTCCGGAACGAGGCAGCGACCTGACGGCCAAGTGGATCTGTAACTGGTGGTCCTTAATGCGAAGTGGTACATGCAGCTTCTGGGCCAAGGTGGAATCTAGGAAGCAGCTGCACGCCCCCGAATCAACAATGGCAGGTAGACGGGTTGCCCCTGCTGGTAACTGTAGAGAAATAAAAAGGACAACATGAGTCTGAGGGAAATTAGCAACATGGTAATTGTAGGCAGGCAGCGGCTTAGACTTACTAGGTCTTACGGGGCAACTGCGAAGGAAGTGGCCAGCCCCTCCGCAGTAAAGTCACAAGTTGGCTTGGCGCTTCTGTTGTCTTTCCTCGGTGGTGAGAGGGGCTCGGACCCGCCCGAGCTGCATCGGCTCAGGGTCAGGAAAAGCGGTAACTGGAGAAGCTGCAGGAGACGGTGGAGCTGGAGGAGGCCTTGGAGGTATCCAGGTGGAGCGTGTGGTTTGGAAACGCTCGGCGGGCTGCTCTCGCAGACGCCTGTCTAACTGGGTAGCGGATTGAAACAGACTTTCTAGTGAAGCCGGGGTCTCTGTCCTCGCCAGCTCATCCTTGAGGGCCTCCGAGAGCCCTTGGCGGAACTGGTAATTCCGGGGCGGCTTCATTCCAGCCCGTGTCGGCCGACCATTTTCGGAAATCATCCACGGGTCTTCTCCCTTGAGCCAGGTTATGGAGGACGGCTTTGGCCGTGGCTGTGCGTTGCGGATTGTCATATAACTTTGCCATGTGCAAAAAAAGGAATCGATCGAGTCCAGGATTGGGCTCCTTTGCTCCATGAAACTGTGAGCCCATGCTTGCGGCTCCTCAGTCAGGAGGGAAATCACGAACCCCACTTTCACGGGTTCAGAACAAAGGGTCATAGGTTGGAGGGCCAAGTACAGAGAGCAAGCGTTCTTGAAGACCCGATATTTTCTTCGGTCACCCGCAAATCGCTCTGGGATGGTATAAGGTGCTTGAGAAGTTGAAACTCCAGGGGATGGAGCCACAGATGGAGACGAGGGCCCAAGTGGACAGGCCAGTTGTTGGAGGCGGCCATCAATTTGCAAATATTCTTCCTGGAGCTTTGGAACCGCCTTGGTGAGAGCGGAGACCTGCTGGCAAAGGGTCTCAAAGTGCGAGCGCACCCTGTCGGCTTCGGACATCTGGCTGGTTTGTACTATCAGACTGCGTACTCACCGAAGCTGAGATGCCGAGGGCGGCTTACCGTTGCGACCCGGCGCACACCGTCCCAGGAGGCACCGTCGCCAGCAGGGTCCTGGATAGGCAGCTGGAGTTCTGGCTGAAGACTTGACCGGGAGCCCCTGGTGGTGACGGTAAGCAGATCAGACAGTCTTGGAGACACAGGGCAGGTTCAGAGCAGGTAGTTGTAACTGTACTGAGCAGCTGCGGAGCAGGTAGCTTGGGTAGTACCGAGCAGATACAGAGCGGGTGAGACTAGAGGCAGGTCCGAGATGCAAGCCGAGGTTCAAGGGTTGGAGAGAGCAACAAGTCCAAAGTCAAGCCAGAGGTCAGGGGGTGGAGAAGACAGCGTATCATATCCAGGAAGCAAAGCCATGGTCAACTTCAGAGAAAGAGCAGAGTCGTACAGAAGTCCGGGTCGGTGATTCAGGTAAGGTGGCAGAGAGTCCAAGCACAAGCTGAAGACAAATCAGCAACCCACCATGAGACAGGAGCTGGTTAAAATAGCCTGGTCAGGCCTCCAATTGGTTCCGAGGGGATGCACGCGATGCGCCGCCAGACCGCGCATGTGCGCGCACGCCTTTCACGCACAGGTACGTGCCAAAGCGCGGCTCTACTGCGCATGTGCAGAGATCGGTGACTAACAGGGTTGGTTCCCTGACACAGGCAAGGGATGTGCGTCAAACCGGCTAGGACCAGAGCTGCTATGAGATTTGGCCCGTTATCGCACACCACCAGGCCCGGCTTGAGGCTCACTGACGCCAACCACTCATCGGTCTGTTGTTCCATGTCCCTCAACAACTCCTGCGCGGTGTGTGTTTTTTCCCCCCAAACAGCAAAGTTTTAAAACTGCCTGCTGGCGTTTACCCATGGCTGTGCTGAAGTTGGGGGTGAATTTGTTATGAAGACTGGATGAGGAGGCGGTAGAGGATGAGGAAGCGGAGTAGGAGGAGTTAGGAACAGGAGGCAAACTGAAGCGCCCTGCAATCCTCAGTGGTGGAAGGACATGCGCCATACTGCTATCCGCCTCAGGCCCAGCCGTCACTGCATTTACCCAGTGCGCTGTTAGGGAGATATAACGTCCCTGACCGTGCTTACTGGTCCACGTATCCATAGTTAGGTGGACCTTGGCACAGATGGCGTTGCGCAGTGCACACCTGATTTTGTCCCCCACTTGGTTGTGCAGGGAAGGGATGGCTCGCCTGGAAAAGTAGTGTCGGCTGGGCACGATGTACTGTGGGACAGCCAATGCCATCAGGCTTTTAAAACTCTGCATCTCCACCAGACGGAATGCCAGCATTTTAAAGGCCAGTAATTTTAAAATGCTGGCATTCAGGGCCAGGGATCGCTGGTGGGTAGGGGGGTACTTCCTCTTCCGCTCCAGTGTTTGGGAGATAGAGAGCTGAATGCTTCCATGGGACATTGTGGAGATGTTTGGTGACCCAGGTGGTAGTGTGGCTTGCCGGTCCTCTAATTGAGGGTGGCAGGTGGCACTGTCACTAAAGAGGTGGATGAAGAGGCCGAGAGGCCCGAGACTGATGCAGAAGAGGAAGCAAGAGGAGCCAGAGACCTTTCTTGGTTTTTGAGGTGTCTACTACACTGCAGCTCGTGCTTTGCACTTAGATGCCTGGTCATGCAGGTTGTGCTTAGGTTGAGAACGTTTATGCCTCGCTTCAGCCTCTGATTGCACAACGTGCAAACCACTTGTGTCTTGTCATCAGCACACTGTGTGAAGAACTGCCACGCTATGGAACTCCTTGGACCTGGCTTTGGTGTGCTCGGTCCCTTGCTACGTTGGGCAGTAGCAGGCGTACTGTCTAGGGGACAGACGCTCTGCTTTGGCACCCTGCCCCCTCTTCTGCTGTGCTGGTGGCTCTGTGCGACCACCGCCACTTCCTCCGAACTACATGGGTCACCTGCATGAGGTTGATTCCATGTCGGGTCGAGGACCTCATCGTCCTCCACATCATCTTCCACCCAGTCTTCACCACTGGCCTCCTTGTCGGTCTGCACAATTGCAAAAGCACCAGCTTCATCATCATCCAAGACGTGCTGTGATGGTCCCCCATGTACTCATCTTGAAATATAAGTGGTTGGGCATCAGTGCACTCAATCTCTTCCACTTCTGGGGCTGGGCTAGGTGGATGGCCCTGGGAACACATGCTAACAGACTCATCAAAAAGCAGAAGAGACTGCTGCATGATTTTGGGCTCAGACTGCTTGGCTGATTTGCAAGGGGGTGAGGTGAAAGACTGATGGTGGGCATCGGCTGCAGGCGCCAACTCTGAACTTTCAGCACAAGACTGGTTGGGAGACAATGTAAAGGAACTGGAGGCACTGCCAGCAACCCAATCTACTACTGCCTCTTCTGCTCCTGGCCTCAACATTCGTAGAGCTGGATTAGGCCTGGCCAAATGTCGCCTACTTACACCTGAGAAAGGTGTTTCACTTGTGCGTGTAGCTGGCACAAATCGACCAGGTCCTCTCCCTGTAACAGGAGCTCCACCAGCAGCACCACGACCGCGGCCACGTCCCTTATTTGACGTTGTCCTCATATTTCTAAAATGTAGGATCTTGCCCTAAATGGGTGTTTTTTAAATACACAATAGTGTAATATGGTGTAATATGCAGAGATTCACCTATACAATTCTTTCCCTATGGCAAGAAGCATGAACCTAGCCCTAAACATTGTACTGCACAGACAGTAAATCACAGGGGATAGGTGGAGTGCTGGTGAAATAGGCAGAGTCACCTATATATTGCTGTCCCTATAGAAGATAGCTGGAACCTCTCCCTGAACTATGTACTGGACACACACAGTAGATCACAGGTAACAGGTGGAGTGCTGGTGAAATAGGCAGAGTCACTTATATATTGCTGTCCCTATAGAAAATAGCTGGGACCTCTCAGTGAACTATGTACTGGATACACACAGTAGATCACAGGGGACAGGTTGAGTGCTGGTGAAATAGGTAGAGTCACCTATATATTGCTGTCCCTATAGAAGATAGCTGGAACCTCTCCCTGAACTATGTACTGGACACACACAGTAGCTCACAGGTAACAGGTGGAGTGCTGGTGAAATAGGCAGAGTCACCTATATATTGCTGTCCCTATAGAAAATAGCTGGAACCTCTCCCTGAACTATGTACTGGATACACACAGTAGATCACATGTAACAGGTGTAGTGCTGGTGAAATAGGCAGAGTCACCTATATATTGCTGTCCCTATAGAAAATAGCTGGAACCTCTCCCTGAACTATGTACTGGACTAACACAGTAGATCACAGGGGACAGGTGGAGTGCTGGGGAAATAGGCAGAGTCACCTATATATTGATGCCACTATAGAAAATAGCTGGAACCTCTCCCTGAACTATGTACTGGACACACACAGTAGATCACAGGGGACAGGTGGAGTGTTGGTGAAATAGGCAGAGTCACCTATATATTGCTGTCCCTATAGAAAATAGCTGGAACCTCTCCCTGAACTAAAACATGCAGATCTCACAGAAATAAACAGTGCTGGTGAAGATTTCTGAAGCAGCATATACCTATCTGACACTGTCCCTCAATCAGCAGCAGCCTCTCCCTACACTAGCTAATGCAGAGTGACCAGCCCTAAATGATGTAATGCACAGTCCCTAAATGAAAAGATGCAGATCTCACAGAAATAAATAGTGCAGTTGTAGATTGCTGAAGCTGGATAAACCTATCTGACACTATCCCTCAATCATCAGCATCCTCTCCCTACACTAGCTAAAGCAAAGTGACGAGCTGTGCTGTGTGCCTCTATATGTTATAGAGGCCAGTCACATGCTGGGTCACATGCTGCACTGGCCAATCACAGCCATGCGATTAGTAGGCATGGCTGTGATAACTTCCTAGTCACAGTTGTAAAACAAATGGCGATTGGCTGCCAAACGCCAAACTCCGAACCCGAACCCAAACTTTTTCCAATTATTCGGGTTCGGGTACAAAAAAAAACCAAAGTCCGTACCGAACCCGAACTTTACAGTTCGGGTTCGCTTAACCCTAGCCACGAGTACTTTTAATATACTTTTTTTTTTCCTTTCAGAAATGTCATCTTGTACAGGGACAGTTCTAAGCACGGGAAACATGCACCAATTCACAGGCATACTATACCCCCCCAGGTCTGAAATTTAAAGGAATATTTAACTTTTATTGTTTTACTTTAACCACTTCCATACCGCACCTATTCTGGCACTTCTCTCCTTCATGTAAAACTTATATTTTGTTTCTAGAAAATTACTCAGGACACCCAAACACCCTAGGGAATAAAGTGGCGATCATTAAAACTTTTTATTTACAACACTATTTGCGCAATAATTTTTCACACGCCTTTTTTTTAAAGTTAGCCCAATTTTTGGGAATAATGTGAAAGATGATGTTACACCGAGTAAATAGATACCTAACTTTAATATTGCACACACTCTTGGAATGGCGTCAAACTTCAGGACTTTCCATAGGGGACGCTTGATTTTTTTTACAGGTTGCCAGTTTAGAGTTACAGAGGAGGACTAGTGCTAGAATTATTGCTCTCGCTCTAACGCATCGATACCTCACATGTGTGGTTTGAACAGAGTTTACATATGTGGGTGGGACTTACATGCACGTTCGCTTCTAAATGCAAGCTACTAGGGACAGGGGCGTTTCATGTATTTATTTTATTTTTTACGTATTTTTTTTTATTTTTTCACTTTTTTTTACCTTTTATTGTTTTGATCACTTTTATTCCTTTTACCAGGAACGTAAACATCCCTTGTAATAGGAATAGTGTGTGACAGGTCCTCTTTATGGAGCGAGGCGGTGCTGCATCCATCATTCAGATATCCCCACTGAAGTCCAGGATGACAGGATGTCATATGAAGTGGTTAAGCATTATTACAATCACTGCTCCCGGAAAAAATGCATTTTTTCAAACTTTTTTTTGCATTGATACATGTCCCCTGAGGCAGGACCCGTGTCACCAAACAATAACTTGCATATTAACTGTTAAAATTAACATTCTATCATTCTCTCCCGTAGACTTTTAGGCCGCGTACACACGAGCAGACAGATTTGTTCAAATCGGTCGGGCCGACCGATTTGAACAAATCTGTCTGCTGGGGACATATTGGTTTGATCGTGTACACACGATCAAACCAAAATCCCTGCCGCCAGACGGTGCTGTGACGTTGACGCCGCCACGTCACCGCACCAGGAAGTAAAACACTTCCGCGCATGCGTCGAAACCATTCGGCGCATGTGCGAGAAGACATGTCTGCTGGTTAGCGTACTAACCAGCAGACATGTCGGGCGGACGGGTTGCCAGCCGACAGATTTCAAAGCATGCTTTGAAATCTGTTGGGTGGCCAAATCCGTCGGCTCGCCCGTACACACGCTCGAATCTGTCTGCTGGGACGGTCGGGCCAACCGTTTCCAGCAGATAGATTTGATCGTGTGTACGCGGCCTTAAAGGGTGTTTCTGCTGCTTTTCGAATTTGCCGCAAAAAACCCAAATTGTTCGCTGTTCGCTGAACATCCAATGTTTGAGTCGAACATAAAGCTCATCCCTACTGGGGGGGAAGGGGGTGTTTGGCTCATCCCTAGCCATGACCCACTTGTATTTTCACAAGTGGACACAAGAACCTACATGTCTAAATACATGTTCGTTCTGCACAGTGGTGTAGTGGACAGCACTTTCACCTAGCAGCAAAAAGGGTCGCTGGTTCAAATCCCACCCATGACACCATCTGCCTGGAGTTTGCATGTTCTCCCTGTGCCTGGGTAGGTTTCCTCCCACAATCTAAAAACATGCTGTAAATCGGATCCTGTCTAAATAAGCCCTAATATGCAGTAGTATATTTAGGTTTTGTGCTGCCCTAGGCCTGACTAAACTTCTGCATCTCCTAATTGAAAAATTACCCACCCCGTCCTGTCAAGGCCACACCCCTTTTTTTTCAAGAGCCGCACATACATTTTCAGGGGGGGACACAGTAGGCCCTGGGGGGGGGGGCATTGGATTCCCTTAATTTGCATAGTTTTCTCTCACTTCCTGTTTGGCTATGGGGCAGGAAGTGAAGGGAAATCTCTGCAATTGGACAGGGATGAAACAAAATAAACTGACAGGGGCTATAACCCTCCCTTACTCTATCCAAAATGAAAAAATAAAGTGTTGATAGTTCTACTATAAGCACAAATTTCTGACAATTTTAATGAGAGGACTAAGAAAATATAACCATTCCAATAGGCCATCTACGTGCAGGACCCCAATTTTTAGGGAAAGTGATAATGAAGCATATGCAGATTTCAAGGATTGGACTAACAAATGTTTCTAGTCAAATGCAACTGGTGTTTTCTATTAAACAAGGGCTAAATGGGCCATTGACATGCATCACAGTTGATCTAAGGAATGTGTCTTTGCAATTTTAAACTAAATGAAATCCTTTCTTATTTGTGCTTGGGGCTAGAGTGCAGAGGGATTAAAAGTCTGCTGATCTTTTGGGGATGTTTGCACCCCTGATAGGGTGAAGACACCCAAATTTGGTCACTTTCTACTTCAAATTCATTCACTTCCTGTCACATAACCGAACAGGAAGTGAGGGTAGTGGAAGTGAGGGTAATACCTTATTAACCACTTAAGGACCGCCTACTGCACATTTACGTTGGCAGAATGGCACGGCTGGGCACATCAACGTATATATACGTTGATTTTAGTACCCAGCCGTGGGTCGCGGGCGCGCGCCCGCGACCCGGTCCGAAGCTCCAGGACCGGGACCGTGGGATTCGCGGACCCGATCGCCGCTGGAGTGCGGCGATCCGTCCCTGGAGCGGAAGAACGGGGAGAGCCGTGTGTACACACGGCTTCCCCGTGCTTCTCTGTGGCCGCAGCATCGATCGCGTCATCCCTGTAATAGGGGAACGCGATCTATGATGTCACACCTACAGCCACACCCCCCTACAGTTGTAAACACACACATTAGGTCACACATCCCCTACAGCGCCACCTGTGGTTAACTCCCAAACTGCAACTGTCATTTCCACAGTAAACAATGCAATTTAAATGCATTTTTTGCTGTGAAAATGACAATTGTCCCAAAAATGTGTCAAAATTGTCCGAAATGTCCGCCATATTGTCGCAGTCACGAAAAAAATCGCTGATCGCCGCTATTAGTAGTAAAAAAAAAATGATTAATAAAAATGCAATAAAACTATCCCTTATTTTGTAAACACTATAAATTTTGCGAA
The DNA here is from genome assembly GCA_029574335.1 of Rana kukunoris. Classification (NCBI taxonomy): domain Eukaryota; kingdom Metazoa; phylum Chordata; class Amphibia; order Anura; family Ranidae; genus Rana; species Rana kukunoris. Next base: position 406,342,919 of record CM056052.1, on the reverse strand, counting down.
AACCAACCGATAAACGCTTATTGCGATTTTTTTTACCAAAAATACGTAGAAGAATACGTATCGGCCTAAACTGAGGAAAAAAAATGTTTTTTTATATATTTTTGGGGGATATTTATTATAGCAAAAAGTAAAAAATATTGAATTTTTTTTAAATTGTCGCTCTATTTTTGTTAATAGCGCAAAAAATAAAAACCGCAGAGGTGATCAAATACCACCAAAAGAAATCTCTATTTGTGGGGAAAAAAGGACGCCAATTTTGTTTGGGAGCCACGTCGCACGACCGCGCAATTGTCAGTTAAAACGAAGCAGTGCCGAATCGCAAAAAGGGGCAAGGTCCTTTACCTGCATTTTGGTCCGGGTCTTAAGTGGTTAATGTCGTTTCTTGGGGACACACAGATCAATCTAAATAGTTTCCCATTATGTAAAGTGCACTCTAGCATTTTGCTGTGTAAACCCCAAATTATTAGGGATCTTGGACTTTGGGGTCCATTTACTAAAGGCAAATCCACTTTTCACTACAAGTGCAACTGCTGGAAGTGGACAAGCAAGGAAGAAAAAAAAATCTTGGCTTCTACATGATTGAATGTTAAAATCATCAGTGCTTCCCCTCAGATTTTCAGCAACTACACTTGTACTTAGGGATGAGCCAGACACCCCCCCCCCCCCCGTTCGGTTCGCACCAGAACCTTCAAACGGACCGAACGTTTAGAACCCCATTGACGTCTATGGGACTTGAACGTTCAAATTCAAAAGTGCTAATTTTAAAGCCTAATATGCAAGTTATTGTCGTAAAATGTATTTGAGAACCCGGGTCTTGCCCCAGGGAACATGTATCAATGTAAAAAAAGTTTTAAAAATTGTAGTTTTTTTCAGGACTCCTTAAAAAAGGAACTTTTTTTTTTTCCCATTGATACATGTTCCCTCGGGCAAAACCAGGGTTCTCAAAGACGTTTTCACAGGCATACTATAGACACCCAGCAGGTACAAAATTTAAAGAATTTTTTCCTTAAAAAAAAAAAAAAAAAAAGGAAAAATTCCTTTAAATATTGTACCTGCTGGGTGTCAATAGTATGCCTGTGAAAACGTCTTTAACCACTTCCATACCAGGCACTTATACACCTTCCTGCTCAAGCCAAATTTTAGCTTTCAGTACTGTTGCAATTTGAATGACAATTGCGCGGTCATGCTACACTGTACCCAAATGACATTTTTATCATTTTGTTACCACAAATAGAGCTTTCTTTTGGTGGAATTTGATCACCTCTGCGATTTTTATTTTGTGCGCAAATAAGTACGTTTTCTTCTTCAATTATGGGCACTGATATGGCGGCACTGATATGGCGGCACTGATTGGCACTGATGAGTTGGCACTGATGGGCACTGATGGGTTCCGATAGGTGGCACTGATGGGCACTGATGGGCACTGATAGGCAGCGCTGGTATACTGCACTGATGGGCACTCATAGGCGGCACAGTTGGGCACTCATAGGCGGCACTGATGGGCACTCATAGGCGGCACTGATGGGCACTCATAGGTGCACTGGGCACTCATAGGCAGCACTGATGGGCACTCATAGGTGGCACTTATGGGTGGCACTGATGGGCATTTATGGGTGGCACTGATGGGCACTTAGGCACTGATAGGTGGGCACTGGGCATAGATGGGCACTAAGAGGTGGCACTGATTGACACTGGGTGGCACTGATGGACACTGGGTGGCACTGAGGGGGGCATTAAGTCAGGGCCCATGTTGCCAGTGAGTGCCCATTTGTGGGCACTGATTGGCATTGATTGTATTACATTTTTTTTATTGTTTTTTATCTATTTGGGGGGGCACTCCCTGGTGGTCCAGTGTGGGGATCCGAGGGGGGGCTGCGCTGATAAACAATCAGCGCAAACCCCTCCTGTCAGGAGAGCCGCCGATCGGCTCTCCTCTACTCGCGTCTGTCAGACGCGAGTAAGGAAGAGCCGGTCAACGGCTCTTCCTGTTTACATAGTGATCAGCCGTGATTGGACACGGCTGATCACGTGGTAACGAGCCTCCGCCGGAGGCTTGTTACCGCGATCAGAGATGCAGGGTGTCAGACTGACACCCCGCATCATCGATCACCGGGCTGTGCGCCCCCACGGGCACGCGCCGGCATGAAATCCTGAGGAAGTCAATAGACGTCCAGTCAGGATTTCAGAACCACTTCCCGGACGTCAATTGGCCATTGACCGGGCTGGAAGTGGTTAAATAGCACAATCACCTGCCTGCCAGTAAATTAGGATAGGAAGAACTGATCTAGCTAAACTATAAAGTGTATAAATATATGTACAACACCTGGGATGTATATATATCCTCTACACACTGTAACATTAACTGACTAGCCTGCCTGCCTCCTCTATCTACCTGCAACAAATGACACTCTCTCTGTCTCTCTCTGTTCTCTCTAACCACCACCGCAACACACTACATAAGGCCGACCTGCAGGCAGCCTTTTATAGTGTGGGGCGTGTACTAAACCCACTGAGCTATAATTGGCCAAAGACACCCTGGCTTTGGCGAATTACGGCTCTCTGTACTTACGGCGCTGTGATTGGCCAAGCATAGTGGATGCTTGGCCAATCATAAGCCAGCAATGCCGCAGTGAATTATGGGCCGTGGCGCGTCACTCGAATTTGGCGCGAATGACCCGTTTTGTTCATATTTCGACGAAAGATCGAACATACGATGTTCGAGTCGAACATGAGTTTGACTCAAATACAAAGCTCATCTCTACTTGTAGTACAGAGTGGCTTTGCCTTTACTAAACCCAAAACTACCTAATCATTTTGGGTGTACACAGCAAAGTGCTGGCGTGCAATTTGCTTATGGTGACACTAGTTAGATTGACCTGTATGTCCCCAAGAAAAGACATTGGTAGGCTTTTACCCTCACTTCCTGTTCAGCTGTGTGACAGCAAGTGAAGCCAATTTTAAGAAAAGGGACACAAAGCCCAACCAAAAAAAAAACACAAGCAGTGTTTCCCTCACTCAATTGGTTTCCCTCAAACACCCACAATTAGAATAGGATTGCCTTGAGCTAGTTTTTACTACAGTGCTGTAAATCAGCACTTCAAGCCTGTCCGCCAATACCTCCCCAACAGGCCATATTTGCAGGTTTTCCTTCATCTTGCACATGTGCTTTAAAAGATAGTCAATGGCTTAGTAGTTTGGACAGCAATTCTAGGTAAGATAAATCCACAAAACATGTCCTGTTGGGGGTACTTGAGGACTGAGGCTGAGAACCACTGCAGTAAAAAGGAAAAAACGTAATACTTACCGCTCTATTTTTCCTTTCCTGGTAACTATACATGGCAGCACCCAATCCATGCATATGCTATCATGAAGGCACCAGGAAAGGAACTTCGAGACAAAAATCACACCTGTTTTGTTTTGTTATGGCAATCAACCTATTTCAGCTGCAGCTGGCAAAATCTGTAGCATCAAAAAGTAACAATAAACAAACATCAAAATTTGAAAGTAATTTTATTGGTCAACAAAACAGGACTTTGAAAAAAAAAAGCAAGGAAAGCAAAAACAAACAAAATGAAAAAAACTAAAATAAATAATAAAAAAAATAAACATAGGTTCATTTGAGACACTAGACAGAATATGGTTTATGCAATGGAAATTAATAGGAGATAAAAAAGGACTGCACCTAAAGACATCTATTAAGGATTGAAACATTGAGAAAGATTTAGCAAAATAATGCAGCACAGACAATTACAAAGTGAACAGCCTAAAAACAACATACATTGACAACCTTACGAATATTTCAGGCGAAGATAGCCCCTACCCAAAATAAAATAAATAAATAAACCAGTCAAAAAAACCTTGATCAAAAACATATCTGTTTTGCAAAGACATAAATAAAATGCAACAAAAAAAATAGACATTCGATAAGGACACCTAAATATACTCTGGCCGGCCCCCCTACACACACAATCTTGACTCTTTTCAGGCAAGGGAAAGACTGCTCTCTGCAAGCTTTATATAACATAGGCTTGTGTGCTAATGAGGCAACACATGCACAGCCCATGAAACACACAAGACGCAAGTTCATCTAATGTAGAGACTGAATCTTAAAGTGGGTACACCTGATAAGTATGTCCTTAAATTATTAACCCAAAAAAACAAGCTCTATGAGCATGCCCAGAAACATCCAAGTGCTATTCACACACAAAAAGCAGCTGCCTGTTGAGTTAGTTGCTGAGAGGGAGTAGGATCACCGGTGGCTGGGTGCCCTGGGTGGTACTGCCCCGCCTCTCTCCAGTGCGCCCTAGGTGGCTGCCTAGTGGTAGCACTGGCCCTGACTCCAAGGCAAATTTTAACTTCAGTGGGTGATATCTGAATGATGGGTGAAGCTACAAGCATCATTCAGAAATCCTTTTTTTTTTTTCAAATATTTTTTTATTGAGAGAGGTTACATACATAGTGTAACAAAATATTGATGCAACATTTTCAAATTTAAACAAACAAGTGAAAGAAAAAAGGGGGAGGGGGAGGAAGGGGGGACTAGTCAACACCTAAATAGACATCAAGTCCTGCAGAAGGAGGGTAGTTCGTAGGGCCCTGGACCCCGGGTCATAAGCTGGCAGTTCCATGATCAGGACGAGTGGCAGGGTCAGAGGGGATGAGAATCCTGGAGGAGAGGGAAGTCTTGGTCTTGGCTTTGTGAGACCGGCAGTTGGGGAGGAGAGGAGGTAGAAGGCATCAGGGGAGAGGGGCTGTGGTAAAGGAATGACAACTTTTCAAAGTTTATCCTGTCCGTGGGAGTGAGTGCCGAGGTCATGAAGAGTTCCCATTTGTGGTAAAAGCAAGCTTTCGTCCGCTCCTGTGTCAGGTCCGTGTTGAGCTTGTCCGTGTAAAGTAGTTTCAATATATCCTTCTTTAGTTGGGATATGGTTGGGCCAACATTGGAGATCCAGTTCCTCAGGATGGACCATCTGGCAATGAGGAGGCATATCAAGGACCAGTCTTTACCTGGGGGAGCTGGTTTCGGTGACCAAGGTAGGAGTTGTGGGTCCCAGTGACCAAAAACAAGAAGCAGAGGGTCCTTGGGCAGTTTCAATAGAGTCACTTCAAAAATATAGGCTAGGACTTGGTCCCAGAAAGCTTAGATGTGTGAGCAAGACCAGAAACGGTGAGCGAGTGAGGGCTTGGGGTGCAGGCACAGGGGACACCCGAGGTAGGGGGGGGGTCTGGTTAGCGTATGAGAATGGGATGTGCGCTCTGTGGACGATTTTTAGCTGGGATTCCTTCCAGATCTCATTGGATACCAGATTGTACACAGAGTTAAGGCCACAAAGAAGTTTGTCCACCAGCTCTGAGTCCGGGAAGTCTTTGGACCAGTTGGCGGCCGATGAGGATGTAAGGGGAGGGGTCGTTTTCATCAACAGAGGTTTATAGATGTCAGAGATTGTGTAAGAACCCCGGGAGAGAAGGGTGTCGATGAGAGACGTTTGAAACCTTTTGGCGTCATCTCTGCAGGCATTCCTCAGGAAACTTATGCACTGGCCGTACTGGAAGATATGAGAGGGTGGGAGCAAGAACTTGTCGGCCAGAGCACGGAAGCTGAGGGGGCGGCCATTTTGCGGGTCACATAGTGAGAAAAAGTGGTTAAGTCCTCTTTGTTGCCAGATGAGGTACGCCTTGTTGTCCAGACCGGGGAGAAAGTTAGGATTCCCCAGCAGAGGAAGGTGGCGAGAGATATAGGGAGGTAATTTCAGGCTTTTCCTAACCTCCCTCCATGCTATGACCGTATCTCGGAGCAGAAGGTTGTGTTGAAGGGGTGGGGGAACGGATTTCCACTGACAGTGGAGGAGGGCCACCAGGGAAAAGGGGTGAACCATTGCCATTTCCAAGGGAAAGTTGGAGCATCTAGAGGACTGGGCCACCCAGTCCAGGCTGGTCCTTAGTAAACAGGCCAGATTATACGTTCTGATGTTGGGTAAGCCTATACTGCCCTTGCACCTGGGGAGATGCAGGTTAGTGAATGCAATGCGTGGTCGACTGCCACGCCATAAAAATTTAGATATAGCCGAATTGAGATTCTTAACGTCTTTATGGCGGATAAGCAGGGGAATAGTCTGCCTTGGGTAAAGGAGGCGGGCAACACTAACCATCTTAACCAGGTGGCATCTCCCCAGGAGCGAGAGGGACAAATCCATCCAGTTATCTAATTCCTGAGAAACTTTTGTGAACAAAGGGGGGTAGTTGAGGTGGTAGAGAGATGAAGGTAGTTTCCCGATTCTTATGCCTAAATAAGTGATATGTGATTTTGCGACAGTAAAGATGGAAGAATGAGACCAGGAGGGGGGGATAGGGAACCTATGGGGAGGATCTCGCTTTTGCTGTAATTTATGCGGAGTCCCGAGCAGTGCCTGAATGTATCGAAAATTGTCTTTATCGTGGTCATATCGTGTGAGGGGTTGGAGGTGAAGATTAGGACATCGTCAGCAAAGAGGGAGGTGCGCAGTTTGTGGGTTCCTATGTTAATACCATGGAGAGGGGCTATTTGGGAGAGGTATCTAGATAACGGTTCCAGAGCGATGTTAAAGAGGAGAGAGGAAAGGGGGCAGCCCTGCCTCGTTCCTTTGTGGAGGCGGAATTACTCCGATCGAAGCCCCCCAGCTACCAATCTTGCAGCCGGGGCATGATACACGGCCCCTACAAGATGGGCAAAGGGGCCGGAGAAACCCATTTTAGTCATGACCATGGAGAGCCACTCAAAACTGACGTTGTCGAAAGCTTTTTCCGCGTCCAAAGTGATGATGGCACGGTCCCCCTTCAGATTGCATCTGGCATGTTCCAGGGCCATCATCACCATCCTGATATTCATGGTGGCCGTACGGCCTTTCACAAACCCGGATTGGGCGGGATGTATCAGAGAGGGAATGATGGAAGCTAATCTGGTGGCCACAATCTTGGAGAGGATCTTGACGTCAATGTTTAGAAGCAAAATGGGCCTGTAAGAGCATGGTTCTAAAGGGTCCTTCCCTTTTTTTTCTAACAGTTTGATTATGGCCTGATTACCTATAGGCAGGTTAGGTCCACCAGCCCAAATGTGCTGGTATACTTCGTGGAGTGTGGGGGACAGCAGCGAACAAAGGGATTTATAAAATTCCCCTGTAAAGCCATCCGGGCCAGGAGCCTTAGAAGGGGCAAGATCCTTAATGACAGTGTGTATCTCGGGAAGGGAAATGGGAGCATTGAGGGCTTCTAGTTGCGATGTGGATATGTGGTCGAGGGTTGTTTTCTGAAGGAAGTCATGGGCAGTCTGGACATTAATGGGGTCGGGGGCGTACAGAGAGGAAGTGTAGCATGGCATCGTTAATGCCCTTTTGGGTGTTATGTACAGATCCTGAGGAATCTCTGAGGGACGTGATGTGGGTTGGGCGGTTGGGTCCCCTGCACAGCCGAGAGAGCAGGTTGCCGGCTTTGTTGCCAAATTTATGTAAAGAAGCATCTAAGTGGGCATTTTTGGTCTGTTCGAGTGTCGCAGCCCAAGTATCAAAAGACTGTTTGGCCGTGAACCAAGTGTCCCTGTTTGCTGGTGAGTTATCAGTGTAAAGGGATTGCTGAGCGGCATGTAGGCATGAGCTGGCCAATTTATAGTTCCTAAGGGTGTTTCTTTTGAAGGAGGCCGCGTATGATATTATACAGCCCCTGAGGAAGGCCTTGCCCGCTTCCCAGAAAAGATTCGGATTAGTGGAGTGGGCTGAATTTGTGGAGGCATAGTCAGACCATGCCTTATCCATATGCTGCTGGAAATCCGAGTTATTGTGGAGGTAGGAAGGGAAACGCCATATTCTGGGAGTCGTGTGTAGGTCTGGATCATCGATTGTGGTAGTCACAGGGGCGTGGTCAGATATCAGAATGTCGTGAATGGCAGCGTCAGAAATAAGGGGAAGGAAAGCGTCAGAGCAGAAAAGATAGTCAAGTCTTGTAAACAAATTATGGGGGTTAGAGTAGAAGGTAAATTCCCTGTCTGTTGGGTGGCGCAAGCGCCAGATGTCATGGAAGTGAAGGGATTCCATCGTTGATGCGAGGGGCGACTGAGAGGTGGCAGACGAGGGGTGCTTAGGAGAGGACCTGTCATCAGACAAGTGCATGGTAGTGTTAAAATCTCCTCCTATCAGGTGAGGTGACGTCGGATCGCGTAGCATCCAAGTCGTGAGATCCCCAAAGAACTAACTGGTGGGATTGTTGGGAGCATATACATTAGTAAGTATCATAACCCTGGTACCCAATTGGAGTTTGGCCGACATGAATCGGCCCTCAGAGTCTGTCTTAGTAGAGACAGTCTTACAGGGGAGATTTTTACTAATGAGTATCATTACTCCCGCTCTGCGACCATTAGAGTCGGAGCCAAGGACTGAACCCACCCACAGTTTCTGCATGCGGTGGAAGTCAGGAGTGGAGAGGTGGGTTTCTTGTAAGAGGGCAATGTCAGTTTTAAGTCGCTTAAGGTGGCGCAGGATTCTCATTCTCTTATTTGGGGAACGGAGCCCCTTAACATTCCAGGAGACTATTTTCATGTAGGAGCGATAGCTGAGGAGGTGTGTTTTGAGATAGCAACAGTTACGGTGGACCGCAGGAGAGGATGGTTAGATTGCATGTGTGGAAAGGTGGTGGAGCTAGTGTTAATCACATAAGTGGGATGGGTATTAACAGTATTGAGGGGTGTAGGACGCAAAGAAAGGAATGGGGAGGGAGGGAGGAGGAGAGGGGAGTGACAACTTAACCAAACTAAACAAAAACAATATTCAAGGAACTTCTCTTTTTTCCGCATGACTCTTTTTGCCGCGTTCGACCCGTGAAGAAATATGAAGTGGGTAGCGGGCATAAAAGAACGAGGAAAAATATGATAAATAAAATAAAATAAAAAGGAATAAAAAAAGGAGGCCGCTGGAATCATGTGCAAGGAGTGAGGCCAGGCAGGGGCGGCAGAGGAAGAAAGTAACAGGTACATGTCGCATCTACAATACAAAATCAGACATTACAAAGTGAAATCAAATAACATAAAAAAAAAATGAAACCAAAAAGGGTAGATATGCAAAAGCACTTAGGCCTACCAGGAGCCCTATCGAGCGGATGTGAGGGGGGGGGGCGCAGAATCATGGCTTTGAGAGGGTCCTGGGGCGAAAAGACATCAATTGAACAAGGGGGCCGTAGGTCAGTCGAAGGTGAGTCTTTTTGGAGAGTCTTTGCGTGGACTCCTGTGATCCAGGGCACGGTTCGTCGGGCCTGCACCAGGAGACGAACATTGGTTGGAGCCTGCATGTTGTGATCGCAGGAAGGCCTCTGCAGCGGATGGGTCATGAAAAGGGAGCTGTTCGCCGTTGGGGCCTTAAGCCTGAGAACAGACGGGAACGCCAGGGTAAATTTGACTTGTAGGCGGTGAAGCTCTGAGCAGATTTGCTGGAAGGCTTTCCTCTTCTTGGACACCTCAACGGAATAGTCCGAAAAGACCAGAATCTTCATGCCGTCAATCTGGAGAGATCCGGACTGCCGGAATTTTTGCAGGATAAGAGCTTTATCTGAATAATTAAGGTACTTTGCTATAATGGGGCGAGGTGATTTGCGCTCAGAATTAAAGAGACCCATGCGGTGGGCACGATCAACCATGCAAGGAGCTGGGAGGCCTAGAGCAGCAGGGATGCGATTTGAGCATAGGACGGTTAGTGCCGAGGGTTGCAGCGATTCAGGGATGCCCACAAAACACAGGTTACTCCTTCTGGATCTGTTCTCCAAGTCGTCCAGCTTATCAAGGATGTATCTGTTAGTCTTGTCCTGGGCCTGTTCTTCCTCTATATTGGTGATGCTGTGCTCAACCTCATTCAGCCTGGAGGCATGCTCCCCTAGTTGGACCTGAAGCTTGAGCATGCCTTGGCTGATTGCTTTTTCTACTGAGGAGGGCAATGAGGTCAATGTTCGGGTCCCCAGAGTGCGGGGGGGCTTGAGCTGGCTGATGAGAGGAGGGGGGTGCCGAAGCTCCGCTTACCTCCATCGCAGGGGCCGCATCAGTAGACGAATCCGTGCAATCCGACAGAACGGGGTATGCCGAAGCCGGGGCCTCGATTTGCGGCTGCCCCGTCTGCGCGGCAACCGCCGCGTACGATCGCGTGCCGGTTTTCTCTACGAATTTGTCCATCCTTGCCCGGGGGGGGGGGGGGGTGCCCGCTTGTAGAGCTGGATGTTTTGGGCGTCGGGTTGCGGCAGCTGAGGATAGGGGCAGCTACTCCATGCGGCGCCAGAACCGGAAGTGCAGATATCCTTTTTTACAGGCAACAATTGTTCGCACTATAAGAATGATCATAGCGGCAGTTCCGCCACTTGATAATTCTTACAGGCAGCAGAAGGGGACATCCCCCTTTCACCGCCATCTGGTGCTTCTCCGGGCTCTCCCGTGCCATTGGAGGCCCAGAGAACGAATCGTCCGTCCGCCGAATGAGGATCATAGAAATTTAAAAATATAAACATAAACAAAGCTGCAATCGCGGCTATAAGCATGAGATCAGTGAAATTTTTGTCCCGATCTCATGCTTTCCAGCCTGAAGGACAGATGTGGGGTCATATTGACCTGTCACACACTATTCCTATTACAAGGGATGTTTATTTTCCTTGTAATAGGAATAAAAGTGATCAAAACAAAAAAAAGGTAAAATAAAATGCAAAAAAAAAATAAGTTTTTATTTTTTTATTATTAAAACGCCCCTGTCCCTAGTAGCTCGCACTCAGAAGCGAACGCGCATGTAAGTCCCGCCCACATATGTAAACGCCGTTCAAACCACACATGTGAGGTATTGATGCGTGCGTTAGAGCGAGAGCAATAATTCTAGCACTAGATCTCCTCTGTATCTCTAAACTGGTAACCTGTACAAAAAACTCAAGCGTTCGCCTATGGAAATTTTTAAGTCCCGAAGTTTGGCGCCATTCCAAGATTGTGTGCAATATTAGGTTCAATAAGTATTTATTAGAAATTTTGACAAGTATAAAACAGAACAGAAGACATCAGATCAGTGACCCGACCAGTACATTCTAACACGTGCACATAGCGATACCAGAAAAACAATTGTGTACAATTGAACAATCAATGGGCATTTTGGTGGTACAGACAGGAGTATACACTGCAGACCTATATCTGGCCGGGGCTATCCCTGGCCCGGCCGCTCCATTTGAAGCCTGCTGCGGCCAGGAACCAGGGAAGCAGGATAAGTAAAAAAAAAAAAAAAGGCAACTGGAGGCAGTAGTGCAGGGAGTAACATAGCAGTGAAAAAATTTGCATTTGTACCAGTGGTCTTGACAGGTGAACACGACTGACTGGAAGCGGGTAACCAACGGTAAAAAGGTATGGCTAAGGTGAAGGGCCTCGATGAAGGGCAAGTAGACTGAGAAAAGAGAGGTATAGAGAGACAGTCAGGAAAGAAAGAAGGGGGAGGGAGGGGTGGGGGGTAGACGGCTTGCTCGGCCTCCGTACAAAAATCAGCAGCCCAGCGCGTGACAAGTTAGGTATCTATTTACTCGGTGTAACATCGTATTTTACATTATCCCAAAAAATGGGCTAACTTTACTATTCTTTTTTTTTTTTTAATTAATTAAACCTTTTTTTTCGGCAAAAAAAGGTGTTTTAAAAATTATTGTGCAAATACCATTGGAGATAAAACGTTGCAATGACCGCCACTTTAAAATATATATATAATGTTTGGGGTTCTAAATAATTTTCTAGTAAAAAAAATGCTGAATGACCTTAGGAAGAAAAAAGTCTGCGGATGCAGCACCACGTTATCCTTGTGGAAGATCAATAGGGAGCCTTTCATGACAAGGCTGCCAGCTCAGAACCCGTCTTAACTGACATAACAGCCACCAAAAGGACCACTTTCTGGGAAAGTGTCAACAAGGGAACTCCCCTAATGTTCTCAAACGGTGGTTCTGAAGCACCTAGAGGTCATGGCGTTAAAGCCATTGACTGTAAAGCAGGATGTTCTATGGGACCTTGCGACAGCAGGTCCTCTTGTAGCGGTAGACGCCAAAGTGCGTCTGCTATTCAAATCCCCACGGAGGTAGTGGAGGACGGACCGGAAGGGACACATGCCGAACCCCCTGTACAAATGTTCTCACTAGAGAGTAAATCGCCAGGGGTCACATAAACAAAACCAGATAACCAGATATCTGCCCCTTAATCGTGCTTAAAGCAAGCTTTTTGGTCCACCCCACGCTGTAAGAACAGCAGGACTGTGGATTCCACTAAATTTCCTTGCAAAGGGCTAAGTAAGCTCTCCAAGTGCAATAGTAAATCCTCCTAGAGGATAACTTCCTAGCCTTCCTCATGGTAGGAATAACAGAATCCGACAGGCTTCGGTCTCCTAGTACCTGGCTTTCAATAGCCATGCCGTTAAAGCCAGCGACTGTAAAGCAGGATCCAGTATGGGACCTTGTAATAGCAAGTCCTCTCTCAGCGGTAGACACCAAGGGACGTCTGCTACTAGCCGCACTAGATCGGCGTACCAAGGACGCCAAGGCCAATCCGGAGCAATTAGGATTATAGGAATCCCCTCTGCCTCCACTCTGCGAAGCAGAAGAGGCAGGATCTTTAGAGGAGGAAAGGCATAGATTAGCCAGTACTGACTCCACGATGCCACTAACGCATCTGTCGCATCTGCCCATGGGTCTCTTGACCTGGCCACAAACCTCAATACCTTCCAATTGAGTCGAGATGCCAATAGATCTACGTCTGCTGTGCCCCATCTTGGGTAAAGGAGCTAAAACACCTCCGGGTGCAGAGACCATTCTCCTTGGTTCAGCATCTCCTCGGACCGTTTTCATCGGATATGTCCGCCGGGCTATTTTGGTCCCATGGCGTGTACACACCATCGGATCAAAATCCCCGCCGGCAGACAGCGCAGTGACGTGGCGGTGACGTTGACGCCGCCACATCACCGCACCAGGAAGTAATCAACTTCCATGCATGCGTCGCATCCATACGAAGCTTGTGCGGGAGGATATGTCCGCTGGTGAGTGTACTGACCAGCGGACATATCCGACGGACATGTCCCCGGCGGACAAATGTTTTAAAATTTGTCCGCCGGTCAGACATGTACGCTAGCCCATACACACGATCGGATTTGTCCGCTGAACTGGTCCATATTCACTCTTCCATATTCTTGATCATAGGGTGCTATAGCACCACTTTCAGGAGTAGGATATTAAACAGAAAAAGAACACAGCACCACCTATGGGTAGTCCTAGCTGGTAATAAACCTTCTCTTTGCTAAAAGCAATTTTCTCTTATGATCACTGACAGACACAGACCATAGGGATGTCCCAAAGCAGTGCCACAATGAGAGGTGGGTAACCAGAGAAGAGCACAAAACACCACCCAAGAACTCCCCAGAAGAGGAACTCAAACAGTTGCTTTCAAATCCTTGTTGACGAAACATACTGTACATACTGTACAACTGAAAATGCCAAAACATAAACTTTGAAAAACTTGGTGTGCAAAGAACACCACTTAGCTACCTTGCAAACTTGAGAAACAAGGGCGTGATGTCAGAGCTCTCAGGAGGCAATAATTACCCTGGTAGAGTGTGTCATAAAAGAGAAGGGCGGAAAGCACTCTTTAATCACATAAACCTCGATTGATCGGCCTGATCTATCCAGCGGCTGAGGAGGCCACCAGGCCTTTTAATGGGATGCCACTTTTTTAAGTCCCATTATATTTTGATGAGTTTAAATATGCAGGAAATGTTGAAATTACTGAATATTGCTCAAAAATTTACTTAAACCAAATATAGACTTAGACCCCTTTCACACCAAATGTGTTTTTCAGGCGCTAAAAGGGCTAAAAATAGCACCTGTAAAGCACTTAAAAAACACCTCCCCTGCAGCCCCAGTGTGAAAGCCCAAGTGCTTTCACAGTGTAATGGTGTGCTTGCAGGACGTTAGAAAAAGTCCTGTAAGCAGCATCTTGAGCGATTTAGAGCAGTGTATACACGGCTCCCCCACCTCCCCTTCCCATTTAAATAAATGGGTACCGCTGCCAAAGCGCCTGCTTTTTGGACACATTTAACCCTTACTTCCGCTGCTAGCCGAGGGTAAAAACTACCCCACTAGAGGACGAAAAGCGCCACTAAAACTATGGTAAAGCGTCGCTAAAACTAGCAGTGCTTAACTGTTAACGTGGCCTGCTGGCAGTGTGAAAGGGGTCTTATAGTTAGTGAAGCCACAGAAAAGGAACGCACCCTTAAAACCTAAAGTTGTTAAAGTAGAACCATTTTTAAATTTTGGATTGAGTAAGGGAGGATTATACCCCCTGACAGATTTTTTTCCGCCATCTGCTTCCAATTGTGGAGATTCCCCTATACTTCCTGTCCCATAGCCAAATAAGAAGTGAGAGGAAATCCCTGCAAACAAAGGGAATCTCTTGGAGACCCCCAGGTCACCAGAACTAGTGTCCCCATTGGAAGATTTGTATTATTTTACTTTCAATTATAATGGTAAACAGGACAAATAAAGAGTGGGGGTGAGGTAGTAGGTGTTGGCACCTCTTAATTTATGTGAAAAAGGTAAAACAGTATATAGTAAAAAATGTAATAATTATAAAGTGCTTAACCAATGTAACCCTGTGGTGAGGTCCACATGTGACCTGATTATGGTATGTAAATCAACCGTATATTAAGCCATAAAAATAAAACTTATAAACAAAGTAAACATTATAAAAATCCATGCTGATTCAAAAACGATTGAATTAAAGTGCTCTGTGCTGTGAATATCAACAAAAAGTGCTATGTGCTTCATATGATGTTATGCAGATGACAGTGTTCACTCAGTGCTCCCTCTTCTCATGCTCTGGTGGGTCCCTCACTCACCAGATCCGGGTACCCACTAGGGGTAAGAGGCCTTCACAGTATTAGCCCTGTGTCACTCTCGGGCAAGTATCCACTTGTTTGGACCCCTTCAATCTGATGTGTAGCTCAAAAAAGAGAGAGTGCCCACATAGTGTAATATAGTTGGTAGATGTTTATTTTACATAAAAAGTAATTTGACAAGTTAAAATCAGGCGTATCGCATTAGATATCTCGCGATTGCTTGCGTCTGGATGCTATCTTGCTCGACCGGTTTCGTCTAATGACGTCACCTGGAGCGTGCCTCCGTCGCAAGCACTCAGTGTATTTGTACTTAGATCTGTGCTCACTCATTGTGCCCTGCCCTGCGTCCAATGTTTTTAGGCTAGTCCTGGCACTAGGATGACTAGTGCTCGGCGCCATTTTGTTAGGGATTTTTCAGACTTTTTTTGCACAGACTGTAAAACTAGCATCAGTTGATATTCACGGCACAAAGCACTTTAATTCAAACATTTTAGAATCACTACGGATTTGTAAAATGTTTACTGTGTTTATAAGTTTTATTTTTATGGCTTGAAAAACGGTTGATTTACATACCATAATCAGGTCACATGTGGACCTCACCACAGGGTTAAATTGGTTAGGCACTTTATAATTATTACATTTTTTACTATATACTGTTTTACCTTTTCCACATAAATTAAGAGGCGCCAACACCTACTACCTTACCCCCATTCATTTTCCATATTCCATTTCGGTGGAATTTCATGTAGGGGCAGCCACTTAATAACTAATATACTCTTATTAGTACCACCATAACACTTGAAAACATTAGGTCCGTAGCACGGGTTCTACCTACCCCCTTTTTAGGACAAATAAAGACGGCCACAGTCAGCAAAAACAACCTGACTGGTGTTCGAATCCCTCTACACTCTATCCAAAACTAAAAAGAAAAAAAATGCCTAGTTTAGTCATACTTTAAATTGGTATTCCCCTTACTTTCAACTAAAGCTTGAGAAAAAAAAAAGGAAGAGGGGAAAGGAGTTTTTAATCTCTCATTTGATAATCTGCACTAGTGGACATGTGCAAATAGCCCTTGAATCTTTAAGGTTCAATAAGCAACATTACATGTATTTTTATTTGCATTTTTAACTATTCTTTTTCTATTTCTGAACTTCATGTACTGGATCTAGATAAGGGTCCTTTGGACACATTAAACACATTTACCAGGTTGGGGGCAAGTACCTACTTAACCCTTATGGGGGAATGTAAGTTGAACTTAAAGCTCCCTTTCCTGAACCTTTCCCTGGGCACTGGGGGCCTGAAAGATCCTACTGTCCATTAGCACTGATACTGTAGAAGCTCCCTTCAAAGCACTTCCCAGAACATGTGTACTAGTATCAACGTGATATGGGGCTGCATGATCACTGCCCCTTTGCCCAAAAAAAAATCCTTTCCACATACCTTGTGTGCCAGGTTGGTTGGTTTTTAAATCTGAATTTCATTTTTAAAAAAAGTAGGGAAAAAAACAGTGATTTTAAATTGGTAAATGTTATGTTTACTGATTTTCAGGGAAATATGCAGAGAATGTAACATAATTTTATATATATATATATATATATATATATATATATATATATATATATATATATATATATATATATATATATATAAATAGTGAAACCTTTATAAATATGTCAGATTATGGTTTAATGTTTTTTCATTTTTGCCCCAAAATATCACATATTGCAATCTACGCACTCTACTTAAATATATATATATATATATATATATATATATATATATATATATATATAAATACACAGCTACTTACCAACATTGCAGATATTAATTAGGAAAACGGAGACTAATATGAGATAAAACTTCAGTCTGTTGTGACCTTCGCGCTTCTTGCAAATAGTTCTAAATGGGTCTTTTACATATTTTAATACTGATCCTTTGGTACGATCGTTTTGTCCTTCACTTGTTTCACAGGCATCATCATCCCCATGATACTCCTCATAAAGTTTACTAAATCCATTGGGTGATTTTGATTCCCTTAACCAAAACAAGATATATAGTGCTGCAAGCAAATTGCAGCCACAATACACAGCAAACACAATGGTGAAGGTGCTATGCTGAAGCAAGCTTCCACCCAGAAGAAACCCAGAAGTTCCTCCAATAAATATCATTGATTCTGCAATTCCCATTCTAAAAGTGCGCTGTGAATTTTCCGTGATGTCAGCTAAATAACTGAAAACACTTAAAAACATTGAGACGTGTCCTCCAGAAATTCCAATCAGAGCAGCAGCAGCAAAGGTCCAGTAAACAGACATTTCTTTAAAATAGCTTATTGCAATGAAAAGCCCTCCACTTGCAACAGAAAAAATAGAAGGCAAGATCATTCCATGCCTGCGACTTCCCTTATCTGACCAAGTCCCAAGAATGAGTGCCGGTAGAACTGACATTAGACTCATAATTGCAATGTATATAAGCATAATGTATGATCCTCTGCTTTGAACAACTTCATATTCATCTTTGTTTTTCTGTATTTCCCTGCATTCAGTGTCATTGTACAGTCCTTGACATACCTGAAATACAACAATATTCACATTTAAAAAGATAAAAAATAAATTAAACTGTATAATTAAGTGAGTATGGCAGATTTGAAAGTATGTTTGTATAAATTATAGCAAATAATATACTGTATATTAATAAAGCAGGAGCAGTCATATACATATTAGATTTGTTGATTAACGTCCAACATTGCAATTACCACCCAAATTGCCACACTCTTAACGTAACCCTAAAAGCCCCATGTCGGGCCAGATTCAGGTAGAGTTGCGCTGGAGTATTTCGATATGCGCCGCGTAACTGTCAAGATGCGCCGTTGTATCTCCGCGGCCGTACCCACCAAACTAGATGCGACAGAAAACGGGCTTTCCCCGACCGGCTTAACTTTCCGACGCCAGAGTATCGTCATCGCATAGTTTCGCTTGGCACATCAGTCGCGCCAATTAATTTCCCCTGCAAATATGCAAATGAGGGAGATTTCCCAATTCTTGAACGGATTAGCACCATACGCTGGCTACATGCGCCGCGCATACAGTATGTTGTCCGTCCGTCGCAAAGTTATTTCTACAAATAGCTGCTTTATCTTTACTCCAGACGGCCACAGGTCAGCAGGAGAGCAGCTACAGCAGTGTTACCGACGATAAGAGCTAGCTGAGCACCCCCACTTGCAGGACATCACCTCTGTCCCTGCTTGTCTGTCGACTTTTACAGCCATGGAGGAAGACATCATAGGTCTCCATAGCCGAGATGACGGCTGACAGCTCCTGGCCTTTCAGCTTTCTCCTGTGTTTGCGGGGAACGGGAGCAGCCATCTCAGAACAAAAGTAACTTCACTGCGGGGAGGGGGAACAGGATATACTTTAGTGCCGGAATGGCGCATCTACGGGCGCATTGCGCTGTCGTTTCCAAGGAAGTGGTGCCGACGGAAGTTGTGAGCATGCGCACTGGGATGCATTGACAGTCGACGCATGCGCAGTACGTTCGCCGCGGGATCGCGCCTAGTTTAAATAATACACGCCCCGTACCTGCCCAATTTGAATAATGCCGGCTCATTTTCGATACGCTGCCGCAACTTTAGGAGCAAGTGCTTGGTGAATAACAGTACTTGCTCCTAAAGTTTCGGCAGAGTAACGTAAATGAGAAACGTTACTCCAGATTAAAGATGCTCCAATCTACCTGAATCTGGCCCGTCATGTTTTAATTTGTTTTTAACAGGCTTTTTTGATGGCCACATGAAGCAGGAGCCTCTTTATCTTTGGATTTTCTCCAGTAGTGAGCAGTTCTCAATGATGCAGAGAGAGGTGCTGACATGATGACCTCAACACTGGTCTCTGCATCTTTTTATAAGTACAGAATGTTGCCACTTCAGTAACATTGATCAGTGAAATGTCTAGAAAACTGGCATTTATTTCTGCAAAATGCTTGTATTCATGTCTGACTATGCCTTTTTAGCCTTTTGCATGGTTTAATCCACAATAGTCAAGTCAACAAGGGCACTGTGCTGTGTTTTCAATATATATCCCCCAGGTACATAAGCCCCTAAAAAAGGGAACCACTCTTAATTAGGTTGGAGCAATGCATGCAGGAAAGAAAAGTGTTATGCCGCGTACACACGACTGTTTTTCATGACGTGAAAAATGCAATTTCCTGACAGACTCCATGGCAGCCTACGTGTGGGTTAATCCCGCCTCCTCTCCAATGCTATAGGACCCCATACCCATAAAGCTTTGCTCACCTCCCAGTACTGGTGTTCCTTTTTTGTCCTCCTCCATGGATTTAGGATACGCGTTCAGATGTCCAACAGGATGGATAGCACACCATTAAGCGGTGCAGCTCGGATCCCAGCCATGGGCGGGTGGAGAGCTTTGCAGCTAACTCACATTGTTGTGTCAAACTGCGTGTGCTGAAGACTCTGGACTTCACGGCTGGCAAGGTCTTTCATCTTCTCCATGGCAGCCGCATCTATGTATGGTACTCTGTTTGTCTGCCCTTGTGTCTTTTTTGTTGTTTTGTGTGTTCTTTTTAGCCCTTATGGTGGCTGGAGCGATTCTGCGTTCCAGCTCGCCTTGCCA
This sequence comes from Rana kukunoris, assembly GCA_029574335.1. Classification (NCBI taxonomy): domain Eukaryota; kingdom Metazoa; phylum Chordata; class Amphibia; order Anura; family Ranidae; genus Rana; species Rana kukunoris. The sequence goes on along the minus strand of CM056052.1, from coordinate 406,323,403 downwards.
CTTCCGGATTGTGGCGCCGGCCCCTTCCAAAACGAGGCTTGGTTAGCGCATGCGCGGTTTGATGAATCTCGCGGAGGCCGCACAGGCGCCGCTGTGCCGCTCCCACCGCGCATGACGTCACCAGCGGGCATTTCAAAAGCAGCTGTTCGCACTGTGTTGTTGGGTTTTCCCTGACAAGCGAGCAGCTGCTGTTTAGTGATACCTGACTGCCAAGGTTAGTGAGCGGGATCTGTCTGACAGATCCCTTTCTTTTTTTCTTATGGGATGCCATATTTTATTTTTTTGTTTGCCATAGGAAAATATGTTTAAAAAAAAAAAAATGAAATGACAATAGTAGTTCTTCACATGGTCTGTTAGTCATAATACTAAGGGGGGATGTGTTCTCTCTGGCATCCTAGGTTCCTCACGCCTTCAGGTCCTGTGTCACGCCAGTCCAGAACTATGGACCAATCACCGCCTGTATGTGGCCAGCCATCACGCACTAGGTATGTGCAGGAGAGGGGAGGGCATGGGGTTCGGATTTCGCAATCAATATTTTTCTCTTGTTTGACGCCCCCCCCCCCCTAAAAACGCTTCTCTTCAGCCCTCCAGGTCAAGACCATCGCGCCCCAACAAACCAGACCAGCTCAGACCTTGCCAGACCGCAACAGCGTTCATCTTCTAAGTCAAAGAACAAACGCAGCTCTTCATCTGCATCTCATCATCAGACATCAGAGGAGAAGTTCCCATTTCTCCTCCAGACACCGCTCCCATCGCCATGATAGTCGCTCTAGTCGTAGAGCCTGCTGGGTATGTGACACCCAAGTCCCAGAGGGCAAATCATTATGCAATCGGTGCTATGCCCGTGCGGTTGGTGAAGAGGAGACAGAAGATCGGCGCATCGAGTCTGTAATTGAACGCGTGGTGCAAAGGTCCTTAAAGGAGAAGGACACGTTTCACACACATAGTCAAGCCAGTGCCACTGGGTCTGGTTCTCCAGCCCATGAGGTCCATGAGGATCCAGGCCCTTCCCAGCCCCGTGCTACCTCCCCAACAGCCCCGGAGGGCGATCTGGAAAGCGATGAGGAGAATCTAGAGTTCGATTTCACCCAAGTAACCCCACTTATCAAGGCTGTTAAAGAGGCACTTTTGTGGGAAGATCTATCCTCTTCCCCAGCAAAACAGATAAAGTATTTCAAACGTCTGGGGAAAGAACGCCCAAGCTTTCCATTATTGACTGAACTGAAGGGCATCTTTGAAGAGGAATGGAGTAAGGTGGACAAGAAGTCCTCTATGACCAACAAGGCTTCCCGATTGTACCCGTTCAAAGCGGATGATGTCAAATACCTAGAGAACATTCCTTTCGTAGATGTGGCAGTAATGAGGCTGGCCAAGCACGTTACGCTTGCCTTTGGCTGATTCAGTGTCCTTCAAGGACGGTCTTGACAGGAGAATGGATCAAGATCTGAAAAGAATCTACGGTCTGGCTGGTACAGCCTGCAAACCTGCCCTAGCTTTGGCGGCCTTATCCAAAGCAATGGAAGTCTGGACAGTGAACGTGGACTCTTTTCTGATGGGTGTTTCCGAAGAATTGGCCGGGAGCTCGGCGATGGCAGAGTTGAAGCTAGCGGTGGCCTTCCTGGGAGAGGCATCCTTCGATTTAATCCGCCTATTGGCAAGGATTATGCTGTCTTTGGTTACAGCCAAGCGAGCCCTATGGTTGCGCCCTTGGGTTGCTGACCCATCATCAAAACAAAATTGGTGCAAAATTCCCTTTGAGGGACCGTCTCTGTTTGGCAACAAACTAGACGACGCCATTGCAAAAGCTACAGGGGGTAAATCGGGTTTTCTCCCCCAGGATAGTCGGGAAGGAAGAAATCCCAGTTCAGAAGGCGTAGCCCAGATCACGCAAGGGAGGCTCGCACCTACAGACTTGGCGGGAATTTCAGAAGAAACTGGAATAGAGGCCAGATGTCCTTCCATAGGCCAGCATCTGCAAGCCAGGCGTCTAGTGGACGCAAACAGGGGAAGTCCTTTTGAGATAACGCCCGCCCAGGCGGATCGAGTAGGAGCGCGCCTACTCCTCTTTTGGCACGTCTGGGCGGCCTCGATCACGGATTCCTGGGTCATCAAGACGGTGTCATCAGGCCACGTTTGGTCCTTCTCCAGCATTCCCCCTCCCAGGTTCATCTCTACCCTACTCCCAAAGTCAGCGGAGCAGAGGCAAGTTCTTCTGTCCTACGTGGACTTACTAAAATTCCAAGGGGCAGTAAGATGCGTCCCAAAGGATGAACAGTTTCATGGGGTATACTCCCCCCTCTTCTTGGTACAAAAGAAAAACCGTACTTGGCGCCCAGTCATAGACCTAACCTACCTGAACAGGTTCATAAAGCACGGGAGGTTCAAGATGGAAACCCTGTCCACAATTCAACAAGCCATACAACCAGGCAACTGGATGATCTCCATAGATCTAAAAGATGCTTTTTTCCATGTGCCAGTGGCAGTAGAGCTTCAGAAATATCTCAGGTTCCACGTTGGGCAGGAGCACCTTCAATTTATTTGCCTACCCTTCGGGCTGACAACCTCCCCATGAGTCTTTACCAAAACCCTATTGGTAGTCGTGGCCCTCATCAGGCTGAAGAAGGTACGCCTCTATCACTATCTGGACGACCTTCTTGTCTTATCCCAAGACAGAGCTCATCTCTTGGTGCAAAGGGATCAAGTTATCTCAATCCTGTCTGAGTTCGGGTGGCTCCTGAAGAAGAGCCACCTGGAGCCAACACAACGCTTGATATACCTAGGTGCTCAGTTCGACACAGTAGAGAAAACCATCTCTCTCCCATTATAGAAGATCCCTGTGGTACAGGAGAGGATTTCCCAGGCTCTGGATGCTCGTCGTCTGAAAGCTTCCCAGTGCCTAAAAATTATCGGCACGATGGTTTTAACATTCCCCATGGTAAAATGGGCATTGTGGAGGTTACGCCCCTTCCAGTTCGGCTTCCTCAAGCAATGGAAGTCAGGGAACAAAAACCAACGGATTCTCATCTCAACGTCTATGAGGAGCAGCCTCTTCTGGTGGCTGCAACGGAAGAACCTGCTAAATTGTCATTCCATTGCTCCAGTCTCCTGGGTCACAGTGATGACCGATGCGAGTGGCTCCGACTGGGGGGCCCTTTGCAGCACGGAAATGGCGCAGGGCAAATGGGATGCCCGCCTCCGCAATCCGGGCTCGAACGTCCTGGAGATTCGAGCGGCCTGGTGCGCCCTCCAGTCCTTCTCCCAACTCTTGAAGGGGGAATCTGTGCTGTTGAGGATGGACAACACCACGGAAGTGTCCTACGTCAAGAGGCAAGGGGGGGACACAGAGTTCAACTCTTCTACGAGAAGTCAAACCCATCTTGGGGTGGGCCCAGAAGAACCTGACCAACCTGTCAGCCCAGAATTCCCAGGCGGATTTTCTGTCACGCACCCAGATATACATCAACGAGTGGTCTCTCCACGAGCAGTCCTTTCAGTGGATCCTGTCCCTGGGGATCGATCCCCAGGTGGACCTCTTTGCTTCCCTGCACAACTCCAAGTTGAGGAAGTTCTATACGAGGGGTCGTTGCGCTCAGGCAATTGGGACGGGCGCCTTGACAGATCGGTGGAGATTCAAGAGGGCATATGCCTTTCCCCCATTTTCAGTAATCCTCAAATTCTTACGGAGACTCCAAGCAGAGGCAGATGAAGTAACGTTGGTGGCTCCCTACTGGCCGACCTCTTCTGGTCCAATTGAGCTATCGGGACCCAGTACCTCTACCAGTCAGACTGGATCTTCTCTCCCAAGGGTCATTCCTACACCCTTGGTCCTCCATAAATACCTTTATGTCCCACTATTGTGTTGAACCTGCATCTCTTTCCTCTGTGAATTTTGGCCTTTCAATCCTGTCGGCCGACAGGACAAATTAAACTGATTTTTTTTGTTCAGCATACCCACCCGTGTGGTTTGGCTAGTTATTTCCCACACGTAGGCTGCCACGGAGTCTGTCAGGAAAAAGGAAAATTTATTATCAAATAATTACCGTAATTTTCCTTTCCTGATGGACTCCATGGCAGACGGAGTACCCACCCTGTAAGCATGGAGTCGGCTAGTTACGGAACACCAGTACTGGGAGGTGAGCAAAGCTTTATGGGTATGGGGTCCTATAGCATTGGAGAGGAGGCGGGATTAACCCACACGTAGGCTGCCATGGAGTCCATCAGGAAAGGAAAATTACGGTAAGTATTTGATAATAAATTTTCCTTTTTTTTTTTAAAAGGCCTTTAAAATGATCATGTGTAGGCTCCAAATAATTTTTTTCAACGTGAAAAATGGGCATTAAAATTTCTAACATGCTCTTATTTTTCTCATCGTTTTTCACTTTGTCGTTTTTCACTTTGTCGTTAAAAACTGTTGTGTGTAGGCTTTAACGACGTGAAAAAAATGCGCATGATCAAAAGCAAGTTATGAGATGGGAGCACTCGTTCTGGTAAAACTAGCGTTTGTAATGGAGATAGCATATTCGTCACACTGTAACAGACTGAAAAGCATGAAGACTGAAAAGCATGAATCGTTTCTCTACATACTTTTACTAACACAAAATCAGCAAAAGCAGCCCAAAGAGTGCTGCCACCTGAATGGAACTTCCCCTTTATAGTGCCGTCATATGTGTTGTAGGTCACCGCGCTTTGCTCAAGCATTTTTTTTTCACGATCGTGTGTATGCAAGGCAGGCTTGACAAGAATCACGTAAAAAAAAAAAACTTTGTTTTTCGTAGGACATTAAAAATGGTCGTGTGTACGCGGCTTAACAGCCCATTATTTGGGACCTGAGAAATGTAAGGGGCTTCTTAATATTTCTTTATGAAAATCTGCTCTGTGCACTCTCATATAATTTTTCCTCTGTGGAGCGATTGGAAGGGGGATACCTGTATTGCTAATATGTAAGGGTAGTGTTGACGGTAATGAAATATACAGTAAATGGTATATGTGTTGATTTATTTTTCTGTAAGACCCTACCAGAAAGTGTTCACTTAATATTCTACTTTTAGTAACAAGTTCTTGTAAGGGAACACATATAGGTTTAATTTAGTAACCATCTCCTGTAACTGCTTTGCTACATATTCAGTATTACTGACTTTTCTTTTTTTTCATTCAAATTTATGTTTATTTTCAAATAAAAGAAAAGTATACAGCTATGCGCCAAATAACACAGTAAATATTATAGCTGGACATACATTTGAGAATGAACAGGTACATTCAGTGTTTATCGTTTCCAACCTATTTAACCCCAGAGGGTAGTACTTATTAAACAGAAAAGAGAAATGAGAACTATTAAGGTAAATCAGAACCCCATAGGTAATATAGTTTGTCCCAAATCATCTCCCTAATCCCCCAAGATCTCATATATCCTATGGTCTGGTCCAAGATATTAAAGCGATGAGGAACATAGTAGACCAATCTTTCATAGATGCTAAGAAGTTGGGTATCCAGGACAATCCCTCCCTCTCTGATACCCCTACTGGGATCACTCTGTATCCTAGAGGTGGACCCGTCCCCTCCACCCAACCTCCCCAAAAGCAAATTTGATCTAACATTTGTCTAAGGAACCAAGACAACACCCTACCCAGAGTTAACTATAAGAGAAAAACCAGGGATATCATTAGTATTTCCGAACCCATTATCCCCAAAGTGAGAATATCACATTATGAGAAGTAATATACTATGTTTAGTCTTCTCGTATCTAAGAGAGGAAAAAAAAAGAAAAAAAAAAGAAAAAAAAGGGGGGGGAATAGAGATGAGAAGAGTAGAAGAGTAAAGAGTTCAAAGGAAAGAGTAAGCCCACCTGCCAAGATTATGCATCAGTCCAGAGCAACAGCCACTACAGTATCCCCGGAGTATAGGGGATACCCATGTACCTAAGCCAAGGTTCCCAAGTTTCAGTAAACAGAATAGTTTTATCTAACATTAAACTAATTCTCTTTTCCTGCTCCATGATCCACGTGACTTTTCTCTTCATGTGTAGAATAGAGACTGTCTGTTTCTTCCATGCTGCTGCAATAGTAATTCTGGCGCCTGTCAGGATAAATAGAATCAGTTTTCTGGTAACCTTCGAAATTTGTGGGATTAGACTATTTAATAGAGCAATTGCTGGAGACTGATGCACATTACACCCTGTTACTCGTCTGACAATGTGAAACACCTTATTCCAATAACCCCGAATCTTTGGACATTTCCACCAAGTGTGAAACATGGACCCTATTCCTTGACAGCCTCTAAAGCATAAGGGTGAGGATGAAGGATACATCGAGGCCAATTTAAGAGGGACCAAGTACCATCTAGTAAAGATTTTCGCGTTGGCTTCCACCAGAGACACGCTTAACAAACCCTTGATAGATCTAGCAAAATTTCCATACCAATCCTCTAAATCCCATTCATCTCCAAGTTCTCTTTCCCAAGCGAGCATGTGGGGTAATTTAGTATCATTTGTCGCGAGAGATTTATAAATAATTGAGATATTACCCCGTCTCGCCGAGGCTTGGTCGCATCTATGTTCAAATGGAGATAGGGAACCAGAAATAAGATTATCAGACCAAAGATTTTGGGCATAGTCATGTAATAGAGAAAATCTCAATCTCTCGGAGGAAGGGAGATCAAAATTATCCACAAAAAATTGTTCGGGTAAAGGGCCCAGTCTTGAGAAGAAATGTCCAATGCGGTACACCCCCTTATCATGCCACCATTTGAAGGAGTCCACATCGATTCTAGATGCAAAGATCGGGTCCTGGAAGACCTCAGCTAAAGGTTTACCTTTTGAGACCAAAGAAGGATTTTTCCTAAGCGAATCCCAAAGTACTAAAGCTTGAGAAAGGGTCGGGGACATAATAGCGGGTCTACGTTTGGGAGTGCGCCACATCAAATCTTCTATAGTAGACGCAGAAGATGCTTGTTCTTCTATATTAATCCAGTCGGGACGGTCCTTTTTAAGATAGACTTCAGATAGTTGGGCCAACCTAGCAGACTGGTAATACCACCACAAATTCGGGACTCCTAAACCCCCTTGTTCAGTTAGATTGAAGAGGCTTCGAGAAGGAACACGTGGACCCTTTTTGTTCCAAACGAACCTGGTAATTTTGCCCTGAAATGATTTTAGATGACTTTTAACTATCGGAATGGGCAATGAGCGAAAAAGATATAAAAGTCTGGGGAGAAGAGTCATCTTGACCGAATTAATCCTACCAATCCATCCTATTTTCTGTGAGCCCCATTCATTTAAATCTTTCTCGAGTTTTTTAAACATAGGAGGATAGTTGGCAGAATAGAGATTCTCAAAATTCGGAGTCAGATTGATTCCTAAATATTTGATGGATGAAATGTCCCATTTGAATTCATATTTGTTTTTTAACATTGAGACTGTGTGTTCAGGGAGTGATACATTAAGCGCTCTAGATTTAGCCCAATTTACTTTGAGACCCGACACTCTAGCGAAGTCAGTCAATAGGGAAAAAATTTCAGGAAGAGAGGATGGAGGTGAGGTTATGAAAAGTAATAGATCATCTGCAAATAATGCACATTTATGTTCCTTTTGAGAGCATTTAATTCCCTTGATATCCGGGTCATCGCGAATAGCTATCGCCAAAGATTCGATCATGACTGCAAATAGCATAGGAGACAAGGGGCAACCTTGTTGTGTGCCCCTCCGGATCCTAATAGGTTCTGAAAATAGACCCTGTACACGGAGTTTAGCTTCCGGACATGAATAGAGTGCAGATAAGATTCCCATGAATTTAGAGCCAAAACCCCATCGCTTCAGTACTTTAAACATATATGGCCAGGACACTGAATCAAAGGCTTTCTGGAGATCTAGGGAAAGGGGCAAACCTTTTTGTCCATGATCCCCAGTCCACCCAGATTGCAGTATGGAGATCAGATCAACTGCCCTTCTTATCTGGTCCGGTCCCTGCCTCCCTGGAATAAATCCTACCTGATCCCCCTTAATATATTGGTTCATTAAAGGGGACATTCTATTGGCCATAATTTTGGTTAATATTTTAAGGTCGTTATTAATAAGAGATATTGGCCTGTAATTTTCAACTAGACTAAGGTCTTTATCAGGTTTCGGAATCACTGAGATATAAGCCATATTAAGTTGTTTATTTATAGAAATACCATCTGTCAAGGAATTAGAAAAGCGAGCTAAGTAGGGCGAAAGGATAACTGAGAATGTTTTATAATATGGGGAGGAAAAACCATCGGGTCCCGGTGCCTTGTCCATCTTAAGGTTTTGAATTACTGATGAAACTTCCTCAGTTGATATGGGAGCCTCCAATTTCTCCATATGTTCCTTTTTCAAAGTAGGAAGACTTATTTTATCTAAGAATTTCTCTATTTCATCTGAAGTAGATTTATCGTCAAAAGCGTAAAGTTTAGAATAGAAATCGTGAAAGGTTTCCATCATCCGCTGAGGGTTTAAAGTAAGGGATCCATCTGCTTGTCTAATCTTGGGGAGCGTCTTTGATTTAAATCTAGGTGACAATTTATTTGCTAACATCGGACCTATTTTATCCTTTAACTGGTAAAATCTGGCACCCGACCATTTCATATCTTCTCCTGCCCGTGCTGTTAGTGCTAGATTCAGGGCCGATCTGGCGGCATCAAGTGAAGAAGTGGGAAATCCAGAAGGATCTGACTTATGTTTTCTGCGCAAGTCTAGATATTTCTCTTCTAGCTCTCTCACCTCCATCCTCTTTTGTCTTTTAAGTCTGGACGCAATTTGAATTATTTTTTCCCCTAACTGTTACCTTATGGGCCGCCCATAGAGTTTCCGGGGAAACCTCTTGTGTATCATTAAATTCAAAATATTCCTTTATAGCCTGTTCAATTTCCGTCACAAGGGCTGGATTTTTTAAAATAGATTGATTAAGAGTCCAATGAGACACCCTATGGGCTGTATTCTCCCGTCTTAGAGATACCAGAACCATAGAGTGGTCTGACCATGGGACATCCACAATAGATGACTCTACCGCTGCCGGGACATGATGATTCGAAATCAATATATGGTCTATTCGTGAATATGATAGGTGGGGATTAGAGAAATGTGTATAGTCTTTAGTGTTTGGGTTCAATTCTCTCCAAATATCGATCAGCCTAGATTGGTGTAGCATACGTGCCACTTGTGTACTGGCTTTAGTTGGCCTAATTATTTTAGTCTTATTTGGTTTAGATTTATCTAAACCCGAATCAAAAGCCAAGTTGGAATCCCCCCCCATAACTATGATACCCTCCATAAAGGGTCGGAGAGTATCCAGCATCTGTGAAAAAAAATTCTGTTGTCCCCTATTAGGAGCATAGTATGAGACAAAAGTGTACATTTTCTCATCTAGGATTCCTTTAGCCAAAATAAATCTTCCTTCCGGGTCCGCGTATTCCTTAATCAAAGTGAATTTACAAAATTTAGAAAATAAAATAGCCACCCCTTTTGTCTTATTTTCCGCCTTAGATAAAAAGAACACTGGAAAATGAGCATGTAAAAAAGAGGGGGTGTACCGCCTTGGGAAGTGTGTCTCTTGTAAAAAAACGACATCCACATGCAGAGACTTATAGACTTGAAGAGCCTTTCGTCTCTTAATAGGAGAGTTCAGCCCCTGAGTGTTGTGTGTTACAACACGAAGGGGTGTGGAAGAGTTATTTGGTCCAGCCATGAGTCTTAAACCTTACATCCTCCAGAATGTATAGCATGAAATGAGTCTGTTACCTAGAAAAACCAAATCCTGACAGGTAGGCCCACAGAGAGGAGAAAACAGAGTAGGAAGACAGGGAGAAAAAGGGAAGAATCAAAAGATAAAAATAAAACAGTAAACAATAAAGCAAAATGTGGCATAACATAAGGTCAAACCATGACCCGAAATGGGGGGGGGACTAAGCCCCCTTCCCCCATTCAAAGAAGAAATTCCAAAGTGGTCCAGTGTTAAGGGACCAAACACCTGCCTCCCAGGACGACAAAAAGTCTGTCTGGAAAGTGAGTAGAGGCTCAATGCCTCACCACCACCTATTACTAACGGTCAATACGTTATCCTATACAAATTGTTTTTAGGAAGAAATTGATCTCGTACAGTTTATGCATTCAGACATGTGGCGTAACAAGATTTCCCAGAGGAAGATGGATGAAGAGAAAGAAAAAGAGGAAAAAAGAAAAAAAAGTATTATTTACATAAACATATATTATATGCATATACCTATATATATTATCCTATACATACATGTAAGCTCATAAGGAAAGAGGAGAAAAAAAAAATTGTAAAAAATTATTATTTACGTAAACATATATTATTTGCATACACCTATATATATTATCCTGTACATACATATAAGCTTATAAGGAAGGGGAGAGAAAAAAAAAAAGGGAAAAAAAAAAAAAAAAGGAAAAATGGGGCTTTTCCTTTCCCTTTCCTTTTTTAAATCTTTAATTAGTGTCTCCTCCGGGAAAGATCAACTGGAATTACTGATCCAAATCAGGTTGCGGAGTTTCTCCCAACTTTCCTGTGTTTGACTCTATTCCATTCACCCGAAGTAGGGCTAGTAGGTGTCTGTCTTTTAGCTGAGAAAGGCTGTGGAGGTGTAGTATCCATGCCTGGTGCGGTTGCAATAATTCTTAGGTCTAATAGTAGTCTTTCCCCCTCCTGAAAGTTGCGTACAACATAATGTCTGCCATTATAAGTAAATTTTAGAGCAAAGGGAAAGGCCCAATTATACTTGACTTCCTTTTTCATGAGGGCAGACAATAATGGTTTCATCGCTCTCCTCTTCTGAATTGTGTGGGGGGAAATGTCAGAAAATATTTGGATCCTTGCTCCTTGGTACTGCAAATGTTCTTGTTGACGGGACTTTTGCATTATTTCCTCTTTGGTTGAATAGTAATGTGGTTTGACCACCAAGTCTCTAGGTAAACCGTCCTTGCATAATGGACTTAAGGATCTGTGCGCTCTGTCTAATTCCAACTTATGTGCAGGAATGGATGGAATCAGATCTCTAATGATGTCTTGTATAGCAGAGTGAACATTAACTATGGATTCAGGTATCCCCCGTACCCTGAAATTATCTCTCCGAGATCTGTTTTCCAAATCATCTATCCTATCTTGAGCAGCTTCCAGTTGTTCTTGCATGAATTGTAGATGTTCAGTATTCTGGTCAATCCTTGAAACATTAGCGTCCAATTTATGTTCAATAGATTCTATCCTGTTACCAAGGCTTTGGAAATCTGCTCTGATGTCTCTAGTGATTCTCTCGGCAGTCTGTGTCAGACCCTTGTCTAACATTTCAGCTATTCTGTTAAACATATCAGTGACATTGAAAGTAACATCAAGAGCCCGTTCAGCATTCGCATGCTCATGTCCAGGAGGAGGTTGTGAGGAGATTGCAGTAGAAATTACATGACCAGTCAACTCAGTGACTGTTCTTTCTTTCAGTACAGAGGAATATAGGGCAGGAGTTGGGTTAGATCCCAGAGGATGAGTTATAGAGGTGACAGGCATTTGAGATGAAATTTGCCTGTCAGACATGGATGCCTCTGTAATGCTCAGCATGTGTGTCTGAGGTGTGGCAGACATTTTGTGGAGATTTTTCACAGTGAAAGAGTCCTTGTTGTTAGTTTTGACTTGTTTGTGTTGTTTTCCCTTCATAAACTGGAACAGCAATATTTAACTACACCCACAGGCGTCGTTATAATAACAGGAGCAGGGCTTATGGAGCTTTTGAAATTACATAATGACCTTAAGCCAGGAGATTTATTTTGCAATGAACAATTGCCTTGCTAGACCCCAATAGGAATATTCAGTCAGCTAAATTAGGGGGGGACCGTATATATTGAATATCCATATTGTGTGCTGTTTGCGGCTGTCTTAAATGCGCTGAGAAAGATCAATATATTCTGCTGTGGTTGAGAGACATTCGGTGGTGAGTGAGGCACCCTCCTCATACCGCCATCGTGGAGACACTTCACATATTAACAAGGGGCCTTAAAAATGGCCACTCCTGTTTACTGCTCAGGTTACTGCCCCCGGGCCACCACTCAGGCTGCTATCTAATTTGCGGAGGATGGCTATTTCTTTAGCTTTTTTACCTCACACAAGCTCTGCAGCAGCTGAGGTTTCCCAGACCTCTTAAAATGGCGGTGGGGCGTCTCCAAATGGATCCTGTCACGGATCGTTTTACTCCCTCAAAGGACCTCCAGGAAGCGCCGCAACGATACCGGGCTGTACAGGGAGAGTCCCCGGAGCAGGTCTGAGGTGAGAAGGGTTTGTGTCACCTGTTTCGGAGGCCGGAGACCTGCGGGTTGAGGTTGGTTTATCGGAGCCTCCTCAGAACACGTCCGCCATCATCCGCGTCCGGCCACGCCCCCCATTACTGACTTTTCTATAAACCAACTTACTTTGATTATGTGGTGTAGATCTAAAGACAGTGGCAGGATTAACATTGGAAAGGTCAATAATCTAATTACGATCTATGGGCCAGATTTACAAAGCACTTAAGCTGGCGTTTCAGGAGATGCGCCTGCGTAATTGGAAATATGCGCCTGCGTATCTATGCGCAGTATCCACAAAACGATATACGCCAGATATCTAGAAATTTTCGGCCGACGTAATTTCGATAGACCGGCGCATCGTGCACGGAAAAAATGCGCTAGACACACCATTGATTTCCTAGGCAAGTATGCAAATGAGGGAGATACGGCGATCCACAAAAGTAAGTTTGGGCGGCGCAGGCTACGCGCTGTGCGCATCAGCTGCACATCCTGTCTAAAATTAGTCCATTTAAAAGCAGGTTTAAAATTAGACAATCCGTCTACATGTCAGCTAAAGCAACACCGTTAGGGACGAGCTGAGCAGCCACACTTGCAGGACAACAATCTGTATGCCAACATGCCAGGGGCATCCTTGCTCATAGCTATACTACTGACTTTAGATGAGCGCAGAAGGAGGAGGGCACGGAGGAGGGCACGGGAGAGGATATACCGTACACGCATAGACCTCTTTGGCATGAGTGATTCTGAGGTGTCTCGCATATTCAGATTCACCCCTGCTGCCATCATCACAAAAAAAAGGAAAATAAAACATCTAATAAAAAAAGGAGATGTCCACCCCTTCATGCAGACACAAGGTGATTTAAAAATCAGGACATATTATTCCTTGTTATAAATTTTAGCCCACCAAAGACCAGCCACAGTGGTGCATTAAAATGGGGGAAAAGAACCATAACAATCTAAAAGGACATATGTAAAGGACCCAATGATATAATCAATATTAGAACAACAAAAAAATGCATACATTTCTTACATAATGTCAAAGGATAAAAATACCTCAAAGATAAATAATCTGTTTAGATAATGGAGGATAGTGAAAAAACTTCCATATGATGACTGCGAGTGAAGAACTTATATTTGAATTAAATTCAACCCGCAGTGTATCTTTAAATATTCTGACATAGGCACAAACAACTTGTAGTTTGTATATGTACATATGCTGTCACAAGGCTATAGATCAGATTATGAACCATATTGTTATGGTTCTTTTCCCCCATTTTAATGCACCACTGTGGCTGGTCTTGTTTTATTTTCCTTTTTTTTGTTTCACTAAAGAACACCAAAAATGCCCTCAAAATTTCACCTGGTGACACTGATTGTTTTTTCAGTGTTTCCTGTGTCACTCATATAAGATGAGCGGCATGTGAAGGGTCTAGTACTGTTTCCTCTCCCTGTTGTAACCTTCTGAGGTGAAACACTAGTGTCGGCTGGAAACCAAACATCAGACCCACTAGTAATTAGCAGATAGGCTTCCCTACCTACTGCATTTACGATATGTCTCTACCAGATATTAGACTTCTATGCGGATGGATGACTTTGTTGTTTTCTGCCACAAAATTTTATTAAAGAAGTTCTTATGAAGTTCCTATTTTAAAATTTATCACGCTATGAAGTTTTTCTTCCTTCAATTACATTGATTGATCTCTTCACTCCTGGGACCCTTTGGAGAACGTTTGGAGCTGAGCAGAATGCTAATGAGCTTAAAGTGAGAACAAGCCTTGGGATGTCTGAAGACTGAAGGATTCCCTCCCCTGCACTCCTTGGCTTTCAAAGACCCTTACCACATGCCTGTTTGATCTCTGTCATAGGGATCCATCCTTTCTGGTAAGGGGGCACTTCGCCCAAACTTTTTCATCCATTGTTTCCTGCACACTCAAGTTTTACCAACGTATGGAAGAATTGATTCTACTATTTCCTGAAAATTGTTTGCATCTTAGAAAAATGGACTGCATATTTTCACCTTTATGAACTTGTTCAGTGAACTCTGAATTTATTAGTTTTTCTTGGTATATATATTTTTTGGAGGTTGCGCTTTTATTTTTGCATTTATATTCGTTCACGGCTGTATATTCCAGCCTTTTTTATTGCAGCACCTTTTCAGGGATTTTTCCTTGTCCTTATACATTTTTTTCACTCATATATATATATATATATATATATATATATATATACACTTTTCTTTGTTTATCACTGTGTGATTTGAGGGCAACCAGCTGGTGCCATCCCGCTGGTCCTTAACCCTCCTATTTTAATATTTGGTAGGTTTTATTGATTTATCACCTGTGTTGGGGATGCGCAAATAGACCACTGCTTTACACAATGACAGATTTCTACAGAATTGCCAGATTCCCACGCACTGTGGGGGCCATTGATTACCCACATGTGGCACTCCAGCCCCCCCCGTGAGACAGAGCACATATACCGCAATCGGAAGCACTGACATTCCATCAACGTACAGGTGATAGTCGATGCCAAATGCCTCATATGGCACGTTCGTACCAAACACCCCGGTTCCAGCCATGACAGCTACATATACAATCATAGCCCCATCCCAATGGAATTCGAACAGAACATGTATGGGGACAGCTGGCTGGTTGGTGAGTGACATGGGAGTCAGGCATGACTGTTCCCCCCCCATGATGCAGAAATCACAAGGGGCACACGCACTACTAACAACCTCCTGTCTTTTCCCTTCCAGGTGACTCTGCATATGCACTGGGACCCCATCTCATGACTCCATTCCGGAACCCCAAACCTCAGGAGAGGAAAGATACAATGAAGCACACGCCAAAACCCGTGCAGTTGTGGAGCGCACCGTTGGCCTCCTGAAGTCACGTTTCCAATGCCTGGATAAGTCTGGGGGTACCCTGTTGTATTCCCCAAATTTTGTATGCCAGATCATCGGTGCATGTTGCATGCTGCACAACTTCGCAGTGAGAAAGGGCCTGGAGATTGACATACGTGATGACCTGACCCCCGAACCAGACAATCCCCCCCTAACCGAGGCTACCCCGTCTTCTGAGGGAAGAGCAGCCAGGAGACAGCTCACATTAGGCATCTTTGCACGTTAAACACACACATTAATCATGGGACAATAAGAATGCATGCATGCACACCACTGTGGTCCCTAGATCACACACACCACATCCTCATCAAATTGGATTAGCACAAGCCCACCATGCAGGACATGTGAGCAGCAACACCACGCCACGGCTCCAATTATGTCACTGTACATTCATACACCATTCACACAGACCTGGGGATCACTTCTCCCTGGTCCTGGGGAACCTTTCTCCACCACAAATGAGGGTGACACCCCTTTTCTGGCAGGAATGTCACCCCCACATTCAAAAATAAAGAAAAGGAAAAAAAAACTACCGCTGCTGGCGTGACCCACGCCTGGGGCGGCCACGGCCCCGACTCCTCAGGGGAGACTCATGGGGGGGTAATCCGGGGAAGGAGGAGCATCCCCTGGTCTTTGCCCACCTGGAGGCCTGCCCTCCAAGGCCACGGCAATGCGAGTCAGGCCAGCATTGATTGTTGCCGTATTGGCCTGGATAGCCTGGGTGAGGGCCCGCACATCCTGACCGAGGGCCCGCACATCCTGACCAATGCCTGCTGTGGTAGCCTGCTGTTCATTTTGGCAATTGATCAGAGCCAGGGAGTTTTAAGACCATGTCCCCAACTGTATCCTTTATGGAGGACAGGCTCTCCTCCATCCGCCCTAAAGTCTGGCTGACCTGTCCCAGATGGCGGGTCTGAAGGGCCTGGTCCCTTCTCAGGTTGGCAGGCAGAACCTCGGCTACCCCCCTAGTCTTGTGGGTTGCCTTCCTGCCTCCAGATGAGGCTTGTGGCTGGGGAGAAGGGGAGCCCCTTGGGAGGGGAGCCCTGTTGGGGGAGGAGTGGGAGGGGCTACCCCTGATGGAGGCCTGGCTGCTGCCAGCCATAGGGGAAGACTCCTCCAAAATTACCAAGTCATTCCCTGACATGACCTCCTCCTCCAACTAAAACTCCTCCTCCTCAACCTCCTCAGAGGACTCCAACCTTGTCTGGGGGTCTTCCTCTGACTGATGTCCCAGGGATGGTGCGGACAGGCCAGATGGCCCAGCACTCTCCTGCACATCTGTGGATGACACAAAACATTCACAGGTTGTCACATATTCCCTTCCCCCCCCACACACATGCTACACACCAGATAGGAAAAAAAAAAACCTTACCTGTCCTCACGGCCTCCTGACTGGAGTCAAAGCCAGGCAGCCCCTCCACTTGCTGCCTGTTGAAGGTCTGGGCCACTGCACGATCCTCCTCAGTTAGCCTAACAGGGCATGGTGGGCCCCCTCCAGTGCCCCTGGCATGGGCTGCAATCTTGCCCAGCTTCCCATGGACCACACGCCGGAGATCATTATTCTTCTTTTGGATCCCCTGGCGTGTCCGGGTCTCCCTCCCCAACGAGTTTACCTCGTCTGCGATGTCCTGCAAAATCTGAGCCTTCCTGGCCGGGGTGGTGATGGCCCTGGCAAGAATTGCCTTCTCCCGCAATGAAAAATTGAACTTTCGCTTCCTCTCAGTCATGTTCTCACAAACTCTCTCCAAAACAATCACCCAAAATCACTCACCAAAAATCACTCACCAAAAAGTATCAAAAACAGTCACCAAAAATCACTCACCAAAAAGTATCAAAAACAGTCACCAAAAACACGCTGAAAACCACTATCCAAAACACTATACAAAACAGTCACCAAATATTTCAAAGACAAGTCACAAACCAACTAAAGCGTACAAACAACAGAACAAAAGCACCTTGCTGTAGGAAGGGGAACAATTGGATGTACTTTTGCAAAGTAAGGGCGTTTCTCTCTGTCTATTTAAGCACTGTGCGGAGCTCACTAAGTTGACCGGGCCTAGTTCCAATCTCACGGATTGCGCCATTTTGAGTTGTGAGCATGCGCAGAGAGGTGCTGACCATAGTCTGCTTCATGTGCTCATGCACAATCCGGCCGGCCCTTCATTTGCATGGGGTCACGGCTCATTTCAATGGAACACGCCCACGTCCTTCCTAATTTGAATTACACCGCCTTACGCCTCGGAAATTGCGTTACACCAGCGCAAATTTCTGCGCAAATACTACGAGGATACGGTACTTGCGCCTCTACATTGCGCCGGTCTAACGTAAAGGAGGTGCGCTACGCCGGTCAATATATGCGCCAATGTACGTGAATCTGGCCCTATGGGTTTGGTATAAGTATCACTAATCAGATATCCATATGTCAATGACAAAACATTCATTCATTGTTTTCAAAGACAGAACATTTTCAGTACTGTACCCATGTTGAATTGTAAATCTGAGATACTATTGTTCAAAGTTTCAATAAACTGATGTAGGGCAGCAATTTCCTTTCCCAAATGGGAAATATATTGGGCCAGATTCTCAGAAGAGATACGACGGTGTATCTCCAGATACGTCGTCGTATCTCTGTTTCTGAGGCGGTGTATCTATGCGACTGATTCTTAGAATCAGTTACGCATAGATTTGGCATACATCCGACTGGCGTAAGTCACTTACACCGTCGTATCTAAGTTGCAATTTTACTCTGGCCGCTACCGCTAGGTGGCATTTCCGTTGATTTCTGCGTCGAATATGCAAATGAGCTAGATACGCGTATTCCCGAACGTGTTTGCGCCCCGTCGTCGTAGTTTACGTCGTTTGCGTAAGCGTATGGTTACCCCGGCTATATGAGGGGTAACCGTGTGTAGGTTCGGCGTACACCATGTTAAGCATGGACGTCGGGACAGTGTCGCGTTTTTCCATCGTTTGCGTAACTCGTTCTCGAATAGGGCTTTGCGTAAGCTACATTCACGTCGAAACCAATGTATTTGCGGCGTAATTTGGAGCATGCGCAGTGGAATACGTCCACGGACGGTGCATGCACAGTTCGTTCGGCGCGGGGGCGCGCTTAATTTAAATACAAGACGCCCACCTCCTTCCTACTTTGAATTACGCTGGCTTACGCCGGCCCATTTACGGTACGCAGCCGCAAGTTATGGAGCAAGTGCTTTGAGAATAGCACTTGCCCATAAAAGTTGCGGAGGTGTAGCGTAAATGGGATACGCTACGCTAGAACAAATATACGCCGATCTACGAGAATCTGGCCCATGGTCTATAAAATCCAGCTATAAATTGCAATGTGCTTTAACCACTTGCTTACCAGGCACATAAACCCCCTTCGTGCCCAGGCGAAATTTCAGCTTTCGGCACTGCGTCGCTTTAACCACTTAAGGACTGCCGCATGTACATTTACGTCGGCAGAATGGCACCGACAGGCACATCAACGTATATATACGTTGGTGCCTTGGGGGGGATCGTACATCGTACATGCGGCGGTCCGCGCGGCTGCAGGAGCGATCCGACAAGTGGGGGCGGCTATCCGTTTTCATCCGCCCCCTCCGGATCGCTCCCAGCCAATGCGCGCGCCCGCCTGACCTGTCACTTCCTCCTCCTGTGTAAACACAGGAAGGAGGAAGCGACGTGATCTCTCCCTCGGCGTTTGTTTCAAGCGCCGCTGAGGAGAGATCACAACACAACAAGTAAGTCCTGCACCAACACTACACTACACACACACAAAATCACATTTAACCCCCGCGATCGCCCCCCCCCCTCCCCCCTGTCACAGTGTCACTGAATGCAGTAATCATACATGTATGATTACTGTATTTAGTGTCAGTGTGACAGACAGTGTGACAGTCAGTCAGTGTTAGTGTCAGGGTAGCCCCCCCCACCCCCCCAATAAAGTTTTAACCCCTTGATCACTGCCCTAGTTAACCCTTTCACTCCCTATTGCCAGCATCACTAAGCGATCATTTTTCTGATCGCTGTATTAGTGTCGCTGTTCCCGCTAGGTAGCTAATTTTTTTTTAATGCGATTTTTTTTTTACTAAAGACATGCGGCTAAATACATTTTGGCCTATATGTTTGACTAAAATTTAGTTTATTGGTTTTTTATTATAACAAAAAGTAAAAAATATTGATTTTTTTCCAAAAATGTCGCTCTATTTTTGTATATAGCGCAAAAAATAAAAATCGCAGAGGCGATCAAATACCACCAAAAGAAAGCTCTATTTGTGGGAAAAAAAGGACGCAAATTTTGTTTGGGAGCCACGTCGCACGACCGCGCAATTGTCTGTTAAAGCGACGCAGTGCCGAATCGCAAAAACCCCTTGGGTCATTTGCCAGCGTATTGGTCCGGGTCTTAAGTGGTTAACTGACAATTGCGCAGTCGTGCGATGTGGCTCCCAAACAGAATTGACGTCCTTTTTTTCCCCACAAATAGAGCTTTATTTTGGTGGTATTTGATCACCTCTGCGTTTTTTATTTTTTGCGCTATAAACAAAAAAAGAGCGACAATTTAAAAAATATATATATATTTTTTACTTGTTGCTATAATAAATATCCCATTTTTTTTTCTCAGTTAAGGCCGATACGTATTCTGCTACGTATGGAGTGCGGTGATCGGTCCCCGGAGCTGAAGAACGGGGAGAGCCGTGTGTAAACACGGCTTCCCCGTGCTTCACTGTGGCAGCAGCATCGATCGCCTCATCCCTTTTATAGGTGGGATGCGATCGATGACGTCAGACCTGAAAGCCACACCCTCCTACAGTTGTAAACACACAGAGAACAAATAACCCCTACAGAGCCCCCTTGTGGTTAACTCCCAAACTGCAACTGTCATTTCCACAGTAAACAATGCAATTTAAATGCATTTTTTGCTGTGAAAATGACAATTGTCCCAAAAATGTGTCAAAATTGTCAAAAGTGTCCGCCATAATGTCGCAGTCATGAAGAAAATCACTGATCGCCGCCATTAGTAGTAAAAAATAAATAAATAATAAAAATGCAATAAAACTATCCCCTATTTTGTAAACACTATACATTTTGTGCAAACCAACCGATAAACGCTTATTGTGATTTTTTTCACCAAAAATAAGTAGAAGAATACGTATCAGCCTAAACTGAGGACAATTATTTTTTTAGATATTTTTGGGGTATAGTTATTATAGCAAAAAGTAAAAAACAATGCATTTTTTTCAAAATTGTCGCTCTATTTTTGTTTATAGCGCAAAAAATAAAAACCGCAGAGGTGATCAAATACCACCAAAAGAAAGCTCTATTTGTGGGAAAAAAAGGACGCCAATTTTGTTTGGGAGCCACGTCGCACGACCGCGCAATTGTCAGTTAAAGCGACGCAGTGCCAATTTGCAAAAAGGAAGCTGGTCCTTTAGCTGCATTTTGGTCCGGGGCTTAAGTGGTTTTTAAACTCTTCCTTCAAGAAAATCAGAGGGCTCCCTTTCGTGCTATTCAGTCTATCAATCGTAAGCTTCATAGTTTACAACTTGTCGATGTGTGGCACACCCTTAACCCCTTTTTTATTCAGCTGTTCATTCATCCTATAGTCGCATAGACTACAGTTTCGCATCCAGTGTCACCTTAAGTTGGTCGCCTTTAGCAACCATATAATCTCGAATATGGTCTGACCACTTTCCTGCTTGTACATCTTGTTTTACTATTAAGCATTGTGCAATATGACATTTGATTGAGACGCTATTAAACGCTTGCTG
Organism: Rana kukunoris; assembly: GCA_029574335.1. NCBI lineage: Eukaryota > Metazoa > Chordata > Amphibia > Anura > Ranidae > Rana > Rana kukunoris. The sequence goes on along the minus strand of CM056052.1, from coordinate 406,302,435 downwards.
ACTGGCGCCAGTAGATATACAGTACATCGGCAGAATGTCACGGCTGCGCAAAGCAACGTACAGATAGGTTGCTTTGAATTTGCCGCCGTATGGACGCGCGCATGCCCCTGCCGTGAGCTCCATAATTGTGCCCACGAGACCCACGGACTTGATGTCCGCAGGTGTCCCGCGATTATGTCACGCAGCTGCAGAACACGGAGATGCCTGTGTAAACAAGGCATTTCCCTGTTCTGCCTTGTGACAGGACAGTGATCTACTGCCTATCAGCAGTGATCACTGTCGTGTCACTGGTAGTCCAGCTCCTTACAATTTGAATCACTCCCTCCCTAGGACAAACTTAACCCCGTTCTTGCCTTCTAGCGGTTAACCCCTCCCCTGCCAGTGTCATTTACACAGTAATTAGTGCATTTTTATAGCACTAATCGCTGTATAAATGACAATGGTCCCAAAATAGCATCAAAAGTGTCTGATGTGTCCACCATAATGTCGCAGTCACAATAAAAATCGCAGATCGCTGCCATTCCTAATAAAAATAATAATCATAAAAATGCCATAAAACGATCCCCTATTTTGTAGACGCTATAATGTTTGTGAAAAGTAATCAATATATGCTTATCATGATTTTTTTAATGAAAAATATGTAGAAGAATACATCGGCCTAAACTGAGAAAAAAATATTTTTTTATATAATTTTTGGGGATATTTATTGTAGTAAAAAAGGGGGTAAATTCTTCCGGGGCTGAAGTGTTTAAGGCTGCGTACACACGATCAAATCTATCTGCTGGAAACGGTCTGCCCGACCGTCCCAGCAGACTCGATCGTGTGTATGGGCGAGCAGACGGATTTGGCCAGCCGACAGATTTTAAAGCATGCTTTAAAATCTGTCGGCTGGGAATCCGTCCGCCCGATATGTCTGCTGGTTAGTACGCTAACTAACCAGCAGACATATCTTATTGCACATTCGTCGAATGGATTCGACGCATGCGCGGAAGTAATTTACTTCCTGGTGCGGTGACGTGGCGGCGTCAACGTCACCGCCACGTCACCTCCACGTCAGCGCGCTGTCTGCTGACGGGGATTTTGGTTTGATCGTGTGTACAGCGATCAAACCAAAACGGCCAGCAGACAGATTTGTTCAAATCGGTCTGTCCGACCGATTTGAACAAATCTATTTGCTCGTGTGTATGGGGCCTTAGGCCTCATACACACGAGGCAATCTATTTGTTCAAATCGGTCGGACCGACCGATTTGAACAAATCTGTCTGATAGGATTTTGGTTTGCTCGCGTGTACACACGAGCAAACCAAAATCCCCGCCAGCAGACGGCGCGCTGACGTGTCGGTGACGTGGCGGTGACGTTGACGCCGCCACGTCACCGAACCAGGAAGTAAAACACTTCCGCGCATGCGCCGAATCCATTCGGCGGCGGTGCGGGACGACATGTCTGCTGGTAAGTGTACTAACCAGCAGACATATCGGGCGGACGGATTCCCACCCGATAGTTTTCAAAGCATGCTTTGAAATCTGTCGGGTGGCCAAATCCGTCGGCTTGGCCGTACACACGATCGAAATTGTCTGCTGGGATGGTCTAGCAGACCGTTTCCAGCAGACAGATTTGATCGTGTGTACGAGGCCTTAGAGATCCAGTAGTTCAGGCAGAATTAGTGGCAGCCATAGGTGAATTTCAAGAGGTCCACTTACAAGAACTTACCCCTAAACCTTTTCAATCGGAGGCCCTAAAATATATGTTTTGAGAGGCCTATTGATAAAACATGGTACTATAAAATAGAAACCTTACATCAAGATATACAAATTTAGAATTAGCACATTGTGACGAGACCCTTGCGCGCCCAGATCCTGCTCTCCCGACACTCCTCTGCTTCTATTCGATCAGCTTGCAGCTTGCAACATCTGATGGTCCAGTCATCCAAGATTCCGGCATCCAACCTACAGCTATGTGCCGATTGGATCCATGAAGAACACACACCAAACGAGTTGTATATGTGCTCAACCAGAACTCAACTTTATTGAAACGCTCTGCTGGTTATATACAGGTTACAGCTTTCCTCAATCAAAGAACAATGAAATCTCCACCCCCTTTTTCACACACTGGGGTTTCCATCCAGAGACATCTCGGCACCGATGCCTTCAGCATGACTTCACTACCTCAGAAAGAATGACATTCCTGTAGACAATGACATCAGTGAAGTTTAACAGAATATGTTATCTAGCCGGCTTGTCTCCGCATAGAGAGGAGGTCATTACTACATCTGAGAGATCACACTTTTTTTTAGATAATGACATGCTAATCCAATACTCCTGATAATCAAAAGGCTCAAAACAGTGTTATCACACAATAGAAAGGTCTAAGAGCCGACTGAATTAACACCTCTACACACTGGACAATGAATGTCTTTCACAAGCCACTTAGCCTTTCAATAGTCCTCAATAGTCTAATTCAGTTCAATCCCCATCTACAGTAGACAGACACCTCATAATGTCCAAAGGCATCCTGCAATATGTCATATACATAATGTCTCATCTTATGTAATACATGAAGTATGATTTCACGGTCCAGGACATTACTCCCCCTGGGAAATAGTCCAACAGCCGCTGTGGGACCCACACGGGTCAACTCGAGGATGTTGGACAAGTTGTCTTAAGGTTCCAGGACCGTCTACCAGGATACCCCATCCGCCTTCCAGCTTTGAGGCCCTGGCCCATAATCGGATGGCAAGAGGCTCGCATTCAGTCCTCTCCAAAAGCCCCTGTCCCGGCTAGGCCTGTCACACATCTCCCCTTTTGGCAGGAGACTAACACAGTAGGAGCCACCAGGCAGGTTGACTCTGAATTTAGTCAGTAGCTCCAGTCCCCCAATGCCGGTATCCATACAGTACCCCAAATAAATTCTCCCAAACAGAGCATTACTCACCCCGCCAACCTCTGCCTCCCTCAGAGAATACGCCTGCCGCTGGGGAGAAGCCTGGACTGGCCATTCTCCCTGGAGTCCTTTCAGCCGCTGGAGAGAAAACAGGGTGGCCAGGCTCAGTTCATCATGCTGTTGGGGATCTGGGCCAACTGGCCACCATTCCTGGGGTATACCAGTGGAGACTGAAGTCCCCTCCACTGGTGCTAGGTGAAAATCCCCTGGTGCTTGCAAAGCAAAGCCGACATCCTCCTGTCTCAGTGCTGCACCATTTTCTGAGGTTGTGTCAGTGAAGATCGTTCCATCCACTACCACAGGTACCCCCTCTTCTGTTGGGTTGCTGTGAGTGGAGACCACAGTCCCATCCACCGATATCCGCTCAAGCTGTAGTGGGGTGCAGCTGCCAGTAGCATCCTGTCCTGCTGCCAGTGATTCCGCTGGGAGTAGGAGCTTTACCACCTCAGCTCGTTGCTGGGGAGGGGGGCCAACCGCCCTGGCTCCCTGGGACTCCACAGTTGGTCCCGGTGCTGGGCAGAGATGGCTAGCACTCTGTCCTGTTGCCAGCACTTCTGCTGGGGGTGCATAAACCGTAACATCCTCTGAACAGTCCATACATTCTGTAATCTGTGGCTGGGGAGTGATCGCCATCTTCTCACCCTGAGCCTCCGGAACTGCCACAGGGGTGGGGCAGAGGTCTTGATCCCGCTGTCGGGTGCCCAGCGCTTCAGCTGGGGAAGTTCATTGTAACTCCACAAATACTGCTCTTGGTGCTGGGCAGAGCACAGTGAAGTTTGGCCCTGATCCCAGCTCTTCTACTGGAGGCTCATCAGGTTGTTCTTCCTCAGCAGAAAAATCTATTAAATCCCCTGCAGAAACAGGATCATCAAGGTCAGTCAGCACTTGCTGCATCCGCCATAAGACCTCCGGGTCCATAGCTGCAGGGGCAGGTTGGCAAAGCACACTGTTACTCTGCCACATGGACGATTCTTCAGCCAGGATTTCAGCCAGAATTTCAGTGTTGTCAGCTGCTATTTCTTCATAGTCCCAGGCAAAGGGAACATCACCCTGCTGCTGAGCGAAGTCTAGCAGCTGTTTGTAGGCAAATTCCAGCTCATGTTGCCGCTCTCATTCTCTCTCTTGTCGCTCTCGTTCTCTCTCTTGGCGCTTTCGTTCTTTCTGTTGTCGCTCATCCTGCAGCTGAATGTCTCTAATGGCCTCCTGTCTGGCGGTCTCTGATGGGTTAGCACCATATAATGTCAACCGCTGTTGAACTCGCTGCTGGAACAAGTCTTCAACTGACCGGGGTCCTGCATCACCATCCCTCTGATCCATCTCGGCAAGCGCAATGATCAGGGTGGTCTTGTTCTTCCCACCGGTCCCTCCACAGCTCTCAAGCAAGTCTTTTAGCATGGTTCTCCTGCAGGCTGCATAGCTGGTCATTCATGGTGGTGGTTTGGAGTTGTCCCAGTAACTGGAGAGCAAATCCCACCGCTGCCAACCAATGTGACGAGACCCTTGCTCGCCCAGATCCTGCTCTCCCGACACTCCTCTGCTTCTATTCGATCAGCTTGCAGCTTGCAACATCTGATGGTCCAGTCATCCAAGATTCCGGGATCCAACCTACAGCTATGTGCCGATTGGATCCATGAAGAACACACACCAAACGAGTTGTATATGTGCTCAACCAGAACTCAACTTTATTGAAACACTCTGCTGGTTATATACAGGTTACAGCTTTCCTCAATCAAAGAACAATGAAATCTCCACCCCCTTTTTCACACACTGGGGTTTCCATACAGAGACATCTCGGCACCGATGCCTTCAGCATGACTTCACTACCTCAGAAAGAATGACATTCCTGTAGACAATGACATCAGTGAAGTTTAACAGAATATGTTATCTAGCCGGCTTGTCTCCGCATAGAGAGGAGGTCATTACTACATCTGAGAGATCACACTTTTTTTTAGATAATGACATGCTAATCCAATACTCCTGATAATCAAAAGACTCAAAACAGGTCATCTTTAGAGGTGCTTCATCTCTTGAAAATAGGATTGCCCCTGTGTCTCTGATCCCCCAAAAAGCATGAGATCCTTTTTTCAACAACTCACGGGTTGTCAAGTCTGCACCCTAAATAGCTGCAGAGAAAGAAATATGTGCAACTTTGTGTCCACTAGGACAGAGTTTCAAAGTGGAACCATTCATTACATGTTCCTCTGAGGGTGTGGTGTACCTCATCCAATGCCCATGCAGGCTCCAATATATAGGGAGGAACAAAAGGGCCCTTAAGGTGAGACTTACTGAGCACATTGGTAACATCTGACATGGCTTTAATATATATCACCATATATCACCCATTTGTAAATTCATAATTTTGTGTTTTCTGCTTTAGAGGTAGCGCTATTTATATTTTTTTCACATCTTTTTCTTGTATTTATTGTTTACATGGTAATCGCAGCGCTCGGAGTGAATAGACTGTGAATACATTGCAGATCCTTTTCTCTCTTTTTTTTCTGGTATTTTAGCGCAGTTTCTTTCCAATTTGCCCTTTTTCCACTGCTTATCTCCCAACTCTTAAACAGTTAAGCTCTGATCTCTGCATCATCTCTTCGTCAGTACAGCCCTTACCTTTGCACACAATCCTCCCCACCTTCACTGTCCCCATCGGCTCAACTCTCAGCAGCCGCTCTGTGCCATTTTGCCTCTTTCACATTGGCCAGCACCTGTTGAGTGGCCGCAAGATCAACCAGCATGAAGAGTTGGTATCTGGGCACAATGCTGCAGCTCTGCATAGCATACTCTCCCCTGCACCCCATATCACACTGTGAGCTCACATTTGTCCCTCTCCTTGGCAGGCAGGGAGCGTTCTGTGTTACATAGCTGTGTTAAATAGCGGTGCATACAAGGCTACTGCCAGAAGTGGCAGAACGGAGTTCCGCCCTGTTCCAGTTTAAAAAAAGCCATGCCCTTTATAAAAAACAAGGTACTATAGACCTAAAATTGGTGTGAATTATTAAAGTGAGATCTGCTCACTGAGGTAGTATTATTTTTTTAAAACAATATTCTGTAGGTACAGTTTTAATGTTTTTAAGTTATCTTTTTTTTTTGTTAACTTAAAGTGGTAGTAAACCGCTGGGTATGTCATTATGTTAAAATTACCTGAAAATTAAGCCTTCTAGTGCCACACTGTCACAGCTGCAGGCGCTCCCATATTCACCCGGTCTTTCTTCTGGGATCAAGGACTCTGGCTGTGTGACTGGCCGGAGCCGCTATGCGGTCATTCCTGGGCGTGCATGGCAGATCCACCGTTTACAGCACAGGACTCTGAAGGAACAGCCCGGGTGGCTATTTCATCAGAGCGCTTGCACCAGTGATGTCACCAGCTGCATGTACAGTAAATATCTCCTAAATGTTGCACATTTAGGAGATACTGTATATACAATACCTATAGGGAAGCCTTATTATAGGTAAACCTATAGGTAAACGTCAGAGATGGGAGTTTACTCCCACTTTAAAGAAAAGTTAAGTTAGGTATGGACCCACAATGGTTATGGTTTGCTATTAAGTGTACTCTAAAATATGACCATAGACCAGTAGTAAAATTCCTAAAACAATTTATTTTTTTAAATATTTTTAAATCCATCTAACCACTGTTAGTAATGTTATGAATTTTACATACACATGTAATGTAGAAACAATACCATGTAAACTGTAAACTAATATTAATACGTTGAGGTTGATTTACTAAAACTGTAGAGTGCAAAATCTGGGGCATCTCACAGTACAAGAATATTGAAATAGTTTATTCCTGCTCTAGTTCGTTACCCTTCAATACATAAGGTTCACTATCTTTTAACTGCTTTGAGTTGTCTGAAAAGATTGGATATATCTATAGGTAAAGTAGAACATCACTTTAAAGTGTGTGTAAAAATAAATGCAGCTAAAGGAAACTGGAAAAAAAAGAGTAATATTTGTCTCCCATAATCAAATTTTTATTAATCAAAATCAAAATGTGTTTTATCTTTTTATTTCCTTTTCTTTGGGGCTCATATAACTGCAGGACCCCCTTTGCTTGGTTATTCTCTATATAGGGGACATGTCCTAATAGTGACTGGGCAGAGGATGACCACACACACAAAGCATATTCCCCATCTGTATGCACTGCATTTCAGCAGTGTTGACAAAATGGCCCCTACCCACAACAACATAGTTAGACAGACATATGCACATACAATTTGATTTTTTGCCGTAATGTCTAAAAATGTTTTGTTTGTCCTGAAAATGGAAAGCCTTTCTCGTCTTTTCTTGATTTTAATAGTTAAGTTAGACTTCTCTTTTGCACACATGAAAAGACCATTTATATTTATAGGGCCAGATTCAGGTAGATGAGAGTATCTTTCCTCTGGAGTAACGCTTCTCATTTACGTTACTCTGAAGACCCTTTCAGCGCAAGTCCTGTAATTCACATAGCAGTTGCGCGTAAACTTGCGCCAGAGTAACGATAATGCGCTGGCGTAACCCGACGCAAGTGGAAGTGGGTGTGATCATATGTAAATGATGGGCGGAGCCCAGCGCAGAGGCTTACGTTCAGCGCATCATCCACGGAGCATGCGCAGTGAGTGCGGCTCCACTCGCCCCCCTTGTGCGCATGCTCACAACTTCCGTCGGCACCACTTCCTGGGAAACGTCAGCGCAATGCGTTCCGCTGGGCGCTTAAAAGCGCTGGCGGAAACGCCATTCCGGCGCAAAAGTAGTTCCGCTTCCCCCCACCCCAGGGAAGATACTTTTGTGCTGTGATGGCTGCTCCCGCTACCCCCAGAGAGAGGAGGAACCTGAATTTTAATGCCCAGGAGGTCTCAGTGATCATTTCGGCAATGGAGAGGGATAATGAATTTCTCCATGGCAAAAAAAGCCGGAAGACCAGCCGGGAGAGGAAGCAGGGCATCCTGGAGTCGATTGCTGCCAGGGTCAATGTCCTGGGCTACTCCACCCGGACTGCTGGGGACATACAAAAAAAAATTAATGACCTGCGGCGCAAGGTGAGGGACAAGGTGGCCTCCATCAGGAGGTATGAGAGGGGCACAGGTGGTGGTCCCCCATGTCCTATCACCCTAACCGCAGAGGAGGAGGTGGTTGCTCGCTGCCTGGAGAGGGAGCAGGTGGAGGGGGTCGCAGGCTATGACTCCGTGGAGGAAGGCACAAGGACAGGTAAGTGTTTTATAATCCCCTATTTGTTGTTTTGCATTTGGGGGGGGGAGGGTACATGTGCCAAGTGTGTGGGACCACCAACATGTGTCTGCTTTGTGTCATCCACAGATGACGGAGCTGGGCCATCATCTGTCAGCGTGCATTCCACCCCATCCCCCCCACGCCATCGTGTGCCTGAGCCACTGGGTGGTGAAGAGGTTGTGGAGGAGGAGAGTGGCCACACCACACCTGCCGAGGTGGTTGTGGAGGATCCTGCTGTGGCAGAGCAGGACTTTTCATTAGTGTTGTCTGTCTCCTCCCCTTCTCCTGGGCCGTCTGTCGTCCCCTCCCCCATCCTTGGAAGCCCCTCAAGGGCGACTCCTTCCACCCGAGGACATCCATCTTCTGGCCCCAGGAAGGCGACCCAGAAGACCAGGGGGGTGTCTGATGGTATACAGGACCAGTTGGCGAGGGATCACGCCAGGCAGACGGAACAGATGGGGGCCATAGCGGTGCACTTGGAGAAAGTGGCTGACAGCCTGGGCTCCGTTGCCAACCTCAGCAACGCAGTGCAGGATGTCAGCTGCAACTGCGCTGCAGTGGTCACCACTTTGGGGGAGGTGCAGGGGGATATCCAGCACCTTACTGCAGCCGTCCAGGCCAACAGTGCTGCCATCCGGGACCAGGGGAGGCTGAGTCGGCGGGCCCAGCACTACCAGGTCACCCGTCAGCTCCGGATGCAGGCCCAGACCAACTCCTACCTTGGACGGATAGCCAGGGCCTTGGAGGGCACGCAGGCCACACCTGCCAGGAGTGGCCCACCTGGGGATCAGCCACCTCCAGATGCCCCCCCCACCCCCACCCACTCCATCCAGGCAGCTGCGGAGCCAGAGAGGGGCCCCCAGAAGAAGCCCCCGGCATCCCCGATGAGGCCTTTTTTTTTTGTTTGTTTTATATTTTTGATTTGGACATACTCAGGTCATGAGGCCTTTTTTTCTTTTGCTCAGGTTATGAGATTTTGTTTATTTTATTTATCAGGATATGATGATATTAATTTATTTTTGTACTGCACACGGTCAGGAGTGCAGGGGACAGTGTGAATGGTGTGTGAATGTGAGAGGGTGGCACTCCTGACAGTAAGGGGTGTCACCCTCGGCCGTGGTGGTGAAGTTAACCCCACGGCTGTATGAATGACGTGTGAAAGGTGTGTGAATGGACAGTGACATCATTGGGGCCTTGACGCTGGCGTTACTGCTCCCAACTCCTACATGCTGGACTTGGGCTAATCCAATGCGATGTGCATGTGGTGTGTGTGATCTAGGGACATCAGTAGTGTACATGCGTGCACTGTCTGTGTTATTAATGTTTTGGGTTAGTGTCCAAAGATGCCTACGGCGAGGACCCTCCTGACTGCTCTTCCATCAGCAGACTGGGTGTCCTCTGGCAGGTGGGGACTGTGTGGGTCGGGGGTCAGGTCATCACGTATGTCAATATGCAGGCCTTTTTTCATAGCAAAGTTATGTAGTATGCAACATGCAGCGATGATCTGACACACGAAGGTAGGGGAATACAATAGGGTCCCCCCAGACTTATCCAGGCATCGGAAACGGGACTTCAAGAGCCCAAATGTTTGCTCCACCACTGCACGGGTTTTGATGTGTGCTTCATTGTATTTTCTCTCTCCTCTGGTTTGGGGGTTCCGGAAAGGAGTCATTAGATGGGGTCCCAGTGCATATGCAGAGTCACCTGTAAGGTAAAAGACAGGAGAATGTTAGTCATGCATGTGCGATTTCTGTTGTGCATCACGGGAGGGGATAGTCATGCCTGACTCCCATGTCACTCACCAACCAGCCAGCTGTCCCCATACATGTTCTGGTTAAATTCTGCTGGGATGGGGCTCTGATTGTATATGTAGCTGTCATGGCTGGACCCGGGGTGTTTGGCACGGACGTGCCATATGAGGCGTTGGGCATCGGCTATCACCTGTACGTTGATGGAATGCCAATGCTTCCGATTGCGGTATATGTGCTCTGTGGCACTGGGGGGCTGTAGGGCCACATGTGTGCAATCAATGGCCCCCACAGTGCGTGGGAATCTGGCAATGTTGTAGAAATCTGTCATTGCCTTCTGCCGCAGCTCCTCAGTGGTGGGTCTGATGATTTGGTTGGACATGCGTCTGAGGATTGCAGGGACAACCTGGTGCACACATCTGCTCATGGAGGACTGTGACATCCCAGCCACCACTCCACTTGTACGCTGGAATGATCCACTTGCAAGGAAATGGAGTGTTGCCAGTACCTTCACCAGTGGCTGCACTGCTTGTGAGCGGTATGTCTTGCTGGTGATGTCATCCTGCAGGGTTGTGGTTAGTTCAAGTATTGTATCAGGGCTGAATCTGAAGAGGCGATACACCTCCTCCTCCCCCATGCCAAAGAGGTTCATACGAGTGCGGTATATCCTCTCACGTGGCCGCCTTCTTGGTTCCGGGGGACCCATCAGTAGTTCTAGGACCACAATTGCCCCTGGCATGTTGGCACACAGAGGTGTTGTCCTTGCAAGTGGGGGTGCTCAGCTAGCTCCTATCGTCGGTAACGCTGCTGTAGCTGCTCTCCTGCTGACCTGTGACCGTCTGGAGTAAAGATAAAGCAGCCTTTTGTAGAAATAACTTTGCGCCGGACGGACCAGATACGCGCGGCGCATGTAGCCAGCGTATGGTGCTAATCCGTTCGTGAATTGGGAAATCTCCCTCATTTGCATATTTGCAGGGGAAATCAATGGGCGCGACTGATGCGCCCAGCGAAAATAAGCGCTGACGATACTCTGGCGTCGGAACGTTCCGCCGGTCGCAAATGACCCGTTATTGGGCGCATCTAGTTTGGTGGGTACGGGCACATAGAAACGACGGCGCATCATCACAGTTACGCGGCGCATATCCAAATACTCCAGCGCAAGTGTTCGTGAATCTGGCCCATAGTGTGTTCCCTTAAGATCTTTTTTTAGTTTAAAAAAAAAATTGTTTGCTCCCCTAGTTTATTATCTTTTCCTTTTATACACACACTTCTTCATAATAGAACTGATGAATTTCTTCAAACAGGCAAATTACATCTTGATGACTGCTACCATTACCTGAATACATTAGCTCATGCTTATATATTTAATTTTTTTTTGCAATTAAAGTCGAACACGATTTGATGAAAAGTTTAGGACTGAACAAATTAAATACGTTACAATATTGTACAAAGCTATGAATTATTAAATGATTGACATTTTTATTATGAGAGAGGGTTTTTCTTGGGAAACTTGTTCCACCTTTGTCTAAGGCAGCCCATAGACGATTTCATTTTCTTTCCTATCACAGCAGTTGGAATGAAAGAAAAATCGCTAGACTGACAGTGTTGATGGGGAAAGCCTGTCGCAGCGCTATTGTTTTCTGCCAATGGGGGGGCACAGGGAGCCTTCCTGGCAGGGAGAACACAATGATTACCACTAGTGGCTATAGCCATCGGCAGTAATCACATGTAAAAAAAAAAAAATGCCAGGATGGTTGGATTGCATACAGAGTGCAGGAAATAGCTGCTGTAGATCTTGGCTTCCTGACGGAGTCAATTGTCCTGTGGTGGTATTACTTTGAGAGAGTGACACAGTGTCCCCTAAGTAGAAGGAGGAAGTCAATCTTGAGAAGTGTAGATTGGATGCCGGTTTCCATTCATTTTACTAAGTGGGTCAGCCTCATACTTAACCACTTCAGCGCCAGAAGAATTTACCCCCTTCCTGACCAGAGCAATTTTTGCAATTCGGCAGTGCGTTGGTTTAACTGACAATTACGTGGTCGTGCAACATTGCACCCAAACAAAATTTATGTCCTTTTTTTCCCACAAATGGAGCTTTCTTTTGGTGGTATTTGATCACCTCTGCGATTTTTATTGTTTGCGCTATAAACCAAAGAATAGTGACAATTTTGAAAAAAAAAAACTTTTTTTTTATGTTTTGCTATAATAAACAAATATATAAAAACTAATTTTACTGTTAGTGTTTAGTTTAGGCCAATATGTATTCTTCTACATATTTTTGGTAAAAAAATAAAATAAAATAAAAATCGCAATAAGCGTATATTGATTGGTTTGCACAAAAGTTATAGGGCCAGATTCACGTACATCGGCGCATTTTTTGACTGGCGTAGCGCAACTCCTTTACGTTAGACTGCCGCAATGTAGCGGCGCAATCACCGTATTCTCGATTGTTTTGCGCAGAAAATAGCGCCTGTGCAACGTAATTTCAGAGGCGTAAGGCGGAGTAATTTAAATTGTGAAGGACGTGGGCGTGTTACATTGAAATGAGCCGTGACCCCATGCCAATGAAGGGCCGGCTGGCTCGCGAATGCGCACATGAAGCAGACCATGGTCAGCACCTCTGTGCGCATGCTCACAACTCGGGAACGGCGCAATCAGTGAAATTGGAAGTGGACCAGGGAAACTTAGAGAACTACGCAGACAGCATAAATAGACAGACACAAACACACTTTCTTTGCAAAAGTACATCCCTTTGTATCCCTCCCTATACAGCAAGGTGCTTTTGTTCTGTTGTTAGTTGCATTGTGACTTGTCTTTGTTATATTTGTGGACTGTTTGATCTTGAGTTTTGTAGAAGATATTTGAAAGTGTTTTTTGGTGACTGCTTGTGAGACTTTTTGGTTGATAGATTTTTGTTTGTTTGTTTTCTTGCTTGATTTTTCCTGCTTGTTTTTGTGAGTGATTTTTGCTGACTGTTTGGGAGAGAGTTTTTCTATGAGTATGACTGAGAGGAAGAGGAAGTTAAATTTTACTTTGGGGGAGAAACAAATTCTTGCCCGGGCCATTTCCCAATATGGGCGTTTCCTCCACGGCCCGGAGAATGCCAACACCACCCCGGCCAGGAGGCGTGAGATCTTGCAGAACATTACTGACCAGGTGAATGCATCGGGGGGGAGAGACCCGGACACAGTCGGGGATTGAAAAGAAGATCAATGACCTCCGGCGTTTGGTCAGAAAGAAGCTGGCCAAAATGGCAGCCCATGCCAGGGGCACAGGAGGGGGCCCACCATGCCCTGTTCGGCTGACAGCGGAGGAGCGTGCGGTGGCCCACACCTTTCATAGACAACAGGTGGAGGGCCTGCCTGGCTATGACTCCAGTCATGAAGGCGTGATGCCAGGTAAGGTTTTTTTGCCCTATCAGGTGTGTAGCATGTGTGGGGGAGGGGGTGAAAGGGAATATGTGGCAAGTGTGTGGATCCTCCAACCTGTGAATGTTTTGTGTCATCCACAGATGAGCAGGAGGGTGCTGGGCCATCTGGGCCTACCGCACCATCCCAGGGACATCAGCCTGATGAGGACCCCCCCGACAAGGCCGGAGTCCTCGGAGGAGGTTGAAGAGGAGGAGGTTGAGGAGGAGGAGTTTGAGGAGGAGGAGGAGGATGTCATTTCAGCCAGTGGATTGTTGTTTTTGGAGGAGTCTTCCTCTTTGGCTGGCAGCAGCCAGCCCTCCATAAGGGCTAGCCCCTCCCACTCCTCCCCCAACAGGGCTCCTCTCCCAAGGGCCTCCCCTTCTCCCCGGCCACAAGCCTCAGCTGGAGGAAGGAAGTCATCCCAGAAGACCAGGTGGGTGGCCGAGCTTCTGCCCGCCAATCTGAGAAGGGACCAGGCCCTTCAGACCCGCCATCTGGGACAGGTCAGCCAGACCTTGGGGCGGATGGAGGAGAGCATGTTCTCCATAAAGGATACGCTTGGGGACCTGGACTGCCACTCCCGGGCTCTTACAAACTGCCTAAACGCACTGCAGACTACAACAGCAGACGTTGGGCAGGATGTGAGGGCCCTCACCCAGGCTATCCAGGACAACACGGCAACACTAGGTGCTGGCCTGACCGTGGCCTTGGAGGGCATGCCGCCAGGTGGGCAGAGACCAGGGGCTGCTCCTCCTTCCCCAGATTACCTCCCCTCCCCATGAGTCTCCCCTGAGGAGCCGGGGCCGTGGCCGTGGGCGCCTCAGGCGTGGCTCACGCCAACGGCATTAATTTGTTTTTCCCCCTTTTTTTGTGATGTGAATGTTTTTGGAATGTGGGGGTGATATTCCTGCCGGCAAAGGGGTGTCACCCTCAGTTTTGGTGGAGAAGGGTTCCCCAGGACCAGGGAGAAGTGATTCCCAGGTCCGTGTGAATGGTGTATGAATGTACAGTGACATAATTGGAGCCGTGGCGTGGCGTTGCTGCTCACAAGCCCAGCATGGTGGGCTTGTGCTAATCCAATTAGGTGACGATGTGATGTGTCTGTGCTAGGGACCACAGTGGTGTGCATGCATGCATTCTCATTGTCCCATGATTAATGTGTGTGTTTAATGTGCAAAGATGCCTAATGTGAGCTGTCTCCTGGCTGCTCTTCCCTCAGAAGACGGGGTAACCTCGGTTAGGGGGGGGGGGGGATTGTGTGGTTCAGGGGTCAGGTCATCACGTAGGTCAATCTGCAGGCCCTTTCTCACTGCGAAGTTGTGCAGAATTCAACATGCACCAATGATCTGGCACACAAAGTTGGGGGAATACAACAGGGTCCCCCCGGACTTATCCAGGCATGGGAAACATGACTTCAGGAGGCCAAAGGTGCGCTCCACCACTGCACGTGTTTGGGCGTGGGCTTCATTGTATCTTTCCTCTCCTGGGGCTTGGGGGTTCCGGATAGGAGTCATGAGATGGGGTCCCAGTGCGTATGCAGAGTCACCTGTAAGGAAAAACACAGAAGGATGTTAGTCATGCATGTGCCCCTTGTGATGTGTGCATCATGGGGGGGGACAGTCATGCCTGCCACCCATGTCACTCACCAACCAGCCAGCTGTTCCCATACACGTTCTGTTTGAATTCCATTGGGATGGGGCTCTGATTGTATATGTAGCTGTCATGGCTGGATCCGGGGTGTTTGGCACGGACGTGCCATATGAGGCCTTGGGCATCGACTATCACCTGTACGTTAATGGAATGCCATTGCTTCCGATTGCGGTATATGTGCTCTGTCTCATGGGGGGGCTGGAGTGCCACATGTGTGCAATCAATAGCCCCCAAGGTGCGTGTGAATCTGGCAATTTTGTAGAAATTGGCCATGCGTCTGAGGATTGCAGGGACAACCTGGTGCACACATCTGCTCATGGAGGATTGTGACATCCCAGCCACCACTCCAATTGTTCTTTGAAAAGAGCCACTGGCAAGGAAATGGAGTGTTGCCATGACCTTGACCAGTGGCTGCACTGCATGTGAGCGGTGTGTTGGGCTGGTGATGTCCTCCTGCAAGGTTATGGTTAATTCCAGGATGGCATGAGGGGTGAATCTGAAGATGCGATAAACCTCAGAATCACTCATGCCAAAGAGGTCTATGCGTGTGCGGTATATCCTCTCCCGTGCCCTCCTCTGTGCCCTCCTCCTTCTTTGCTCGTCTAAAGTCAGTAGTATAGCTATGAGCGAGGATGTCCCTGGCATGTTGGCATACAGATTGTTGGGCAACACGTGTGACTGCTCTGCTCCTCACTAACGGTGTTGCTTTCTCTGACATGTAGACGAATTGTCTAATTTTAGACCACCTTTTATATGGTCTAATTTTAGACAGGCCGTGCAGCTGTTGCGCACAGCGCGTAGC
Source organism: Rana kukunoris (assembly GCA_029574335.1). Lineage (NCBI taxonomy): Eukaryota > Metazoa > Chordata > Amphibia > Anura > Ranidae > Rana > Rana kukunoris. The sequence continues at coordinate 406,286,670 of CM056052.1, read as the reverse complement.
GTGCGCTGCACCAACGTTCTTTTGTGGATCCCCGTAACTCCCTCATTAGCATATTTGAATAGCAAATCAATGCTGTGTCTAGCGCAGTTTTGCGCGGACAGATGCGCCTGTCTAACAAAAGAAAGTAGATTTCTTGTGTATCTCGTTTTGGGGATGCGGAGTAACGAAACGCATGTGCAAATTTAGACTTATGCCGCGCATCTCCTGTTACGCCGGCGTAATCGCTCTGTGAATCTGGCCCAGAATGTTTATTCTTGTCCTCCAGCATATTTGTTCCTGGTTTATGTATATCCGATTTTTGATACTGCCTTGCTTTTGTTGTGATGTTATGGCCCTTGAGGGCCGGTTGTTCTCTGCATTGAATAAATAAAAAATAAAAAAAAGGAATACAGATAAAAAAAACAATTGAATAGAATAGAAAGAATATAACAATTTCCCAAAATTCAAATAGAATGAATTTGAATAGAATAGAAAATAATAGATTAGAATAGAATAGCAAGATGGTTATATTCATTTTATTCTATTGTTTTTTTTTCTATTGTACTCTATTCTTTACTATTCTATTCAAATTTCAGAAGATGGTTATAATCTTTCTATTTAATTCTATTTTTTTTAATTCTATTCTATTCCTTTCTATTCTATTCTGTACTTTTATGTTCTATCCTATTTTTCACTGTTTTAATCTATTATATTATTTTATTTTCTGTTTTATTCTTTTCTATTCTATTATATGTTTTTCTTTATTTTCTATTCTCTTTGAAACTATATGAATTAATTCAAATCGATCCAAATTTGAATTAAAACATTTGAATTGAATAGAAAATGATTAAACAAAAACAAATTAAATGGATTCAACAAATTTACCTAAACACATTTTTGTAAATAACAGAACAAAATAAATGTTTCTGTTCTGCACATGTCTAGCAGCTGCATGGTAATACTGTAAACCTGGCCACAGGCCTCCAGCACTGGGTTCGTTACTTTCACATTGAGGCGTATTTCAGGCATTTTAGTGCTAAAAATAGTACATAAATAACGCCTGAAATAATCCTGCCCCAGCATTCTCAATGTGAAAGACCAAGATGCGATACACCTCAGAATCACTCATGCCAAAGAGGTCTATACGGGTCTATGCAAGAGGTCTATGCAAGGGCTTTCACACTGAGGCGATGCACTGGCGGGAGGGAAAAAAAACTCCTGCAAGCAGCACCTTTGGAGCAGTAAAGTAGCGGTGTGTATACCGCTCCTTTACCGCTCCTTACCATTGAAATCAATGGGACCCAGCCAATATACTGCAAACCTACTGCTCAGCTAAGGGTAGAGTTGCCTGCAAACATCAGTTCCAAAGGTGCCATATATCATATACAGAACATGTTGGCCCTTTAAAGCAGTGGTTCTCAAACCTGTCCTCAAGTACACCCAACAGACCATATTTGGGGAATTTCTCTTAAATAAATTAGCTGTCCAAAATAGTGAGCCATTGACTCTGATTTAAAGCACTTGTGCAAGATAAAGGAAAACCTACAAAGTAACATAGCCTGTTGTGGGTACTTGAGGACAGGGTTGAGAACCACTGCTATAAGTGATGTTGGCTACAAGTGACAATGAGGAAGCATTCTTCTCAATAGTTTTTACTATGGAAAAAAATCTTTATGCCGCTTACACACGACCGTTATTTATGTCATGGATAAAAAAAAAAGTTTTTCTCGACGTGATTCCTCTCAAGCCTGCCTTGCTTACACACATTCGTGATAAAAAATGCTCGACCAAAGCTTGGTGACATACAATGCGTACGACTGCACTATAAAGGGGCCATTCCATTTGAATGGCGCCACCCTTTGGGCTGATTATGCAAATTTCCATTCTCATAACTTGCTTCTGAGCATGCGCATTTTTTTCCTCGTCATTAAAGCCTACACACGATCGGTTTTTACAACGACGAGAAAAAATAGAGCAGGTTCTAAATTTTTAATAGAAAAAACAGGGGTGCAATCAGCGTAAAAATAAAGACCATATAGGAATATGTAAAGGATATTAATAATAAATTATTATGAAAAATAATAAATTATTGTGGTAAATGTGAAAAAAAACATATAGTTTAGTGTTCTGCTAGCATACCGGTGAACTCAAAAGGACATTCGCAAAATCCAAAATGGTACAGTTAATAAAGAAAAACAGTGCAGCGCAAAACCAACAGTATGTAAAAATATTGTGTGAAAATCAATAGAGCCCAAAGAGATTGGAAATCCAATCAGACACTTCTTAGGATTCTTCACCAAGTGATAGTAAACACACCAAACTTGTGAGCGATCCTTGTGAGTGATCCCTCCACCAATAGAGATGGCTACTTTCACCTCAGCAATAGACCACTGTGTTACCAGATGGTCAGAAGGGCAGGTATGTCAACAAAGTAAACCAGGGAGCAGGATGGTAATTCACTTCCTCATATTTCGGCCATACACATTGACCCGGACAGTTCAGGGCTCAGCTCTGCTCCGTACCCGGGTACCGCTCTGCTCGCTGCTTCTGCTTCTACGCAACATTTGGCTGAGAACAGCGGCAGAAGCAGCGAACAGAGTGGTACCCGGGGACGGAGCAGAGCTGAGCCCTGAACTGTCCGGATCCATGTGTATGGCTGATATATGAGGAAGTATATTACCATCCTGCTCCCTGGTTACCTTTGTTGACATACCTGCCCTTCTGACCATCTGGTAACACAGTGGTCTATTGCTGAGGTGAGAGTAGCCATCTCTACTGGTGGAGGGATCACTCACAAGTTTGGTGTGTTTTACTATCACTTGGTGAAAAATCCTAAGAAGTGTCTGATTGGATTTCCAATCTCTTTGGACTCTATTGATTTTCACACAATATTTTTACATACTGTTGGTTTTGCACTGCACTGTTTTTCTAAATTTTTAATGGCCATTTTTCTCGTTGGAAAAAATGCTCTGGTGCCTACATATGACCGTTTTTCACGACCAATTAAAAAAATGGCATTTTTCTCATCATGAAAAACAGTCGTGTGTACGTGGCATAGGGTAAAGCTTACTGATCAGAATGGTGCCTGTGCAAGTGTTACCACAGTACACAGATGTGAACCTAGACTTAAACACACCCCCAAAACTCACACATACACAAGTTATAGAGACCTAAAGAACACATGTGCACTACAAATATTGTACTGATTAGGGATGAGCCCGATGTTCGAGTCGAACGTATGTTCGACTCAAACATCAGGTGTTTCACCTATTTGCCGAATAGCGAACAATTTGCGGTGTTCGCAACAAATTCGAAAGCTGCGGAACACCCTTTAAAAGTATATGGGAGAGATCAAAAGCACTAATTTTAAAGGCTAATATGCATGGTATTGTATTTAAAAGGGGTTGGGGATCTGGGTCCTGCCCCAGGGAACATGTATCAATGTAAAAAAAGTTTTAAAAACTGCAGTTTTTTGGGGAGAATTGATTTTTAATAATGCTTAACCACTTGCCGACCAGTGCACGACTATACTGTATATGTTGGCACAATAGCATGGCTGGTCAGGTGAACATACCTGTACGTCACCTTTAGGAATGGGCATTGTTGGCGTGTGGGGATACCTGCGATGGGGCTTAACAATACTATTGTTAAGCCCCATACACTTGGTCAGACAATTTTAACAACAAACATAAAAACGATAGTTTTCCGATCGTTCTCAGAAAATTTGTTTGTTTTTAAACTGCATCAGAAAACCATTTTTGGGTTCAGAAGTCTGGCCAACTGATCTCCCTTCAGATGAAAATCCACAGAAAAGTTTATTAGGCTTTACTGTACAAGTGTACTCACTATTCTGCACAAAAGAGAAGCTGCTTTCAGTCACTGAGGCTGGCCATACATGTTCAATTTTCTTGTACAATTTTCTTTTAGATTTACCAAAACCCATATATGAGGTCAAACTAAACAACACTTTCAATTGTATGCAATCAGGCAGGCCCTTGCACTACATAGTTGAAGGTAAATCTAAAGAAAATTGCACAGAAAATTGTATCATGTATGGCCAGCCTAACTCTCTGGCCATTAAAAAAAACATAAACAAAAGATTTGCATTTGAACACGTTTCTTTTGTTATTTTCGTATGTTGATATGACACCTATAACAAAACATTTGCCTTCAGTATTTTGAATACACAGAAAACAGAAAAAGGAATTCATTCAATATACATAATGAAATTCTTTTGTTATAGATGTCATTGAACAATGAACATACAACTGAAAACAAACACAAAACGGATTCAAACAAAATACACAATGCAAACCTCTTGATACAGATTTCATTTTCGTTTTGTTGTTTTTTTCCCGTCGGATCGTTCGTTCGTATTTGCGGTCGTTCGTTATGCGGCTCATCCGTTATCCCGTAGTTTTCGTATTTTGGTGCTTTACCGTTTTCGTATGTACACATAATCCAGCGGGTACGAAAATGAACATTTTCGTACGAAAATAACATTCGTACGAACGGGAATGCACATGTCTGGTAAACAAGCATTTTCCGATTCTTCTTAGTGACAGGACACTGATCATAGCTTCCTGTAATCGGGAGCGGTGATCAGTGTCGTGTCACACACAGCTCATCCCCCCTAGAGTTATAAGCACTTAGTAGGACATACTTAACCCATTCAGCGCCCCTCACTGGTTAACCCCTTCACTGCCAGTGAAATTTTTACAGTAATCAGTGTATTTTTATAGCACTGTTTGCTGTATCAATGACAGTGGTCCCAAAATGGCGTCCGAAGTGTCCGATGTGTCTGCCACAATGTTGCAGTCACAATAAAAATCCCTGATCGCTGCCATTAGTAGTAAAAAAAAATATTAATAAAAATGCCATAAAACTATTCCCTATTTTGTAGACACTATAGCCCGGTTCACAAAGCACTTACTCCGACGTATCTCGAGATACGCCGCGTAAGTGTAAATATGCGCCGTCGTATATATGCACCGTACCCATAGAACTAAGATACGCCAAAAAACTGACTTCATCCGACCAACGTAACTTGCCTACACCAGCGTATAGTGGGCGCATATTTACGCTGGACGAATTTGGAACTCCCATTAATTTTCGATGCAAATATGCAAATTAGGGAAATTAGGGAAATAGGCCGATTCACAAACCTACTTGCGCCAGACACATGTTTCAAGCGATTTGCACAAGGGTTATGTCCGGTGTAATGTTATTCCCCATATATGAGGTGCAACTCATGCAAAGGTATGAACCAGGGAACGAACGCCGTCAAAATTTACGTCGTTTACATAGTTTACATCAGGGGTCTTCAAACTACGGCCCTCCAGATGTTCAGGAACTACAATTCCCATCATGCCTCGTCATGTCTGTGAATGTCAAGAGTTTTGCAATGCCTCATGGGATGTGTAGTTCCCCAGCAGCTGGAGGGCCGTAGTTTGAGGATCCCTGGTTTACGTAGTACGTGAATAGGGCTGGGCGTAGGTTACGTTCACGTCGTAGGCAGTGATTCGACGTATATTAGGCAGTTATTTTGACGTGACTATGAGCATGCGCACTGGAATGCGTCCAAGGTACGACGCATACGCCGTTCGTTTTTAGTACTTGTTTGAAGCTCAGGCCTCCAACTATCAAGCTTGTGCAGAATCATCTGTTACCCATCTGCTGATTGAAGAGAGTCAAGTCTACATTCCAGCTGATTGGACCATTGTTCCTATCAAGGATTTATCCGGGTTTCCGAGATCCTCTTCGGACCATCTTCACCCTGATCCAGACCCATTGGGATCACAAGCCTATATGACCCACTGTTGTACAACAGATGAGTCCACCCCATTTGGTAAGGGTATTTTACCTATTTATGTTTAAAGAGTTTGGAGATCAACTGCAGACAAGTTGTTTAAGGAAAGGAGGACTACTAAAGTTGAAGTTAAACTCACTAACTATGTACTCTGATTGAAGTTTTTGCATCTATAGATTCTAATTAAAGACTAGCTATTACATTTGAAAAAGCAAAAGTTATAGAACTGTGAGTATTATTTTACTATTTTTTTCATTCTATTCCAAAGTTGTTGTACATCCATACCATGTCGAGTTTTTACCTCACGTATGCAGTACATGGAACATGCACAACATTCTGCAGTGCCTACAAGATGTATATATTCCCAATTTAAATTTGATTTAAATATCCTACCGTGAACATAAGTTAATGGAATTCATATCTCATAGTTCTTATAAATAGTAATGAATCAGTCCCATGAATAAATAAAGTAAGCTCTAACCTTTGAAAAAAGGTTCATTGCATTTCCAAGTTAGTTATGACATCTACGAATAGCTCATTAAATATGTTTGAAAGAAGGAATTTGTTTGAATGGTTTGCTGGCCTAAACTGAAAGACATAGTCAAATTGAATGGACATAGAATATAATTGTCATACAATTTGAATATTCCAATGAAGAGCAAACAAAAAAGCTAATTTAAAAGGTATTGCAAACATTTAATTTTAAAGGGTAAAGACTGTGATTTTGTTTGTCGACAGGCGACTCTGTCTTATAATTAGCACAGAGGTGGTCAGTAGTTTTGGGTGAATTTGCTGGGTTAGATTCACAAAGGGTTTGGTAAATCTTATTACGAGTTAAGCAAACCCAAACTTAGAAGTGAATCTCATTAAAGTCTTCGGGGAACAAATATTGTTAAATTCTAGTAATTCTTAGAGCTAATACTGCCTATTAGCCTTAAAAATGTCCAGAATTTGCCACTACTGTCTAGAAAGCCATTGCCAAAGGTGATGTGAAAAAAAAAATCCATACAATAAAAGAGAAATTCTATTCATGGAGCTTTTAGCACAACATTGGAAATATTCAAATCCTTGAAATACCATGCTTGGGGATATGCCTTAAAGTTGAATGTGTTATTTTGGAACAGTATGATTTTCATGGACAATTTTAGTGACAAAATACATTTGGCGGTGGATTTTTTATTGTTTTATAGCTAGCTTGGTTTACATACAACACCAGCAAATTATTTAGATTAATTTCAGTTTGAAAAAAGTATATGTTTTATTGCATAAATTGCGAGACCTCAGATGACACAGCAGTGTAAAATTGCCCAGCAGCAGGAGCTTGAATAGCATGGCTAGGCCTAAATATATTACTGACAAAGAGCACAAGTCAGAGCTTTACTACAAGATTTAAGAGACTTAAAATGATCCAGCAGTGTAAGGCCTCAAACACACGATAGGTTAAACAGGGAACAACGGTCTGATGGACCGTTTTCAGCGGTCAAAACCGATCGTGTGTGGGCCCCATAGGTTATTTAACCATCGGTTAAAAAAAGCCAACTTGCTTTAAATTTAACCAATGGATTCCTAACCGATAGGTCAAAACCGAATTTTAGTAGGCACGACCAACGGTTAAAAATCCACGCATGCTCAGAATCAAGTCGGCGCATGCTTGGAAGCATTGAACTTCATTTTTTTCCAGCACGTCGTTGTGTTTTACGTCACCTCGTTCTGACCCGTTTTTATTTTTTTAACTGATGGTGTGTAGGCGCGATGGACCATCAGTCAGCTTCATTGGTTAACCGATGAAAACGGTCCATCAGACCGTTCTCATCGGATGGACTGATCGTCTGTATGCGGCTTTATACTGGCTAGTAGTGGGACAGTTTTAATTAGGGGTAATAGACCAAAATGTACTAAAGACAAATAATGCAGGCAAGTGTATTACTTCATGAACTAGGAAAGCACTGATAATACAGTAAGGCCGCGTACACACCATCGGGTTAAACCGATGAGAACGGTCCATCAGACCGGTATCATCGGATGGACCGATCGTGTGTACAGGGCTTAATGGAAAATTGCCCAGCAGGGGGTTTAATTTACTAGCGACAAAGAGCACATACAGGGGTTTTACTACACAAATTAAGATATGAGTGTACATTTTGTGTAAATTAGAGTGTATTTAACAGCAGCCAAATATTTTTAACTAGGGATAGTAGGCCTAACATTTTTTATTTCCAACTTTTATCTTATCTAGAGGGATGTGGTAAATGGTGGCAAAATAATGTGAGTTGGTTTTGGTTCACACAATTTTTGCGATTTTTTTTTTTTTTTAAAGGTCATGCAGTGCATTATGGTTTTAAAAATTCTCCCAGGTGAATCAACGCAGAAATTTGCCAGGGCTGTTATTCTCACACCTGCAGGATACAACTTAAACTTGGTAGCCGCCAAACCATATCTCATCCCTAGTGGGTAAATTGTTATTGATAAAGGACCTTCCTTTAAAGCTTGGAGTTCTTAGGATCCATAAAAGAGTGTTATCAATCCATAAAGAGAAAAAAAACGTATAAGAAAATTTTTGAAACAAAGAAATAAGTATTATACAATTACATAATTCTTACGTACATACAAATACATAAGATACTTTGAATTACATTTTTGAATTTTGCATCAGAATGAAACAAATGTATACAAATCATTCAAAAGTGAACTTTGACTTTTGACAACCAGAATAATGATGTTGAGATTAAGCTTATGTAATGTCAATGTAGTTAAAAGACTTTAAGCTCAACTTACTAAGAAGGATTTACTTATTTTAACCAAATTTGCAGTTTTATCTCATGATAACAATCATCTAAAAATAGCAAATATAAATATCACTTAGATATGGCATATTTTGCATGAAATGGACATTTAGATATTTATCATAATTGTTAAATTTATTACAACCACAAATGGCTCTATATCAGGGGTGCCCAACCTTTTGAAGAGCGAGGGCCACTTGAGCAACTTGGTAACCAGTCGAGGGCCGCAATGAGCGGTGCGGGCGGATGACAAGTCACGGCTACTCTATAGGCCCTCCGATCCGCCCAGATGAAACAGGGCAAACTCCCTTCTGTTTTTCGAATTGAAGGTAGGCGGGCGTAAACAGACATCTGTTGCTCTATAGAGGTAAATTGAGGGTCTCATTTGATCGGGCTGATAGTGTAAAAAGGGCCTAAGACTGCTTTAACACTGATGTTCTGTGGTATACTCACACCGCAGGTGCAGCGTAGTGCACCTGTGTCTATCCTTCGGGTTAGCTGAACTATGACATAGACTCTACCTGTGCAAAAGCCGGTGCTGTAGAGGAAGCATCAGCTTATGAGGTTCTACTCCACAGCCGCTTTCTTCTTCTACCACCAGCTTCATTCACAACACCGATGCTGTTATATTGCAGGTCGGCAACCTGCGATCTGGGCTTGCCAACCCACCACTCCAGAGAAGGAGGTCGCGGGCCACATCAGAGGGCTCCGCGGGCCACATTTGGCCCCCGGGCCACTGGTTGGCCACCCCTGCTCTATATCCAGCTCTCCTCATTAGACACCACATTGAAATTCACAGTTATCTACCTGAAACGTGTGGTATTGTGAGAAGTAATAGTTACAGAAAATCATGGGTTTACAGTCAACCCAACCCATTTACAGTTTGCAATTATGATGAACTAATGTTGTTGTTCACCATAATATCAACCAACATCCAATGATGCTACATGACCTCTGATCTTAGGTCAGGGGAAGTGGAATGAGCAGTAATGGAGGTTTTCTTAAGTTCCAGCCTCCTATTATAAAAAGGGCAAGGTTCCCAACAGCTATATTAAAAATGTGCTTAGATAGTTTAAGGAAATCATAGGGAGTGCTGCTGATAAAGTGCATAGAGACAAATGTGTGTATGGCCGGTAGCCAGGCACTGGTGTGTTAAAGTATTACAGGTAAACCCTTTACTATATATCATTTCTAATTATAATATAATTTGGGAGTAGCATAAGAAATTATTTTTACAGGTCAGTCAGTGGTCAGACTTTAATGGAATGGGGGAAGATATGGGGAGGGCTATGGCAGGCAACAAGTAGCTTCTATGTTACAAACAACTATTGGCATTAAGTTACAAAGAAATGCTAAATGCAACAATAATTTAAAGTGTTTTTTTTTTCACCAATGCCACCAATGCTTTGGAGCATGAGGATAACTATGATTTAATTGTAGTTGCTGAATCTTGGCTTCATTATTTACAGCTATACATTTTCCTGGCTAGGCCCTCTTTTGGAGAAACAGGGTAAAATGAAAAGGTAAAATTGTTTGCCTCTATATTAGGCTGCATACACACGACGAGACATGTCCGATGAAAACGGTCCGCGGACCGTTTTCATCGGACATGTCTCCGGGGATCTTTTGGTCTGATGGTGTGTACACACGATCAAACCAAAATCCCTGCAGACAGACAGCGCGGTGATGTGGCGGTGACGTTGACGCCGTGACGTCCACAAACCAGGAAGTAAAATGCTTCCATGCATGCGTCTAACCAGCAGACATGTCCGACGGACAGGTTTCCAGCAGACAAGTTTTAAAGCATGTTTTAAAACTTTTGTCCGCTGGAAACCTGTCTGCTAGGCCGTACACACGATCGGATATGTCCACCGAAACTGGTCTGCGGACCAGTTTCAGCGGACATGTTCGATCGTGTGTACGCGGCCTGAGAAGTGATCTCAAAACGAGTGTTAAAGAGAATCTTGTCGATTGAGAGTGTGATGGTGCTGAAGCATTATTGGGGGATCTGCATATGGGTGTATGCATTTAAAAGGTAATTTTTGGAGTTTGGTACAGGTCACCCATTGTTAATGAGGTAGTGGAGACTCCTTGAACAGATAAAAAGAGCTGTAGGGCTGCAATAGTGATATCATGGGGGTTTTAACAACCCTGAAACTGGCTTGAGTAATGGCAATTCTGAATGAGTAAAAGGGCAGAAATGTATGAACCTATTATAAGACAATCGTATCATTGGGCCAGATTCAGCAAGACTTGCGCTGGAGTAATTCGATATGCGCCGCGTAACTGTGAAGATGCGCCGTCGTTTCTATGTGGCCGTACCCACCAAACTAGATGCGACAGAAAACGGGCCATTTCCGATCGGCTTAACTTTCCGACGCCAGAGTCTCGTCAGCGCATAATTTCGCTTGGCGCATCCGGTCGCGCCTATTGATTTCCCCTGCAAATATGCAAATGAGGGAGATTTCCCGATTAGCGAACGGATTAGCACCATACGCCGGCTACATGCGCCGCGCGTATCTCGTCCGTCCGGCGCAAAGTTATTTCTACAAATAGCTGCTTTATCTTTACTCCAGACGGCCACAGGTCAGCAGGAGAGCAGCTACTGCAGCGTTACCGACGATAAGAGCTAGCTGAGCACCCCCACTTGCAGGACAACACCTCTGTCCATGCTTGTCTGTCAACTTTTACAGCCATGGAGGAAGACATCATAGGTCTCCATAGCCGAGATGACGGCTGACAGCTCCTGGCCTTTAGAGTTCAGCTTTCTCCTGTTTGTTTGCGGGGAACGGGAGCAGCCATCTCAGAACAAAAGTAACTTCACTGCGGGGAGGGGGAACAGGATATACTTTAGTGCCGGAATGGCGCATCTACGGGCGCATTTAAACGCCCAACGGAACGCAGTGCGCTGAAGTTTCCCGTGAAGTGGTGCCGACGGAAGTTGTGAGCATGCGCACAAGGGGGCCGAGTGAAGCCTCACTAACTGCGCATGCTCCGTGGATGATGCGCTGAACGTAAGCCTCTGCGCTGGGCTCCTCCCATCATTTACATATGATCACACCCACTTCCACTTGCGTCGGGTTACGCCAGCGCATTATCGTTACTCTGGCGCAAGTTTACACGCAACTGCTATGTGAATAACAGTACTTGCGCTGAAAGGGTCGTCAGAGTAACGTAAATGAGAAGCGTTACTCCAGAGCAAAGATGCTCCCATCTACCTGAATCTGGCCCATACAGTTTATAGAAGCCCCAACTAAAAAAATGATACTCTGTTTGATCTAACAATCTTATGTCTGTGTTCATACAAAAGAACATCTTGGTAGCAAGGTGTCAGAGAACCAACCGTGGAAGAACTATCAGACCTGTAATGCACGGGCCAACGAGCACAATGCGCATGCACGCACAGACGTGCACACGCACACACACGCGCGCAAGTACACGCAACAACTCTGTGAATTCCTTGTTCTCTACCGCGCACGCGCGTGCACCAGTACGCACGCACTGCGGGCGGGACTCCTGGTGTCAGTGCCTTATTTAAGATTTGCTGCAGCAGTGACCAACTGCTGCATGATCTTCAGCCCTTGATGTGATCCTGAGTTCCTTGTTCCTGTTCCCTGGTGTTCCTGTTGACGACTCGGCTTGCCTGACCAGACCTCTCCGTGCATGACCCTTGGCTTGTCTCTCGGCTTATCGTTTTGTCCTGTCCCGGTCTGCTTGTTCCAGTATATGACCTCAGCTTGCCTTCTGACCTGTTCCAGTCACTTCCTGCTTCCTGTGTATGACTACCGGTTTGGCTCCTGACTCCGCCCCTGGGTTTTCCTGCCAGTCTACTTCTTCTGGTACTTCCGTGGTACCCCTGCCCGACTACGTATCCTGGCATACAGCTGATATCCAACATCACTCAGCAAGTCGCAGCTGACAACCCTTGCATCTTTGGGCCGAGCACCCCCTCTGTCACCTCCAGGGGGCGTTCTGCACTCGGTCATACAGGAAGCCCTCTCAGCACTTTGGCCTCTGGTAAAGTATGTGACACAGGGACTATATAGCATTATTTCATTTAATATAAGCTGCAACCAACAAGCACACAATGGAAACATAAAAAACACAGGATTTTAAGAGAGCAAAGTTTCCAAAGCTGATGGCTGCTCTTTATCATTTAGATTAGTAGGGAATATTGTAATTGAAAAACACAGAACAGAAATGGGAATGTTCAAACTGACCATATACAATCACACTGCATAATATATTTCCATGAGTACTATTTTTAAAGGGCTAAACATTTGGGATGCACCAATGCATATTTTACCTCAGGTACTCGCCAATACCAATTGCCAATAACTATCGCCTAGGAAGAGGGGTGGTTTGGGAGGTGAGGGTAATTGAGGGTGGGGAGAAATAGGGATTGTGGGGTGGGAGGGTTGGGATGGAAAAGGCTGTGGTCTCTGGGGGGAAAAGGATGGGAAAAGGAGGGTTATTGGGAAACATGGGGGCAGGGTGACAGCTGGTAGAGGGAAGTGACTGCAGGCATGGTACAGGAGACAGTCAGAGACTGCAGTGATGGTACAGGAGACTGTCAGGGACTACAGAACTTGTACAGGAGACAGTCGGGGACTGCAGGCATGGTGCAGGAGATAGTCAGGGACTACAGGCATGGTGCAGGAGGCAGTCAGGGACTGCAATAATGGTGCAGGATACAGTCAGGGACTGCAGGCATAGAGCAGGAGACAGTCAGGGACTGCAGGTATGGTACAGGATACATTCAGGGACTGCAGGCATGGTACAGGAGACAGTTAACAACTGCAGGCAGGGTACAGGTGTCTCATGGGAGAGGAGAGGAGCACCAGATTTGTTTGGCTGCTTCTGCTTGGCACACACGCACAATCGCACATTATGATGACTTTAAGTCGTCATCATCATGTGCGATTGTGCGTGTGCGCCAGGCCCAAGCAGAAACAAGCAGCCACTTAAATATAGTGCTAAATATGGATTATATAAATATGCATAGCAGCCATAGATATCATAAATAAAGTGTAATAAAGTGATTTGTGCAACAGCCTGTCAGTTACCTTGCTTTTTTTCTCCTGTACCAGGAAGTCATTGTGGGGGCTATGTTAGTGTGGGGGGCGGCTGCGAGAGCCGAGAAGTCACTGCAGGAGGACGGGGCTGGAATCCGGTCCTGCCCACACGACGTCACTTCCGATAGTGGGTTTTGGTATCGGAGCATTTTCGCGAGTACCGATACTCGTGAAAATGGCTAGTATCGGCGCCGATACCAATACCATAGGTGCACCCCTACTAAAAATAGAACCTACATGACTCACACCCAAAATGAAAAAGCTATAAATAAGGAGCAAGCATTTAAAAGATAGGACAATAAAGAAACACTATCAACCTTTAAAAATTACAAAGAACATAATAAAACAACCCTCAAAATTTCCACTCACCTGCTCACATTAGGCAAGTGGAAATAAGGAGCAAAGAGCTACATTGGGGGGGGGGCACTGCTGGAACTAGATCAGCTGTACAGCTCCCCCCCCCCCGACTGGGAAGCCACTGCTCTGCATGAATCTGACTGTCAGATGAGCTCTGTTTTTCTTGATGTATCTCTATGGCAGTGGTGCTGCTTCAGGGGCTTCAAGGAGTGCAATTCCCACCCCCCCCCCCCCCACACACACACACACGCTAAATTAGGCTGTTGGCCAGTAGAGAGCTGAGAGATTTCTCCTTTCCGGAAGTGTCTGTGAGACAGGAGAAGCTGTACGTAAATGTAGGGGTGGCTGGCTGTACCAGGGTTTGCTTGGTGTGGTTATTAGATTCTCACATTACGCAGTTCCCACCTGCACTGCTGCACAAATGGGAGAGAAGGGAGGCTGGATCTGCTCTGCCTTCTCGTGCCCCTGTGCCCGCCCACAGTTAATGGAGTCTGTGATATGCTTGTAAAGAAGTTGTGTGAAAAATGTTAAAACAGCAGCTGGAAGCTAGATCGTGAATGTTATGCTTCTGAGTGATGAGCCTCCGGGGACCATCAAAGTGTAATGCCCCGTACACATGATAATTTTTCGGCATGAAAAAAACGGAAAATTGTATCATACTTACCAGTAATTTTCCTTTCCTGGTGCCTATCCATGGCAGCATACCTGTGATAGAGCTCCGCCTCGACTCCTCCTTCAGGGCTAGTGAATATCATAAATTAAAAGGCATAGCCTCTCCCCCAACATTCTCCGTAATATAGAATACCGAGGGTGGGAGCGTATGCTGCCATGGATAGGCACCAGGAAAGGAAAATTACTGGTAAGTATGATACAATTTTCAGTTTTCCTGGTGCCTCCATGGCAGCATACCTGTGATAAATAACTAGCTGACATGGGTGGGATAATAAATGTTTAATTAGAAGAGGACATAGCAGCCTGAACTGCCCTTCTTCCGAACTCAACAGTTGTGAGAGCTCCTGGACCAATATGGTAGTGTTTGAGGAACATATGGTGAGAAGACCAGGTGGCGGCCCTACGCACCGTCTCCAACAAACCATTAGTCCTTGCTGCCCAGGAAGCTGAGACTACCCTTGTAGAATGAACATTCACTCAGGATGGAGGATATTCTTCATCCTGTAGGCCTTCTAGATTAATTTCACAACCCAAGCTGCCAGAGTTCTGATGGTAGCTTCTTTGCCCCTGTATTTACTGAACGGTACAATAAAATGTCTCTCAGGGGTCAATGGCTTCTAGGTAGGCCCTGAGCACTCTGGATACATCCAGCTCACGACGAGACTCTAAACCTGTGTCTGTAAATACTTGTAGTGCTCAGGGTTCCAACAGGTGGCTTGAAGTAGCGACCTTAGGTGTGAACCCTCGAAGAGGGCGAAGTTCCACCCTGTCGGGGAAAAAAGATGTGGCCGACACCTATCCCTAAGGAGTGAAGTTCCGAGATTCTTCTGCCAGATGTAATGGCTAGCAGGAAAGCTGTCTTTAGTGTCAGGTTCCATATTGCTACTTGTTCCACTGGAGGAAAGGAAAGGTCAGATAGAACTCAAAAGACCAGGGACAGATCCCACTTAGGAAATGATCGTCTGACAGGAGGACGAATCTTCAATCCTCCTCTGAGGAAAGTGACTACCAAAGGATCCTCTGCCCATCTCTTATTTGTTGCGGCAGAGATTGCTGCTACCTGCACTTTGAGGGAGCTCAGACCAAGCCCCAGATCAAGTCCTGTCTGAAGGAAACCTAGAATATTGGACGTAGAGGGAAGGATTGGATCAAATCCATCTCTGGTAGCAAATGACAAGAACTTGTCCCAGATTTTTGAATATATGGCATAAGTTGCAGGCTCTGGCTTTTAGAAGGGTTGTTAGGACTCCTGGGGAACACCCTAGGGCCTCAAACCTTCGCCTCTCAACCTCCAGATTCGAAGATTCAACTTCTGAGGGTTTGGATGAACTAGACTGCCCTGCGACAGAAGTTGAGGGAAAGGAGGGATCCTGATTGGAGATTTCACACTGAGGCGCATTGCTAGAGGGAACCGGGGTTTCTTTGGCTAATACGGAAGTACTGCCACCACCTGGACTGACTCCCTGAGGAGCCTCAGGGGGAATTTTAATATTAATGGCCTGGGAGGAAAGGCATGTGCCGAGATGAACCTCCAGGAGCATGACAGGGCATCCATTGCCTCGGCTTGTGGATACGGCATCCAAGAGAAGAATCTGTCTAGCTTGGCATTCTTCGGGAGACAAACAAGTCTACCTGAGGGGGATCCCAAATGCTGGCTATTTGTTTGAAGACGAGGGGGTGGAGAGCCCACTCGTCGTCCAGGAAGTTTCTGGACAATGTGTCTGCTTCTGTGTTCAACCTGCCTGGTAGATACATTGCTCTGGGGTCCAGGAGGTTCTTCTCTGCCCAGAGCATGATCAGCGCCACCTCCTTGAGGAACGACCTGCTGCGAGTGCCTCCTTGCTTCTGCAGATAAGCGACAGCTGCCATGTCGTCTAGGCATAGAAGTATTCTCTGGCCTTTGATTTGGGATGCCAAAGAAGTTAGTGCTAAGAAGGCTGCTCTAATCTCCAAGATGTTGGATACCACTCCCTGGGTAGAACATGACCATCTACCCTCTATTCTGGTTTCCCCGCAATGCGCTTCCCAGCCCTGACCGCTTGCATCGGACATAAATGTGATCCAAAAATGGGGACCCAGGTGATGAGGTTTGGAGAGGTTTTCTGGAACTGTCCACCAGTGAAGACTCCTGTGCATTACTCCCGTCAGCAGTATCGTCTGAGATAGCCGTTTCTTCCACTGCGCCAAAAAACCTGTCAAGAACTACCTCAGGTGCCAATGGGACCAAGAAACCATGGGTATACAGAAGACATGTGCAAATGAGGCTCAGGCATTCTAAAGCCATCAGATATGGGCTCCGGATGACCTTGATCATTCTCTGGGTGACAATCCTTGCCTCTGGCGGTGGTAATGACACTGTCCCCTCCTGAGTGTTTAACATTGCACCCAGGTAGTTCACCTGCTGTGTGGGTGCTAGTTGACTCTTTTCAGAATTTATTAGCCACCCTAGCTCTTTTTAGGGTCTGTAGAAGAATTTCCGGTGACATACCAACTGATCAGGATTGCTTGCTAGGAGAAAGATGTCGTCCAAGTAGTGGTATATCCTCAAGCCCCTCTCCCGCAGGGGAACCAGAGCGGATATTAGTATCTTGGTGAACACCCTGGGAGAAGTGCACAGACCGAAAAGGTAGGGCTTGAAACTGTATGTGGGTCCATCCCACTGCAAATCTCAGATATTTTTGAATTGCAGGTAGAATTAGAGCGTGTAGGTAGGCATCCTGCCGATTGACTGAAATCATCCAATCTGATGGCTGGACTGCCTGAAAAATCGTCTGCAGGGACTCCATTCCGAAGCTTTTGGGGGCATATATACGGGCTGAGCCTCTGAAGGTCTGTCATATGTCCTCTTTGGGACCAGAAATAGGGTGGAGTAGAATCCTGCGAAGTGCCCTGCCAGGGGAACCAGAACAGCCGCCCCCTGAAGCTGGAGTGACGTTAGGAAGTTTTACGGAGCTTGAGCCTTCGGCAGAGAGGATGGAACCTCTGTTCCTTTGAAAAAATACTGAGGTGGGGTTTGGGGATGAGAGAAATTCCAGAGGTGCCCCAATTGAATTGTTGACAGAACCCAGGGGTCCTGACAGCATGTGGCCCAGACTGGGACAAAGAAGCTTAGCCTGGCTCCCATCGGGAGTGCCTGGGCTACTCTGGCATCAAAGACTGCTTCTGCTCCTGTGGAGCGGGAAAGGTCCTTCATCCTCCTGTTCAAAAAAGAATGTATGAGTACCTTTCCAAAGTCTTTGTTGTCTCTGGGCTGTCTTGACTGCCCAAAAAATCCCTTGAATTTGTCTGGCGGAACCTAGAGGAACCGCCTTCTGTCCTTGGGAAGCATACCAGACTTCCCTCCTGACAGCCTGGAGATAGCTTTATCCGTTTTGTCTCTGAATAGTGCTTTCCTATTGAATGGGATTTTGCACCAATTTTGTTTGGAGGATAAGTCAGCCGTCCAATCTTTCAGCCAGAAGGCCCTCTTCACCATTACTGAATGCAACATGGATCTTGCAGAGCACCTGATCATATCAATGGCTGCTACCCTGACAGAGTCTCCCGACAATCTAAGCTCTTCCAAGGCTTTAATTATATCCTCCTTGGGGACATCCTGACGCAAAGCCTTCTCAATATTATCTGTCCAAGATCTTATGGCATTTGATACCGATGTGAGGGTGATAGCTGGCTTACAGGCTGCTCCCGGGGCTAAGTAGCTCCTCTTCAGCTCCAGGTCGGTTCGCATGTCTCAAGGGTCTCTGAAGGAAGTGGAATCCTCCATGGGTAAAGTTCTTTTTTTTTTTTTGCGAGTCGCACCACCGATGCATCTACCACTGGCATGGAGTTTAGCGACTACCTTCCCGAATTTGTTAAGGGGTATAGTTTATTGAACCGGCCCCATGAAAGTCTTTTTGACCATTCATTCTGAATGACCTGACAAATGTGGTCACCCTAATCTCGCCCATCAACGAGAAGAAAACCTGCTTCCTTTTGAGGAATGGGAAGCAACTCGTAGACTCTTGGAGAGGCTCTTCTGCATCTTTTCTGGTGATTGCAGTTTGACTGCCTGGATGAACGGCTTTACCAAAGAGAGACTGAAGCCAGAAAGTTCTGACTGCTCTAAAGAGTCCTCTGAGGAATTTTCAGGTGATCAATCTCTAGCTGGTCGGCCTGACAGTGGCAGAGGTGTACCGACTGAAGGACCAGGGAGATTAGGTTCTGTATTCTGAACCTGGGATATCTGCTGAACTGGTTGAGCGGGGACCAAAGTCACAAGCTCAGAGAAGGAGACCTTCATTGTTCACTTGAGCAGATCCACAGCGTGCTGATTTTCTAGCTCGCGGTTGGACGCATAGTCCATAAAACAATCCTTACAGACCACTCTGTCTGGTAGTGGTGTGGCCCCGCCTGTCCAGCATTTCTTCTTTGTATAGATCCTAGGAGAGGGGGAAGGATCTTGTCCTCTGGATATTGACCTCTCTGATCTATGACGTGAAGAATGGGACCTGGGACCAGTGGCATGAAGTGCGGTCTGAGCTGTCATCATAGGTGTGGTGTGTAATACTGCGCTGCTATAAAGTGGATAAATAAGGCTGCTAAACACGGCTACTGAAAATTAGGAGCAAAAAACAAACTGTGGAACAGGTAGTGTAGCGCTCAGAAATAAACAAAATATGACAATGAAGTCAATATTGCATACATATAAATGATAAATAATACACATGGAATGGTGATCAGTGCATTGAAACAAAAAAGTCCAACGTGAACCTCATAATAAACGAAAACCATAAAGTTAAAAAAAAGAGGTGTTCTTGAATTCCAGTGACAGAAATAAAGAAGGCGTGGACTCTAAGAAAATTAAATTTCAAGAGTCAATCGGGCTTAGTAAGTGCTCAGATCCTGATGCAGGGTGTCTTCAAAAGAGGGGATCAAACAGATGGCTATGATGCGGAATCCAGTGGCCACGAGACTAGCTGTAAATCTCTCGTTCACGGAATACAGAGATGGTCGTCCGTGTCAAAGATGACATGTATATATGGAAAGGAGAAGAGGGGACGCCATAGTGTAACACCGTAAAATCAATATGAAAATTTATTAAAATTGCACTTACATGTTAAATGAAAATACAGCGCATATCAAATGGAATGGTGGCAACGATGGAGTCATCCCCATGTCAAGTTTTATTTCTGTCACTGGAATTCAAGAACACCTCTTGTTTTGAACTTTATGGTTTTCATTTATTATGAGGTTCACATTGGACTTTTTTGTTTCAATTCACTGATCACCATTCCATGTGTATTATTTATCATTTATATGCATGCAATATTGACTTCATTGTCATATTTTGTTTATTTCTGAGCGCTACACTACCTTTTCCACACTGAGCTGTCATCATCACAGTGTCTTGAAGATTTTCTGGACCTCTTGGAGTGGGCAGGGCCACAATGTAAGGAACTTACATTAGACCAGTGAGCGCACTTTTTTTTTTTTTCAATAAAGGAGTGTGAGGATCTTTGTTGCAAGATAAATGACTAATAGCGGAGTTAGGCAGAAGGATCAGCTGCGGAAATTTAGTAAGAAAGGGGAAAAAAGGAACTATGGAGCTTTTGTCACTTTTTTTTTTTTTAAATCCCCATTTTTTTGAGAATAAAAATAAAAGGTACCTACCACAGAGCAGTGTCAGTGAAACCTAGCAGGGCACAGCTGAGGAGACTCTGGCAGCTAACCCTGAATCTGAACTTAATTAGGCTCAGGTGGATGGGCTGATCCCATAACCACCATTGTGAATTGATTCTGGAAGAAAAGGGCAAATCTGGCCCTTTTTCCATAATCCGGAGAGCCGTGATGTCGAGTGATATACAAAACAAAAGCTGTAGCCCACTGCTAAATTCGGGGGAAACAAACAACAACTGCAAGCCTGTCAGGATAAAAAGGCACCTGCCCCATCAAACTGACTGGACTTAAAGGGAGCATCACAAAAAAGACAACAAGCACACTTTTTTTTTTTTTTTAAAGGAGACAGGCAAGTAAAAGGAAGGAAGGGATGGGAGAGGGGAGAGACAAAAAACAATATATGCCTAAAAATAAAATGGAAACCACCAGCCTGGAAAGATGTGAGCTGATCCTTTTGCGGCTCCACTGCATTCATCATGGATGTGATATCAGACTTCATTCCATAAAGGAAACACTGCGAGATGACCCCACCAGATCCACAGAGGGGTTCCCCGCTTTCTTAACGCTTTGAGCGGCCCAAGACGAGGACTTCGCACGGGAAAGGCTAAACCCGGCGGATGCTGCCGACTGCAGAGGTATGGACATACTGCTACTCTTCACCAGCACAAGAAGGTATGAGGGAAGAAAAGAGAATGTTGGGGGAGGGGCTATGCCTTTTAATTTATGCTTTTCACTAGCCCTGAAGGAGGAGTCGAGGCGGAGCTCTATCACAGGTATGCTGCCATGGAGGCACCAGGAAAAAAGTTTATTTTTCAGCTTATAGAAAAAACAAAGTTTTTCCAACTTCATCATTAAAACGACGTTGCCCACACACCATCGTTTAAAAAAAATGCTCTAGCAAAGCGCTGTGACATACAACACGTACGACGGCACTATACAGGGGAAGTTCCATGCGGATGACGCCACCCTTGGGGCTGCTTTAGCTGATTCCGTGTAAGTAAAAGACGATTCGCACTTTTCTGTCTGTTACAGCGTGATGAATGTGCTTACTCCATTATGAACGGTAGTTTTATCCGAAAGAGTGCTCCCGTCTCATAACTTGCTTCTGAGCATGCGCAGGTTTTTAACGTCGTTTTTAGCCAACACACGATCATTTTTTACAACCCGAAAAATGACTTTTTTTAAAACGTTGTTAAAAAATGCAGCATGGTCGAAAAAATTTTTTTTAGTTTTTAAGAAGCCAAAAAATTATGTGAAGCCCACACACGATCATTTAATTTTTTTTTTTTTAAAAACAACGTTTTTTTAAAGCCGAAAAAAGATCGTGTGTACTCGGCATGAGTACTGTGATCAAACTCTCCTACCTCTTTGCTCTCCTTCAAATTACTTTATTTTCAGCAGTAGCTGTTATAACTGCAGCCATAACAATTTTTAGAATTGTGTCATCAGCCTGGTAGGTAGGTCTTTGTGCTTTTAAAGTGTAGTAAACTTGCATGGCATGTTAAAAAAAAAAAAACCTGCAGGGTAATGTCATAATGTGCTTGTTGTGTACATCACACCTTAGAATGAAGCCCTCCAGCTGCGTGCTCTCACTGGCTGAGCTGTGATGACAAAAGTTACGGGCACAAGATGGAGCTCTGAAGGTAAAGCAAAGGTATGTCATTCCTTAAGGCCTCGTACACACGAGTAAATCTGTCTGCTGGAAACGGTCTGCTAGACCGTTTCAGCAGACAGATTTGATCGTGTGTACGGGCAAACAGACGGATTTGGCCACCCGACAGATTTCAAAGCATGCTTTGAAATCTGTCGGCTGGGAACCCGTCAGCCCGACATGTCTGCTGGTTAGTATGCTAACCAGCAGACATGTCTTCTTGCACACGCGCCGAATGATTTCGACGCATGCGCAGAAGTGTTTTACTTCCCGGTGCGGTGATGTGGCGGCGTCAACGTCACCGCCACGTCACCGACACGTCAGCGCGCTGTCTGCTGGCGGGGATTTTGGTTTGCTCGTGTGTACACGCGAGCAAACCAAAATCCAAGCAGACAGATCTGTTCAAATCGGTCGGTCCGACCGATTTGAACAGATAGATTGCCTCGTGTGTACGAGGCCTTAGAGCGCATGCACTGGTGACATCTCTGGCTACACGCTGTGTAAAAATCTCCTAAACAGTGTGGGCTAGATTCAGGATGGAGAGCGTATCTTTGTGCAGGCGTAGCATATCCAATTAAAGGGGTTGTAAAGACAAAAATATTTTCCTCTTAAAGTAAAGTCTGACAGTAGCTGATAAAGTAAAAAAGAATGTTTTGCATTATAACTAGTGTTGCTCACGAATATTCGCATTGCGAATATTCGCTACGAATATTGCATATTCGAGTATTCGCGAATATCTCGAATATCGCAGCGAATATTCGCTATTTCGAATATTCATATTTTTCAAATTTCGCAAATGGCAATAGTGAAATTTCGCAATAGCGAAAATTCGCAATTTTTTTTTTTTTTTATAAAATATCACGAATATTCGATATTTTCGAATATTCGCGACCGCATATGTGAAATTTCGCTTTTTTTTTTTATAAAATATACCGAATATTCGTAAATATCGAATATTCGTGATATTTTATAAAAAAAAAAAAAAAAACGCGAAATTTCGCATTAGCGAAAATTCGCATTAGCGAAAATTCGCATTGGCGAAAATTCGCAATTTTTTTTTTTTTTTTTTAATATCACGAATATTCGATATTAACGAATATTCGCGAATATTCTTCGAAATATTCGCGAAATATGGCGAAATCGAATATGGCGTATTCCGCTCATCACTAATTATAACTAGTTTGATACCTGTTAAAATCAAGCTGTTTTATTCACCTCCGTCACTCCTGAATCGTTATTCTCACTGACTTCCTGGTTTGCAGTGCGCAATTATTGTCGCTACATCATGGCCTAATGGGAACTACAGTTCCCATTAGGCTTAGCCTCCATGCCTGTGAGGGATAAGAGAGCATCTTCACGCATGGCTGTGGTCATAGGAAGGGGGTGAGCACATTCTGCTTTCCACCATGGAAAACAGCTCAGATGCTGGTGGAAAGCAAGAAGAGGAGAGACAGGAAAGGGCATTTTCAAACCTAGATTACTGTATTTTGGAGGTCAAAAGGAAAAACGAGGTAAGTGATATTTAAATGATCTAGCTTACAGCAATCAATTGAGCTAATAAAAAACGAATCTTTAGTGTTGCTTTAACCCTACGCCTCCGCAACTTTTACAGGCAAGTGCTGTATTCACAAAGCACTTGCTCCGTAAGTTTGCGGCGGCGTAGCGTAAATGGACCGGCATATCCCTGCATAATTCAAATAGGGCAGGTAGGGGGCGTGTTGTATGTAAACTAATTTGCATGCGCTGACCGTGAACGTATCCCAGTGCGCATGCTCCAAATCACTTTGCAAATAGTCAATAAAAACTACGTGAACGTAACTTACGCCCAGCCCCATTCTGAATCGACTTACGCAAACGACGTACAATACGACGCTGTCCCGACGTCCATACTTAACATTGACTGCGCCTCACTATAGCAGGGGTAACTTTATGCCGGGCGTAACTCTAACGTAAATTACGCAAATAGATACGCCGGCCGCAACTACATTCGTGAATCGGCGTATCTAGCTCATTTGCATATTCAACGCGTAAATCGACGGAAACGCCACCTAGTGGCCAGCGTAAATATACAACTTAGATACGACGGCGTAAGTAAGTTACACCAGTCAGATCTAACACAAATCTATGCGTAACTGATTCTAATCTGGAGATACGCCGTCGTAAATCCTTGCTGAATCTAGCCCTGTATGTTTAGGAGATATTCACTGTGCCTACAGTGAAGGTAGGTAGGTACAAGTCCAAAAAAGATGTTTACCACTGCTTTGAGTGGGTTCACATTAATTTTCTATGGCTTGGCCGCATTGCTGGTGTATCTGTAGTTTTCCTGCATTTTAGATGCAGTCCCTTAGCCTTGTATTAGGTTGCACTTTCTTTTTTTTTTTTTTTCTTCAAGTGTACATAGTCCTGTATGCAGGCCCGGATTTCCCACAAGGCCACCAAGACCAGGCCTCGGGGCGGCAGTGGCATGGAGTCCCCCGACGGCCGTAACATACAGTTGAGAGCGGTAAGTTTCTGTGTGGGAGAATTGAGTGGAGGAATCCGCTCGCTCCGATTGTGTGTACGGGCTAGCGGACAGGTTTGTCCATCGGACAAATTTCAAAACATGCTTTGAAATTTGTCCGCTACAAACCTGTCCGTCGAATTTGTCCGCTGGTTAGTACACTAACCAGCGGACAGAACTGTCCATGCATGCGTCGAATGAATTTGACGCATGCACGGAAAGATTTCACTTCCTCGTTTGGTGACGTGGCGGCGTCAACGTCACCGCCACGTCACCGCGTTCCCTGGCCGAGGGGATTTTCATCCAATGGTGTGTACACACCATCGGACGAAAATCCGGAGGAGACATGTCCGCTGGAAACGGTCCGTCGGACATGTTTCAGCAGACATGTCCCTCCGTGTGTACGCGGCCTGACAGTGACATTTCATTCGATAATTTAGCAGGGCGTGTTTAGGGGCAGAATACGAGACGGGGCACAGTATGGGTTGGGTGGGGCAACTGGCGGCAAGTAACTCTTAAGGCCTGGCTAGTAGCTTAGGACTTGAAATTTTGAGCTCTGTAATAAAATACAGTAAAATCTTGGATTGCAAGCATAATTCATTCCGGAAGCATGCTTGTAATCCAAAGCATGAATTTCCCCATAAGAAATAATAGAAACTCAAATGATTTGTTCCACAACCATTTATTCATAGGTCCTTCAGTTTATAGTCCAAATAAAAATATTATAGCAATGCGATAGGTTGTATACCCATAAAATGTCCATCCACAAATGGAAGCCTTCACAAGGGGATTAGAAGCAAAATCCAGCAGGAGCTATAGAGTATAAAAGAGACAAGAGGCACCTCTAAGCGTAGCAATATGGTTACATTTAATGAAGGTACATTTAGCAACTCACATGGCACATCTAAGTATGCAGAGATCCGGAGTAAAGCTGTCCACATAGACCATCCTCCACACCATCGGCTCTCACTGCTGTCAGTCTGCAATCATGATTGTAAAGACTACCCTGCAGTAGAGCAATCTGAAAGCGAGACTTGAAGCGCTTATGGAGTGCAGAGTGGAATAGATGACGTCAATGGCAGTAAGGAGGATGGTTTATGTGGTCATCTTTAACCCGGTTGCCTGCATATCTAGATGTGCCTTTTTTAATCATCAACCATGTGGGTTTGCTAAATGTTGTACCTTCATTAAATGTAACCTTATTACTACACTTAGGCCACGTACACACGAGGAGACATATCTGATGAAAACGGTCCGACGTCTCCTGGGAGATTTTGGTCTGATGTGTGTACACACGATCAAACCAAAATCCCTGCGGACAGACAGCGCGGTGACGTGTCGGTGACGTTGACGCCGCGACGTCACCGAACCAGGAAGTAAAATTAATCCATTCAAAGCATGCAGGGGATTTCGGTCCGCTGGTTAGGCGTACTAACCAGCGGACATGTCCGACAGACTGCTTTCCAGCAGACAAGTTTTAAAGCATATTTTGTATACGTGTGGTTGGCGCAAATGGAATATATAATGATTTGTGGGTGTGCTGCATTTTAGGGTTGTGAAATGGGTCAGATTACCAATACGGTGTTCTGTCCCACATAAATTTAGGATGTGTAGTGAAATTGCGCTGCCCTTACTTACTTGTACTTACTTGTTTTTATCAAATAAATACTTTTATTTCAATATACTACACCATGTGGAGCACCATTCTTTCTATGTGAGAATTCACAGGAGGGGACGGCATTCCACACTTACAACATCTGACAGTAGAAGGAAGACCCTATAGGAGTGGTTATCCTGACGAATGAACCACAGGCTTTGGTTGACATGACATCTGGTGAGTGACCAATTTTAACGGTGACTGGATACCACTAAATGGTGACGGCTTGGCACAACCCATATACACTATAGAGGAATACAGCGGTATAAGCACACCTAATCACACAAGAAGAGGGAAAAACTGGACTATCCACTATATGAACTTTTTGAATAATTTTTAATAACACATCCATGGAATATTTGAGAAATTAGAGTTATAAGGTTTCCAGTGTATGACCTGAAAAAGGTTTTCACGTTTCTTTGAGTTTTTTTAGATATATATATATACTTATATATACTTATATATTGCTTTTTTCCCACAAATAGAGCTTTCTTTTGGTAGTATTTGATCACCTCTGCGTTTTTTTATTTTTTTACTATAAATGAAAAAAGAACAAAAATTTTGTAAAAAAAAAAAAAAAAAAACGCCGGCCTAAAGGTACCTAAATCTGGCCCATTGTATCTAATTGAAATATTGCAACCAGAAGTGAGTGTATTAGGGTCGCGGGGACACCCGTTGAGCCTATGGAGAGGCGATAGTGGAGATCATTCTTCCACCCATAGTCGGAGCATGGTGTTTTACTTTCGCTCTGAGTTCACGTGGGGGGGATAAAAGGAGGGTTTGCTGCGCTGCACCAGAGCTTTATGGCAGTGAATTGGTTGGAACTGGGATTATCTGCTATACCCTCCAGTGAGGTCTTTTTGTACACGTTTACACGCAGAGCATGAGAGTGTAAGGCAATTTGAGTTGGTGAGTTTTGCATCTGATGGGAGAGGATTCACTGACACCGGGTGTGGTGGAAGGTTGGAAGCTATTATCATTATTTGATACTGATAGGTAACACTGATGAGGAGGCACTGATAAACACTGATTGGCAGCAATGGTGGGCACTGTTGCGACTGCATGGATTATCAGTACCCTGATTAATAGTGTTGATGTCCCTTTTACACGGCTCTCCTATACTGATTGGACACAGCTAGTCATGTGGTAAAGAGCCACTGATTGTCTCTTTTCCCCCAGTCTGTGATTAGCTGCAGAAATCACAGAGCATGCCTCCCGCAGTGGGTACACGGCGGCCAGGATCACGGGAGGAAGTCATATGACACTCTCACAGAACAGGCCGGCCAAGCTGTAGTGGCCATTCAGCTATTGCATGGTCAGAAAGTGGTTAAAGGTCAGCATCTGTAAAATACTGTTGCTGCTGACTTTTAATATAAGGACAACTACCTGACCAGGGATCTAGCGATGTCCGCGCCCAAGCCAATTCTTCAATCAGCTTTGGGTGCTACTTAAGTAAGGCAAACCAGCAGTGAAGCCTTCCAGCTTCACAGCCAGATTCCTACTGTAAGTTTGTGAGCCATGCTGCACTTTGTGAATGGTTCTGCAGTTATTTGGGTGATGTCATGTGTCCCAGAAGGCTGGGAAGGAGAGGGGAGGGGCAAACTTCTGCAAAGATTGCCATAGAGATCTAACCAGAAGTGGTAGTGGGTACAATATCCCCCCTCCCCAAGTGCTACTGTAAATGTGGCAGTGGAGGGGGGATGCAAACAAGCAGAACTTCCACTTTTGGGTGAAGTTACGCTTTAAGGTCTGTTACAAGAAAAAGACAAAACATGATTGATACATTTTGTAACTTCTAAATTACAAGTCTCTATATCTTCCTGATGCAACTCGTTAGTCAGTTGAGGATAAATAGGTGGCAAAAGTACACTTTAACCCCTTACTGACAATGTATGCATATATGTGGCCTTAAGGTGGTGGCTTTTTTTTCATGGGTTGCATATTTTCTTTGTGGATTTCCAGGGGGATTGGCCAGGTATGGTATATGCATTGTTATTTTGGTCCAAGATGGATCGTTGTAAGTATGTAAAAATATACATTCCTGAAGTGAAACTGCAAGAGGTAAGGACTATAGACTAAAGTATAATGTGAAGATAAACGAGTGGGCACTCAAGCCTCTTTTAACCACTTGCCGCTCGCCATATAGCAAAATGATGGTGGCAAAGTGGTTTAGTTATCCTGATCAGAAGTCATATAATGTGATCAGGATAATAGAGCTGGCATCCACCCACAGGGGCGTGGCGATTGAAGGTGCTGTGTGTCAGTCTGACACACCGCAACTTTGTTCGTGGTATGAAGCCTCTGACAGAGGCTTCATAAATCTCTGGGTTATTCAATGACGTGGTAGGGTGACCCCGCCCCCTCTTACGTGTCATGGAGGTTTTGTGTGGTGTGGAGATTGGAGCATCGCTGGAGAATGAATCACCGTGGGACATCGAGAATAGATTACAACGCTGGACAGACTGGATTACATCACTGGAATGTTTTTTATTTTTTATTTTTAATAAAGGACTTAAACTGTCTCCTGCGATTTTTTAAATTTTCACACTTTTTCTTTGTGAAATGGAAGGGGTACAATGTACCCCATTACCAATTCACATGGGGGGGCCGGGATCTTCCATATTCCAATAAGCCCCCTGCCCGCAGACCCCCACAACCACCTGGCATGGGTTGTGGGGATGAGGCCCTTGTCCCCATCAACATGGGGACATCCTCCCTATGTTGAGGGCATGTGGCCTGGTATGGTTCAGGAGGGGGGCGCTCTCTCATCCCCCCTTTTTTCCTGCGGCCTCGCAGGTTGCGTTCTCAGATAATGGTCTGGTATGGATTTTTGGGGGGAATCCCACGCCATTTAAAAAAAAATGGCGCAAGGTTCCCCTTAATATCCATAACAGACCTGAAGGGTCTGGTATGGAAATTGGGAGGACCCCCACCCTTTTTGTTTGGTTGGGGGTTCCCCTTAATATTCATACCAGACCCAAAGGGCCTGGTAATGGGCTGCCCGCCGTTTTTTTCAATGACTTTGATCTGTATTGCCGGGACCCGACAATTAATGAATAGCCGTGAGTAGTTTTAAATTACTTTTTTCCTTTATGCCTTGTACACACGACCAGTTTTCTCGTCGGGAAAACTGCCAAGACAGCTTTTGGCCAGGGAAAACAAGCCGTGTCTGAAACTCATTGTTTGCTCTTTGTAGTCCTTGGTTCTCATTCCTGACAATTCGGCCCACAGGCTCTTCTGCTTCTTGTGTTACCGTTTCTCAGGCAGCACAGTTGCACATTTTCCTTAATAAGCCAGGCTGCACTGCTCTCCCCATATCGCATTCTTGACCCACCTTGTCACCCTCTCCTGTCTCTCCTCTCTCCAAGTTTTATGTGGATCTTGAAGGTGGGACCAAAGCTTTGGCCAGTCACAGTTCTCCTCTCTCTCAGCAGTTTGTTTTCCTGCTGTAAAGTCCAATCTAGCTGCAGGAACCTTAAATGCCCAGGCTGTGTGGCCAAAAGGGAGCTGCTGGCCAATGGTCACATACTGTAGCTCATTAGACAATTTATCTACCAATGTTGTTTTATTGGAGCAACAGGAAAGTTAAACATAACGCTTGTTAAGACCTGCAGTGGGTATGGTACTGCTGCCTTCTTTCCATCTCCCAAGTCTAAGGGATTATCGGAGGTAGAGGGATAGTGGAGACGAATGCAGTTTCCAAGATCATTCTTCTGAAAAGGTTAGAGTATCCCCCCCCTTCCCCAAGCATGAGCCAAGACTTCATGAAGGGGTGTCCAGGTAAAAGAATGCTTTAATGGTATCCTTAGCTTGCTTATATATCCAGTACAACATATTACAGTTAATCACAGGAACAATGAAATCTCCACCCCCCTCATCACACACTGGGGCTTCCATACAGATTTTAGAGAGAGACGGTTTGGCACCGGTCTATAATTAACATTATCTAATTACTACCCCCGACAAGTCACATTCCTTTATCAATAGAATTCAAACAAAACACCATCACACAATGAGTTCCCTTCAATCCACATCTTTAGACAGACGTCTGTCTCCGACAGAAAAGTATTTACAACTGGGCATCAATAGGCTTTAAACCGTGTTATCACACAATGAAAAGGTCTTAGGAGCAGACCTGAATTAACACCTCTACAACCTTACACAATGGACAATGGAATATCTTAGGAGTCTATTGACCTGGTTGTGAGTCCACATGAAATCACCTGTAATATGAACTATCAGTAATGTCCCATCTCATGTAATACATGAATTATGATTTACCAGCCACCCTATGCCCAAAAGTTAGAACACCCCTCTTCCACACAAGGTTTACCTGCCATTACATATGCCCTGATAGCCCCGATCTGGGGGACCAACATATCCAAATTTCACCCAGATCGGTCCAGGGGTTCTTAAAAGACAAACAGAGTCTATGAGAAAACCCTGAATAAAGTCTATTTTCTTCACAATGCTGTAATGCTTAACCAGGAAGTAATCATTAAAGCTATGCAGAAGGAGAGAGGTGTGTAAATTAAAAAAATGAGTGAGGTAAACAATTTACATATAGATATTTTATCTTGGTAAATAGATGTTTCCCTGGAATTCTGTTTTATTTTTATTAGTTTTATTAGTAATAAAAGTGACACTACAACTAATATCTGCTTAAGAAACAAACAGTTTGTACTGTATGATTCTGTATGCATGATCAGTGGATAATGGTTCAATATGTAGCAGGTTTAGCTACTTTCTTGCTAAGTAAAAGTGTTGTTGCAATCAGTTTATAGATATTGACAAGCAGAGAAGGTTTCATGCTGTTTCTTGGTATAAAGGTTGAATGATAGTTTCTTCAACTGTATTAACCAAGTTCTCATCCTGCTCTTAATATTGATGCTTTTATTGACTTGTATTACTTGGTAACACTGTACCTTGTGCTTTGCAAATAAGACAGCTTTTAAAGCTCCTTCTAACTTTCAGTCATTTTGAGTGTGCTGGAAAATCTTTTTACTGTGATAATTAACTTGACTGACATTTTCATGCTAAAGTTCATGTATAGTTTTGCAATCTATCTTTTAGTGCAATTTCTATTTACTCTTGTATATGAATGTCATAACATATAAAAATATAAAATCTACCCAAATCTACCCTTATTACACAGCTTATATACATACAAAGGTACAGCAAAGTACAACAGTGATAAAAAAAAAAAAATCTTAAAGTCAAGTGCAACTTTTATTTCAGAATAACAAGTCTTAAAGGAGACACTAAAGACTATTTAAAACTATTTAAAAAAATGGATACATTAAAAAAAAAGTTGTCCCTTCCTGGTTCTCAAATCTCACTGTAAGTATTTCAGATGAGATTGGTGTTGCTTCCTCTTTTTTCCAAGATGGGCCTAAAGAACCACTTCAATCAATAGACAGTGCAGGTATTGTAGGAGCTATAAGAGATCACCATGTTTAAGATCTCATTGATTGGAAGTTGGACGGCTACCTTAGAGTTAAAGGGGTTGTAAATGTTTGTTTTTTTATTTTCTAAATAGGTTATTTTAAGCTAGTACATTGTTGGTTCACTTACCCTTTCCTTCGATTTTCGTTCTAAATGTTTTTTTCTTTGTTTTCTTTGTCTGAATTTCTCAATTCCTGTTCCTTCTCAGTAAGGTGTACATAAGCTGTTCTAAATTACTTTCCACCGCTCAGATGATGGTGGAAAGCTTACTGAGGAGAAACAAGAAGTGAGAAATTCAAACAAAGAACAAAACATTTAGAAGGGCAATGGAAGGAAAATGGAAGTGAACCAACAGTGCACTGGCT
This sequence comes from Rana kukunoris, assembly GCA_029574335.1. Classification (NCBI taxonomy): domain Eukaryota; kingdom Metazoa; phylum Chordata; class Amphibia; order Anura; family Ranidae; genus Rana; species Rana kukunoris. Next base: position 406,254,722 of record CM056052.1, on the reverse strand, counting down.
TACAGGAACCAATTTAGAGAAAAAAAGATGAACCTTTACAACCGCTTTAATGCCAGTCCTTCCCCTTCCATCAGTGGGTCACCTTGGGTACAAGGCTAAAGTATAGATAGGTATGGTGGGGAGCCACCTTGATTCACCTTGGGAAATGTTTAACATCCATGATATAGCAAGGATGTACTGTAAGCTGTGAGGTTCTGTCTCAGAGAGCTTCCTCTGATGGTGAAAGCAGTCGAACTAAGGTACAAGATTGTCGTATCTCCTCAGTAGGGATGCAGGACTCTGGGCAACCCCTGTACAGGTGCAGGTTACTCCTCAATTTAAATGTTCTCTTTGCAACTAAAGTACTATGTCGTCAACAGAGTTTAGGATAACTGAAGAATATTTGTTCTAGTAAAACACTAAAAAGGTTTTCTGTTTCTGGACTCTTTTTTTTCCCCTCCATTGGGAAATATCATCTGGTAATAGGCTTGTGTCAGTGTGCCCTACTGTGGAACTTATTTCTGTAAGGCCTGTAATGCGACTGTGGAAGCCCACTGTCTAGGTCCAACCAGGTATCTCTAAAAGGGAGGCCATGGAAAGGAGCAGGCCATAGTATAGACCAAAGTCCTCAGGTAATCTGAGAAGCCTCTGTCCAAAGGATTTCACTGTGCTTACAGTAACCATTTCTTCATACAAGCAGGAATGGGTTAGGAGTACATTTGGTGACCATGCACCCAGCAACTAAAAACAAGGGGGTTTTAAACCAATGGCATGGTAAGCTGTAAAGTGCCTTGGGGGACATGCACCAAAGCACAGAGAAAAGATTTTCATATTTATTAACCACTTAAGACCCGGACCTTTAGGCTGGTAAAGGACCTGGCCAGTTTTTGCGATTCAGCACTGCGTCGCTTTAACTGACAATTGCGCGATCGTGTGACGTGGCTCCTAAACAAAATTGGCGTCCTTTTTTTCCCACGAATAGAGCTTTCTTTTGGTGGCATTTTATCACCTCTACGGTTTTTATTTTTTGCGCTATAAACAAAAATAGAACGACAATTTTGAAAAAAAATCAAATTCTTTTACTTTTTGCTATAATAAATATCCCCCAAAAACATATAAAAAATATTTTTTTCTTCAGTTTAGCCTTATACGTATTCTTCTACCTTTTTTGGTAAAAAAAAATTGCAGTAAGCGTTTATCGATTGGTTTGCGCAAAATTTATAGCGTTTACAAAATAGGGGATAGTTTTATTGAATTTGTATTACTTTATTTTTACTCTTAATGGCAGCAATCAGTGATTTTTTTTATGACTGCGGCATTATGGACGGACACTTCGGACAATTTTGACAAATTTTTGGGACCATTGTCATTTTCACAGCAAAAAATGCATAAAAAATGCATTGTTTACTGTGAAAATGACAATTGCAGTTTGGGAGTTAACCACAAGGGGGCGCTGAAGGGGTTAAGTGTGACCTCATCTGTGTTTCTAACTGTAGGGGGGTGTGGCTGTAGGTGTGACATCATTGATTGTGTTTCCCTATATTAGGGAACAAACGATCGATGACGGCGCCACAGTGAAGAACGAGAAAGCTGTGTTTACACACAGCTTCCTCGTTCTTCAGCTCCGGGGACCGATCGTGGGACTCCAGCAGCCGCGATCACGGGGCTTCGGACCGGGTTGCGGGAGCACGCCACGGGCGCCCGTGACCCACGGCTGGGCACTTAAAGAAGACGTACAGGTATGTGCTTGTGCCCAGCCATGCCATTCTGCCGACGTATATCTGCAGGAGGAGGTCCTTAAGTGGTTAATCAAGAGCCACCCAAGCAAAGTGGTGAAGTTATGTTATTGCAGCCTGCTGTGTTTAAAAATGTTTTGCCACAAGTGCATTTAAACAAAAGCGATATGTGCAGTGTGTCTGCTGTGGAGCCACTCTGTCCTGTGACTCCTTTGGCAGTTGGAGTAGTAATGCATAGTACCTCTGATGGGAGCACAGAGAAAGTAGACTGGGACAGATTGGCAACAAGTTTGTTAGCTTTATTGAAAGAAGGCACAGTAGGTAACAGTGGAGTGAACACAAGTTCTGCTGTGCTAAATGGAGAGGCTGCAGGGCCGGTAGTCACAGGTGCATTGGCTTTTGCAGAAGTTAAGCCTCTACAGTTGGAAGTATCTGAAAAGGGCGCATACATAGCAGAGGTACGTACCTGTACGTGCTTGTGCCCAGCCGTGCCATTCTGCCGACGTATATGTGCAGGAGGCGGACCTTAAGTGGTTTAGGCAAAACATAAAAAATGCACAATGCCTTTAACCACTTGCTTACTGGGCACATAAATATAAATCAATATAGACATGAATATAAATATAAATATAAATAAATAAGAGTCCATATGTGAGCCCACACGTGTAATCAGTGAGCTGTAGTGCACATCAAAAGACAATCTGTGATTCATCCAGTGTCACCATATATTGTGCAAGTGCCAATCCCTGGAGAACAGCCTCACAAGCCTCTCACCTCACTGAAATGGACACTCGCATTTCATAAACTCATGGACACCTCCGGTAATGGTATACCCCTGTTCGCCTATCCTCTAAGGCCTCGTACACACGAGGGGATATGTCCGCTGAAAACGGTCCGATGGACCGTTTCAGCAGACATCTCCGCTCGTGTGTATGGGCTAGCGGACAGATTTCTCCACCCGACAGATTTCAAAGCATGCTTTGAAATCTATCTGGTGGGAATCTGTCCGCCCGACATGTCTGCTGGTTAGTACACTTACCAGCAGACATGTCCCCCCCCCCAGTGTTTAACTTCCTGGTGCGGTGACGTAGCGGTGACATGGCGGCGTCAACGTCACCGCCGCGTCACCGCCACGTCACCCCGCCGTCCGGCGGCGGGGAATTTGATCCGATGGTGTGTACACGCCATCGGATCAAACTCCCGATCGGACATATCCGATGGAAATGGTCCGCGGACCGTTTTCATCGGATATGTCCGATCGTGTGTACGAGGCCCAAGTCTTCACCGAGTATCTGGAATCTATATAATACTCAGGGAAACAAAGGAGAGATGGACCTCCAATGGTGTAGATTTTATATTTGTAGATTTGTAGATTTTAAGGGGGCTTCGACAAAATGGCGGAACGACCACTTCCGCCAACACTACGAAAATGTAGTGCTCATTACTTTACAACCCACTTGGTGGTGCATAGTGTAAGTGTGCTCATTACTTTTCAACCCACTTGGTGGTGCATGGTGCAAGTGTGCTCATTACTTTTCAACTAGACCCACTTGGTGCATAGTGCAAGTGTGCTAATTACTGTGCACCTAAGCCTACTTGGTTTATAGTTACTTTGCAACTAAACCCACTTGGTGGTGCATAGTGCAAGTGTGCTCATTACTTTTCAATTAGACCCACTTGGTGCATAGTGCAAGTGTGCTAATTACTGTGCACCTAAGCCTACTTGGCTTATAGTGCAAGTGTGCTAATTACTGTGCACCTAAGCCCACTTGGTTTATAGTGCAAGTGTGCTAATTGCTGTGCACCTAAGCCCACTTGGTTTGTAGTGCAAGTGTGCTAATTACTTTCCACCTAAACCCACTTGGTTTTTAGTGCAAGTGTGCTTATTACTGTGCAGTGTGCACCTAAGCCAACTTGGTTTATAGTGCAAGTGTGCTAATTACTTTCCACCAAAACCCACTTGGTTTATAGTGCAAGTGTGCTAATTACTTTCCACCTAAAGCTACGAGGTGTGTGTACTGACTTTGTCCTCTGCAGGCCATTATAATGTCTGGAAGGACAACGAAGAGGGGCAGAGAGTCACGAGGACAAGCAGGCTCTGCATCTAGAGGCAACAGTGCTGGTGGTGGACACGTTGCATCCTATTCAGCATGTGGCCGTTGGACACGCTCGTCCTTCTTTTCGGGAGCTGGCCGTGTTGAGCCTCAACATGCAGACAAATTGGTAGAGTGGATGACCAAGCCGTCCTCATCCTCCTCATCCTCTCTCACCCAGGCTGAGCTTACTTTGTCTGGCAAAGCAGCTGCCAAGGCGTCCTCTTCCCTCTGCACAATGGCATCACACACTCCTTCCCTAGATTGAACACAGACACTCCCATTCGGGAACCAGATTTCCAAGGACATGGTTGAGCATACAGCTTTTTCTTAGGAACAGAAACAGAACAGTTGGCGAGCCAGCCGGTGAAGGAATTTGCAGGTGACCCTGAGAATCCAAAATAAAGAGCTGGAGACGATTTGAGAATTTCTGATAATCAGCTGGCTACGAAACAATTGAAGTCCAAACCATCCACACCAGGAACCCAGGAAACACACCAGGAGACAAGGGCACGGCACGGAGGAGCAGCTGTCTGTCTGACACGCAATCTACCCCAGCAGGGGTGATTGTCTCTGGTTAGTGGGGACCCATAAGGGGGAGCACCAGGACCACAGCGAGCAACACCTGTTGTACAGTATAAAGACCACCTACCTAGATAGGTGCACCTTGATCCTCACATCACTTCCACCTACCAGCCTGTATTTTTACCTATGGACTTTGCATGTTAATTATTTTAACCACAGCGAGCAACACTTGTTGCATAATATAAGATCCCTTACTTAGCTAGGTGCACCTTGATCCTCATATCACTTGCACCTAGCAGCCTGTATTTTTGTCATATGGACTCCTGCATGTTAATTACTTTATTTATATGTTTTGGACCTTTTGCCTTTAATACTATGTTGTCTGCATGTACATAGAAGTTGGTGCCCAAGGTTTATTTTTATTTTTACCTTTATCTTTGTAATAGCTACATTGTGTACTGTGTATATGAATAGTGGACGTATTATAGATCACTATTAGAACATATAACACCTAGTACCAGGAACACCACCGCCTATAGTGGTCTCTAGAGGGTACCACCACTACTCTTGCATACACAGATTTACCCTGCCTAAGGTGGTCACCTTTACATCATACAATAAGGGACAGTTGCCCTAATACAGCCTATCATTTTTACCTAGTAGGGTAACTATTGGCCCAGTAATACAACTTACCAACAACAGCACCACGACCCCCAACACCTTGTTCAGTGTGCACCTAAGCCAACTTGGTTTATAGTGCAAGTGTGCTAATTACTTTCCACCAAAACCCACTTGGTTTATAGTGCAAGTGTGCTAATTACTTTCCACCTAAAGCTACGAGGTGTGTGTACTGACTTTGTCCTCTGCAGGCCATTATAATGTCTGGAAGGACAACGAAGAGGGGCAGAGAGTCACGAGGACAAGCAGGCTCTGCATCTAGAGGCAACAGTGCTGGTGGTGGACACGTTGCATCCTATTCAGCATGTGGCCGTTGGACACGCTCGTCCTTCTTTTCGGGAGCTGGCCGTGTTGAGCCTCAACATGCAGACAAATTGGTAGAGTGGATGACCAAGCCGTCCTCATCCTCCTCATCCTCTCTCACCCAGGCTGAGCTTACTTTGTCTGGCAAAGCAGCTGCCAATGCGTCCTCTTCCCTCTGCACAATGGCATCACACACTCCTTCCCTAGTCCCACCATGTCCTCCTGAGGAGTCCCCCGAACTGTTTCAACACAGTGTTGGGTACATGCTGCATGAAGATGCGCAGCGTTTTAAGGGCTCCGATGATGGAAATCAGATAGAGGAAGGCAGTAATGTAAGTCCAGAGAGAGTGGGGTGCCCGAGAGGAACAGCAATCTGGCAGTCATGTTCCCCCAGCTGGAGCATACTGCCAGGTTTTCGACAGTGATAAAGAGGGAGGGGATGATGATGTCACTGACTCTATGTGGGTGCCTGATAGGAGAGAGGAGGAGGAAGAGGAGGAGGAGGAATAGGCACAGGCACATCTCCAAAGAGGCAGGGTGCCCTCCAGGGGACAGCTTAAGGGCAGCACACCAACTGCATTACATCGCAGAGCTACGCCTGTGCAGGGCGCTGCTGTGTCTCAGCGTTACTGCAAAAGTTCTTTGGTGTGGGCCTTTTTTGAGACATGTGCATCAGATCGCACCGTTGCTTTTTGCAACATATGTCTCATGCGTATCTCGCGTGGCCAAAACATCACCCGATTTGGCACCACATGCTTGACCAGACATATGTCGACCTGCCATGCAGTTCGTCGGCAAGCATACCTGAAAGACCCACACCAAAGAACAAAGCGGAGCTCCCCTTGCCCCTCATCAGCTGGGATCTCCAAACCACTATACCCTCAGTCCACTCTGAAGCCTGCACTGATAGGACTGAAGGTGTAGAATTAGGTGTGTCACAACCTAGTAGTACATGCAGGCAATCTACCATCGGTACACCAATGGCAGATTGTATTAGACAAATTTCCCTGCCCCAGCTGTTGCAGCGCCAAAAGAAGTACTCTCCCAGCCATCCACATGCCTAGCGGTTGAATGCTATCTTAGCAAAATTGCTAGCACTTCAACTGCTGCCTTTTCAGTTGGTAGATTCTGCCCCCTTCGTGAGTTTTTAAAATGTGCGGTACCTCAGTGGGAAGTTCCCAAACGCCACTTTTACATACGGAAGGCGATTCCGGCTCTCTACCGCCATGTGGAAGGCAATGTCCATGCCTCGCTGGACAGGGCGGTCAGTGGTAAGGTGCATATTACCGCTGACTCATGGTCCAGCAGGCATGGACAGGGACGTTACCTCTCTTTTACGGAGCATTGGGTGACTCTGCTGGCAGCTAGGAAAGACGCAGGGCAAGGTACAGTAGTGTTAAAGGTTGTTCCGCCACTATGTTTTCAAAACACTACTACTGGTTGTGACACACCTCTCTCCTCCACCCCCTCCTCTTCTTCTTCCTCTGTGGCCTCTTCCTGTGCTGATCCTCAGAACCAGCCGTGCTCCGTAGGCGTACGAGGGGCTACGCAGGAATGCAGGCAAAGAGATGCCATGCGGTGCTAGAGCTGGTGTGGTTGGGAGACAGGAACGACACTGGGGCAGAGGTTCTGTCAGCTCTGCAGGGGCAGGCTCAGAGGTGGTTGACACCATGCCAGCTTAAGCCAGGAATGGTGGTTAGCGACAATGGCACCAACCTCCTCTCTGCCCTGCGACAGGGACAAATTACTCATGTGCCCTGTTTTGCTCATGTTCTGAATTTGGTGGTGCAGCGGTTCTTGGGCAGGTACCTGGGCTTACAGGATGTCCTGAAGCAGGCCAGGAAAGTCTGTGTGCATTTCCGGAGGTCATATAATGCCACTGCTCAGCTGACAGACCTCCAAAGGGAATACAACCTGCCCAAGAACTGCTTAATCTGTGACATGCTCACCAGATGGAACTCTACATTGGCCATGCTGCAGCGGCTGCACACGCAGCAGAGGGCCATCAATGAGTACCTGTGCCAATATGGCAGCAGAACTGGGTCAGGGGAGCTTGGTTTTTTCCCCATGCCAGTGGGCCTTGATCAGGGATGCATGCACTGTCCTGTTACCATTTGAGGAGGCCACGAGGATGGTGAGCAGTGACAGTGCATGCATCAGTGACACTGTCCCTCTTATTCACATGTTGAGCACACGCTACGTGGAATAATAGACAGGGCCCTTGAGGAAGAACAGAGGGAGAAAGAGGAGGACTTCCTTACCTTTCAAGGCCCCCTTTATCCAGACAGTGGTCCTGCTTGCCCATCCAGCACACAGGAAGAGGACGGGGAGTAGGTGGAGGAGGAGGATTGCATTAGCAGCATGGAGGTGGAGCCTAGCACTCAGCATCAGCAGCAGCAGTCTTCAAGGGATCACTTACAGTCTCAAGGAACCCATGGACTTTTACATGGCTGGGATGAGGTGGCTGCGGATCCTGTCATCCTCAGTGACCCAGAGGACTGTGCTCCGAATGCCTCAGAAAATGCTGCATGGCCTCCCTGATCCTGCAAAGACTGCGTAAGGATCCTCGTATTCGTAGTATCAAGGAGAGGGATCATTACTGGCTGGCAACTCTCCTTGATCCACGTTACAAGAGTAAGGTTGCAGACCTTATCTTACCGTCGCAGAGGGAGCAGAAGATGAAACATCTTCGGGATGGTCTGTGCAACGCTTTCCCAGAACCTGGGGGATTACCAAATCCTGGTCCTGGTGTTGCTGAGGCTTCGGTGAGTCACAGAAGGAGCGGTGGAGAAGGTGGCCGTCTGACCGATGCGTTTAGACAATTTTTTAGTCCGCAGCCCCAAGGTATGACCAGTTCCAGCAACCATCACCAGCATCTGGTTTACATGGTGCGGGAAAACCTAGGGGCAAGATCAGACTTGGACACCTTCCCCACCGAAAATCCTCTGGCTTACTAGGTCTTGAGGATGGATCACTGTCACTGTCGTCAGCGCCCCCCGCTTCTCATTTTTAATATGCCATGTCATTTTGCTTAGGGCCCCAGGGAGGTCAGGATCGGCACTGAGTGTTGGCCACAAGAACAACCTAGTTAGGGTGTCACACAGAGGTGATTCAGTGGATACTTGGTGTTTTTCCATGTAGGAAACTTGGCCAAAGATAGAGAAATGTAGCAGCTTTGGTAATGGATACAATCCTGTGTTAAGCTTAGGATTGTAAAAACAGACAATTGTACCACACTTTATAAAAAGAATGATCCATAGTCCTCTTTCAGGCCTCTAATCTTTTGATTCATGTTTCCCTTTTTTTTTATCATTCAAGTTTAAGTTTATTTTCAAAAAATAGAGAACATACAGTGTAGTAAACGTAGTACAGTGAATACATTAGGAGACATAAAGTTGACAATTGTAATAGTGAACAATATATTACGTTTCGTATCTAGACTTCCCCACATCCCCTCCCCCCACCTCTTATCTTTAAATGTTAAAATAAGTGTAGACAATTGGGAAGAGTGGGAATTAGTAAAGATAGCAAAACATTTTAGAAAAAGAAAAAAAAAAAATCCCTATTCCGCAAGCAATTTATAAGCCTTCTATTATAAGCTGAGATTGCGAAACTTAAAATAAAAATAATAAAACAATTGTACCAAACTGGAAAGAGGGTGGATCTCTAGGGCACCTCCCTTCACCCGACACCCCTAACGGGAACATTCTGTGTCGAGGAGGAAGGACAGCCCCTTCAACCCAACCTCCCCTCAATGAGAAGAAAGGAAAACAAAAAAAAAATGGATCTAAATGTTATCTAAAATGCGTTTAATAATCAACTCTCAACTTATAAACCTATGAGAAGACAGGGAACTCTAAAGATATATTTAGTTAAATTATATCCACCTTACATGAGACAAAAGGAGAAAGTGGTATGAGGTCTATATCTCCTGTGCAGCGAAAAAAGGGAAAAAGAGAAATATAGAGAGGAGAGGAGAAAAGAAAGAGAAAGGGAAAATGTGAAGAAGGGAAGGGGAGAGGGCCCACCTGCCAAAAGATTACATCAGTCTGAGGCAAAAGCCGCAACTAAACTCTCAGGTTGTATGGGATTCCCATATAGTTCAACCAAGGTTCCCAAATTTCAGTGAATTGAGTAAAGGTATCTAACATGGAATTAATTATTTTTTCTTGTTCCATAATCCACGTTACCTTTCTTTTCATATGTAAAATGGAAACTGATGGTTTCTTCCAAGCAGCTGCTATAGTGATTCTGGCGCCTGTCAAAATAAATAGGATCAGCTGTCTGGTGGCCTTAGAGGTCTGTGGTATTAGTCCATTTAATAAAGCAATTGCTGGAGACTGATGAAGGTTGCAACCTGTAACTCTCCTGATAATGTGAAATACCTTATTCCAGAAACCCCGTATCCTAGGGTATTCCCACCAAGTGTGAATCATGGAACCTATTCCTTGACAACCTCTAAAACATACGGGTGATGCTGACGGATACATGGAGGCCAACTTAACTGGAACTAGGTACCATCTAGTGAAATTTTTTATATTAGCTTCAATGAGAGCTGTACTCATAAAGCCCTTGAGAGATCTAGTATAGTTTTTTTGCCAATCCTTTAGGTCCCAATCACTTTGAAGCTCTCTTTCCCAGGCTAGCATATGTGGTAATTTTATGTTATTTGATGCAAGAGATTTATAGATGACCGAGATATTACCCTTCCTAAACGGAGCTTGATCGCATTTATGTTCATATGGGGTTGGAAGGCCAGAGATTAATTTTTCATTCCACATTTCCTGTGCGAAGGTGTGTATTTGGTGTAATCTGAGCCTTTCCGATGGGGGAGGGCCAAGATTGTCTAAAAGGTATTGCTCAGATAGGGGGCCTGTATGTGTAAAGAAACGTCCAATACGGTACACCCCCTTATCATGCCACCATTTGAAGGGATCTACCTCAGTGTTAGAGTGAAAGGATGGATCAAGAAAAATACTTGACAAAGGTTCACCTTTAGAAACCAAGCAAGGATTGTTTCTAAGTGAATCCCATAAGGCCAAAGCTTGTGAAAGAGTGGGAGATAATATAAGAGGTCTAATTTTGGGAGTGCGCCAAATGAGTTCTTCTATTGTAGACAATGGGGAAGCCTGTTCTTCTATCCCTATCCAATCCGGGCGCTCGTTTCTGAGGTAAACCTCTGATAATTGTGCTAGCCTTGCAGATTGATAATACCATATCAAATTTGGAACTCCTAGGCCCCCCTGAACGGGTAAATTAAAGAGACTGCGAGAAGAAAGGTGAGGGCCCTTTTTGTTCCAAATGAATTTGGTAATTTTACCTTGAAAGGATTTCAGATGGCTTTTTATTATTGGTATAGGAAGAGATCTAAAAAGATATAGGATTTTAGGAAGAAGGGTCATCTTGATAGAATTAATTCTACCAATCCAGCCTATTTTATGAGTTCCCCATTCAGTCAGATCTTTCTCCAGTTTCCTAAACATTGGGGGATAATTGGCTGAGTATAAATCCTGGAAATTCGGGGTTAGATTAATACCTAAATATTTAGTGGAAGCAGAGTCCCATTTGAAGGCATATTTGTTTTTCAAGAGAGAAACCGTAGATTCGGAAAGAGAAACATTAAGGGCCCTAGACTTGGCCATATTCACCGTGAGACCCGAGACTTTAGAGAAATTGTTTAATAGGGTGAGGATTTCCGGAAGGGAGGAAGAAGGGGAGGTTATAAAGAGTAATAAATCATCCGCAAATAATGCGCACTTGTGTTCCTTTTTGTTGCAATTGACTCCCCTGATATTCGAGTTATCTCGAATGGCTATAGCCAGAGATTCAATAACGATCGCGAATACCAGGGGAGACAAAGGACAGCCCTGTCTTGTGCCCCTTTGGATTTCTATAGGATCCGAGAATATGCCCTGTAGCCGGATTTTAGCTTCAGGGGAGGAATAAAGAGAGGAAATGATACCTAAAAATTTAGAGCCATATCCCCACCGTTTCAATACGGTAAACATAAATGGCCAATAAACTGAATCAAAGGCTTTCTGAAGATCGAGTGAAAGGAGCATACCCCTTTGTCTAGTACCTCCAGTCCACCCAGAGTACATTAAGGAGATTAGATCAATAGCTCTCCTGATCTGGTCCGGGCCTTGTCTCCCTGTAATAAAACCTACTTGGTCTTTAGCGATGTATTGACCTATGAAAGCAGACAATCTGTTAGCTATTATTTTAGTAAGTAATTTAAGGTCATTATTGATAAGGGAAATTGGTCTATAGTTCTCCACTTGGCTATGATCTTTATCGGGCTTCGGTATCAACGAAATATAGGCCATATTGAGTTGTTTATCAATGGGGATGCCCTCTGTCATATAATTGAAGAATCGTGCTAGATAGGGTGATAAAATGATTGAAAATGTTTTGTAGTATGAACCTGAGAAACCATCAGGGCCGGGGGCTGTATTCAGTTTTAAGTTTTTGATCACTGACATAATTTCCTCAGCCGATATGGGAGCCTCCAGCACCTCCTTATGAGCCTTTGTCAGTTTGGGAAGATTTAAGTTGTCCAGAAATTCTCCCATTTTATCCGAAGAGAAATTACTATCATTAGTGTAAAGTTTGGAGTAGAAGTTATGGAAGGCTTCCATCATCCGCCGAGGATTTAGAGTGAAAGAACCGTCCACCATTTTTATCTTGGGGAGTGTCTTTGATTTGAATCTCGGGGACAGTTTATGTGCAAGCATTGGACCTATTTTATCCTTTAAGTGGTAGTACCTGGCACCCGTCCATTTTAAATCATCTCCTGATTTTACTGTAAGTGCCAGGTTTAAAGCGGATCTAGCCGCGTCAAGAGCGTGCATAGGGACACTCAGGGGGTCTGATTTATGTTTTCTTTTTAAATCTGAATAGGTCTCTTCCAATTTCTCTGTGGTCAGTTTTTTTTGTCTTCTAAGTTTGGCTGCTATTTGTATTATTTTTCCCCGAACAGTGACCTTATGGGCAGCCCATAAAGTTTCCGGGGATATATCTTTTGTATCGTTGATTTCAAAATATTCCTTTATGGATTGTTCAATTTCGGCTACGAGAGCAGGATCTTTTAAGATTGACTGATTAAGCGTCCAGTGAGATGCTCTGTGGGATGTCGCCTCTTTTCTCAAAGATAACAAACCATGGAGTGGTCCGACCAGGGGACATCTTTTATAGTAGATTTAATGGCCGCTGGGACATGATGGTTAGATAACAATAGATGGTCTATGCGTGAATACGATTTGTGGGGGTTCGAATAATGAGTATAATCTTTCGTTTTCGGGTTTAGTTCTCTCCAGATATCGGTCAATCGGGATTGATGAAGCAAGCGTGCTACTTGGGTGCTAATTTTGGTTGGCCTGATGGGTTTATTATTTGGTTTGGATTTATCTAAGCCTGAATCGAAAGCCAGGTTGGAATCCCCTCCCATAATAATGATGCCTTCCATAAGTGGATGGAGGGTTTCGAGCATCTGAGAGAAAAACTTCTTCTGACCCCTATTAGGTGCGTAATATGAGACAAAAGTATATAATTTCTCATCTAGGGTTCCTTTTACCAAAACAAATCTGCCCTCTGGGTCTCCATATTCTTTTAGCAAAATAAAGTTACAAAATTTAGAAAACAGTATGGCAACGCCTTTAGTCTTATTTTCTGCGTTAGATAGGTAAAATACTGGGAAATGGGCATGTAAGAATTAGGGGGTGTACCGCCCCGGGAAGTGTGTCTCTTGTAAAAACACTATATCTACATGAAGAGATTTGTATGCCTGGAGGGCCTACCGTCTCTTAACAGGAGAATTCAACCCCTGAGTGTTGTGTGACACCACACGCAGGGGCCTAGTAATATTATTATTATTAGTAATATTATTTGTACCAGCCATGAGTCGTAAACTCTGTTATGGACGGATAGTGTTTTGAAAATTGAGACCACAAATTGGAAGACACATGTATTGGCAGGTGGGCCGGGAGGAAGGATGGGGCCATAAGGAGAGAAGAGAAGAAGGAAAGAGAAACATATAGAAGGAAGCAAAAATAGTAACAGTCAAACAAAATGTAGTATAGCGTAAGGTCAAACCGTGACCCAGAGTGAAGGAAGGGAAGTTTGCTCCTTCCTTCAATCAAACAAGATTTATTAGAGTAGTTAAGGAAGCAAAAGAATGATCCCCGAAAGAGTCAATCGAGGACATATGACATCCCAGAGAAGGAGAAAAAAAAAAAATATTAACTCTTACTCTACCGGAGAACTTTACCAGTAATACAATCAGGTACTGAAAAACAATTTGTCCTGTGAGAGTGCAGAAAAAAGAGAAGAAGAGAAAAAAAAAACACCAGAACTTGAAATTAAACATTTCAATCGTTGCGTAGTAGAGACATTTCAAACTTTCCTGTGTTTGACTCTGTTCCAGGTATTCGAGGTTGGGCTATTGGGTGTATTTCTTTTAGCTGAAGGTTGTTGAGGAGGTGAAGTGTCCATAGCTGGTTCGAGCGAGATAATTTTCAGGTCTAATAATAGTCTTTCTCTTTCTTGGAAATTGTGTGCTACGTGGTTTCTGCCGTTGTAATTGAATTTTAGGGCGAATGGGAAGGCCCATTTATATTTGATGTCCTTTTTAATGAGGGCAGACAATAGTGGTTTCATCGTTCTCCTCTTCTGAATGGTGTAGGGAGAGATGTCTGAAAATATTTGTATTGTTGCACCTTGGTATTGCAGATTTTCTTGTTGTCGAGATTTTTTCATCACTTCGTCCTTGGTGGAGTAATAATGTGGTTTCAGTATCACATCTCTTGGCAAGCCATCTTTTCTCAGAGGGCCTAGGGATCTATGTGCTCTGTCCAGTTCCATTTTGTGAATGGGCATGGATGGGATCAGGATTTTGATGATGTCCTGTATTGCTGAGTGCACATCTGTGGTGGATTCAGGTAGCCCCCTAAGCCTGAAATTATCCCTCCTCGATCTGTTCTCCAAATCGTCTATTCTGGCTTGTGCCGCCTCCAATTGTTCTTGCATGTGTTGTAGGTGGTCAGTATTTTGTTCGATTTTTGAGACATTGATATCCAGTTTCCGTTCTATAGATTCGATCCTGTTTCCGATGCTCTGAAAGTCGGCCCTGATGTCCTTAGTGATTCTCTCAGCATTTTGAGCCAAGCCCCTATCCAGCATTTCTGAAATTCTGTTGAATAGGTCAGTGACATTAAAGGAGGGTTCAGGAGAGCGTTCAGTATTTGCATGGATATATATAGGGTTTTGAGAAGAGATCTCAGGAGGGGTTAAGTGACCCGACATTGTAGGTATCATTCCTTTTTTTACAACAGACGAATATAGAGCAGTATGTGTTGTAGAATCTGATGTAGGAGGTGGTGAAATGGCTAGCAAGTGAGATGAGATTTGTTTGACAGACATAGAATTTTCTGTAATTTCCAGCGTGCGTGTCTGAAGTATGGAGTCCATGTTTTTGATAGAATCCTCGACGGCTAAAATTTTATTCGTATTTTTGTTCTTCTTGCTACGCTTTCCCTTCATGTGCTGAGGGTGTGTCAGAGTATTTACACCCACAGGAGACAAAGCAATATGAATCTTAGGTTTAGCAGCTTATTAAGTATCCTGTGTCAACCTTTTAGGAGGAGCATGATATTTTAATGCTCAGTTCATACCCAGGATCTGATATTTGTAGTCAGACAGTAGGAGTTGAAAAGATCCTTTTTAATTTTATACCATATTTAGTGTGGTAAGTGGATGACATGGCAGTGTAAGAGGAGGGTCAAAGTTCCTTAATTTCTGTCGGCTGACATATGATGGTGAGTGGAGGGTTTTCCCTAAGTCGCCACCATGAGAGTGCCCATACAAAGGGTTATATTAAGTGTGTAAAGATTAAGGCAGGATATATATACAGAAAATGGATGAAAGTTTTCCTCTCCAGACTGCAGCCCTCAAATCCTTTGGTGTATAGTCCTTCAGAACAAATTCTAAGAGGCTGAGGTGGGAGCTCAACAGGAGTGGAGTTATATACAGGGGGTCTTGTGAGGCGACTGTGAGGTAACCTCTGGTTTCCTGACCCTGGGTATTGTTTCCAAACAAATCTAGGTTGCAGGGGGAAACTCACACAAATGTCCCTGTATGAGAATCTTGAGTCTCTTAGTGAAACGTCAAATGTCAGGAGATTTTAACCTTCTGTTCTGTTGCTGTGATATAGGCAGGTGTAGGCGCAATTCAGGGGGTTCTCAAAATGGGGGAGGGCACCTGAGGGAAAGGACCATGACCAGTGCTATCTACCCCCGGTAAGTCTCTATCCTGGGGTTGCTCCTGTATCCTATCACTGAGCTACAGACTGCCGGGAGGAATGTCACTAAGAGTGTGCGGCTCTTACCAGAAGGAATTACCTCACCGCGGAACAGCTGCGGCTGCTGTTATGTGTGCCTCAGAGTGATGTTTCCCTTTTTTACAATCTCATAGGGCGCAATAAAGCTGCAAGACTGGAGCAGACAAACCCACACAGCCCCAAGCCACACCCCCGCAGAATGTGCAGGAAGTGGAAACTGCCACCACATCAGGTCAGTGTCATACAGCACAGCTTAAGGTAATAGATGTAGGCCTGCATAATTGTAATACATGGTTTGTTTCCGAATTTCAGGAGGTATTCATGCTGTTGGTGGTGGATTGGACACATACAGCGCCCAGGTGTATGTGTCCAATTTTTCTTCCCCTGTTCTAGTATTTTTCTTTGTTTCATTCTTTTCTAATTTGGGTTTTTATTGTAGCTTTCTCCATCCTCAGTGACCCAGAGGACTGTGCTCCGAATGCCTCAGAAAACCTATGCTGCATGGCCTCCCTGATCCTGCAAAGCCTGCGTAAGGATCCTCGTATTCGTGGTATCAAGGAGAGGGATCATTACTGGCTGGCAACTCTCCTTGATCCACGTTACAAGAGTAAGGTTGCAGACCTTATCTTACCATCGCAGAGGGAGCAGAAGATGAAACATCTTCGGGAGGGTCTGTGCAACGCGTTCCCAGAACCTGGGGGATTACCAAATCCTGGTCCTGGTGTTGCTGAGGCTTCAGTGAGTCACAGAAGGAGCGGTGGAGAAGGTGGCCGTCTGACCGATGCGTTCAGACAATTTTTTAGTCCGCAGCCCCAAGGTATGACCAGTTCCAGCAACCATCGCCAGCATCTGGTTTACATGGTGCGGGAATGCCTAGGGGCAAGATCCGACTTGGACACCTTCCCCACCGAAAATCCTCTGGCTTACTGGGTCTTGAGGATGGATCACTGGCCAGAGCTTGCACAGTACACAATTGAGCTACTGGGTTGTCCTGCATCCAGCGTTCTTTCAGAACGCACATTCAGTGCTGCTGGAGGCTTTGTGACCGATCACAGGGTGCTCCTCTCCACCGACTCCGTAGATCGACTGACCTTTATAAAAATGAATCAGTCTTGGATCACCAACAGCTACCAAGCACCTGATGCTGATGTAACTGAATAATTTTTTTGAAATGTCAGATCCCTTGGAGACTGCCTATGCTGATGCTGAGTGACTGTGCTGTTATGCTGCTGACTGAATATCCTTTTCCTTCTCAATGATCTTGCTGATAGCTAGTAAGAACATTGTTGTTTCTGGCCACCTAAGGCCTAAGGCCCAATTTTTCTGCCCCTGTTCAACAGGGGCGTATAATAACATTTTTTTAAGCAATACTTTGCATGTGGCTCTTCAATTACAGTATCTGTGAGGGGTTGCAGTGTTGTGCCTAAGGCCCAATTTGTCTGCCCCACCAGTGCCTAAGGCCTAATTCTTCTGCCCCTGTTTAACAGTGGCGTGTAATAACATAATTTGATGCAATACTTTGCAGCAGGGCTTATTAATGCGCTCCAACTAGAGTATCTGTAAGGGGTTGCAGTGTTGTGGCACCCCCACCAGTGCCTAAGGCCCAATTTTCCTGCCCCTGTTTAACAGGTGTGTAATAAACATTTTTGATGCAATACTTTGCAACAGGGCTTATTAACCCCTTAAGGACCGCCGCATGTACATTTACGTCGGCAGAATGGCACGGACAGACACATCAACGTATATATACATTGCTGCCTTGACGTGGGTCGGAGGTCCGATCGGGACCCCCCCGGTATATGCGGCGGTCCGCTTTGCTGAAGGAGCGATCCGTGCTGAGGGGGCGGCAGTTCATTTTTGTCCGCCCCCTCCAGATCGCTCCCAGCCAATCCGTGCGCTTCTCTGCAGTGTAATTGTCTCCTCCTGTGTAAACACAGGAGGAGGAAGTGATGTGATCTCTGCTCTCTGTGTTTTTTTCAACCGCCGCTGAGGAGAGATCACATCACACAGTAAGTCTGCACAACACTACACTGACACCAGTACACGCAGGCACACTTAACCCCTTGCGATCACCCCCCCCCCTCCCCCTGTCACTGTGTCACTGAATGCAGTAATCATATATGTATGATTACTGTATTTAGTGTCAGTGTGACAGTCAGTGTCAGGTTCAGGGTAGCCCCCGTACCCCCCCTAATAAAGTTTTAACCCCTTGATCACCGCCCTAGTTAACCCTTTCACTCCCTATTGCCAGCGTCACTAAGTGATAATTTTTCTGATCGCTGTATTAGTGTCGCTGTTCCCGCTAGGTAGTTGTTTTTTTTTTTTATTGCGATTTTTTTTTACTAAAGACATGTGGCTAAATACATTTTGGCCTAAATGTTTGACTAAAATTTAGTTTATTTGATTTTTCCTATAACAAAAAGTAAAAAATATTGATTTTTTTCAAAAATGTCGCTCTATTTTTGTATATAGCGCAAAAAATAAAAATCGCAGAGGCGATCAAATACCACCAAAAGAAAGCTATATTTGTGGGAAGAAAAGGACGCAAATTTTGTTTGGAAGCCACGTCGCATGACCGCGCAATTGTCTGTCAGTTAAAGCGACGCAGTGCTGAATTGCAAAAAGGGGCCTGATCCTTTACATGCATTTTGGTCCGGGTCTTAAGTGGTTAATGTGCTCCAACTAGAGTATCTGTAATGGGTTGCAGTGTTGTGGCACCGCCACCAGTGCCTAAGGCCTAATTTTTCTTCCCCTGTTCTAGTATTTTTCTTTCTTTCATTCTTTTCTAATTTGGGTTTTTATTGTAGCTTTCTCCTAGATTACCATAGTGTCATGTTTATTTTCCTGTACTAAATACTCATCATTGTCAATGTAAACACCACAAATCTAGATTTGTTCTTTTAGGCAGCATTCATATAATAATAAGCCACACATTGTTGAGTATCCAAAAATATTTATTAGAAAGGTTCCCCCGAATATGGGCAGGATGTGGTTTAGGGATTCCCGCTGATGCACAATGGATAGCTATAAGATATATGTGTATGAGTGTTATCAAACCCAAAACAGCTGAAGCATGAAAACATTCGATGTTTAGTAAAAAAAATAACAACAATGTATTGGTACATATTAGACATAAATATTATTCAATAATAAAAACATTGATAATTAGAGAAAGGTGTTTGAGAAAGCAGATTATTGCCAAACAGCTTCTTCATTCCAATCGTGTTACTGGTTCGACTAGTTTCGCCCTGTTGGGCTTCATCGGGAACCCACAGTGGAATATATTCTATATAAGTGAAAAATATACAGTGAAATAGTATATCAAAGAGTAGAGATAGTAATATATATCTGTAAACAAAAAGTGAATACTGATCTGACATTGCTGTCAAAGATCATGAATGGTAACATCCTTAGCTAGAATAAATACTAAATAATAATCATATAAGTACAAAAAATTGCGGGTCTGGGCAGAATGCATACCTAACTGGGTCACTTTCCATCTCGCTCGCTAGGCGTCTTCTCTTTACCTCTGAGAACAGGCCCCTGTGGGCGTCCCTCTTCATGGTCCTCCCCTCACCTAAATCAAGGTATGCATTCTGCCCATGGGATGTTACGTATAACGAGTGCATCATCCGCAAATAGGCAGATCTTGTGAGAAGTAGAAGCAATTTCTAGTCCCTTGACATCAGGATTGGACCTTATTAGGGCAGCTAGAGGTTCTATCGCTAAAGCAAAGAGTAGAGGGGACAAGGGACAACCCTGCCTAGTGCCCCTACTGATCTGGAAACTATCAGAGCGAAATCCAGAGTATTTAACATACGCCTGTGGATGACTGTAAAGGGAGCCCACCCATTGCAAAAAGTGCGGGCCGAAACCCCATCGAGATAGTATAAAATTTAGTTAGGGCCATGAGACAGTATCAAACGCTTTCCTGATGTCAAGGGACAGCAAGTGCATGGGGATTTTGCGACTTCTGGCAATGTGTTGTAGTAGGACGACCCGGCGAATATTATCACTAGCCTGGCGGCGAGGAATAAAACCCACCGGGTCTTTATGTATCAAACCCCCTATGATAGGATTGAGGGGGAAAGCCATAACCTTTGCCAAAATTTTAATATCTAGATTAAGCAAAGAAATGGGTCTGAAGTTGGACCAGAGTGTATTATCCGAATTGGGCTTGGGTATCATAGCTATAATAGCCGTCAATGTGTCCCGGCCAAACAAGTGTTGCCGCAATAATGCATTAAAAGATTTAGCTAGGAGCGGGGCTAAAGTGACAGCAAACTTCTTATAGTAATTACTTTATAGTCCATCCGGACCTGGTCTTTTGTGAGGTTTAAGTGTTTTTATAGCAGCGAGGACCTCCTCAATAGTGTTGCTCACGAATATTCGCATTGCGAATATTCGCTACGAATATTGCATATTCGAGTATTCGCGAATAACGCGAATATTGCGGCGAATATTCGCTATTTCGAATATTCGAATGTTTTAAATTTTTTTTTAGAACAGATCACATCCTAGAGATCCCCATCGACGTCTAAAAGCATTGCTGGTATGATTAGAGACCTTGGGCCGAGTAGCTGCAGCGCTCATTTTATATTGCCGAAAAATCGCAATGCGAAATTTCGCAATTATTTTATATTGTAATATATCACGAATATTCTGAGCCAATCAGAGTGCTCCTTCCGCATTTGCCGAATATTCGCAATTTTTGTGTATTGTAATATATCACGAATATTCTGAGCCAATCAGAGTGCTCCTTCCGCATTTCTCGAATATTCGCAATTATTGTGTATTGTAATATATCACGAATATTCTGAGCCAATCAGAGTGCTCCTTCCGCATTTCTCGAATATTCGCAATTATTTTGTATTGTAATATATCACGAATATTCTGAGCCAATCAGAGTGCTCCATTCCGCATTTCTCGAATATTCGCAATTATTTTATATTGTAATATATCACGAATATTCTGAGCCAATCAGAGTGCTCCATTCCGCATTTCTCGAATATTCGCAATTATTTTATATTGTAATATATCACGAATATTCTGAGCCAATCAGAGTGCTCCATTCCGCATTTCTTGAATATTCGCATTCGCAATTCGCAATTCGCAATTCGCAATTCGCAAAAATTCGCAAAAATTCGCAATCATTTAATTTCCAAAAAATATCACGAATATTCGTATTTAGCGAATATATGTCGAATATTCGACTATATATTCGAGATATATCGCGATTTCGAATATGGCATATTCTGCTCAACACTACTCCTCAATCGTGATGGATTTTTCCAAAAGTTAGAATATTTTTTTTTTTTTATCAAGAAATGTTTGTCAACATCAATTTTATTTAGTTTTTTTTCTTTTGGTATGTTTTTTAGAGATATCTTTTTTTTTTCCTTAGATATCTTTTTTTTTGTGTATTTTCTTTGAGAATTACAAAATTAAAAAATATCTGGTTAAAACGCATGAACAATGACCAACTTTGTAGCATTGGTCATTGTTCATGCGTTTAGAAAACTAAAGATTCCACTTAAAAAAAATAAAACAAAACATACATAGATAAAAGAAGAAAAAACTTACAATTTTATTTTATTTAAACCCTCCCCAGAACATCCATTAAATCCTTTAGTTTTCGCTCCACAGTTTTTGTTCTTTTTTCTCATCTGCCCCAAGCAGATGTGGATGTCCTCAATTTGAGCCCTGCAGGACAACACCTCTCTAATTAACACCTGGGCGCTGTATGTGTCCAATCCACCACCAACAGCACGAATACCTCCTGAAATTCGGAAACAAACCATGTATTACAATTATGCAGGCCTACATCTATTACCTTAAGCTGTGCTGTATGACACTGACCTGATGTGGTGGCAGTTTCCACTTCCTGCATACCTGCGGGGGCGTGGCTTGGGGCTGTGTGGGTTTGTCTGCTCCAGTCTTGCAGCCTCATTGCGCCCTATGAGATTGTAAAAAAGGGAAACATGAATCAAAAGATTAGAGACCTGAAAGAGGAATATGGATCATTCTTTTTATAAAGTGTGGTACAATTGTCTGTTTTTAGAATCCTAAGCTTAACACAGGATTGTATCCATTACCAAAGCTGCTACATTTCTCTATCTTTGGCCAAGTTTCCTACATGGAAAAACACCAAGTATCCACTGAATCACCTCTGTGTGACACCCTAACTAGGTTGTTCTTGTGGCCAACACTCAGTGCCGATCCTGACCTCCCTGGGGCCCTAAGCAAAATGACATGGCACATTAAAAATGAGAAGCGGGGGGCGCTGACGACAGTGACATGTCACATTAAAGAAAGTTGAGAAGCTGGGGGAGGGGGTGTTCTGCTGTCGGAAATGACATCTTACATTAAATTGAGAAGCAGGGGGTGATGACTTCTTACCTCTTCTCCCATGCAGTCAGCGAGTTGAGAAGCAGTGTGAGGGGGCTAAAATGACTTCTCACAGACGGGGCCTCTAGTAATTTGTGGGGCCCTTCACAGCTTTGCAGGGCACTAAGCAGATTGCATAGTGAGCCTATAGGGCGGATCGGCCCTGCCAACACTTGTGCTACTGAGTCCATATGTGTAACCAACTGCTGAGCATACTCTCCTTTTACTGTATATTGACTTAAGTTGTATTATTTATATCTAGTTAAGAACACATCTACAATAAAAAATTGATCTCACATAAATAGATCATAATAAATAGAATGATCAACGACATATACAACCAATTATTATGCCCACTAACCTTGACATCTATTCTTGAACTGTATATATACAACCTGAAAGAAAAAGCACATGCCGCACATTAATAAAAACAAATAATCAGAGTACACATGAAAATTACTTACTTCTTCTGGTGACTTTTTTAATCCTCTCCATCTGCCCTGGCTCTCTTATTTTAAGGTCAGACCACCTTTTCCGCAGCTATTCCCTTGACCTGCGCACCCCGAATTTCTGATGAAGAGTCCTCTGCACATTCTTCATGATCTGGGCCTTCACCTTGTTTGGGTTATTGTAAGGGCAATGTTTGCAATCATAGTCCTCCCTCCTTAGGATTGCCACCATTTCCACCATCTCCTCAAAGGACATATTGATGGCTTTGTACCTCCTGCTCTTGGTTTTTGCTACCGCCTGGCCTTGCTCCTGGTTTGAGCTTCCAGCTTGCGGTGTGTCCTCCATGGTGTCTTCACTGTCTTGCATTGACCGACCGAAGGGGCGTGGAAAGTACAAAAACGATCGTCAGGGGTGGGGAAACATGCAGAGATTCTCGCATGCGCAGTGTATAAAGGGATATCGGGTGAGTGAAAGCGTCGTTCACAGTTTGTAGAAAAAGGCTGAAGAAACGATCGTGTAGTATGACGGTGCGTAACTTGATTTTGGACTTTATGATCAGTGTAGGAGTTTGTGGGTTAGATATGGGGAGAAAGCTTAGTAAGTAGTAGAGGCTTGACTGACATTAGCATTTTTTGCTTAATTTTGACTTGCAGAAATAATGGAGGCCTTCAGGGAACAGGAGTTCTTCACAGAATTTGTTCAAAGGGGGCCCCGGATGGCAAACTCTCTTTTTTCTAGAATTTTTCTTTCCCCAAAAAAATTTTTATTCAGCCAAGATCTGGCATTGGAATGGCCCCCTCACCCCTAAAACAATCGACATATTGTTGCCACACAGCATGTGCGCTTTGGGGGGCCAAGCCTGTATGGCCAGGCTCACGGGCCGCCACTGGAACATCAATGGCCTCATCAGGCACAAGTGTCATGTAGTTTGTTGAGGGTCTCTTAATGAAATTGTGCCATATGCAGCAGCAAAGTATGACATGGTTCAAATTCTACTTAACAAACCTACACTCCTTGTCTTGTTTGCACTGCCTGTATACTTCTGTATACTGCTGTTCAAAGTATATAGGGCCAAAGGGTCTTGTAATGACCTGGGGGAGTGGTGGCGGAGAAACCCATGCTATTTTTTTCAGTGATTTTCATCCATATTGCAGGGACCAAGCATTACATTAAAACCGCAAGCAGTATTAAATTACTTTTTTCTTATAGTAATCTTATTTTGTGCAGGGACAGTTCTAAACACGTGCCACCTCACAGGAATACTATAGACACCCAGCAGGTACGATATTTAAAATAATTTTTCATTTTTTTTCCACTTTAAGCATCATTAAAATCGCTGCTCCAGAAGAAACTACCATTATTAAAACGTTTTTTTCCATTGATACATGTTCCCTGGGGCAAGACCCGGGTTCTCAAAGACATTTCCAACAATAACTTGAATATTGGGCTTTAAAATGAGCACTTTTGAATTCGAATGTTCGAGTCCCATAGACATCAATGGGGTTCTAAATGTTTGCTCGATCGCTCGGTCCATTTGAAGATTCTGGTGCAAACCGAACGCGGGGGTGTTCGGCTCATCTCTACCCATCAGTACTGCCTATTAGTATTGGACTCAGGCCTGTTGGGGATCCCACCTGTCTGACCCCACCAGGAAGCCGACACCACACACTGCTATTTCCCGGTCCACAGCTGCACAGACTGGGAAATGTCTCACTGCATGTGATTAGCCGTGTGCAGTGTCATCTTCCTGGCTTGATCAGGCACGTAGATTGGGACTAAGATCTATAAACACACCCGAGCCTATCTCTACTGCCTATCAGTAGCCACCAGTGCTGCTAATCAGTGCCTAACAGTGCTGTCAATTAATTCTGCCAATCAGTGTTCATCAGTGCAGCCTCATCAACGCACATCAGTGAAGGAGAACATTTGTTTGCAACATTTTATAACAAACTATGAAAAACTTTTTTTTTTCCAAAACTTTCGGTCTTTTTTTATTTATTTAGCAAAAAATAAACCTATCAGTGTCCATTAGTGCCTCCTCATCAGTGTCACCTATCCATGCTAGTAATACAAAAAGTGCAGCGCTAAAAATGAACAGGTCCTAAACAAGGACAATGAAAATAACTTTTTTAGGGTCTTAAACACATTAAAAATGATATAAGTGAGTAATGATATTCGCTCTACGTAAATATACATATGAATTGAATGCAAAAAATGTATAACAATTATAATGATTAAACTTTGATCAAGTCCATTTGTGATGATTGTAATAACATAAGTGAAGTGATAATCCAAACAAGTGAAAGTTGATCTTCAGTTAACACAAACGTGATGATAAAAGAAAAGCCGCCGCCACTGATAGGAATGAGGCTTACCGGATTGAATCAGCAAGGCATACGCCAAATGAGTCTAAAAGTGCTGCATGGCTACACTACACCAAAAACACGAAGACCTCAGCATTGGAACTGGCGAACATCAGGGTAAGATAGTCATACTTTCATCTCAGCAATAAGTAGCATAACCACAATATTAATGATGGATTCCGTGGCAGAGATATTCAGGTTCACCAAAAATAAGGAAAGGTGTGCATATAGTGTAAATCCGTTTAACAGGAAAAACATTTATTTGAAAACATTTAAAATTTACACTCACATTTGAGAGAATAAAACAAGCTCTTGTATATGAGTAGATTCAATGGAGTAGTAGCTGTAGATATGACCCAACGCGCGTTTCATCTAAGAAGACATTGTTTGGAGTGTCTATCTACCACTGCTCATAAATAGATTAAAAAAAAAAAAGTCACGAAACAAACCTGGGAAAAATTTCCTTTGTTATTGTGTCTAATTGGTGGTGATTTAAAATGGCGGTGATGTGTGCTTTTCAAGCCTCAATATGAATAAGAGACACGAATGGCTGGACATGAAAGAAACAGGTCACATGACCCCCATTGAACCAGACCTCGCTATAACTAACAAATCAAACATTCAATGATGAATTGGAACTGACATTAGACCAAGCCTCATTCTGATAATCCAATCAGAGATAGGCCAATGGATCGTCAGCTGTTCCACGGCTCAGCCGGCGCTCCTCATAAATTTAACCTCATACGAGTGGCCATGCTGGGGAAAAGAGCATTTTGTAAACATGTGAGTGAAACATCGTGTATACAGAGATTTACGGAGGAAAGCTGTCAAAAAGATGGAATCCTTACTGCAAATGTCATGAAAAAATGTAAATGAAAAAATGTGGATAAAAAATAAAATGAGTGTGAAAAAACAAATTATATATATAATATAGAATAGAAACGGTTCCCCGTGTTTTTTTTAGCAGCAAATAATAATTCAATATTGGATAAAATATGCTGATTTTATTGATGGAAAAATATAAATAAATTACACATGTACAAATGTTAAAATTGATGAGCTCTGGTAATCACAAAATAAGCTAATACAAACAGTTGTTTCCCAGGTTTTTTATGACTTTTTTTTATCTATTTAAGAGCAGTGGTAGCAGTAGATAGACCCAGACAATGGGGTCAATTCACAAAGCTTTATTTTCAGATTGCGAGTGTTATTTTAACGATTTTGCACGTTATTGAAGTTAGTTCAATTCACTAAACGATTTAACTCTTTGAAAAATCATCAAATAACGTTTCCCTACACAGAACCGATATTTTAAGGTGTGGATCCTTATTAAAGAGTCAAAACGTTATTTTAAAGATTCAAAACGTTATTTTAAAGAGTCAAATCGTTAAATATGTACAGAAGTGCAATTCACAAACATTTTTTTGACAGTTATCAATCGTTAAGCAATCGTTAAATTAACACCTCCCTCAGGGTGGCGTTATGACATTTCCCAGGCGATATTTTGTTGTTAGAGGAAGCTTTTGGCGATTTTTGTAGTGTAGTGTAGTGTTGGGCAAGCTAGAACCGTGCTCTATTTGAACTTAAAATTATCCAGAGGCGAAGAAGAACACGTTAGAATGTTGTTCAGATTTATAAACGTGTATTCCGTTCACATACTATTTTGGATGACTTTTCTGAAACCCAGGTGATAGCTAAATTCCGATTATCATCTCCCATGATTTATTCTCTGTATGAGGAAATACACATGGCTTTAGAAAAGCACACACTAGAAGTTTTGCACATCACATGCTCAATCTCCATGTGTATTGCTTGTGTCTCTCTCTCTCTCTCTCTCTCTGTATCTGCTCTTTTCCACATGCAGCTGTTCTCCTCCCCTTCTGCTCCCAGAATGCATCTCTCCAGCATTATTTAACGATCTTAAGAGTTATTTTAACGTCCCAAATGTTAATAATAACGTCTGAGTAGTTAGCATAACGTTTGGATAAAGAGTCAGTTGAAAACTATAACGACTATGTTAAATAACGATTATAGCTTTCGTGAATACCATGTTTGCTAGCGTTAAATAAGGAGTGCTAATTTAACACCTGAAGAAAACCAATAACGTTTCTCTTTGTGAATTGACCCCAATGTGTTCTTAGATGAAATGTGCATATGCTACTTATTGCTGAGATGGTGGCTTTTCTTCTATCATCACGTTTGTGTTAACTGAAGATCAAGTTTCACTCATTTGGATTATCACTTCACTTATGCTATTACAGTCACAAATGGACTTGAGCAAAGTTTAATCATCGTAATTTTTATATATTTTTTTACATTTAATTCATATGTATATTTACTTATAGCAAATATCATTACTCACTTATATAATTGTTTATGTGTTTAAGACCCTAAACACGTTTTACACTTTTTCTTTCATTGTCCTTGTTTAGGACCTGTTAATTTTTAGCGCTACACTTTTTGTATTACTATTGTGTCTAGGCTGTTGTCATAGGTTGTGCTAACGGCTGTTTCATGCTCATGGATTCACATATTTTTTCACCTATCCATGCTGCTTATCAGTGCCCATCAGTAATGCCTACCAGTGTTTATCAGTACCCATCAGTGCTGCTCATGTGCCCTTCAGTGACACCTATCAGTGCCCATCAGTGCAGCCTATCAGTGCTAATCAGTATAGCCTCATCAGCGCACATCAATGAAAGCGAAAATGTACCGGTTTGCTCAATTTTATGAAAAAATATATTTTTTTAAATGTTCAGTATTGTATTCATTTATTTAGCGGGGAAAAAAAACAAAAACTCATAACATCAAAAGAAAGCTCTATTTGTGTGGAAAAAAAATCATATTGGTACAGTGTTGCATGACAGTGCAATTGTCATTCAAAGTGCGACAACGATGAAATCTGAAAATTTACCTGGGCAGGAAGGGGGTAAAAGTGGCCAGTATTAAAGTGGTTAAATTAAAACACTGAAAATAATTTTTTTTAAGGCTAGGATCACGCTATTGCAAATTGGATGCAGTTTTGTCCACATCCAATTCGCATAGCAGGTGATTGTGACCAGCTCTCTATGGAGTCGGTTTGCACATCTCCGCAGTGGCTCCTGTGTGACTTTTGGTCCGCTTCAAGTCTGAAGTCAGCCAAAAATATGGGCTGAAATTGGACCTGAGACTGTGAATGGAGGCGCACTGGACTCCTGCTGTGAGTCGGAGCATGCTGCAGTGAGAACCCAGCCTAAAATGCAAGTTCACATTTTCAGAAAAAAATTACAAGGTAAACAAGAACCCTGAACTCAACTCCCTCCTTTTATCCCCCACCCCCCACTACACTTACCTCTGTGAATGACAGTTTTAAAGTCAATGCAGCCCAATGGTTGTTATTGGTCAACATGGTGTGGGAGATTAGCTCGTGGGGATCACTTTTCTGAAACACAGTCTGTAAACAGGCACTTTCTTTTTAAGTCTGGCAGCTGCCAGGTTTATTTTACAAAAGGTTTGCAGGTTAAAACAAACAAAACAGTAAACTTAAATCCTTGCCGTCCGGCGCTAACTAAACATCAGGGTCTCCTATCTATACAGTGTGGGGCTGGTCCCCACCACCCATAAAATAAACAACAACGCAAACCTTTTTCTTGCAATGTCTTTAGAGAGCTCCTCACACTCAGGTTCCCTCCTCAGTGTCCCAAAACCAGAGAGCTCCCTTCTGATCTCTTCCTGGTTGTTTTTAAGGTCCACCTGACATTGAACTCCAGTGGACCCAAATATCCGGAACACTAGAGGCCGTAAAACCCGGCCCGGATTCCGGTTCAGCTTCTCAAAATAGACCGTATGCGTGGTGAAATATACCTATGGTCAAGTATCTCACCTCGCATACCGTCACATATCCTCCCCCTCTGCTCAAGCCCCTGCGGCTGAGCACTTGCCCCAACCATACAGTGCACCCGGGAGAGAGCATCTGCATTATTTTGGAGTTTTCCTGGCCTATGCTCCACCGTAAATTTAAAAGGCTGTAAAGCCAGGAACCACCTTGTCACCCGAGCATTTTTCTCCCTGTTATCACACATCCACTTCAAAGGAGCATGGTCTGTGACCAGCCTAAATGACCTCCCCAGTAGGTAATACCTCAGGGAGTCTAAAGCCCACTTAATGGCGAGACACTCCTTTTCTACGATGGCATAATTTTTCTCGTGCTTGTTCAGCTTCCGGCTCAGGTATACCACTGGGTGCTCCTCACCATCCCTGTTCTGTGAGAGTACGGCCCCTAGGCCCACCTCAGAGGCGTCTGTCTGTACAACAAACTCCTGGCTAAAGTCCGGGGTTACTAGTACGGGTACCATACCAAGAGCCTGTTTCAACTTCTGAAATGCCTCCTCGGCTTCGGGGTTCCACTTGACCATGACCGACCCCCTACCCTTCGTCAAAATCGGTCAAGGGGGCAGCAACGGTGGCAAAATTGGGTATGAAACGTCTAATACCCCGTAATGCCCAGGAAGGCCCTCACTTGTTTTTTATTGACTGGTTGGGGCCATTTTTGAATTGCCTCAATCTTATTGGTCTGCGGCTTGACCACTCCCTGGCCAATAATGTACCCAAGGTATCTGGCCTCCTCCAGGCCTATGGCACATTTTTTTGGATTGGCCGTGAGACGGGCTTCCCTAAGGGAATCTACCACCGCTTGTACGCGGGGCAGGTGTGATTCCCAATCTGGGCTGTGGATGACCACATCGTCCAAGTACGCCGCTGCATACGAGCGATGTGGTCTCAATGTTTTGTCCATCATTCGCTGGAATGATGCAGGGGCTCCATGCAGACCAAACGGCATCCGCTTATACTGAAACGAGCCCTCAGGAGTGGAAAAGGCAGTCTTCTCCTTGGCTGATTCAGTAAGCGGTATTTGCCAATAACCTTTCGTTAGATCCAGGGTCGTTATGTAGCGAGCCTGTCCCAACCTGTCCACAAGTTCGTCGACCCGGGGCATCGGGTAGGCGTCAAACTTGGACACACTGTTAAGTTTCCTAAAGTCATTACAAAACCTGATACTGCCATCAGGTTTTGGGACCAGCACTATGGGACTTGACCACTCACTGTGGGACTCTTCGATCACATCCAACTCTAACATTTGTTTTATTTCCTCCGCAACCGCCTCTCGCCGGGCCTCTGGAATTCTACAGGGTTTTACATTTACCCGAACCCCTGGTTCCGTCACTATGTCATGTTGGATCGTGTTGGTCAGTCCGGGTAAGGGGGAGAAAAAGTCTCTATTTTTCTGCACAAATGCCCTAACGTCATTTTGTTGTGCTACGGACAGGGAATCCGTGATGGGAACGTCAGGTATCACGGGTATCCAGTCTGTTGGAGGTGAGGACGTGGCCAGTAAAGTCTCTCGGTCCTTCCAGGGCTTTAAGAGATTTACATGGTAAATTTGGTGGGGTTTCCTTTTGCCTGGCTGATAGACTTTGTAGTTTACCTCCCCCACCCTTTCGACAACCTCAAAGGGACCCTGCCACTTAGCTAAAAACTTACTTTCTACTGTGGGAACCAGTACCAGCACTCTGTCCCCCGGGCTGAAAGTACGGACCTTGGCACCCCGGTTATAGACCCTCCTTTGGGCCTCCTGGGCTCGCTCCATATGTTCCCGTACTAGGGGCAGGACGGCTGCGATTCGGTCCTGCATCAAGGAGACATGTTCTATGATGCTCCTATATGGGCTGACCTCTCCTTCCCATGTTTCTTTAGCAATATCTAGCAGGCCCCTGGGATGCCTACCATACAAGAGCTCAAAGGGGGAATAGCCTGTGGAGGCCTGTGGAACCTCTCGTATGGCAAACATGAGATATGGTAGCAAAAAATCCCAGTTTCTCCCATCCTTGTCGACCACCTTTTTCAACATACTCTTCAATGTTTTATTAAACCTTTCGACCAGACCATCTGTCTGGGGGTGGTAGACAGAAGTACGGAGATGGGAGATTTTGTACAATCTACACAATTCCTTGGTAACCCTAGACATGAAAGGGGTGCCCTGATCGGTCAAGATCTCTTTCGGGATCCCGACTCGACTAAACACCTGGACCAATTCCTTGGCAATAGCCTTAGTGGAGGTGTTACGCAAGGGTATGGCCTCAGGATAGCGAGTCGCATAGTCCAGGATCACCAGAATATGCTGGTGACCTCGGGCAGATTTCACCACCGGCCCGACCAGGTCCATGCCAACCCTCTCAAAGGGAACCTCAATTATTGGTAGAGGGACAAGGGGGCTGCGAAAATGGGGCGACGGTGCTGACATTTGGCACTCAGGGCACGATTCGCAATACTCCTTGACCTCTGCATGCAACCCGGGCCAGAAAAATCTTTGGGTGATTCTCTCCTTGTTTTTTTCGACCCCGAGATGGCCCCCCATTACATGGCCATGAGCCAGGTCTAGCACCACCCTGCGAAAGGGTTTGGGAACCAGCAGCTGTTCTACCTCTTCCTCTCCGTGTTTTATCACTCGATATAATAAATTGTTTTTAATCGCCATGTAGGGGAAGAACACCACCCAATTAGGATCCACCGGTTCCCCATCCAACACCTTAACATTTTCCCTGGCACTCATGAGGGTGGGCTCTCGCAGCTGCTCGGTACAGAAATCCTCCCTCCTGACCTCCAAGTCGGGTACCACATTTTGGCTACTCTCGATGTCAGGGTCAGGCGGGATTTCCTGTTCGTTACCCTCAGGCTGGGTGCTAGCTTCCGAGTCTTCCGGTTCCCCGACCATGGCAGGGAAAGGAAGAGGATCTCCGGCTTCCTCGATCCCACCAATAGCCTGCCTTCCCCTTTTGAAAAATGGGTCTGGTGAGAGTTCCCGTGTTTCCCCAGCAGGGGGAACTCTATCTACGAGCCTCCCTTTATTTTCCCATAACTTCCAAAAATGGGGAAAGTCTCTCCCTA
Organism: Rana kukunoris; assembly: GCA_029574335.1. Taxonomy (NCBI): domain Eukaryota; kingdom Metazoa; phylum Chordata; class Amphibia; order Anura; family Ranidae; genus Rana; species Rana kukunoris. The sequence continues at coordinate 406,222,951 of CM056052.1, read as the reverse complement.
CTAAAGCTTCATGGAGCAGTGAGGGTACCACCCCCACTGAATGTGTTACCCTGCCCCAGGGGGTATCAAACTCAACCACTGCTGTCTGGTAGTCCCGAGTGTCCCCATGGATGCAAATTACCCCAATACTACTGGGGTGTAGTTTTTCGGGGTCTACACAAGCACTCCTAACTAGGGTCACCACGCTACCAGAGTCTAGTAGTGCTGTGAGAGGCTTACCATCCACTAAAATAACGCACATCTGTTTTTCAAGGTGACTCTGATCTAGCGCAACACATGCGACCTGTGCAAACAGAGAAATGTGTCTTTTCCTATCAGCATAATCACATTGCATAGGTTCATCATTTAGAGGGCAGTTTGCAGCAATATGGCCCAATGCATGGCAACGAAAACACCGTATTTGCCCCACCCCCAGTCCTCTTAACGGTCCCAAAGACCTTCCTGGCTTCTGTGGCCAGTCTCCAGGTCTAGGACCCACAGTCTCATCTGCTGTAACAACAGTCTTATCCACTCTCCCCAAGCTCTTGAACCCCGGAACAGTCTTACCCAAACCGCTGGGAGATCTTGCACCTCTAGACACACCGAAGTGGGGCGTAGGTGGGTTTACCATGTTGTCGGTAGCACTGTACTTTTCCACTAGGTCCACCATTTGGGCTGCAGTGTTGGGGTCCCCCTGTCCGACCCACCTCCTCAGGGCAGCAGGAAGCGCACGTAGGTACCGGTCCATTACCACACGCTCCACAATCTGCGGGCTGGTCAGGGTCTCTGGCTGCAACCACTTCCTGGTGAGGTGGACCAGGTCAAACATTTGTGATCGGGGTGGCTTGTTGCTGGAGTAGGACCACTGATGCACGCGCTGGGCCCGAACTGCCATGGTGACACCCAAGCGTGCGAGTATCTCCGATTTGAGAGTCTCATAGTCCTGTGCCTTATCTGTTTCTAGGTCAAAATAGGCCTTTTGGGGTTCTCCAGTTAGGAATGGGGCCAATAGTCCCGCCCACTGCTCTTTTGGCCATCCTTCGCGGACAGCGACTCTCTCGAAAGTCGCCATGTATGCCTCAACATCATCCGCTGGTGTCATCTTTTGCAGGTGGTAGGAGGCCCGTAGTATCTTTGGTTCTGCTGCCACAGGAGGTGCGGACCCCTTTTTCAGTTCCACCAGAGCTTCGGCAAACTGTCGGTTGGTTTCCCGCTGGGCTGCATTGGCCTGTAGGAGGGCAGCCTGCTGCGAGGCAGCAGCTTCTGCGACTTGGCGGTTGGTTTCCCGCTGGGCTGCATTGGCCTGTAGCAGGGCTTTTAACATTTCCTCCATCTTCAGAAAAGTTGCCCGCTGAATCCACCACGTGTGGGAGATTAGCTCGTGGGGATCACTTTTCTGAAACACAGTCTGTAAACAGGCACTTTCTTTTTAAGTCTGGCAGCTGCCAGGTTTATTTTACAAAAGGTTTGCAGGTTAAAACAAACAAAACAGTAAACTTAAATCCTTGCCGTCCGGCGCTAACTAAACATCAGGGTCTCCTATCTATACAGTGTGGGGCTGGTCCCCACCACCCATAAAATAAACAACAACGCAAACCTTTTTCTTGCAATGTCTTTAGAGAGCTCCTCACACTCAGGTTCCCTCCTCAGTGTCCCAAAACCAGAGAGCTCCCTTCTGATCTCTTCCTGGTTGTTTTTAAGGTCCACCTGACATTGAACTCCAGTGGACCAAAATATCCGGACCGGAACACTAGAGGCTGTAAAACCCGGCCCGGATTCCGGTTCAGCTTCTCAAAATAGACTGTATGCGTGGTGAAATATACCTATGGTCAAGTATCTCACCTCGCATACCGTCACAATGGTTACTTGGCAACACTTACCAATTAAGGTGATAGTAAGAGACGGTTCACACAGGGGCAACCTGGGATCCGACTTGAAGTTGCCCCAAGTCGTCCCAAGTCGTGTGGTTGAGAAAATCAATGGAAGTGAATGGAGCCATCTTAATACACACTACTGAAATCGTTCTGACTTCAGAAAAGGTTCCTGTACTACTTCAATCCGACTTCTAGGCAACTTGTAGGTAACTTGTACCCCTTGATTTCAATGGAAGTTGCCTCAGAAGTCTGATCACTGTCTTAACTGAAGCAACAATACAGGAAGATAACATACATTTCTCAGGCAAACCCCTCCCTCCCCCTCTCTCCCACAGAGCTGATTGTTGTTTGATTGGCTACTGGAAAGCCTCCTGTCCTGGAGGCGACTTGAAGTTGCCTTGTACTGTCCAGGAGGCAACTTGAAGTTGTCTTGTAATGTGCATGATGATTCATACTCAAGTCGTGTCCAAGTTGCCTCCCAAAGTCGTGCTGGAAGTCGTGTTGCCCCAGTGTGAACTGGCTCTAAGGGTTTTTATGTGCTAACAAAAACCACAACATAAGCGTTGTCCAGCCAAACACTGTACAATAATTCCAAAACACCAAAACCAAAACACCTCATCACATTCTGAAATAAACATTATATAAACAATATATATAAACGACTGTGTTCAGAAATGATGTGTTCAAAAAATCATACAGTCCAACTTCTTTAACCACTTGAGGCCCGCGCTACCGTCGGATGACGGCAACAGCGCGGGCCTCAATATCCAACATGCCGTCATTTGACGGCATGTCTTTCTGGCGTTCCCAGCGCGCGCTGTACAGCGCGCTGCGGGGAAGCCCTGTGTTGTCCGTGTCCCTTGGACACGGCCAATCACAGATCGCGGCAAACGGCCAATCAGAGCGGCCGTTTGCAATGCGATCTGTGGGCGAATGAGAGATGATCTCTCATAGATCATCTCTCATTGCCGGCTGACACAGAGACAATGTCCTGTCTCTGGAAGGGAGGAGCCCGATCTGTGTTCCTTCCTACATAGGGACACAGATCGGTCACCCCCCCAGTCACCCCCCCCTCCCCCTACAGTTAGAACACACCTAGCATACACATTTAACCCCTTCCTCACCCCCTAGTGTTAACCCCTTCAATGCCAGTCACATTCATACTGTAATTAGTGCATATTTATAGCACTGATCGCAGTATAAATGTGAATGGCGCCAAAAATGTGTCAAAAGTGTCCGATGTGTCCGCCATAACGTCGCAGTAACAATAAAAATCGCAGATCGCCGCCATTTCTAGTAAAAAAAAAATAATAAAAAATAATAATTCTCTCCCCTATTTTGTAAGCGCTATAACTTTTGCGCAAACCAGTCGCTTATTGCGATTTTTTTTTTTTTTTTCAAAAATATGTAGAAGAATACGTATCGCCCTAAACTGAGAAAAAAAAGTGTTTTTTTTTTTAATTGGGATATTTATTATAGCAACAAGTAAAAAATATTGTATTTTTCTTCAAAATTGTCGCTCTTTTTTGTTTATAGCGCAAAAAATAAAAATCGCACAGGCGATCAAATACCACCAAAAGAAAGCTCTACTTGTGGGGAAAAAAGGACGTAAATTTTGTTTGGGAGCCACGTCGCACGACCGCGCAATTGTCAGTTAAAGCGACGCAGTGCCGGAAGCTGAAATTTCACCTGGGCAGGAGGGGGGTGTAAGTGCCCGGTAAGCAAGTGGTTAACCACTTGCCTACTGTGCACCTACACCCCCTTCCTGCCCAGACGAAATTTAAGCTTCCGGCACTGCGTCGCTTTAACTGACAATTGCGCGGTCGTGCGACGTGGCTCCCAAACAAAATTGGCGTCCTTTTTTTTCCCACAAATAGAGCTTTCTTTTGGTGGTATTTGATCACCTCTGCGGTTTTTATTTTTTGCGCTATAAACAAAAATAGAGAGTCAATTTTGAAAAAAATGCAATATTTTTTACTTTTTGCTATAATAAATATCCCCAAAAATATATAAAAAAAATATTTTTTTCCTCAGTTTAGGCCGATACGTATTCTTCTACATATTTTTGGTAAAAAATAAATAAAATAATAATTAGCGTTTATCGATTGGTTTGCGCAAAATTTATAGTGTTTACAAAATAGGGGATAGTTTATGGCTTTTTTTTTTTTTACTATTAATGGCGGCGATCTGCGATTTTTTTTATTGGGACTGCGACGTTATGGCGGACACTTCGGACACTTTTGTGACATTTTTGGGACCATTTACATTTATACAGTGAACAATGCTATAAATATGCATTGATTACTGTATAAATGTGACTGGAAGTGAAGGGGTTAACCACTAGGGGGCGGGGAAGGGGTTAAATGTGTGTCCTATGAGTGTTCTAACTGTAGGGGGAGGGGGGGTGACTGGGGGAGGTGACCGATTGTGTCCCTATGTACAAGGGACACAACCGCTCTCCTCTCTCCCTGACAGGGACGTGCAGCTCTGTGTTTACACACAGAGCTCCACGTCCCCGCTCAGTTACTGAGCAATCGCGTGTGCCCGGCGGCGATCGTTGCCGCCGGGCACTCGCACGGGATCCCCGCAGAGCGGCAGGTGCGCGCGCGCCGGCGGCGGCGTGATGTCAGAACAATGGAGTCCTCCGCCCGCCGTCATTTGACGGTGGGCAGAGGACAAGTGGTTAATATAAGAAAATTATGTATCCCACTACAGCTGTTCCTTAGGGTTCACCACCTTAATCCTTGGTTTACACAGGCCTACTGGGGAAGCCTAATCACAGGGTGCATGACGTCAAGCCAGAGTCTCATTGAGTACCATAATGAGCTAGCGGCTGACTGTATCTGTATAGCGCTTTTAAAGTTCTGTTCTTGTAAGTGTACTGCTCTACAAGGTGTTTTGAATAAATTTGCAAAACAGATTACACTATATCTGTGCCTTTCTGTCCTATATGTTTGGAGCCCTGTGATTACATCGGGAAGTGAATAAGATGGTTGTCCTGTGTAAATTGAGGAGAATTTAAGTAATATTGGATGGTGCCACATGATGCCAGTAAAGTCCATTAGTAGCAAGACAAGATCTTGCCAATTGCATTTTCACTAGATAGATAAGATGTGGCACTGGTAGAGGTCGTCTATTTTTGTATAATATTGACTTTGTCATCACAAAGTTTATATACATGAGGAGGGTGTAAAACATGATTAATTTTGCAAGCAAACAAGCTGAATTGCTGTGCAAAAGAAAATTGGCTCTAGACCAGCGAAGTGCTTTGACTGATAGTAAGGTGTTCAGCTCTAACCTCTTCTGAGCAATTGAATGGTAATTTGAGGGGGTCGGATTGCCAATTTGTTGTTGATATAGAGAATCCAACTCCCTGGTAAGGGTGGAGATCTGTTTTGACTTATTTTTAGCAGCAGCAATGCCTATAAAATACCTCCTTGTGGGCCACCCACAAAGTTGTAGGGGAAGTATCTGGGGTCGAATTTAAATGAAAATACTCTTGTATAGAGTTAGCAAAATCCTGGTGGGTAGTGGGGTCAGTGAAAATGCCAGGATTAGGGGTGAAAGATGTAGTTAATAAGACTATAATTACAAAATTAGGGAATTAGATAATAGTATAGGGGTTCATGAAATATAATTTAACCTGACGAAGAAGTCATGCGGATGAAAATAAAACGTAAAGTCTTTAGCAGCAGTGGTATGGGCTGCAAGGAATTAGTCAGCTGAAATGAGCAGAGCTGTCTAGCAAGAGATTTAGGGAAAGATTTAAAAAAAATCCAAGTACTTCTATCCATCTGTGGGTGGGCACATTTGTGCAAACACAGACATTGCATGTGAGTGGCTCCCGCACTGCAGGGCCGATCACATGCAATGTCTGTGCATTATATAGCCAGCTATATAGAGCCTGTATATACACTTTTCCATCTACCTCCAGCACAAGATAGTCTGACAAGAGCACAATCAGACCATAGTAAACACCTTTTGCAGGCAGGGACAGTGGGCCCCTTTGGTAATGTAGCAAAAAGAAGTCCCAGTGCTCATCTGTTTTAATCCTGTGGCTACTGATTCCAGTAACACCCTTTCAGGCACTGCCAGCCTGCCTGGCTGCAGCTGCCCATTTCACTAGCCCTCCTGGCTAAGACCCCCCCAGACCGAATCTACATCCATCCCAGATTGATTCTACTCAGTCCTCTCAGGTATGCCTTTCAGTCCTCTGACTATACACTCACCAGTCCTCCTGGCTGTCTTCCTAACTGGATATTTGCCCAGCAGTGTTCTCCTGCTGTCCCAAGCCTTGCTCCCATGCCTCCTAGTCAGGATCCCTCTATGTGTCATGAAGAGTGGTCCCTTTTGCACCCGAGTCCAGACCTGAGTTCACCCCCAGACTACGCCAGGCAACTCCACCTTACTTCCCCTCTCATTCTCCTGGAAGTTTCTAGTAAGTTCAAGAAGTAGGAGGGAGGGCTCAGTAATGCTGCCTGTGAGTCACACAGCTCTCTCTGGATCTATAATTCTCCATTCAAACCTGTGGGCAATAAGGGTATATATTCAGTATTAAATCTTTTTTTTACATAATACCTTAAAAGTCTCTGCCATATTAAAATGGTTTGGATTGGCCTCTATGATCCACACTTGTAAACCTTTAGTACTCTGGACATGCTTTTCTTTGAAATGGTGTGGTACACTGTAATTAGTATCTCCCTGTTCAATAAACCTCCTGTGTTCACCGAACCTGGCTCTTAAAGGTCTAATGGCTCGGCCAACATAAAGTAAGTTTGTGTAAGGAGACTGGGGACTGTTCCTGGCTTTGTGAATTATGAGTAGGGCATTAGCCCAACAAACTGAGTTGGCATAAGAAATATGTAGTGACCAATGGGGAGGAATCTCGTACAGAGGCGTATCTTTGTGCAGGCGTAGCATATCTTCTTTACGCTACGCCGCCGCAACTTAGAGAGGCAAGTGCCGTATTCACAAAGCACTTGCGTCCTAAATTACGGCGGCGTATCGTAAATGTGTCGGTGTAAGTGCGCCTAAGTCAAATGTGGAAGAGGTAGGCGTGTTTTATGTAAATTACTCGTGAGCCTGCGTAATTGACGCTTTTATCGAAAGGTGCATGCACCGTCCGTGGACGTATCCCAGTGCGCATGCTCCAAATTACGCCGCAACTACTCAATGTTTTCGCCGTGAGCGTTATTTACACACAGCCCCATTCATGGACGACTTACGCAAACGACGTAAAATGTGAAAAATTCAACGCTGTTCCGACGTCCATACCTAACATTGGCTACGCCTCATAGAGCAGGGCTAACTTTACGCCGAACATACACTTATGCAAATGACGTAAAATAAATGCGCCGGGCACAAGTACGTTCATGAATCGGCCTATCTAGCTCATTTGCATATTTGACGTGTAAATCGACGGAAGCGCCACCTAGCGGCCAGCGTAAATATGCAACTAAGAGACTTACGCCGGTCGGATCTAAGCAGAATTCCAGCGTATCTTGCTTTCTGAATACAGAAAAAAGATACGCCGGCGCATCCTAGAAGTTACGTGCCGTATCTCGAGAGACGCCGACGTAACTTCTTTGAGAATCTGGCCCTAAATGTACAAAACTGTGGGAGTAGTGCAGCTAAGATGCACTGTCTAAAAACACAGCAGAATGTAAGGACCAGAGCATAGAGTAAAACCTTGGTGGAAAGGTTGCAGGGCTGGGGAGTAAGATAAAGCCATTAAAGAAAAGAAGAAACGAGAATAACAGAATGGAGAGAGGGTGCATCTTACCAGAAAGGTTGTCATAAGGTTGATTGGGGGGTAAGGCTGCATTGGGAAGGCTTGCAGGTTTGAGCAATAGCAGCTAATCAAGAACGTGTGACCCTAGGGAAGTTAGTCCACCATAATTTGTCAGCACCAGATTAGGTTTCTCATGACTGTTTGGTGGTTAGAGGTTATGAGAAAAAGATTTTAAGGAACTTTAAATAAAGTAAAAAAGCAGTGGCTTCCCCAGCTAGTAGATTTTTGTATGAATGAATAATCAGTGAGCTTCAGTGCAGATTTCATTGCAGTTGTGGCAATGATACTACCTTTAAAGCAATGCAATCAAAAAAATATCTGATGGCTGTTCTCCCATACAATGCAATATGGCTTTATTAAAGTGAACACATGTCCATAAAAACAACCAAGCACAGACAGGCAGGGAAATTACAAGGTTGACAACATTATAAACACAGAATCCGTGCTTTATCAAAACTAGATATGTGCATTACCGTTCGTACGAATGTTAATTTTCGTACCCGCAGGATAATGTGTACATACAAAAAAATTAAAGCACCAAAATACGAAAACAACAGGATTACGAATGAGCCGCATAACGAACAACCGCAAATACAAACGAACAATCCGATGAAAATACGACAAAACGAAAACGGCAAAAGAACGAAAATGACATCTATAACAAAAGATTTGCATTCTGTATTTTGTTTGAATCCTTTTTCTGTTCATATTTTCAGTCGTATGTTCATTGTTCATATGACATCTATAACAAAAGATTTGCATTCTGTATTTTGAATTCCTTTTTTCTGTTCGTATTTTGTATTCAAGATACAGAATGCAAATCTTTTGTTATAGATGTCATTTTCGTTTTTTTTTAATGGGCAGTGAGTGTAGTAGTAAGTGAAGCAGCTTCTCTTTTGTGCTGAGTACACTAGTACAGTGAGTAGTACAGTAAAGCCAAATAAACGTTTCTGTGGATTTTCATCTCAAGGGAGATCAGTTGGCCAGACGTTTGAACCCAAAAATGGTTTTCTGATGGAGTTTAAAAACAAACAAATTTTCTGAGAACGAACGGAAAACTATGTTTTTTCTTTTTGTTGTTAAAAAAGTCTGACCAAGTGCATGGGGCTTAACAATAGTTAATATGGATGAGCCGCTTGTTGAAAGTGCCGCGAATACCGCAATATATTTACGAAAGTATAAAATGACGAAAATCCTTTTTCTGTTAGTATTTTCAGTCGCATGTTCATATGACATATACACTTTTGCGGGATTCGCGGCACTTTCAACACGCGGCTCATCCATATTAACTATTGTTAAGCCCCATACACTTGGTCAGACTTTTTTAACAACAAACATAAAAACTATCGTTTTCCATTCGTTCTCAGAAAATTTGTTTGTTTTTAAACTCCATCAGAAAACCATTTTTGGGTTCAAAAGTCTGGCCAACTGATCTTCCTTCAGATGAAAATCCACAGAAAAGTTTATTTGGCTTTACTGTACTACTCACTGTACTAGTGTACTCAGCACAAAAGAAAAGCTGCTTCACTAACTACTACAATCACTGCCCATTCAAAAAAACGAAAATGACATCTATAACAAAAGATTTGCATTCTGTATCTTGAATCCTTTTTCTTTTGGTATTTTCAGTCGTATGTTCATATGACATCTATAACAAAAGATTTGCATTCTGTATTTTGAATTCCTTTTTTCTGTTCGTATTTTGCATTCAAAATACAGAATGCAAATCTTTTGTTATAGATGTCTTATGAACGACTGAAAATACCAAAAGAAAAAGGTTTCAAGATACAGAATGCAAATCATTAATGAAAATTCACGAAAATTATTGTCTAACAAGTAACGAACATGAATTAAACAGAATAACGACCCATCCCACATTTACGAAAAAAAACGGTAACGAAAATACGAAACAATCGGAATACGAAAAAATCGTGTTGTACGAAAAACGAACGGGAACGAACAGGAAAACAGGCATCTTACGAAAAACTAATGGAAACTAACCTACGGAACGATACGAAACGGAACAAAAAAAAATGTTTTTTTTTCTGTGCACATGTCTAATCAAAACCACTACCTTTAAAGCAACCCTTCTATTTAAGCTAAGTTAATGAAGGATTGTAGTCTATGATATAGACTTTCAAGTCAGGGTTGTTCAATGTCCCTATTGTTTTACTTACATTCTCCTTACTGGTAACCTTTTCTTTTTTTTAATAAATGCTGATGTGGCCAATTTATTCACCAATGTCCAGCCATTTCTTTATTTTTTTTTATGGCGAGCAGTGGTAGGTCTAAATGTTTTGCAAATCTTTGAATGCATGCTATTTACTGCTATTAATGCTAACCAAATACAGTCAGTCAGACAAGTCTGACTTGTCTGTGATGCTTATTATATTTATAACACTCAAAATGGCAAAAAGTGTGAGCTTTTTTGCTAAAAAGAAAAAAACATTCACAACCAGCCTGTGAAAGCTTTTAAACTGTGGTAAGTAATCTGAGATGTTACTGAGATGTTAATGCAGATTGCAACCTGCAGGTTTTTTAAACTGAAGTGACAAGAAACATAACAGGCAATGCGTAAACAAATTCAATACACTGTAAATTATTCTAACCTCCATATCTAACAAGAGCCTATCTTTCTTCCCGGTACACTACATAATAATTGCTTGATGTACTTCAGCCCTGCGGACTAGATGCTGCTGGAAAAATTAAAGCTGTTTCCGCCATCACAGGGGATGCTAGGGATGACATGGTGACAAGAAATCGAAACATGGCAGTAAGCAGTCGAAATAATAGTGCTAAAATGCAGACACTTTCTTTGAATAACTACCTTTATTATCTAATATTAGGGATGAGCTTCGCGTTCGAAATGAACGTATGTTCGACTCTAACATCGTCCGTTCGATCATTCGGCGAATTTCGAACAAAAACGATTGTTCGCGGCAAATTCGAGTGAAACAAAACGACCGTTTTTAAGACTTTTTTCCATTGATACATGTTCCCTGGGGCAAGACCCGGGTTCTGAAAGAAGTTTTCCAACAATAACTTGAAAATTGGTCTTTAAAACGACCGTTTTTGAATTCGAACGTTCGAGTCCCATAGACTTTAATGGGGTTCTAAATGTTCGTGCGAACGATCGGACGGTTCGACGGTTCTGGTGCGAACCGAACGCGGGGGTGTTCGGCTCATCCCTATCTAATATATCACAAACTCTTACTTGTGTAAATTTATTGATTCAGAGTTAAGCCATGTACACACGATCGGTCCATCCGTTGAGAGCGGTCTAACAGACCGTTTTCATCGGTTCACCGATGAAGATGACTGATGGACTGATGTGCCTACACACCATCGGTTCATGAACTGATCGTGTCAGAATGTGGTGACGTAAAACACAATGACGTGATGAAAAAAATGAAGTTGAATGCTTCCAAGCATGCGTCGACTTGATTCTGAGTATGCGTGGATTTTTAACTGATCGTGCGTACTAACGATCGTTTTTGACCTATCGGTTAGCCGTCCATCGGTTCAATTTTAAAGCAAGCCCTCTGTTTTTGGACCGAAGGATAACGGACCGAAGGGGCCTACACATGATCGGTTTGGACCCATGAAAACGAACTTCAGTCCGTTTTCATCGGTTTGAACCGATCGTGTGTACACGGCTTAAGAAGAAGGAGACACCAAAAAAAGAGAGAAATGCTGGTAAGCAGAAGCCATAAAAGAGATAAACCTATATGGAGGCAGGACTATCATTGTGGTTACCACTGTCATTGTTACTGCTACTGCAGCCTTTAGTCTTGGATAGTCAGTTTGGGCTATGGGTGTTGGAGGAGCTGGAAAAGTTCTGGTGGCATAAGCAAGAAAAGACCACGCCACTACAAATTTGGGTAATTCGTCTCTTACTTTTAGGCCTAGTACACATGAGTAAATCTATCTGTTCAAATCAGTCATACCGACCTTTTTGAACAGATCTGTCTGCTGGCATTTTGGTTTGCTCGCGTGCACACACGAGCAAACCAAAATCCCCACCAGCAGACAGCGTGCTGACGTGTCGGTGACGTGGCGGTGATGTTGACGCCGCCACGTCACCGCACCAGGAAGTAAAACACTTCCGCGCATGCGTCAGATTTGATCGTGTGTACGAGGCCTTAGCCAAATCTGTCTGCTGGAAACTGTCTGCCTTAGGCCTCGTACACACGATCAAATCTGTCTGCTGGAAACGGTCTGCTAGACCGTTTCAGCAGACAGATTCGATTGTGTGTACGGGCAAACAGACAGATTTGGCCACCCGACAGATTTCAAAGCATGCTTTGAAATCTGTCGGCTGGGAACCCGTCCGCCCGACATGTCTGCTGGTTAGTATGCTAACCAGCAGACATGTCTTCTCGCACACACGCCGAATGATTTCGACACATGCGCGGAAGTGTTTTACTTCCTGGTGCGGTGACGTGGCGGCGTCAACGTCACCGCCACGTCGGCGCGCTGTCTGCTGGCGGGGATTTTGGTTTGCTCGTGTGTACACGCGAGCAAACCAAAATGCCAGCAGACAGATCGATTTACTCGTGTGTACGAGGCCTTAAAGAAATATCCAGTGCTAGTGCAGAAATAAATGGCTGCCATATTTCTGCAATGTTTTTTTCCGGTGGTTTGTTTGCTAGCACAACACCTCCTGACTGACTGTGTGAGAAAAAAAAGCGAAGAAGGGGATACAGGGATTGAGCTTACAATGCAAAAGAAACCTAATTTTTTGATTCTGACACATGCAATATATCACAATTTTGAAGTGGTTAATCTTAAATTGTCACAGAATTATGTTGAAGATACTATATATATATAAAGATCTTTAGCTTTCTGGGTTTCTAGAGAAAAAAAAAGGAATCAAGCACAGACAATAAAAACAACAGATGCACTGGTACATGAATAATGTTATTTTGTCACCTTTTGATATATGCAAGGCAATCATAAATATAAATCACAACACTTTCCGAATCTATGAATTTTGTCAGTGCAAATCAAATCCCATTTGTTGTAGTTGTAGTCTGGTCATTAATCTTTTAGCAACCTTTCAACAATTTTACCTTTTGCCTCATAATTATCATGGAACATAGCTACTTTATGTCAAGGTCAGAAATATATTGAAATGGCTTATTGCTAATCACTGACATTAAAGCATTGTAAATACATATAAGAATCATGTATCTAGGCCATATGCTGCTGATGGGCAGCCACATAGATGTTAATATCTTGATGGCAAAATGTAAATAACCTCAGATATGGCCTCAGATTTTTCAAATAATTACACAATTTTGCTGACAAGCAGAATAAAAGGAAAGCAAGTGGCAGTAAAATGTATGTTAGGCCGCGTACACACGATCAAATTTATCTGCTGGAAACGGTCCGAAGGACCATTTCAGCAGATAAATTCGATCGTGTGTACGGGCGGACAGACAGGTTTTTCCAGCAGACAAATTTTAAAGCATGCTTTAAAATCTGTCTGCTGGGAACCCATCCGTCCGACATGTCTGCTGGTTAGTACACTAACCAGCAGACATATCTGCCCGCATATGCGTTGAATGGATTCGACGCATGCGTGGAAGTTTTTTACTTCCTGGTCCGGTGACGTGGCGGTGTCAACGTCACCACCACGTCACCGCGCTGTCTGCCGGCGGGGATTTTGGTTTGATCGTGTGTACACGATCAAACCAATATATCCCAGTAGACAAATCCGATCAAAACGGTCTGTCAGACCGATTTGATCGGATTTATTTGGTCGTGTGTACGCAGCCTTAGTTATGAAAAGTTTAATGTACGGTTTGAGCAGTAGTATTATTATGTATCATTGTATTAATGGCATTTATGCCATTTAGCATCTGCTACAAGTGTCATTGAGTGATACCAACATCACAATAACTAAATTATGCAATAAGCTGCATGTTTTAAAGATGAAAGATAAAAAAATATTTTCCCAATGTACAGAAACTCTAGCACTGTTACACCAGTTGGTTATAACTGATGTATTGCACAGAAAGGGCCATAAAAGTGATAAAATAATTTCCAATCTTATTTCTCTTCACTCCCCTAGTCAATAAACACCTTTACTATGAAGCCATTATTTTTTCCAGGACACAAAAATGAGTGACAAAGCAACTAATAAATGTCTCTGTTAAATGCAAATAAAGATGTGGTGGACAGCTTTATATGTGTGGATTTTTAACATATTAGAGGTGAATTTCATAGTTGACACCAGTCCGATATTAACCTGGAGTCTGCAATCAGTTCCTGAAACCACTTTGTTGCTAGGCAACTACTATTGCAGTAAATGAACAGAAACACTTACAAGTCTGACTACACACCCAGCAAGTAAATACTGTATATCATTAGATTCTTCTCTGTGTTTAAAAATGGATACAAGTTGTTTTATACTGCTTTCCACTAAAATGTCTTTAGCATTCATGCAATCTTACACCTAAAAAAGTAAACATTTATGGATAAGCTCCAGTATAATAACTAGCTAACATTCCAGTGCAGTACTGGACATAAACTACAGAAGACCCCTATTGCAAACTTTTTTTGGTTTCCCTAAATGCCCACCACATTTCCCTATGTGTGGGTTCCCGCTTTCAGCGTGTCATCCTATCAGAGAAAACATTTTGCACAGCTTGCCTTCTGCTTCCATACTATCGCAAGTTAAGCCAAATTAGCACATCTCAGTGCTATGTACAAAATGTAGAAAGAAACTTGGACAGCCGCACTCCAAAAAAAAGCTTCCTTTTATTAAAACTGGTCACAAAAAATACATGCCACAGCAAAAAATAGGACCGAATTTGACGCGTTTCGCACTGTAGCTCAGTGCTTAATCATAGCTTAATCAAATGCTATGATTAAGCACTGAAGAAGCCAGCATCCATAACAGAATCTGATTTTTATTTAAACTTACAGCAGGGTTTGGAAGTAGGTTTGGCTTACCTGTTTCAGTCATTACCACCCTTAGTTACAGCATATCATTAAGGGCTAAAATGTATAAGCTAGTTCACTTTAAGTTCTGCTGTGCATTTATTTTAGAGTCTGACTTCTTGTTTAAATTCAACATATGATCCCAACTAGCAATCTGTAAACATATATTATAGAATTTGTGAGTTCTCTTTGTGGTTGCGAGGGTCATCTACCTGTATAGTGCTAAAGGGTCCCACAGTGATATTTTAACTTTCAATCTTTTTATTATGTTTTTCGAAAGAAGTACAGAAAACAGAGGTTCAAAAATCTATTTGCATAATCATAATCACATCAATGTCAATCAGGGTCTAATACACTTCAGACTGCCAACTAAGCCCTTAGAATGAAGCATGACTTATAAAATTATAGTTCCAAAAGTAACGACACTTCAATGAGATATATTCCTTACCAACAAATGTCCCTAAGCCTTTTTGTGATATGGGGCTTTGCTATGAACTAGTAGTACCTTAAGTGATTCAATTACACTGGTGTTAACCAATCAACTACAACAATATTTGAATGTGTTTTATGACTACAGAACTCCTGAAACATTAGTAAATTCTTTCAATTGGTTATTTCATAAAACTGGCCATGAATAATCAATCATTCAGAACTGCCTATTAGTGAGAGGGCTGCTGCACAAAAACATGGTTTATCAAAATCAAGGCACTCCGATGTCACTCTGCTAATGGAAGATTTCAATTTATAATCCTTGAAATCCAGGCTGATTCAGCACAGTGATACAAAATTACAATTTGTCCCTGCAATAAGTGAATAATTACAAAATGGGAGATTTTCTACCAACTTTCCACAAATCCATGCGGGGTTAATTGCACAGTAATTGTCCAAGAAGCACACAACCATTATATGAGATTTTAATTATTCAGTGCTGCTACTTAAATCTCTTGTGTATCATAGGTCTTAAGTCAAAAAATAGAATTAGATTGGACTGGATTAATTTGAAAGCAATTTAGAGCTTTTTGTGTCCACATTTAAAAGTTAAACAGTATAAATAAAAAAGAATCAAGCACAACTAACTAACAAGTATAAGTCAACATATTCAGCCAGCTATCTGAATTTTATAGTTCTTTACTTTCTCTGTGATAGGAAGGCAGTTGTCCCATCCATATATTTTCTATAGCAGGGCACTGGTAATGTTCCTTCTAACATAGCATATTGAGGAATGCAGAACTGAACCTACCTTATATAATATCATCTGTTGATAGGCTGGTGTTTGCAGAAATATTCCAGTCATAAAAAGGAAAATCACAGGTTCCACTGTAAGTATTGATTGTAAAGAACGGCACATTGTCAGTCAGGAGCTTTTAAAGAAAAAAATTAGATGAACAGCCTAAAACTGATAAGTGAGGCTGGGAGTCTTATTTAGTTAAAGAAAAGGGGATAAAATCTTCTACAGAGTGCAATAATATAAAATACAGTAACTGCTACTCAGATCTTCTAATAAGAAACTCTTTCATTTTGCTACAATAAACTGAAAGTCACTCTGAAGAGTTTCAGTACTGCTTTAAGGCTCGGTGCTTATATATGAGAAATGAAAAACGCGGAACTTGTGACTTCCTGAAATCAGTACTATTTATATTGGAGGTCAAAGGGTGAAGTCTGGCTATCTAGCTTTCTGGCTTGGTGTCAGTTTACAATTATAGAGGAGGACAATATATATACAGTGTATATATACAGTATATACACACACCTGTATATATTTACCAGAATAAGACCCTTAGGAACAGGTTTGCCCTACACTTTCATTCAGCAACACAGTAGACAAACATAATTAATCTGCTTGGTTCTGTTATCCTGACTGGGCGTCATAAGACGTCCAGCAGGATAACATGCCAGTGTGCGCCCCTTGGGGCAATGGCAGTCGCGAGTGTGGCGTGTCAGTCTAACATGCCTCATCTCCGTTCGTGATAAGGAAGCTCTGTCAGAGGCTTCTTACCACATGATCAGCTGTGAACAATCACAGCTGATCATCTCGTGAACAGGAAGTGTCGGTAAACGACATTCATTGGTTTGCACTGACAGGGAGAGCCGATCGGTGGCTCTCCCTGTCAGAGAGGGGGTCTCTGCTGATAATCAGCACATTGATTATCAGCTCAGCCCCCTCAGATGTGCCAATCACTTACCAATCAGTGTCAAGCAGTGCCACAATAATAAAGTTAGCAAGTGCCCACCACAGTGCCAATCAGTGCCCATTACAGCGCCAATCAGTGCCCAGCAGTAACACCTGTCAGTAACACATCAGTACCTCATTATCAGTGCCGCCCATCAGTGCCCATGAATTCTACATATCAGTGCCCATCAGTGGTTATCAGTGCCGCCTCATCAGTGCCCGTCAGTGAAGGGAAAAACAAAATTTGATGAAAGAAACTAAGAAAAAACATATTTTTTCAAAAATGTATGTCTTTTTTTAGTTTGTTTAGCAAAAAATTTAAAACCCAGAGGTGGTCAAAAGAAAGCTCTATTTGTGAGAAGAAATTATAAAAATTTAGGCCCGGTGGCCCAGGAGAAAACGGTTAGCATCCTACTGGATACTGCTGATAAACATGATACCACCTGGGAACCATGGACCAGATACTTGTCTCGGGCTTCTGCCATTCCTCGATGACTCGGGTTCGGGTAGGTGAGCGAGCTCCACACCATCTAATATTCTGCCCCTTTTTTTTTTTTTATTATTATTTTTACTCTATTTCTTTTCCTCTTTCTTTCTTCTTCACTTCTTCTAACTGTGTACATATAGGTTTGATTGCAGGTACTCCCCTCTGGGACACGTTTTGCACCACTATGTGAAAGACTGACTATTTCGTCTGCCATTGACAGTTGGACCGCCTCTTGGCCTTTTTTGCCTGATACCGCCTGTTCATTGGACATCCAACTGTATGTACTTAGTCAACCGATGATAGTTCGACCACATGCCTAACCATAGCAGTTCAATGGGTTATCACAATAGTGGCACAGTTAATCTTTTTTCATTTATCGTTGCAATTTATCGTACATCTCTCTCTCTTGGTTCCTTCTGCCTGAAGCAGATTTTTTGTACTCATTGCTGTACTCCGTTGGGGGGAGATGGGCCCAGCCTGGAACCAAAATTCAGGGCTTGGACCGCCTTATGCTGAGAGTCATGCAGAGACATGTCGAAGACCTGGACAACAGGGGGGAGTTGGAACAACATCTGCGTACGCGACCTGCCTGAAGCAGAGGATGCAGAGGACCTGCAGTCTACCCTCCAGGCCTTGTTCGACGATCTACTGTGGGAACCCACAGACAAGCCCATTGAGCCCTTAGACCAAAAGGCCCAGCCCCCAAACCCTGAGATGTCATCTGTCGAGTACACTCCTATCCATTAAAAGAAGCTGCTTTTTGATAATGCTCCAATACAGACCTACCTGGACCTTTCCTGGATCACGCTACAGAAGCACCGGCTGCTGCAGCCCCTGCTCCACCCCTTACAAGACAGGGACATTGTCTACAGATGTGGATACCCCTTCAGCCTGTCTGTTAGACACAAGGGGACATCCACTAACATGCGCTACCCGGAAGATTTTTACACTTTTTGTGACACGGTAGCCACACCATCCCCCCCACCACTTGTTTGGCAGAAGGTTCCTTCCTCTAAACGGTCCAGGGGTCCAGACCCCTCTCGCAAACCCACCAGGCACAGGCATGCCTGACCCTGCTGAAAGACCTGATCCTGCCTTTTGAGCCACCCCGCGCTCTCTTTGCACTTTCCCCCGGTTGCCCTTGCTCCACCCTTTATCCACACCATGGGCACGTCTCTGACGAGACTCCAAAGAGGTTGACTTTCTGGTTACTGACCCCCCCTTTTGGTTACCACCTTAAAGTTCCTTTCCCTTTGCCCCCATTGCGGAGTTGTTTTCTTGCACCCCTGCGCCCCGACCCAATTTTTGGACTTCCTGGTCAGGTGGTCTTTAAGGAACTGTATGGGCCCTGAGACCTTATGGTCCCACGGGGCCTACTAGATGATTACTGTTTTATCAATTATGTGTTGTTGTTTTTTCTAACTCTTTTCTCTCCTTCTAGACCCCTCTTCTCTCTCTTATCCATAGACTGGATTCCCACGAGGACCTCGATGACTGACGGCTCCGCGCTTCTTCCAGCTGCGCTCCCATAACCGGACCCAATATCTCCAGACTCAGCTAAGTATGACCGACACCCACCCCACCTCACACGATGGCTAAAATACTGTAGTTAAATGTCCATGGCCTTAATTCTAACAGGAGAAGACACTTGCAACTGACTCGTGGTGAGCCTACGAGCCTCAAAATCAAAGGCCTGAGGACTCTAGGCTCTTTCGCCAACTTACGAGAAAGCACACTCTTTTTGATTCTTGGAGGGATCTCCACCCGGGCGATAACCAATACACATTCTACTCGGCCCCCCATCATACCCACTCATGAATAGACTACTTCATGGTAAACAATAATACATCACTGACTCCACACAAATACTCCCCATCTCCTGGTCTGACCATGCCCCCATTACATTGACACTTAACCTGAGCGCCCCCTTGCATAGGCCCTACAACTGGCGACTGAATGACTTTCCACTGAAACATGTCCCCTCTAAGACCGAAACAGAGTCCACTCTACAGTTGTACTTTGCTGAGAATGACACACCGGACGTTTCCCTTTCCACACTATGGGCTGCCCACAAGACGGTCATTAGGGGGCGATGTCTGGCCCTCTCTTTGGCTCTCAAAAAGATGCCATGGTCACCAAAGTACAGGCTAAAACGCAACTCAAGGCCCTAGAGGCCCGATTGCAATCCTCCCCGTCCTTGTCACTTCTCAAACGCATCACCCACATATGGCCAACGCTCAGGGAACTTGCGGTAGGCCAGGTAGAGAAGGCATTAATCCATCTGAAACAGCTATATTATGATAAGGGCAATAAGGCGCATGCACTACTGGCCAGAAAGCTGTCAGACAGCACGCTTGCCTCCACCCCACACCAAGTTCAGAATAGGTCAGGTAACACCTTATGCCATCCTCAAGACATAGCGTATATGTTCGCGGAATTCTATGTGGACCTGTACAACAGGCAGGAGATACCCCATAACCCCACTACACCTGACCTACTCGACAGGATGACGCAATCTTGATCAAGCTGCCATTTTCCAGCTTCAGACCACAGACCTTCTCACGTTGAACGCCCCTATTATTGGAGAGGAACTCACATTGGCTATAAAAGCTTTAACTGCCCATAAGTCCCCCGGACCGGACGGACTGCCATACGAATACTACAAAACCTTCCTCCTTCTGCTGCTCCCATACATTACCAGACTTTATAATGCCTTTCTACAGCAAACTCCCATCCCAACTCACATGCACCGATCCTTCATCACCCTAATCCCTAAGCCTGACAAGGACCCATCATTATGTGCCAGCTATAGACCCATAGCCCTGTTAAACTCCGACCTCAAAATCTTTACAAAGATCCTCTCACTCCGACTAAACACCCTGCTCTTTGCCCTATGAGTCGAACCCCTGGCGGCGACCATTCTGGGTAACCCGTATATTCAGGGGATAGCGGTGAGAGGAAAGGAGTTTAAAAAATCCCTGTTCGCTGACGACATTATTCTCATGCTGACCCAACCCCGCATCTCCCTACCCAATTAACACGCCGAACTCGAAAGATACGGTGTGCTTTCAGGATACAAAACGAACACGTCCATGTCCCTCCCACTTAGGCCCCTTTCACATTGAGGCATGTTTCACGCGGTACAGCGCTAAAAATAGCGCTGCTATACCGCCTGAAAAAAACCTGCCCTGTAGTCTTCAATGTAAAAGCCTGAAGGCTTTCACACTGAAGCGGTGCGCTAGCAGAAATCAATGGGAAACCGCGGTAATACCGCCCGCAATGCGCCTCTACAGAGGTGCATTGCGGGCAATATTAACCTTTTTTTGGTCGCTAGCAGGGGTTAAAACCGCACCGATAGCGGCCGAATACCGCGGTAAATACGACGGTATAGCAGTGCTAAAAATCGTGCTGCTATACCGCCACCGCAGCTCTACTGCCCAATGTAAAAGCAGCCTTAACGTCCCTGAGCCAGAACTCCTCCATCTGCAGTCCGAGTTCCCCTATAACTTGGAACGTGCCTCCTTAAAATACCTAGGGGTTCACCTCACCTGACCTTTCCTTCTCTATACCAGGCCAACTTCCCACCCCTGTATAAATCAATCAGGGTGCTGGTCCACAAATGGAAGACCTACCACATATCCCTTTTAGGCCGTATCAAATACATCAAAATGGTCATCCTCCCTCCCTTGTACCTATTCCAGACACTCCCCATCCCCATTGCTTACGCCCACCTGCGCTCGCTGCAAGCTGATCTCTTGCGCTACACGTGGAACCACAAGCGACACCGGGTCCCAAGATCAGTCATGATGGCGTTGCCTACTGAGGGGGGCCTGGCGCTCCCCGATTCGGTCAAATACTACCAAGCAGCTCAGCTGTGAGCGATAGTGTCATGGTTTCCCCAAAGGTCGTACAATAAATGAACGGAGATAGAAAAAATTTGGCTGGAACCTGTACACCCTAATAGTCTTCTTTGGAACGCAAATGTGGAGGTTGAAACTGGGCGATTGCTGGGATCTATGTCAAAGCTCCGACATCTATGAAAGCGCTGAAAGCTGAAAATTGTCCTGGGTAGGAAGGGACAAAAGTGCCTGGTATTGAAATGATTAAATATCATGTGATATAATTCACCTTGGATCATCCAGTCACCACCACCGTGTGTCCTTCCACTGTGTTGTAAGACTAAACACTCACCAGAGTGATGCTGTCTAAACTTAGAACAGAAATATGTGCTATATCTGACAGAGCGTGAGCTATTTTTCAAAGAAGAATGGTCACAAATGTCACTCTAGATGCACGCCACACTTTTCATGTATTTGTAAAAAACAAAATTAAAACCATTTATCATTTTCCTTCCACTTCACAATTATGTGCCACTTTGTGTTGGTCTATCACATAAAATCCCATTTACAAAAATACATTTACATTTTTGGTTGTACTTGTAACATGACACAATGTGGAAAATTTCAAGGGGTATGAATACTAATGTTTCCCACCAAAGTATTTGTCACCAATCCAGTGCTCAGCAACTGAGGTAAATCTTCCTAAAAACAGCAGGCAGCTTGTCACCTGAAACACAAAACAGAAAGAACCAGCAATAGACGGACATTTACTTAAAAATCCTTATAGCTCTATATTAAGAGTAACATTTATTTATAAAACAAATGGGTGTTAGATAGTGATAACAGCGAAGATGTAACAGATGAAGGCATTGGCAAGAGGAGTAATGTGCCCCTGTCAGAGGTAATACATATTTGTAATTGTTAGATTTATACTTTCCTTACTTTTTTAACTAGGGACAGTTTTTTTTTTTTTTTAACAGAATGTAAGGAGATGGATGAAAACATACAGGAAGAAACTCCACTTGATGGATAACAACAAAGATAACGAATATTGATGTACATTTCATTTACCTAACTAAAAAAAGTTAACATTTTTAAAGTGTAATTTATTCCTTTTACGTCATACATAATGGAAATACTGTATTACAAAACTACTATACAATGCCTTTAAGACTTATAAAATCCTTTCTCTGTAAGGCCGCATACACACAATCTGTCCATCTGATGAGAGCGGTGCGGAGGACCGTTTTTATCGGTTAACCGATGAAGCTGACTGATGGTCTGATGTGCCTAAACACCATCGGTTAAAAAACGATCGTGTTAGAACGCGGTGACGTTTACGTGTTTTAACACAACGACGTGCTGAAAAAAACAAAGTTCAATACTTCCAAGCATGCATCGACTTGATTCTGAGCATGCACAGCCTTTTATCAGATGCTTTTGCATACTAACAATCTTTTTTTTTTCACCCATCGGTCAGGCGTCCTTTGGTCAAATTTTAAAGCAAGTTCTCTTTTTTTTGACCGAAGGATAACTGACCGATGGGGCCCACACACGATCGGTTTGGACAGATGAAACGGTCCTTCAGTCCGTTTTCATTGTTTTTGACCGATCGTGTGTACGCGGCCTGTGTCTATAATTTGCCAATGAAGCAAAGTTGTCCACCTTTGCAATATATGCTGCCTTGTAATACAGCTTCAACTTCATTGTTGTGCAATGGAGTAGAAATTCTGTCTAGCACTGAGCAGGACATCCATTCTGCTAAAGATTACAATATTTGTTTTAATAATAGGTAGGTTATTTATATTATATTTCCAACAATGAATGTCAAAAACATATAACAATCATTTTCTACACAGGAAACCGTCATTTTATAAGTAGGTCCTGTTAATACCAAATACTTAAAGTTAATGTATTTCTATTTCATGTATAGAAACTAATGCCTTTGTCCTGCTCCCACACAAACAGTTTTAGACAATAGAACAGTAGGGCTGTAGACACATCTACTAAATGCATTTCAAGACATTGAGCACAAGAACCAATTTAATGTGCAATCTTTATTAACTTCCAAACATAATTCCACACTTAACATGACAATATATAAAAATGAATATACACTGCTCAAAAAAATTAAAGCGACACTTTTGAATCAGAACTCCTGGGATATTGATCTGGTCAGTTAAGTAGCAGCGGGGGAGGGCTGTATACAGAGGGAGTTGTTAATCAGTTTCAGCTGATTTGCTGTTAATTTAAAATTTACAACAGGTGCACTAGATGGGCAACAATGAGACAACCTCCAAAACGGGAATGTTTTTTCAGGTGGAGGTGTCTGACATTTTTTTCCCTACTCATCTTTTCTTACTGTTTTTCACTAGTTTTGCATTTGGCTAGGGTCAGTGTCACTACTGCCAGCACGAGGCAAAACTTGGACCCTATAAAGGTTGTACAGGCAGTCCACTCCTCCAGGATGGCAAATCAATACATGTCATTGCCAGAAGGTTTGCCGTGTCTCCCAGCACAGTCTCAAGAGCATGGAGGACATTCCAGGAGACAGGCAGTTACTCTATGAGAGCTGGACAGAGCCGTAGAAGGTCCTGAACCCATCAGCAGGACCGGTATCTGCTCCTTTGTGCAAGGAGGAACCTGATGAGCACTGCCAGAGCCCTACAAAATGACCTCCAGCAGGCCACTGGTGTGAATGTCTCTGACCAAACAATCAGAAACATACTTCTTGTGTGCTATGTGCTCACTGCCAGACACTGTGGAGCTTGATTGGCATTTTCCATTGAACACCAAAATTGGCAGGTCCACCACTCATGCCCAATGCTTTTCACATATGAGATCAGGTTCACCCTGAGCATGTGACAGATGTGAAAGGGTCTGGAGAAGCTGCAGAGAACATTATGCTGCCTGTAACATCGTTCAGCATGACCAGTTTGGTGGTGGGTCAGTGATGGTCTGGGAAAGGGATATCCATGGAGGGATGCACAGACCTCCACAGGCTACACAATGGCACCCTGACTGCCATCAGGTATCAGGATGAAAATCCTTAGACCCATTGTCAGACCCTACACTGTTGCAGTGGGTCCTGGGTTCCTCCTGGTGCACGACAATGCCCAGCCTCATGTAACGAGAGCATGCAGCCAGTTCCTGGAGGATGAAGAAATTGATACCATTGAATGGTCCCAATGCTTACCTGACCTAAATCCAAAAGAACACCTCTGGGACATTATGTTTCGGTCCATCCGGTGCCGCCAGGTTGCACCTCAGTCTGTTCAGGAGCTTAGTGATGCTCTGGTCCAGATATAGGAGGAAATACCCCAGGACACCATCTGTTGTCTCATTAGGAGCATGCCCTGATGTTGTCAGGCATGCATACAAGCACTTGGAGCCCATACAAACTACTGTGGACCATTTTGAGTTGTTGCAATAACATTTCAGCAAAATGGACTAGCTTGCTGCATAATTTTTTCACTTTGATTTTCGGGTGTCTTTGAATTCAGTCTTCTGTAGGTGGATACTTTTCATTTCCATCAAATGATGTAGCATCCTTTCATTCCTTTTTTTTTGAATATTCATTCTTTATTTCTTTTCATATCATACACATTTTTAATTGTTCATTTAAAAAAAAGCAAGAGGAGACTGTTCATTATAACTATAAACACATAATTTAAACATTGATATACATTGTCATATCATAACTCTTAACTTATCATATCAGGAGGTAAGTAATCTCTTAGTTAAGGGGGGAACGCCCAATCTTCTCGTTCTTGTTGATATTATCGGTTTTACTACTTGGCCCCTCTCCATTTAGCCCTTTCCAGCCAACATTTCTATCTCCTCAGGTGATGTACCCTTTTTTCTCCAGCCATGGCTTCCACATGTCCTCGAAGTCTCTAAGTTTTCCCCTTTTTATATAGACTGCTCTTTCTTTACAGAGGGCCTCATTGATTGCCTCAATCCATTCACTTACTGCCGGTGGTGAAGTTGCCTGCCACCTCATGGCTATTAGTTTTCTAGCTTGGAATAAGCATCTTAATATTACAACTGTAGTATTTCTTTTCTCCTTCCGTTCCTGCCTGTACCCCAGTACACACAGTGTGGCCTCCATTTCCAGTGAGATTGTAAATATATCTCTCAAGGTGTCAAGCACACCCTTCCAGTACCGAACCAGCTTTGGGCAGCGCCACACCATGTGTACTAGGTCTCCCTGCCCCTGGCATCTAGGACATTTATCATCTGGTCTTTTGCCGAATTTAAAAAGTCTCTTTGGCGTATAGTAAGCTCTATTTATCAGCATCAGGTGGGAGATTTTCTGGGGGGGGGTGAAAGTGACACCTTTGATCCCATCTCTAGTATTCTCTTCCACTGTTCTTGTGATATTTCCCCTATATCTTCCTCCCACCTTTCTCTTACTTTGAGTAAGTGTGCCCCTGTGTTGATCTTTTTGATTATCTGCATATATATTTCAGATATGAGACCCTTAGTTGGTCCCCCTTTGGCTAGCTTTTGAAACAGGAGCATTTTGGTCCACACTAATTTTTGTGTCCTAAACTGGGCTTCAAGAGCGTGACCTACTTGTAAATAGGTAAAGAATGAGTGTTGCGGGACATTAAATTCCAGTCTCAGATCCTGAAATTTCCTATAGGTATCGCCCTCATACAGGTGTATCAGCCTTTTTATTCCGCATCTTTCCCATTCCCCCACCTTTCCTATCCGTAGTATTTCTTGTAACTTAGAATTGTTCCACAGGGGAGTATACTCAGTAAATCCAGTGTAGCCCATTAGCCTCTTAACTTTTTCCCATATTTTAATTATCATTTTAATTGTTGGAGTCCTATATTTAAAGGAGTTTGCTTCTAGTAGTTCAATAACCGAGTCATGTGGGGCCCCACTCAGCATTACCCTCCCACTAGAGGTCTCCCCTCCCCGGTTGTTACATCCCATTAGTTGTTGCAATTGTGCTGATAGATAGTAAGCCTCAGGATGGGGGACAGCCAGTCCCCCTTCCGATACTGGAAGCTGCAGTGTACGTAATCGGATCCTGGGTTGTCCCCCTTTCCATATTAGTTCTCTAAAAAGCGTTTCAATTTTATTGAACCATTTTCTACCAATCCAGACCGGGCTATTATGCATTATATACAGCAGCTGTGGCTGCCAGATCATCTTGATTAGGCTACATCTGCCAGCCACTGATAACGGGAGCCGTTTCCAGATACCAATTTTTTGTTTAAATTTAACCAGTAGTGGGGTTAGGTTTTTATCTATGTATTGTTTGGGGTCTTTCGTTACTCGTATCCCTAGATATTTCAATGTATCCACTACCTTCACTTGTGGTATTCTCACTATCCCAGCTTCTCCAATTGGATCTACCGGTAGTAGCTCTGATTTTCCCCAATTTATTTCCAATCCTGTGAAGCTACCAAATTCCTCCACTATGCTCATGGCTCGTACCAGGGAATGTTCCGTGTCGCCCAGATAGAGAAGGATATCATCGGCATAGAGCGCGATTCTTTCGTCCCCCGTCTTTCTTTGGAATCCAACTAACTCAGTACTTGACCTTATGGCAATCGCCAGTGGTTCCATCACTAGGGCAAAGAGCAGGGGTGATAAAGGACACCCCTGTCTCGTTCCCCTCTCTAGGAGAATCTTTTTTGAAAATTCGTTATTAATTTTAATTTTGGCACTAGGGTTATTATAAAGCATTTTTATCCAGCCAGTAAATTTCGGACCAAATCCGAACTTTCCCAGCACCCTCCAGATATATCCCCATTCTACACTGTCAAATGCTTTTGTCACATCTAGTGACACTACCGCTCTCGTTCCCTCTGACTCTGTCGGGGTTTGCAGATTTAAAAAGGTCCTTCTTATATTCGTACTGGTGGATCTATTAGCTATGAATCCCGTTTGATCTGGATGGATCAGTTTTGAAATCATCCTATTAAGTCTCGCAGCCTTTAGCCACTATTTTGGCGTCCGAACACAAGAGGGAAATTGGTCTGTATGACGCTGGGTCTAAGGGGTCCTTGCCTTCTTTTAATATAAGTATTATGGTTGCCTCCATCATTGACACTGGGAGTCTCCCCTCAATGTCTGCTCCATTCAATGCTTTTAACAGCTCAGGTAGTAATATTTCTCCATAGTACTTATACATTTCTGTCGGGAGTCCATCTGGGCCAGGTGACTTTTGATTTGCCATATCAGACACTGCTTGCTGTATTTCTAACAGTGATATCGGGTGTTCCAACTTGTCTCTTTCTACTTGGGTGATCGCTGGAATCTCTAACCTCCCCAGGAACTCCTCCATCTCTGCCTCCATCCCCACCTTCTGTGTGGTATACAGCTTTTCATAATATCCTTGAAATGTCCGCACTATCTCTGCTGTATCTGCTGTTATTACTCCTCCTGCAGTTCTGATGGCCTGAATATCAGAGGGTGGGGAGTTTGATTTCACCAGTTGCGCGAGCATCCTTCCAACACTCTCACCCTCTACAAAGGATGATTGTCGCACAAAGATTCGTCTAGTCTCCACCTCTCTCATAATTACCGTCCTATACGCTAATTGTTTTTCTAGCCATATTGCTTTTTTCTCTAGCGTTGGGTCAGTAACATAGTTATTTTCTGCCACCAGTACTTCTCTACGGGTATTTTGTTCACCTTCTCTTGCCTGTTTATTAATTTTGGCCACCTGTTGGATCAGGATACCCCTCAGGTACGCCTTCAGGGTATCCCATATTATTCCCGTCCCTGTGGAGCCTTCATTTAGATCCACAAATTCTCTCAGTTTGAGCAAAATCCCATCTGTTTCTTTTATTATCTCTAACCAGTAGGGGTTAATTCGCCATTCTTTCCTAATTTTTTGTCCTTCTAGATTTATTATTACGATCATTGGGGAGTGGTCCGAGACTCCTCGTGGCAAATACTCTATCTTTCCTATGCTCCTTAGTGCTCTCTCATTCCCCAGGGCCATATCTATCCTGGAGAGTGTGGAGTGTGTGCTTGAATAACAGGAGTATTGCTGGATGCCCGGGTTCCTCACTCTCCACATATCCACTAGTCCAACTTCTTACATAAATTGGCTCAAACGGCTTTTTCCTATGGAGTTTGAATATGATGGTACCTTAAACCTATCGGCCCCTGGATCTAAGACCTCATTGAAATCTCCTACTGCTACTACCGGTATATCTTCCTTCCCTTGCATAAATTCATTTAATCTTAACAATATATCCATTTTAAAAGGCGGAGGGATATAAACATTCGCTATTACATAAGTTCTACTATGAATTGTACAACACAAAAAAACATATCGACCATTCTCATCTATGCTGATCTGCCTGCAGGAAAATGCCACCCCAGCCCTAACCATTACACCCACCCCTCTCGAGTATGAAGAATGAAATGAGTGAAACTGAGTTGGAAATTTTCTGCTATAGAGCTGTTGGATTGTATCCCTTGTTAAGTGTGTTTCCTGCAGGCAGATCAGGTCCGCCCCATATTTTTCCATAGTGGAGAGTACTGCTGCTCTTTTGGCTGCTGTTCCCAGTCCCCTAACATTCCATGAGCCTATCTTTATTATCCTATTCTGCATTCAGCAACAAGGAGTATATTGATAAGAGTCTTGACTACTTCACCCATGGAAGTTGCCAAAAAAAAAAAACACCTCGGGCATAGTGAAAGAAAGAGAAAAAAAGAGAGTGAAAAAAAATAAATAATAATAATAAAAAAAAAAAAATAAGTATATATATATATAAAAAAAAATATCAAACTCAAATACATAACTCATTGCTATCCCTATTTCATTATCGTGACCAGTGATCCTATATCTACTACTCATTAGTCGTGTCGCTCAATCATTGTGACACGAATGTACATATATATGTATATATCATCGAAAATTATTTCTGTGCAAATTTCAATCTCTATTTTTGTGTAGCAATCTTCTTCCAATTGTGCATTACCTTACCATCTTACAGTGTATTTCGTTATTTGTGCAGTAACAATGATTTTCGTGTTCTCCGTATCGTAAAAAAAATATTTCTATACAAATTTCAAACTCTAATTTTGTGTAGCTTTCTCCTTCACATTGTGCATTACCATACAACCTTCCATTATTTGTTATTTGAGCAACACCATTAACTTCCGTACTCTCCTTCAGATAATTATTTCCATATCTTGATGAACAATTCTCCCCTGACTGACCTTTGATTCCCCATTCCCTTCCCCTCCCTCCCCCCCCTCCCTCTCCACCCTCCTCCCCTCTCCACCCCTCCCTCCCCACTCGCCCCCCCACCACCTTCCTGGTGTACCTCTAAGGGGCCTATGGTGACCGTTGCCCACACCACACTTCATTTACTCCCTCATTCCCATTGAACAACTGTGCGTATCCTACCCCCCCCCCTCCCCTCTTAGACATATCAAACAGGGAAGAAAAAAATAAAAAAATAAAAAAAAAATAAACAAAACCCAAGGTATCTTTCCTCCCCCTCTCTCACTCCTCGCCCCGTTCATGTCGCTTCCTCCTTATCTCCACCCCCACCTACCACTTATCTTTATTTTCTTCCAGCCACCTCTCTACACTTGCCGGGGTGTCAAAAATCTGAGAACCTCCCAATGCCACTATCCTTAACCGTGCCGGATACAACAGGGCATATGTCAGCCTGTGTTTCTGCAGTGTACGCTTAACAGCCATAAACTCTGCTCTGCGTCTTTGCAGTTCCGGCGAGAAATCAGAGTAGACTGATATTTTAGCATCCTTAAAGGTAATCCTCCCCGCTTCTCTAGCTATCCTTAGTAGTGTCACTTTGTCCCTGTAGTTGAGGAATTTTAATAAGAGAGGCCTAGGGTGCCCCCCTATTGGGGGAGCTCTAAATGGTACTCTATGTGCTCTTTCTATTGAAAATGATGCTGAAAATGTTTCTCTTCCAAAAGTTTCAATGAGCCACTTTTCCAAGAATTCCACTGGATTAGCACCCTCGCTCTTTTCCGGCATTCCAACCAGTCTAACATTGTCTCTTCTGAGCCTATTTTCCATCTCATCCATTTTTGATGCAAATCTTCCCATCTGTTCCTTCAGGTGTTTCACCTCATTTATTAATGGGGATACATCATCTTCCAATTGGCTAGTCCGTTCCTCCAGGGAAGTTGTTCTTTCTGCTGTTTTTTGTAACTCTGACCGAACCGCTGCTAAATCCTCCTTTACTTCCTTCATCTGGGTGCAAAGTTCTTTTAATGTGTTTTTACATGCATTCACTACTGTAAATACATCCTTTATTGTTGGTTCCATTTCTGCCGGTATGCACGGGTCGATCAATGACGCAGGGTTTTGTTCTGTGGGCTCTAGGGTTTTATTACTTAAAGCTTTATTTGTTGAAGACCCTACTGTACCCTGCAGGGCTGTGGATGGAGGTTGCCCCAAGCTTTTTCTGTCTGCTGCCCCTCCCTGCTGTGCTTTAGGTTGTGTCCCCCTTTTGGCTGACGTTGGCGACTGCGCGGAGGAATGGGCATATTGCTCAAGTTTTGCCACTGCTGCTGCCGCCTGTTGCAGATTCTTCTCCTTTGCAGAGCGTAGCTGCTGCATCGCTACAACCTCGCAGACAGAACTCGCAGACAGAACTTAAATCACAAAGAGGAAAGGGAAGGGATAAGCAAAATATGCAATGTGGTCTCCTGTATGTTTGCTACTTGTTGCTACTTATCTCCCATTACCCCTCCTAACGTTTTGGCATTACTTATTGAGCTTTGCTTATTAAGCAGGAATAGCACTTTATAGTAATAATAGCATCCTTTCATTCCTAACACATTACCGAGTCCATATCAGTATAGATATCCAGCATGATATTTTTGCCCGTTGAGATCTGATATGTTTTCAAAGTGTTCCTTTAATTTTTTTGAGCAGTGTATAATAAATGTAACTGCATTCTAAGGCCGCGTACACACGATCAGTCCAACCCGATGAGAATGGTCCGACGGACCGTTTTCATCGGGTCACCGCTGAAGTGGCCTGATGGTCTGATGTGCGTACACACCATCAGTTCAAAAACCGATCGTGTCAGAACGCAGTGACGTAAAACACACTGACGTGCTGAAAAAACGAAGTTCAATGCTTCCAAGAATGCGTCGACTTGATTCTGAGCACGCGCGGGTTTTTGAACCAATGCTTTTGCGTACTAACCATCGGTTTGGACTGAGGTCAGGCATTCATCAGTCCGATTTTAAAGCAAGTTTTAAAACTTTGGTCTGAAGGACGACGGACACACGGTCGGTTTGGACCAATGAAACTGGACTTCAGTCCATTTTCATCGGTTTGGACCGATCATGTGTACGTGGCCTAAATCTTTGCGTGTCTTTTGGCCATCTAGCCTTTCTACATTTTATAGATTATTTTAATTATATGGTACTTTTTTCTAACACTTATTTATCTTTATATAAAGTGCTAAACAAAAATAGAAAAAAGGAAGAAACATTTAAACATACACTGTACCATGTGTCATAGATTCAAAATAATGTATGTATGTATCATTTTATCTAGGCAACAGCTTTGTGATGCCATTTTATTTTATTCTGATTATTCGTATTACTATTACTTCTAATAGGACGGACAGACGGATCTTAGAGAACCTGTTCTCTATCTTGCATGGTCAAAAGTCCGACCGTGTGTACGAGGCATAATAGACATTCCATTACATATGGAAACACACCGGTTTTGAATGACCATTTGGTTTATAGTGCTTTAATCATAAGTGCTGTAGCAATCTGACCATGAGTACAGTATATGCCAACGTTGTAAGTTTTGCAGATTTATCCAGACTGGATATTTAATACATACTGTATTTATTGGCGTATAACACTCACTATTTTAACCTGAAAATAGAGGTTTTTTTCCTAAAAACTTCCCTCTTAAAGTTAGGGTGCATGCTATACGCCTGTGCGTGTTATACGCCGATAAATACGGTATGTGCTAGACCACAAACGTTTTTGAATAAGACACAATGCCACAAATTTGGTGCTATATATATCTATATATATTGTGAGGATGGGACCCTGTCCGGGGTGAGAAATTGCTACTTTACGCCAGATTCTATAGAGAAACACATGGTAATGGGTCAGCTGAGTTTTGGGCTTTTTAAGGCTCACCTGAACAGTTTTCAGGGCCCCACCCCACAGACAGGAGGTCTGTGCTAAGGAGTCAGGTGACTCCCAAAAGCTCTGTGAGAGGAGTCACAGAGTGAATGTGTCTCTGCAGGAGGCAGAGGTCGTTGATACCCACAGACAGGAAGTCTAGTCCTGGGAGCCAGGTGTGAGCTCCCAGTTGGAGACAGGAGGACTCCAGAAGTCTGAGGCTGTAGGAGACAGCCAGAACAGTGACTGCAAGAGGCAGAGTTGTAGATGCTGACGGGAAGCATCTATGTTGAGGATTCCGCTGGTCTGGGCGACCAGGAAAACGTGCAAAGTATTGCTGCAGAAGTACTGCTACAGAGAGCCAGGTGGGCTAGCATTTTCTGCTGTATGTTTGATGGAGAAGAACCCCCCTGCGTGAAAAACCTTTGTTTGAACTTTTATTTTGCCTTTTTAATAAAAATGGGCTACCATGCCCTTAAAAACGCACCTGCCGCTGGAGTCTAATTCCCCAATCTTACAATATATATATATATATATATATATATATATATATATATATATATATATATATATATATATATATATATATTATATATATATAAATATTGTGAAGGATTAGCTCGGTAGTGTGCGACCCCCCTGGATGGGTTCACTACACGCTGAACTATACAGAAAGGCAGTTGAGGATGGTTGAAAAGAAAGGATATGGTTTATTCTTCCATATTGCTGGATACAAGTGCAAGCATCAAAACAGCATAAGCAAAAAATAACATAAAATAAACTCTGGCCACTTGGGGCGTCTATCTTCACAACACAGGAACCTACCTATGGAGTCTGGCACAGCCTACTGCTGGGCAGACACTGCTGGTCATACAGCAGAAAAAAAAAAAAAAATATATATATATATATATATATATATATATATATATATATATATATATATAGTGACATGAAGTCAGGTAAATCTGTGGGTGTTGTCACAGATGGGAGATACATTTCTGCCTTGTTTAGACAATTCACCAATTACTATTAGGTGTCGGCTGCAGAAATAGCCAGAAAGGTTTAGGGCGTTGGAAAACTTCAGCTGTTCAGAATGAAGCAAATTAAGGCCTCTATAAGACATCCAAAGAATGTGACTACTGATTGCTGCATCCTGAGGCTTTTAAGGAGCAGTCAGAAAGACTTCTGAAGAGGTGAGATGGTTGTTGATTTTTCTGTGTGATAAAAATCAAAAATACTAATACTGCTGTGCAAATGTTGTGGATTCTATATAAAGGAAAATTAAGAGATAATTCCATACAAGAATAAAGAACTATACAGTGGGGAAAATTAGTATTTGATCCCCTGCATATTTTGTAAGTTTGCCCATTTACAAAGAGATGAAGGGTCTATAATTGTTATCATGAGTGTATTTTAAATGATAGAAACAGGATATCAACCAAAAATCCAGAAAAAACACACACAATACAAATGTTATAAAACAGCCATTTTAAAACATAAAAAAAAGCATTGATACATGTCCCCTGGGGCAGGACTCAGGTCCCCAAGCACTTTTTAGGACAAAACTTGCATATTAACCTTTACAATTAACACTTTTGATTTCTCCCATAGACTTCTACAGGTAATTTGGCGGCGGCTTTAAATATTATTTTCATTGCTCCCACTGCTACGCCGTTCATGCGCCTAATTAAGGATTCATCCTGCGCACTAATTAAGCCATGAACCGGCGCGGCCCATAGACAATAGTAAATCAGCCCCCATGTGTATATTTTAGTCAAAACTAAGTAATAAATTCTGAGAGGCAAACAGGAATCAAAGCCTATCTATGGGGTTTTGAGCTGAATGCACACAGGCTCAGTCTGGCTAATGTTCATACCCATAATACAAACCTTATTGCAATCAATGCCTTTTTGGAAATCTTCTAATCTAAAGATCCATATTCTAGCACCACATAAATTGCATGACTAATTTACTTTTAGATCATTTCGTGGACAGAGTCTCCGCTATCCCAACTTCAGGGACAGCCAGGTTAAATGGAGCAGAAAATCGGGTAGTCTCCACGACCAAGGACTCTCTATCCTTCCATGGTTTCAACAAGTTCACGTGATATATCTGCTCAGGTTTTCATCTTCCCGGTTGGCTAATTTTATAATTCACCACCCCCATTTTCTCCAACACTTCATAAGGACCCCGCCATTTGGCTAGGAATTTACTTTAGACGGTGGGGACCAGCACCAACACCCTATCACCAGGTGCAAAGCAACTGACCTGGGCCCCACTATTGTAAATCCTCTGTTGAGCCAACTGGGCTTGTGCTAAATGTGCCTTCACAATCAGCATTACTTGGGCAATTCTATCTTGCATTTGTGCCACATGTTCAATCACACTTCGATGAGGGGAAGTCTCACTTTCCCATGTTTCCCTGGCAATGTCTAGGAGGCCCCGGGGCTGCCTCCTATACAGTAGCTCAAACAGAGAGAACCCTGTGGACCATTGGGGAACCTCTCTTATGGCAAACATCAGATAAGGGAGCAGATAATCCCAATTCTTTCAGTCTTTATCCACCACCTTCCTCAACATTTGTTTTAGGTTTTATTAACCACTTCCCGCCCGGCCAATAGCCGATTTACGGCCGGGAAGTGGTTATGAAATCGTGACAGGCCGTTCTCAAACGGCCTGCACGATTTCATGCCGCACGCGCCCGTGCGGGCGCGCAGCGCGGCGATTGGTGATGCGGGGTGTCAGTCTGACACCCTGCACCTCCGATCTCGGTAACGAGTCTCCGGCGGAGCCTCGTTACCACGTGATCAGCCGTGTCCAATCACGGCTGATCACGATGTAAACAGGAAGAGCCGCCGACGGCTCTTCCTCACTCGCGTCTGACAGACGCATGTAGAGGAGAGCCGATCAGCGGCTCTCCTGACAGGGGGGGTTCGCGCTGATTGTTTATCAGCGCAGCCCCCCCTCGGATCGCCACACTAGACCACCAGGGAAATAAAAAAAATACAAAAAAAAATGACCCAAAAAAATGAAAAAAAAAAAAAAAAAATGACAAAAAAAAAAGACAAAAAAAAAAAGGGGGGGGCAGTAAAAAAAAATGATGCCAATCAGTGCCCACACATGGGCACTGATTGGCAACATTGATCCATCAGTGCCACCCCTCAGTGATCATCAGTGCCACCCCAGTGTCTGTCAGTGCCACCCCACAGTGCCAATCCATGCCCAGTGCCCACCTACCAGTGCCCACCTGTGCCACCTATCAGTGCCCACCTGTGCCGCCTATCAGTGCCCACCTGTGCCGCCTATGAGTGCCCACCTGTGCCGCCTATGAGTGCCCACCTGTGCCGCCTATGAGTGCCCACCTGTGCCGCCTATGAGTGCCCATCTGTGCTGCCTATGAGTGCCCAGTGCTGCCTATGAGTGCCCATCAGTGCCGCCCATGAGTGCCCATCAGTGCCGCCCATGAGTGCCCATCAGTGCCCAATACCAGCGCCGCCTATCAGTGCCCATCAGTGCTACCTAATCGGTGCCCATCAGAACTACCTCATCGGTGCCCATCAGTGCCACCTCATCGGTGCCCATCAGTGCCACCATATCAGTGCCCATAATTGAAAGAGAAAACATACTCATTTACAAAAAAATTAACAGAAAAAAATAAAAACTTTATTTTTTTTTCAAAATCTTCGCTCTATTTTTAGTTGTTGCACAAAAAAAAAAAAAACGCAGAGGTGATCAAATACCACCAAAAGAAAGCTCTATTTGTGGGGAAAAAAGGACGCCAATTTTGTTTGGGTGCAGTGTAGCATGACCGCGCAATTGTCATTCAAATTGCGACAGTGCTGAAAGCTGAAAATTGGCTTGGGCGGGAAGGTGCATAAGTGCCTGGTATGGAAGTGGTTAAACCTTTCCACTAACCCGTCTGTTTGTAGGTGATACACTGATGTACGTAACTGGGTCACTTTCAGGAGTTTACAAAGTTCTCTGGTCACCCTAGACATTAACGGAGTGCCCTGATCAGTTAGGACTTCTTTAGGAAGACCCACACGGCTGAAAACCTGAAATAACTCTTTGGCAATGGTTTTTGCAGAGGTGTTTTGGAGAGGAATCGCTTCTGGGTAACGGGTGGCATAGTCCATTATTACCAAGATGTGCTGATGCCCTCTAGTGGACTTCAGTAAGGGGCCAACCAAGTCCATGGTGATCCTCTCAAAGGGGACCTCAATAATGGGGAGGGGTACCAACGGACTACGAAAATGTGGCATGGGTGCAGTAATCTGACACACGGGACAGGAAGAGCAGTACACTTCCACTTCCTTAGTGATCCCAGGCCAATAAAACCTCTGGGTGATTCTCTCCCAGGTTTTTTCTGCTCCCAAATGTCCCACAAGAATGTGCCCATGGACCAGTTCCAAAACCATCTTGCGGTATGGTTTAGGCACTACCAGTTGCTCAATGGTCTCCTCTAACCTTGGTGACACTCGATATAACAGGTCTCTTTCAATAATGAAGTAAGGGAGGGCAACCCTCTCATCAGGGTTAACTAACTCCCCATCTATCTTCACTACATTCTCCCGGGCTCTTAGCAATATGGGGTCCCTCAATTGCTCAGTGATAACATTTTCTCTGTGCACCTCAAGGTCATCAAACCCTATCGGCCGCTGTTCCTCTTCCGAGGTAGCAGTCTCCTCCCTAGGGACTGGTGTTTTCCCTGTTAAGACGGAGAATGGAAACTCAGGAGAATCCTCACAGTTAGAGGATTCTGGAGTAGATGTTCCAGGTTCAGAAGAACCACTTATTGGGGAATCTGGACAATCCCAGAGCTCCCAGAACTTTGGGATCCCACAATGGCGTCATGTGGCAGTTGGGGAACTAAACCCACTTGGTGACACAAGTTACCGAGGGACATTTCAAAGGAAACCGTAGTCACCGGATATTCTCGAGTATCCCCATGTACACAAACTACAGCCATTTTCCTGGGATGTAAGGTTTTTCCCACCACTAGATCACTTTTCACTAAGGTGACCAGGCTACCTGAATCCAACAATACCACAACATCTTTACCATCTAAGCACATTCTACATAAAGGTTTCTCATTCCCCTTTACTGCAGTGCATGTGGTTGCAAAGAGGGAATGTTGTCTCTGTCAGAAAGTCACACTGCATTGGTTCATCAACCGCTGGACAAACGGCTGCTACATGTCCCTCTTCCTGGCAACGGAAACAAATCAACCTTCTGGTCCTCTCCTGTGGGATGGGTCTTCCAGGCCGTTCTCGCCAAACATTAGCAGTAGTCCCGATAATACCTCTAGTTGCTCTTTGGTCCTTCTCTCTACCCCCATTCCTTGATGCAGTCTTACCTATAGGAGGGGAGGGTCTGGTCTTGGGGTGAAAAGTCTGTGCATCTCTGGGTGAAGAGGACAAATTCTCTGTTAGGTACCTTTCGACCAGGTCTATTAGTTTCTCTGCGGTTTCCGGACCACCATGGCTTACCCATTTCTGCAGGGTGTAAGGAAGAGACCTACTCGCTCCAAAATTTTTGGTCCGGACAGAGTTTCTGGCTGCAGCCATTTCCTAGCCAAATGAATAAGGTCATACATCTGAGACCGAGGTGGCTTCCTCAGCTAATAACTCCAATTATAGACCCGCTGAGCACGGACATCCAGGGTTACACCAAAACGTGCCAATATTTCCTCTTTTAACCGATCATAGTTTTTTGCGTCTGCAAGCTCCAAATCAAAATATGCCTTTTGGGCTTCTCCAGATAATAAGGGGGCCACTAGTCAAGCCCACTGTCCTTTAGGCCAACTCTCTTTTTCCGCTGTTCTCTCAAATGTGGTCAGAAACATCTCAGGGTCATCATCTGCAGTCATCTTTGGCAATAAGTCGATATGTTACTGGCCTCACTCCCAGCCTTGGTCTGCTGTCTCTGAAGCTGTTTCACGATGGCCTCCATTTGCTGCTGGTGTCTCTGTTCCAAGCCTGCAATGCTCTCTTGGTAAACCTGTTGTCGAGCTGCCATGCTCACTTGGTGAGCTGCAAGGCTCTCTTGGTGAGCCTGTTGAGCTGCATGAGCCTGTTGTTGAGATGCAAGGCTCCGCTGCAAAGCTGCATTTGTCTGCTGTTGATTTGCATTTGCTATAGCCAGCTGTTTCAATATCTCCTCCATTTTGGGTTTACTTTAACTACCCGCATTCTCCACCATGTGTGAGGGATTAGCTCGTTAGCGGGTGTGTGTGACCACCTGGATGGGTTCACTACATGCTGAACTATACAGAAAGGCAGTTGAGGATGGTTGAAAAGAAAGGATATGGGGGGCGTGGCTAACCACCGAGCTGCATGGACGCTTGAATCCTCAGCTCCTGCACTGAACCGGAGACTACATTGTCAGCAGCGCTAACCCGCACCTCAAAATGCACCACTCAGACCCCCACACGATGGGGAACCCGATCAGGACCACCCGCAAGAGAAAGGATTACCGCCAGCCGCGGAAACTCACTGACTTTCTCCTTCTCACCGGGTGACAAGATCCAAGATGGCGCCCGCGAGGGGAACGGGCATATACAGACATGGCTGATGACGAGGATCCCTCCTCTCTGCTACCGCCAGGCTCCCTGGACTCCACTTCACCTCCGGGATCATCCTCCTCCTCAAGCAGCCCGGCGAAAGCGCGGATGCGGCTGGACACGGGAGCACAGGCCTCAGAGGTAAGCCCTGCATTAAATGACCTCCTCAAGATGGCACCTGCGGCTTCTCCCATGGCAGCCTTCCCCACCAACAACCAGCTGGTTATAGACACCATGTTAAAGGACATGCTGACCACCCTACACAGCTCCCTGCAGACTGACATCTCTGCCATGGTGACAGCCTTTAAGTCTGAAATGATGTGTATGGGACACAAAGTGAGCCACATTGAACAGCAGATGAGTGACATGACAGTCACAGTTAATGACTTAGTGGATGTGCACGACCATGTTAAAGAGGAACAGCAGTGGGTACGGGCCAAAATGGCGGACCTGGAAGACCGATCGAGACGCAACAATGTGAAGATACGCGAAATCCCTGAAACGATCGTTCCAGCCGACCTTAATTCCTACGCTAGAAAGATGATTTCGACAATCCTGCCGGAACTTTCACAAATGGAAACAATCATCGATCGTATCCACCGACTACCCAAACCATCCCACCTCCCGCATGAAGTACCCCGTGACACCCTCATGCGGATTCACTTTTATCACGCTAAAGATATTCTGCTATCCAAGGCGAGACGCCTCGACCATCTGCCACCGCCCTATGAGAAATTGCAGCTATTTGCTGACATCTCCCAATACACCCGCCAACAGAGACGCCAACTCCAAACCATCACTAAACCGCTGAACAACCACAAAATACCATATCAATGGGGTTTTCCGACCAAGCTTCTGGTAACCAGGAATGGAGTGAAACACAGTATCCATACTGTAGAAGACTGTATTCAACTCCTTAAGAAATGGAAGATCATCCCAGCTTCGGATCCAACACCTCACTCACGTGCCTCAGGCACTTCGCCCGCGTCCTCTGACGGGGGGCGTCCAGGTACTACCAAGTGACATGAGGTTAGTGCACATATTCCATCCTTCATACTTTCACACTCCGGTTCAGTGCCCGCTCGTCTACCCATGAACTTTTACCCTCCACTTCACTCAGTAGTACATCTGAGTTACTACTGACTCTCATAAACCCATACAGTCATTACTACAGTTTGTTTTTTGACTGTCTATTGCCTTGTTCTCTGCTTCCCTTCCTCCCTACATCTGTGGAGAGAATCTGATCCTCGAGAACACACTCCTTGGCCTACAGATATACAGACCATATCCCGCTTCCCTGTTGTGCCATGAGATCCAACAAAGACTGTAAGTGCCTCATTTTCCTTTGCTGTCCTTAACGCGTCACAAAATGCCAAAATTCCTGTCCATGAATAATGAAGTCTGAAATTAAAGCTTTAGAAACCCAGAACCAATCCAATCCTACCTCTGGTATAAAAGAGAAACTAGGCCTCCTCAGGCAGGAGCTACTGTAAGAGCACATCTGCTAGATTCCTTTGAAAAAACCCATGTCCACCTTAAAGCCAAACACTACTCTACAGGTAATAAAGCAGGGAAGGCCATGGCCACCAGAATTAGGGGCCACTACCTGAAGTCCAGAATTTCCCACCTGTACCATCCCGTCTCACAACAAAAACGAATTGACCCCTCTGCCATTGCTGATGCCTTTGCACATTACTACCACTCCCTGTATAACCTGAAAGATGACTCCTCAATTATCCAACCTACCCCCCAGGAAATAACATCCTTCCTTAGTGAGGTTAACCTTCCCAGTCTTTCCGAAGATCAACTGGATGCTTTAAACGCTCCATTCACTCAATCGGAAATTATTCATACTATCTCAAAACTCCCCCTGAATAAGTCACCAGGCCCAGATGGCCTAACTAGCGAATATTACCAGAAGTTTGGTTCTGTTTTAGCACCCTACCTGAATAGTGTATGCAATGACGCTGCCTTGTCTTCCTCTCTCCCACCCGAAATGTTATCTGCCCTAGTCATCACCCTGCCGAAGCCAGGTAAGGAACCCACAAAGCCACAACATTTTCGCCCCATATCCCTTCTTAATTTGGATACGAAGATATACGCAAAACTCATAGCCAATCGTTTAATTGATCTGATGCCACTTCTCATACATAACGACCAATCAGGTTTTACCAAAGGTAGGCAGACCTTTGATGCTACCTGCCGGATTATCAACATCATCCATGGTGCCGGGTCGTCCGGAACGCCTTCTCTGCTTCTCTCTCTGGATGCAGAGAAGGCGTTCGACCGAGTTCACTGGGACTATATGAAAGCAACCCATACTCTCCGCTATATTGGCATTATACTCGTCCCCCTCGGCCCAAGTCTACACTTCTGAAATGCTTTCCAAACCCTTTACCATCACCAATGGCACCCGCCAAGGTTGCCCACTTTCACCGTTAATATTTAATCTAATAATTGAACCCCTAGCTGAACATGTCAGATGTAACCCTGACATCAAAGGTTTTACAGTTGGTCCCACGGCCCACAAAATTAATTTATTTGCGTACGACGTTATATTGATGATTATAGACCCCCTTTCCTCCCTGGCTTTGGTACAACAGCTTTTACAACGATTCA
Source organism: Rana kukunoris (assembly GCA_029574335.1). Classification (NCBI taxonomy): domain Eukaryota; kingdom Metazoa; phylum Chordata; class Amphibia; order Anura; family Ranidae; genus Rana; species Rana kukunoris. The sequence goes on along the minus strand of CM056052.1, from coordinate 406,181,564 downwards.
GTAGCGTATCCTATTATAGAGTCAATGAAAGTAAATCCTACATCCTGGACTTGAGTTTAGACACAATCACCAGTACTATCGTCAGAAATAACTACTCTTACCCCTGGGCAGATACTGGGATACCATATCTTGGCATAACTCTCACCAGATCCACGAAGGGACTGCTCACTTACAACTACACTGGGGGTGAAACAAATGCTAATCCAAGAGACAACAAAACTTTCCAAATATGAATTCTCCTGGGCTGGTCGCTTAGCGGCCTTTAAAATTATGTTACTACCTAGGCTGTTATATGTCTTTCGTACGCTTCCCATACCCCTCTCCCAATATTACCTAAAGTCCCTACAATCTATTGTGACACAGTACTTATGGCAAGGCAAACCACCTAGATGCAGTCACGCCAAGCTTATTAAACACAGATCAGTGGGTGGGATGGGACATGTCGACATTAAAGACTACTATACAGCCACTATACTTTCACAAGAGTGGATGTCCACTACCCCTAACACACCTTGGAGCTCTATAGAGAATTGCATGACCCCAGGCCCTAATCTCTCTCTATGGTTGTTCAGCACATCCACTGGGAGCCTAAATCTCAAACTTTATTTGCCCACTATTCAGGTATCTATTAAAGCCTGGAAAGCCATTCACTCCACTAAATGGGCCTCCCTCCCAACAAAACCTATCCCCATACCTGTTGAAACACTAACACTGCTGTCTCCAGACTTACACATCCCACATTGGCTAACCTCACAAGTAACTTACACGTCTGAACTTCGGTCCTTCATTGCCAATACCTCCTTTCTAACTATCCAAAAGGAATTTAATGCACCTACCACTGACTTCTTCAACTACCTGTTCTCAGACACCATGAAACCCAGGGGTACGTCTATGATATACCCCACTCTACAAGAAAAAAATACGTTAAAAAAATCTAAACCCATTATTGACTGGGAAGACGACCTACAAACTCACTTCTCAGATCAACAGTGGCAATTTGCAATTAAATCAGTATACACGTTCATGTCATGTACCGCACTGTGGGAACTAGCACAGAAAATGCTGATGAGATGGTATATGACACCTGTCAGAGTAGCTAAATTTCACGCTCACACCTCCCACCTCTGCTGGAGAGACTGCGGATCCCCGGGTACACTTCTACATGTATTCTGGACATGCCCACTCATACGATCTCTATGGGCCAAAGTAGAAACATGGTTGCGAGACATACTTGGTTTCCCTATATCGCTGACACCCCAATTAACACTTCTCCACCTTAACATTGACGATCTACCACCACATCTTAGACTAGTGATCACACACATCTTCCTAGCAACTAAACTTTTGATCGCCAGAAAATGGAAATCAAAAGAAGTCCCCACTCTCCCAGAAGTAGCTAACCTAGTACAAACCCACTACTCTTATGAAACTATCCTATCCAGAGGCAAAACAACATGCACCAGGGTGTGGTCCTTGAGGATCCCATGGAAAGTTTGGTATGACACTAACTTCAACCATTGATAACAGTGATGTTTAATATTCTCAGGTCCTTCTCTCCTTTCCCTTCCCCTTCTCCACCTCTTTTTTCTACCTTATTTATCCACTGTCTGATCCATTTGCTCACTCGTAATCCTACTATCACGGTCTCAACTTGCCATTTGAGTGTTATGCTTAGTTCACCTGTTTTGTTGCTATATATCATGGGTCTTCAAACTACGGCCCTCCAGTTGTTCAGGAACTACAATTCCCATCATGCCTAGTCATGTCTGCGAATGTCAGAGTTTTACAATGCCTCATGGGATGTGTAGTTCTGCAACAGCTGGAGGGCCATAGTTTGAGGATCCCTGCTATATATGTCCGCAACCTAGTTGTATGCTACATGTTACTTGTGATAGTCATTGATTTATTCACATGTAATTTTTGCAAATGTTCCGACTGTATCTTGAAAAAATTCTTCAATAAAAATATTTGAAAGAAAAGGATATGGTTTATTCTTCCATATTGCTGGATACAAGTGCAAGCATCAAAACAGCATAAACAAAACATAACATAAAATAAACCCTGGCCACTTGGGGCGTCTATCTTAACAACACAGCAGACACTGCTGGTCATACAGCAGAAAAACAAATTGTATTTTTGATTTTTATCACAGAAAAATCAACAACCACCTCACCCCTTCAGAAGTCTTTCTGACTGCCCCTCAACTCAAAAAGCCTCAGGATGCAGCAATCGGTAGTCATCCTTTGGATGTCTTATAGAGGCCTTAATTTGCTTCATTCTGAACAGCTGAAGTTTTCCAATGCCCTAAACATTTCTGGCTATTTCTGCAGCCGACACCTAATAGTAATTGGTGAATTGTCTAAACAAGGCAGAAATGTATCTCCCGTCTGTGACAACACCCACAGATTTACCTGACTTCCTGTCACAATATATATATATATATATATATATATATATATATATATATATATATATATATATATATATATATACTGCTGTGCAAATGTTGTGGATTCTATATAAAGGAAAATGAAGAGATAACTCCATACAAGAATAAATAACCATACAGTAGGGAAAATTAGTATTTGATCCCCCGCATATTTTGTAAGTTTGCCCATTTACAAAGAGATGCAGGGTCTATAATTGTTATCATGAGTGTATTTTAAATGATAGAAACAGGATATCAACCAAAAATCCAGAAAAAAAAACACACAATACAAATGTTATAAAATGAGTTGCAGTTGAGTGAGTAAAATAAGTATTTGATCCCCAAGCAAAACATGACTTAGTACTTGGCGAAGAAACTCTTGTTGGCAAGCACAGAGGTAAGACGTTTCTTGTAATTGGTTGCCCAATTTGCACACCAGGTTTGCAGGAGGGGTTTTGGTCCACTCTTCTTTATAGATCTTCTCTAAATCCTTAAGGTTTCTTAGCTGTCACATGGCAACTCGAAGTTTCAGATTACTCCATACATTTTCTATACGATTAGGGTCTGGAGACTGACTAGGCCATTCCATAACCTTAATGTGCTTCTTCTTGAGCCACTTGTTTGTTCCTCTGGCAGTATGTTTTGGGTTACTGTCATGCTTCAGCAGATTTATTCGATCGTGTGTACGCCGCCTCAGAGGTGAATTGATCAAAATGGGAGCCCAACGTAAAAGGGACAGGGATAGAGACATTTAAAAATTAACAGACACAATTGCGAAGCTAGAAGCCCTTCATAAACAATCTCTGACGACAGGAACGGCGACTGAATTACAGCAAACACTCAACGCTCCTACTAAACAGTTCCTTTTCTTTAGGAAAAAATTTACTATGAGCACGGTGACAAGACAGGCAAATTCTTGGCCAGAAGTCTGAAAGGTCCCTGATACAAAAATAATATCTCAGGAACAACAAACAAACAGGGAAAACTTGACGTGACGGACGATCTGATCGCCCAACACTTCCATGATAACTATACTAGACTCTACAATTTACTGGCACAACACAAACCACCAGACTCTCAGGCAAATAGGAAACAAGTTATACTTGAATACTTAACCACTTAACCCCCGAACCATTTTGCTGCCCAATGACCAGAGCACTTTTTGTGATTTGGCACTGCGTCGCTTTAACTGACAATTGCGCAGTCGTGCGACGTGGCTCCCAAACAAAATTGTCGTCCTTTTTTTTCCCACAAATAGAGCTTTCTTTTGGTGGTATTTGATAACCTCTGTGTTTTTTATTTTTTGCGCTATAGACCAAAATAGAGCGAAACTTTGGAAAAAAATTCAATATTTTTTACATTTTGCTATAATAAATATCCCCAAAAAATATATAAAAAAACATTTTTTCCCTCAGTTTAGGCTGATACATATTCTTCTACATATTTTTCGTAAAAAAAAATCGTAACTATCGTTTATTGATTGGTTTGCGCAAAAGTTATAGCGTTTACAAAATAGGGGGTGGTTTATGGCATTTTTATTAATATTTTTTTTACTAGTAATGGCGGCGATCAGCATATTTTTTCAGTACTGCGACATTATGGCGGACACTTTTGACACATTTTTGGGACCATTGGCATTTTTATAGCGATCAGTGCTATAAAAGTGCATTGGATTACTATAAAAATGCCATTGGCAGTGAAGGGGTTAACACTAGGGGGCAGGGAAGGGGTTAAGTGTGTTCCTGGGTGTGTTCTAACTGTATGTGGGGGGGTGGACTCACTAGGGGAAATCACTGATCTTCTGTTCATACATTGTATGAACAGAAGATCAGTGTTTCCCCCGCTGACAGGACCGGGATATGTGTGTTTACACACATAGCTCCCGCTCCTCGCTCTGGCACACGCGCGGAACTCGCAAAAGTAGCCGACGTAGAGCTACGGGCACTCGCCCAGGAGAGCCGACCTGCTGTAGTAAAATGACGGCGGCTGGTCGGCAAGCAGTTAAACTCCTCCAAACTCCCAAAACTTTCAGAGGCTGACAGCGAACTCTTAGATCAACCCTTCGATACTTCAGAAGTTCAATTAGCAATTAAAGATTTGAAGAAAGGGAAAAATCCAGGATCTGCCGGTTATTCATCCATTTATTATAAAACGTTTGTAGAAATCCTAACTATCCCCCTTACGACAGCCCTAAACTCTTTTTCCTCACCTAGAGACATTCCTCACAGATTTGTATCAGCCCATATAGCAGTTATACCCAAGCCAGATAAAGACCTTGCACAGTGTACCAGCTACCGGCCAATATCCCTGCTTAACTTAGATGTCAAACTTATGGCCAAAATCTTGGCCAATAGACTCTAATCCCTACTACATAAACTGATCGGTCCAAAACAGGCAGGATTTATGCCAGGTAGAGAGGCGAGACAATGTCATGAAGTCACTCAACCTAATCAATGCAGTTAGGAAGCAAAAGATCGGGGGTCTTCTCCTGTCTATGGACGTTGAGAAGGCCTTTGATCGAGTAGCATGGGATTTTATGATGGAGACTTGCAGATTTGTTGGAATGGGGGAACACATGCTCTCTTGGATCTCAGCACTTTACAGGAACCCATCAGCAAAATTAAAAATCAACAACTCCCTCTCGGACACGGTGTTCATTACCAATGGTAATTGATGTCTAATCAGGACATCCAGGGATTCCACATAGCAAACAAGAAATATAAGGTGGTTGGTTGCATATGTGGATAATCGCCTTCCGTGAGAAAATGTGGCATTTGTTTGGGAACTTGCCACTGAGGTACCGCACATTCCACAAACTCATGGAAGGGGCAGAATCTACCAACTGAAAAGGCAGCAGTTGAAGTACTAGCAATTTAGCTAGCTAGCATTCAACCGCTGGGCAGGTGGATTTCCGAAATTTAGAATTTCCGAATTTTCCGAATTGTTCAATTTCCAAATTTTCGGATTTCAGAAATTTTGCATTTCCGAATTTTCGTATTTCCGAATTTTTTAATTCCCGAATTTTCCGAAATTTCGGAAATTCGGATTTTCTGAAATTTGGATTTTCTGAAATTTAGATATTCGTAATTCGGAGTTTCAGAATTTCGGAAATGCGAAATTTTACATTTCAGAATTTTGAAAAATTTGAATTTGAATTTTCGATTTTTTTTAATTTTCGATTTTTTCATCTTTTGAATTTTGAATTTTTTTAATTATCGTTTTTATTTTTTTGCATTTTCGAAATTCCGGATTTTCGAAATTCCGGATTTTCGAAAATTTAAAAATGTTTATTTCAAATTCTGAAATTTGGATTTCCGAAATTCGGAATTTCAGAATTTTGGAAATGCAAATTTTTTTTTTAGAAATTCGGAATTTTCGAATTTTCATATTTCCGAAATTCCGAAATTCAAATTCTGAAATTTGGATTTTCGAAATTCGGAATTTCAGAATTTCGGAAATGCAAAATTTTCTTTTTTCGAAATTTCGAATTTTCAAATTTTCGAAATTCCGAATATAAAAAAACATAGAAAATTCGAAATTTTGACATTTCAGAATTTCGAAACATTTTAATTTTAATTTTCGATATTTTTTATTCTTTTAATTTTACATTTTTTTAATTTTCTATTTTTTTTTTATCTTTCGCATTTTCGAAATTCCAAATTTTCGAAATTCCGAATTTAAAAAAAATTAAATTTTTTTTTTTTTTTTTTAATTCAGAATTTTCGAAATTCTACATTTTCGTATTTCTGCATTTTCGTAATTCTGAAATTTCGAATTTTTTATTTTCAAATTTTCGGGGTTTCAGAAATTTTGAATTTCCATATTTCAGAAATTCAAATTTTCTAAAATTTGGATTTTCGAAATTCGGAATTTCAGAATTTTGGAAATGCAAAATGTTTTCTTTTCGAATTTTGAAAATAAAATCGAAAATTCGGAATTTCAAAATTTCAGAATTTCGAAAATTCGAATTTTTACCACTTCAGCCCCAGAAGGTTTTACCCCCTTCCAGCTCAGGCGAAATTTCAGCTTCCGGCACTGCGTCGCTTTAACTGACAATTGTGCAGTCGTGCGCCGTGGCTCCCAAACAAAATTGGCGTCCTTTTTTTTCCACAAATAGAGCTTTCTTTTGGTGGTAAATACCAGCGGTTTTTATTTTTTTGCGCTATAAACAAAAATAGAGCGCTAATTTTGAAAAAAAATGCAATGTTTTTTACCTATTGCTGTAATAAATATTCCCCAAAATATTTTAAAAAAATCCTCAATTTAGGCCGATACGTATTGTTTTACTTATTTTTGGTAAAAAAAATGCAATAAGCGTTTATCGATTGGTTTGCGCAAAATTTATAGAATTTACAAAATAGGGGATAGTTTTATGGCATTTATATTATTATTTTTTTTTACTAGTAATGACGGCGATCTGCGTTTTTTTTTATTGGGACTGCTACATTATGGCGGACACATCGGACACTTTTGTGACATTTTTGCTATAAATATGCACTGATAACTGTATAAATGTGACTGGAAGGGAAGGGGTTAACCACTAGGGGTGGGGAAGGGGTTAAATGTGTAGTCTAGTTTGTGTTCTAACTGTAGGGGGAGGGGGGTGACTGGGGGAGGTGACCGATTGTGTCCCTATGTACAAGGGACAGATCGATCTCCTCTCTCACTAAAGGACGTGGAGCTCTGCGTTTACACATAGAGCTCCACGTCCCTGTTCAGTTACTGGGCAATCGCGGGTGCCCGGTGGTGATCGTTGCCGCCGGGCACGCGCACCGTGATCCCAGCAAAGCGGCGGGAGCACGCCCTAGCGGCTTTAAAAGACAGGACGTCATATGACATCCTTGGTGGACAAGTGGTTAATTTTCTATTTTTTTTATTTTTCGCATTTTTAATTTTCTATTTTTTTTATTTTCGAATACTTTTTTCCGCTAATTTCGAAATTCCAAATTTTCAAAATTCCGATAATGAAAAAAATAAAAGTTTCAAAAATCCAAAAATTCTGAACTTTCGAACTGTTCAACTTTCGAACTGTTCAACTTTCGAACTGTTCAACTTTCGAACTGTTCAACTTTCGAACTGTTCAACTTTCGAACTGTTCAACTTTCGAACTGTTCAACTTTCGAACTGTTCAACTTTCGAACTGTTCAATTTTTAAATTCCGAAAATGGAAAAAAATGGAAAAAAAAAATCGAAATTTCAAAATTGTAATTTTCGTATTGTGGAATTTTCGAATTTTTTAGTTCTTAAAAATATAACATTTTCTAAAATTAGTTGTTTTCATTTGTTTTTCCGAAAAATAAAAAATAAACAATAAAACAGAAAAAAATCATTTTTGGAATTTCCCGAATTTCCGAAAAAAAAGCCAAAAAACGAAAAAATAAATAAAAATGTCTGGTATAGGTCCTCGCGTCTGATGCGGCCTGCTTTGATTTGTTTCCCCCCATTCCCTCAAAAGGACATTGCTCTGGGACATCCCACATAGTGTAACAGCACTGGTGAACCACAAGTGCGGTTAGCAAGAATTTCAATGCACTTCTCTATGTGAGAATTCAGTATTGGACCCCAGGCGTCACTCCACACAAACAGGAGATTGGGGGCTCTCTACATCATCTCTCACTCACATAAGGAAAGGCATTGAGCTACTAAGGTTGGACGTATTACAACATGCGACCAAACATTAGTGTTTAAAATTATAGCATATAGATCAAGATTCCAATGCACTTCTATATGCAAGGGAGTATCAGTACGGGACCCCAGGTGTCACTCCAAACAGAACAGGAGTTTGGGGGTTCTATACATCATATCACTTAAACATAAATAAGTATATTAGGCCACTAAGGAAGTTGGTATGAAATACCTTCAACCCTTAGCATAGAAAAGTTTAAGCGAACATGTTCAGCAACTTAGGGCGAGGGTCCATAAAGAAGTATCAACTTATGTCAAGCACGTAGTAAATAGAAATTGTAAAGGCAATTAATAATTGCGTAAGAGAGACAAATATAGCTCAGGTAATTTGAGAGTAGATGTCCCTTTAAGGTGTTCCTCAGCAAACAGCCATAAACACAGTAGTCAGTCCCAAGTAGTATGTTAATAGCAACAAACCAGAATTAATAATAGCAATTGTTTTATAAGGTATATATGCACCAGATCTTTCTATATGCATACAGTACTACAAGTGAAACAATTGCTAGTTATCCTTTTGCAGGGCTTGAGTATAGGAAGGTCTCTTAGGTTTTCCCGGCAATGGCAGTCTGATGCAGTTAATGTAGTAGCATATAATGCAGGAATTGCAGCCTGGATTGGTTTGCAGCATGGGGAGCGATGACACCAGTGGTTGTAGCGTGGCTGAGCTACGGCTGACAATAATAGAACAGGGATTCTATGAAGACTGAATGCCTTTATAGGCAGGAGATAGGCGTATGTATGGCAGCTGTGCCAAATCCATTGCTGAGTGCGCTCGACACTTCCACGTTCCAAGCTGGAACGCATGTGGCGCCAGGCGATGACGTCATTGCACGGTCGCCATAATGCGTTCCAGCGTGTAAGGTTTTACGGCGCTTGAAGCACCTGCTACACATAGTAATTACTATGGGTGCTCTGTGTCCCATGATGTACAAAAAAGAAAATAGGGGACCAGATTCAGGTACATTGGCGCATATTTTGACCGGAGTAGCGCACCTCCTTTACGTTAGACCGGCGCAATGTAGAGGCGCAATCACTGTATCCTCGTAGTATTTGCGCAGAAATTTGCGCCGGCGCAACGTAATTCCCGAGGCGTAAGGCGGAGTAATTCAAATCGGGAGGACGTCGGCGTGTTACATTGAAATGAGCCGTGACCCCATGCAAATGAAGGGCCGGCCGGATCGCGCATGCGCACATGAAGCAGACCATGGTCAGTACCTCTCTGCGCATGCTCACAACTCGGGAACGGCGCAATCAGTGAAATTGGAAGTGGACCCGGGCAACTTAGTGAGCTACGCAAAGAGCTTAAATAGACAGACACAAACGCCCTTCCTTTGCAAAAGTACATCCCTTTGTATCCCTTCCTATACAGCAAGGTGCTTTTGTTCTGTTGTTTGTTCGCGTTTGTTGCTTTGTGACTTGTCTTTGTGATATTTGTTGACTGTTTGGGCTAGTGTTTTGTATAATATATTTGATAGTGTTTTTTGGTGTCTGGTTGTGAGAGTTTTTTGTTGATAGATTTTGTTTGTTTGTTTTGTTGCTTGATTTTTCCTGCTTGTTTTTGTGAGTGATTTTTGTTGATTGTTTGGGAGAGATTTGTTGTATGAATATGACTGAAAGGAAGCGCAAGACCAATTTTACTTTGGGGGAGAAACAAATTATTGCCCGGGCCCTTACCCAATTGTCAGAGTCTAAAGAACTTACCGAGGCCAAGATGCTGCGGACGGCTCACCTTTGCGAACCAGTGCTGACCGCCCTCTGGTGATGGAGACAGAGAGGTGGCAGCACCGGGAGGCACCACTACCGGAAACAGGAAGCTGGGTCAAGGTGTAGATCAAGGGAGGCACCGGATCTGTAGACAGGCCGAGGAGACAGTCCGTGGCACCAACAGGAACAGAGGACCAAACAGGCAAAACTAGTTCAAGGTACTGGTTGTGGATCACGGGTCAGAGAGATCAAAGGAAGTCCAGTAATGCAAGCCGGGGTCAAAGGATCGGAGAGGTCAGCGGAAGTCCAAGGATACGAGCCGAGATCAGAGGATTGGAGAGGTTAGCAGAGTCCAGGAATGCAAGCCGGGGTCAAAGGATCGGAGAGGTCAGCAGAGTCCAAGGCAGGCCGAGATCAGGATTCAAATAGGTAAGCCAGAAGGTTTTCAGGACAAACAGGTTCACAGCAATGAGACACATACAGGAGCTGATGACAAACCAGCAACCTGCCATGTGTCAGAGGCAGGTTTAAATAGGGTGGTGAGCCCTGTGATTGGCTCCGACGGAATCGCGTGAGTTCGCGCCGCGCGCGCGCTCCCGCACACGTCGCGCCGCCGGACCGTGCCCGCGTACGTGCGCGCGCATGCGCTGAATAGAGACGTGCGATCGCGTCGTTCTACTGCGCATGTGTGCGCGATCAAAGTCTGCAAAATTGGTGCCCCGACAGTGCCCCCCCCAAGGGGCGAACTCCGGACGCCCAAACTGGCCATTAGTTCTGGATGTTCTCGATGAAAGGTCCGGATCAATCGAGGGGCATGAATGTTCCTGGAAGGTTCCCAAGAATTGTCCTCCGGAGGATAGCCCTTCCATTTAATGAGGTATTGGAGTTGTCTCCCTCTCTTCCTGCAGTTCAGAATAGTCTCCACTTCAAATTCTCTTTCCCCTTCAACCTCTACTGGCGGAGGTGGAGGTTCCTCCCTGCCTGGAAAAGGATCCGGAACCAGAGGTTTAAGCAGGGAAGCATGGAATACCGGATGGATTCTATAAGACTCGGGTAGCACCAGTTCAAAGGCCACAGAGTTGATCCTGCGTTAAATTTTGAATGGGCCAATAAATCTTGGGCCCAATTTTTGTGAGGAAATAGGTAATTTAAGATGTGAAGCGGATAGCCAAACCTCCTCGCCGACCTGAAATGTAGGACAGTCCTTCCTTCCTCTGTCGAAGAATCTTTTATAGTCCTCCTGAGCTTGTCGCATTACTTCTTGTAATAACTGGAAGTTCTGTTTAATGGCAGTTACACGTTCCTGGACGGCCGGAACAGGTGTATCAGGAATGAGGTCTGGCAGAAAGGAGGGATGGAAGCCACAGTTGGCCCAGAATGGGGTTTGGTTGGTAGTTGCATGAACCGAATTATTGTATGCAAACTCAGCAGAGGCTAGTAGGGATCGCCAATCATCCTGGGAGGCTGAACAAAAACAGCGGAGGTACTGCTCTAAAGTCTGATTGGTTCTCTCGGTTTGGCCGTTGCTCCGAGGATGGTAGGCTGAGGACAGGCAAACTTTCACTTCCAGGGACTTACAGAGTTCCTTCCAAAACTTAGACGTAAATTGTGTACCCCTATCGGATACAACGCTCTTAGGGACCCCGTGAAGTCTGATGATTTCATTAAAGAACATCTTTGCTGTGTCGGAAGCTGAGGGTGTGCCGATCATGGGCAGGAAATGCGCCATCTTGGACAAGCGGTCGACCACAACTAAGATCGTGGTGAACCCCTCAGAAGGTGGCAGGTCCACGATAAAGTCCATTGATATGTCTGCCCAAGGACGCTCCGGGATGGGTAATGGCTTGAGTAGGCCCCAGGTCTTAGTATTGGACCCCTTGTTGCCCTGGCAACAAGTGCAGGAGGCCACATAGGTCTTACAGTCCCGTTTCCAATTAGGCCACCAAAAGGACCGAGAGATCAATTCAGAGGTCTTGCGTGTCCCAAAATGTCCTGCAAGTTTACGGTCGTGGAAGGTGCTAAGGAGTAACTGTCTTACCTCCCTTGGCACGAAGATCTTGTCTCGGAACCACCATAAGTCCTCTTGTTTAACCAGGGACGAGACTTCTGGGTCGGAGCATTGGTGCGATGCCTCCTTAAGAGAACTGAAAAGGTCTGACTGAGAAATCAAGAAAAAATTTTGAGGTTTCAGAATAGTACTGGGTTCTGATGAGTTGGGAGTTTCGGGAAACATCCTTGAAAGGGCATCTGCTTTACCGTTCTTTGATCCGGGTCTATACGTAATGTGGAAGTTGAAGCGAGTGAAGAAGAGTGCCCAGCGGGCCTGTCTGGGTCGAAGACGCTTCGCGGAACGTAAGTACTCCAAATTCCTGTGGTCTGTGAAAATTAAGATGGAATGGCTTGCCCCCTCCAGCAGGTACCTCCATTCTTCTAGCGCGAATTTGATGGCGAGCAACTCCCTATCGCCCACGTCATAGTTCTTTTCAGACGAAGAGAGTTTCCGGGAGGCATAGGCAACAGGGTGCAGAAGAGATTTGGGTCCCTGCCTCTGGGATAGGACAGCGCCCGTAGCGGACTCGGAGGCATCGACTTCTAAGATGAACGGTAGTGCAGGATCAGGATGGTGTAGGACAGGGGCAGAGGAAAATGCTGTCTTTAGTTTGGAAAAAGCCTCCTGGGCTTCCTGGGACCATTGAAAACGGTTTCCTTGCCTTGTGAGCTGGGTGATGGGAGAAACTATGGCGGAGAACCCGACAATGAATCTTCTGTAGAAGTTGGCGAAGCCAATGAAGCGTTGAACGCCTTTTTTATCTGTCGGGGCCGGCCAATCTTGAATGGCCTTGACCTTCTGGGGGTCCATGGCAATCCTATTTGTAGATATTATGAACCCCAGGAACTGTACTGAGGATCTCTCAAACTCACACTTCTCTGCTTTGAGATATAACCGGTGTTTTCTGAGGATCATGAGGACCTGTTTGACGTGATCTCGGTGAAGTTCCAACGTGGCTGAGAAGATGAGGATGTCATCTAAGTATACGACAAGAAAGTCGTCCAGATGTTGGCGAAATATATCATTGACCAGATGTTGAAAAGTGGCCGGGGCGTTGCAGAGCCCGAAGGGCATGACTAAGTATTCGAAATGTCCGAATCTAGATCTAAACGCCGTCTTCCACTCGTCCCCTTCCCTGATCCGAACTAGATTGTAGGCGCCCCGAAGGTCAAGCTTGGAGAAAATTTGTGCTGAGCGAAATCGTTGAAATAACTCCGAGATGAGTGGTAATGGGTACCTATTTTTAATGGTGATCTTGTTTAGCTCTCTGTAGTCGATGCAAGGTCTAAGGGAACCGTCCTTCTTTTCGACAAAAAAGATCCCGGCCCCCGCGGGAGAGGAGGAAGGTCGAATGAACTTCTTCTCTAAGTTCTCGTTGATGTAGGTTTTGAGAGCTGTTAACTCGGTCTCGGAGAGAGGGAAGACGCGGCCAAAAGGGATCTTGGCGCCCAGCAGGAGATCGATGGGGCAGTCGTAAGGTCGATGTGGGGGCAGACAGTCGGCCTGTTTATCGAAAACGTCTTTGAATTTCAGGTAGACCGGAGGGACGTGCAGAAGACTTTCTGGTGGTTTTAGAATGGTAGAGCAGGAGACCGGAGGAAGTGGAAGGCAGTGCTGGGAGCAGTATGAGGAGGTAAGGTTTATTTCTTTCGTGAGCCAATTGATACAGGGTTGGTGAAGCTGTAACCACGGAAGACCCAGGATAATGGGGTACATAGGGGATGAGATGAGGTCCAGACGCAGGTGCTCTTGGTGCCCTGAATCCGTGGTAGCAAGCAGAGGGAGAGTTTCCTGGGTGACCAGACCAGAGCAAGGACGGAAACCGTCAGCCAAGAGAACCTGAAGATGAACGTCTTTAGTACGGCAGGGAACATGCAACTTCCGGGCCGTAGTAGAGTCCAAGAAGCTGCTGCAAGCTCCAGAATCAACGATTGCCGGCAGGCGGGTCTCCCCGTCCGGAAGCTGGAGAGAAAGAAAAAGCACGATGTAAGTCTGTGGTAATTGGGAGGTATGGTAATTAAACACCGGTGAAAGTTTCGACTTACTAGGACTGACAGGGCAGTTGAGGAGGAAGTGGTTACCCGCGCCGCAGTAGAGGCAAAGATTCTCCCGTCGCCTGCGCAGTCGTTCCTCTGGGGTGAGTGGCGCTCGAACTACGCCGAGCTGCATAGGTTCTGGATCCGGCAATGAGGGACTGGATGAGGCAGGTGGAGGAATGGGTACTGAAGGCTGTCTTGGTGGAGCCCAACTGAGACGGGTGGTCTGGAACCGCTCAGAACGCCGCTCCCGCAGGCGTCGGTCCAGTTTGGTGGCAGCTTGGATCAGGCCTTCCAGTGAAGCGGGGGTTTCAGAGCGTGCAAGTTCATCTTTGAGGGCCTCGGAGAGACCCTGACTATACTGGTACTTTAAAGCCACTTCGTTCCAACCTGTGTCTGCTGACCACTTCCTGAACTCAGCAGTATAGTCCTCTATGGGCCGCCGGCCCTGACTCAAATTGTGGAGGGTAGCTTCTGCGGTGGCAGAGCGCAGCGGATCGTCGTAGAGCTTGGCCATGTGGGTGAAGAAGGCGTCAATGGTGTCCAGAACAGGGCTTCTTTGCTCCATCAAGCCATGGGCCCAGGCCTGGGGCTCATCCGAGAGAAGGGAGATGACAAACCCTACTTTTACAGCTTCCGAGCAAAAGGTCCTTGGTTGTAGGGAAAAATACAAGGTGCAGGCATTCTTAAAGGCCCGATACTTCCTTCGGTCACCTACAAACCGTTCGGGTGTAGGTACTCGGGGTTCCGGGTGTGAGATCATTACTGCTGGACCCTGAGAGGATGGCGGAGCTGTGTGCCCTGTCGTTTGGACGGTAGGGGCTGCAGAAGGTCCTGGAGGAGTGGCTATTTGCTGTAGACGGCCGTCCATCTGGAGGTATCCCTCCTGTAGTTTTTGCACTGCTTCGGTCAGGGCGGAAACTTGCTGGCAGAGAGTTTCGAATGGTGAGCGCACCCGGTCGGCCTCAGACATCTGGCTGGTTTGTACTGTCAGAGTCTAAAGAACTTACCGAGGCCAAGATGCTGCGGACGGCTCACCTTTGCGAACCAGTGCTGACCGCCCTCTGGTGATGGAGACAGAGAGGTGGCAGCACCGGGAGGCACCGGTACCGGAAACAGGAAGCTGGGTCAAGGTGTAGATCAAGGGAGTTACCGGATCTGTAGACAGGCCGAGGAGACAGTCCGTGGCACCAACAGGAACAGAGGAACAAACAGGCAAAACTAGTTCAAGGTACTGGTTGTGGATCACGGGTCAGAGAGATCAAAGGAAGTCCAGTAATGCAAGCCGGGGTCAAAGGATCGGAGAGGTCAGCGGAAGTCCAAGGATACGAGCCGAGATCAGAGGATTGGAGAGGTTAGCAGAGTCCAGGAATGCAAGCCGGGGTCAAAGGATCAGAGAGGTCAGCAGAGTCCAAGGCAGGCCGAGATCAGGATTCAAATAGGTAAGCCAGAAGGTTTTCAGGACAAACAGGTTCACAGCAATGAGACACATACAGGAGCTGATGACAAACCAGCAACCTGCCATGTGTCAGAGGCAGGTTTAAATAGGGTGGTGAGCCCTGTGATTGGCTCCGACGGAATCACGTGAGTTCGCGCCGCGCGCGCGCTCCCGCACACGTCGCGCCGCCGGACCGTGCCCGCGTACGTGCGCGCGCATGCGCTGAATAGAGACGTGCGATCGCGTCGTTCTACTGCGCATGTGCGCGCGATCAAAGTCTGCAAAATTGGTGCCCTGACACCAATATGGGTGTTTCCTGCACGGCCCAGAGAGTGCCAATACCCCCCCGGCCAGCAAGAAGGAGATATTGCAGAACATTACCGACCAGGTAAATTCATTGGAGGGGGGGAGACCCGGACACACCAGGGGATCTGGTTACACTATGTTGGCATCATTTTATTATTTCATGTGACCATTGGAACTCATCTGATTGCAAGTACATCCAGCACCAGGACGCATTTGTATACGCAGGCCTTACTGCACAAGCTGTTTATGACTCCTTCTTTTGGTAACAAATTAGGGGCCTTTTCCATCTGGTAAGTAACCATTTCACTCATTCACTTTGGGTGTTGAACATATGTACTGGTGAAGGTGGACTACACATTATATGAACACCAAATCTGATCTGATTCATCTAAGATCTTTCTACGGACTCACAGGAATTTTTTCTACACTTGCATTATTTTTGTATATTTAATTTGCACTTTCGCACATTGTGTGTGCCTACTATGTCAATATTCCACTACTGACATGGACGGCTCATATGGACTTTCACGCTAGATCATCTAGCGTCACAATATTTTGTATTCATTTATATGTACATTTATTGTGTATTTTTTTTATGTTTATTTATTAGCGCACCCACCCCCGTATCCCACACCAGGGGATCTCAATGATCTCCTGCGTCTGGTCCGTGGGAAGCTGGGGCAGATGGCAGCACATGCCAGGGGCACTGGAGGGGGCCCACCATGCCCTGTTAGGCTGACAGCGGATGAGCGTGCGGTGGCCCAGACCTTTAACAGGCAGCAAGTGGAGGGCCTGCCTGGCTTTGAGTCCAGTCAGGAGGCCGTGTGGACAGGTAAGGTTTTTTTTTTACTATCTGGTGTGTAGCATGTGTGGGGGGGTAGGGAATATGTGGCAAGTGTGTGGATCCTCCAACCTGTAAATGTTTTGTGTCATCCACAGATGTGCAGGAGGGTGCTGGGCCATCTGGCCTGACCGCACCATCCCCAGGACACCAGCCTGATGAGGACCCCCAGACAAGGCCGGAGTCCTCGGAGGAGCTTGAGGAGGAGGAGTTTGAGTTGGAGGAGGAGGTCATGTCAGGCAGTGGCTTATTATTTTTGGAGGACTCTTCCCCTCTGGCTGGCAGCAGCTAGCCCTCCATAAGGGGTAGCCCCTCCCACTCCTCCCCCAACAGGGCTCCCCTTCTCCCCGGCCACAAGCATCAACTGGAGGCAGGAAGTCGTCCCAGAAGACCAGGGGGGTGGCCGAGGTTCTGCCCACCAATCTCCGAAGGGACCAGGCCCTTCAGACCCACCATCTGGGACAGGTCAGCCAGACTTTGGGGCGGATGGAGGAGAGCCTCTCCTCCATAAAGGATACACTTGGGGACCTGGACTGCCACTCCCGGGCTCTTACAACCTGCCTAAACGAACTGTAGACTACTACAGCAGACGTTGGGCAGGATGTGAGGGCCCTCATCCAGGCTATCCAGACCAATACAGCAACACTAAATGCTGGCCTGAACAGAATAGCCATGGCCTTGGAGGACAGGCCGCCAGGTGGGCAGAGACCAGGGGCTGCTCCTCCTTCCCCGGATTACCCCCCCCATGAGTCTCCCCTGAGGAGCCGAGGCCGTGGCCGTGGGCGCCCCAGGCGTGGGTCACGCCAGCAGCATTAATTTTGTTTCCCCCTTCTTTTTTTTTTGCTGGATTTTTATTTATTTTTTGCTGGAAATGTTTTGCTTTTTGCTGGACAATTTTTTTTTTGGGTTGTGAATGATTTTGGAATGTGGGGGTGACATTCCTGCCGGAAAAGGGGTGTCACCCTCATTTGTGGTGGAGAAGGGTTCCCCAGGACCAGGGAGAAGTGATCCCCATGTCAGTGTGAAAGGTGTATGAATGTACAGTGACATAATTGGAGCCGTGGCGTGGCGTTGCTGCTCACAAGTCCTGCATGGTGGGCTTGTGCTAATCCAATTTGATGAGGATGTGATGTGTCTGTGCTAGGGACCACAGTGGTGTGCATGCATGCATTCTCATTGTGCCATGATTAATGTGTGTGTTTAACGTGCAAAGATGCCTAATGTGAGCTGTCTCCTGGCTGCTCTTCCCTCAGAAGACGGGGTAGCCTCGGTTAGGGGGGGGATTGTCTGGTTCAGGGGTCAGGTCATCATGTATTTCATGACTGCACGGGTTTGGGCGTGGGCTTCATTGTATCTTTCCTCTCCTGGGGTTTGGGGGTTCCGGATAGGAGTCATGAGATGGGGTCCAAGTGCATAAGCAGAGTCACCTGGAAGGGAAAAGACAGGGGGATGTTAGTACTGCATGTGCCCCTTGTGATGTGTGCATCATGGGGGGGAGGACAGTCATGCCTGCCACCCATGTCACTCACCAACCAGCCAGGTGTCCCCATACACGTTCTGTTCAAATTCCATTCGGATGGGGCTTCGATTGTATATGTAGCTGTCATGGCTGGATCCGGGGTGTTTGGCACGGACGTGCCATATGAGGCTTTTGGCATCGACTATCACCTGTACGTTGATGGAATGCCAATGCTTCCGATTGCGGTATATGTGCTCTGTCTCACGGGGGGGCTGGAGTGCCACATGTGTGCAATCAATGGCCCCCACGGTGCGTGGGAATCTGGCAATTCTGTAGAAATCTGTCATTGCCTTCAGCCGCAGGTCCACCTAGGTGGGTTTGATGATTTGGTTGGCCATGCGTCTGAGAATTGCAGGGATAACCTGGTGCACACATCTGCTCATGGAGGATTGTGACATCCCAGCCACCACTCCACTTGTTCTTTGAAAAGAGCAACTGGCAAGGAAATGGAGTGTTGCAAGGACCTTGACCAGTGGCTGCACTGCATGTGAGCAGTGTGTTGGGCTGGTGATGTGGTTAATTTCATGATGGCATGAGGGGTGAATCTGAAGATGCGATACACCTCAGAATCACTCATGCCAAAGATGTCTATGCGTGTGCGGTATATCCTCTCCCGTGCCCTCCTCTGTGCCCTCCTCCTTCTTTGCTCCTCTAAAGTCAGTAGTATAGCTATGAGCAAGGATGCCCCTGGCATGTTGGCATAGTTTGTTGTCCAGCAAGTGTGACTGCTCAGCTCCTCACTAACAGTGTTGCTTTAGCTGACATGTAGACGGATTGTCTAATTTTATACCACCTTTTATATGGACTAATTTTAGACAGGACGTGCAGCTGTTGCACACAGCGCGTAGCCTGCGCTGCACCAACTTACTTTTGTGGATCGCCGTAACTCCCTCATTTGCATATTTGAATAGCAAATCAATGGTGTGTCTAGCGCAGTTTTGCATGCACGGATGCGCCGGTCTATCGAAATTACGCCGGTCGAAAAAAAATTAGATTTCATGCGTATAACGTTTTGGGGATGCGGCGCATTAATACGCATGCGCAGATTTAGACTTACGCCACGCATCTCCTGTAACGCCGGCGTAATGGCTCTCTGAATCTGGCCCAGGATTTTTATAACAGCTTACCTGTAAAATCATTTTCTTGGACACAGAGGTCCCGCCCCTCTTAATGGGATATACACATATTGCTTTGCTACAAAACTGAGGTACTTCCTGTATGGGAGGGGTTATATAGAGGGGAACTTCCTGTCTTTGATTATGACAGTGTCCAATCACCTGAAGGTGGCCTATAACCCACATAGTGATTACTATGGCTGCTCTGTGTCCCGTGATGTACTCCAAGAAAATGAATTTTACAAGTAAGCTGTTATAAAAATCCTATTTTTACTGTATCCAAACTAAATCTTGCAATGATTTGGAAATTGTCTCTACTTACAATTACCAAAGTTTTAAGAAACATTATGTGGTGTAGAATCAATGAAAAACTATTTATAAATGTATCGCTTACCGACTTTGCCTCGGCTCTATTAAATTTAGCAGTTCAGACCTGCAACTTGCCCAGACCGCTCTTGACCCCATGCCCCCATGCCCCCTTCCCTTGACTTCACCCCCTTCCCACCATACCTTCACACCTCCTTCAACTTTTTTCACTCTTTTTATTTAATGACCTGTGTTGAAGTTATTGTAAAGCTTTAATTTAACTTACCTGCTATGTGCCGGGTATTTTACAGAGCAGCCTCTATTCTCCTTTTCTGGGGTCCCCCACTGGAGCTCACAGCTTCTCCTCTACTCGGTCGCTTCCTATGGGGGCTCACCTGCCAGCTTGCTTCTAATCCGAGCTGTGTGCATCTATTGGCACACACAGTGTCGCTTAGCCTTGCCCACCCCCACTCCCTCCTCACAGGGTTTGATTAACAGCAGCAGGAGCCAATGGCTTCCACTGGTCCCACTGAGTCCTGTGAGAGGAGGAAGAGATAGCAATGCTGCTACACTTGTGTACAGCGCTGAATCAAGATAGGATTTTGGTAAATATATAGGAGGGTTAGGGGGCAATATAACCAATGGGACATTTTTTTAAGTTAATGCAGGGAATGCATTAAGGTAAAAAATGCCCTGCCTTGAAAACCATTTAAGTACATATACCTGGATATGCTGAAAATTACTTCCAGTTTATGATGTAATTGAGAACCTCATTTACTGAAACTTCAGATTATTCAATGTTATATATGTCTGTCTGAATATGGAAGTCAAATGATGTAATACTTTTTGTAATTGTTTGGCCGCGTACACACGATCAGTCCAAACCGATGAAAACAGACTGAAGTTCAGTTTCATCGGTCCAAACCGACCGTGTGTACGCCCCATCAGTCTGTTGTCCTTCAGTCAAAAAATGTAGAACTTACTTTAACCACTTAAAGACCCCCGCACGCACATATACGGCCACAACATGGCTCGTACAGGCACAAGGGCGTAAATTTACGTCCCCGCCTGAGTGCGGTTCGGGGGTCCCATCGGGACCCCCTCCGCGGCGTGCGGGGGTCTCCCTACCTCTGGGAGCGATCCGGGATCTGCGGGCGGATGTCCGTGTTTTCCGCCCCCCCCGCGATCGCTCCCAGCCAATGGGAGCGCGCTCCCAGCCTGTCACTTCCTCCTCCTGTGTTTACACAGGAAGGAGGAAATGATGTATTCTCTCATCGCAGCGCTGTTTCCCAGCGCTGCTGATGAGAGAAGACATCACATGTAAGTGTGCACCAACACAACACTGACACACACTCACATAGGCATATTAACCCCTTGTGATCGCCCCCCCCCACCCCCCTGTCACAGTGTTACTGAATGCAGTGATTTAATCACTGCATTTAGTGTCAGTGTGACAGGCACTGTAAAAAAACAGTTAGTGTTAGGTTCAGGATAGCCCCCCCACCCCCCCTAATAAAGTTTTAACCCCCTGATCACCGCCCTAGTTAACCCTTTCACTCCCTATTGCCAGCGTCACTAAGCGATCATTTTTCTGATCGCTGTATTAGTGTCGCTGTTCCCGCTAGGTAGCTATTTTTTTTTATTGCGATTTTTTTTTTTTACTAAAGACATGTGGCTAAATAAATTTTGGCCTAAATGTTTGACTAAAATTTAGTTTATTTGATTTTTTTTTAACAAAAAGTAAAAAATAGTGTTTTTTTTTCAAAAATGTCGCTCTATTTTTGTATATAGCGCAAAAAATAAAAATCGCAGAGGTGATCAAATACCACCAAAAGAAAGCTCTATTTGTGGGAAGAAAAGGACGCAAATTTTGTTTGGGAGCCACGTCGCACGACCGCGCAATTGTCTGTTAAAGCGACGCAGTGCCGAATCGCAAAAACACCTTGGGTCATTTACCAGCGTATTGGTCCGGGTCTTAAGTGGTTAAAATATTGGACCGATGGACGCCTACCGATCGGTCAAAACTGATGGTTAGTACGCAAAAGCATCGTTCAAAACCCGCGCATGCTCAGAATCAAGTCGAAGCATGCTTTGAAGCATTGAACTTCATTTTTTTCTGCACGTCGTGTTTTACATTACCGCGTTCTGACACAATCGGTTTTTGAACTGATGGTGTGTACGCACATCAGACCATCAGTCTGAACCGATGAAACTGAACTTCAGTCCGTTTTCATCAGTTTGGACTTATCGTGTGTACAATGCCTTATAGAACAATGTATTTTTCAAAACATATCCTTTCTTGACCCATTGCATGCCCATTCTTTGTTTCTGCTTTTTATTTTAGGGTTGTCCCGATACCAGTAATAATACTGGTAGCGGTATAATAATACTGGACCGATACTAAGCATTTGCGGGAGTACTTGTACTCCCGCAAATGCCCCCGATGCCTCATGCGATAATACCCCCCGCCGCCACCGCAATGAATGCCACCGCCGAATACCGCAACGCCGCCGCCGCCTGGTTAAACAGCGTGCGGGGAACATTACAGCTGTCATTTGAATAGCTGTAGTGTTTCCCGCAGTGCCGCGTATAGACACTCCCCCTTGCTCAGGATTGGACGGGTGATCTGTCCAATCCCGAGCAAGGGGGAGTGTTTATACACAGCGCAGCTGGAAACACTACAGCTATTCAAATGAAAGCTGTGATGTTCCCTGCATGCTGATTAACCATGCGGCAGCGGCATCTAGGTATGGGGGACATGGCTGGATATATGGGGGACATGGCTGCATATATGGGGGACATGGCTGCTTATGTGGAGGGACATGGCTGGATATATGGGGGACATGGCTGGATATATGGGGGGGACATGGCTGCATATGTGGGGGACATGGCTGCATATGTGGGGGGGACATGGCTGCATATGTGGGGGGGACATGGCTGCATATGTGGGGGGGACATGGCTGCATATGTGGGGGGGACATGGCTGCATATGTGGGGGGGACATGGCTGCATATGTGGGGGGGACATGGCTGCATATGTGGGGGGGAGATGGCTGCATTTGTGGGGGGACATGGCTGCATTTGTGGGGGTCATGGCTGCATTTGGGGACTCATTTAAAAAAAAAGTATCGGTATTCGGTATCGGCGAGTACTTGAAAAAAGTATCGGTACTTGTACTCGGTCCTAAAAAAAAGTGGTATCGGGACAACCCTATTTTATTTGAATTAAAAAAACAACATTGCACATGAAAGCATGTGCATATTAACCACTTGCCCACTGGGCACTTAAACCCCCTACATAACAGGCCAATTTTCAGCTTTCAGCGCTCTTACACTTTGAATGACAATTACTCAGTCATGCAACACTGTACCCATATGAAATGTTTGTACGTTTTTTTCACACAAATAGAGCTTTCTTTTTGTGGTATTTAATCACCACTGGGTTTTTTTGCGCTTTAACCCCTTCAGCCCCGTAGGATTTGGCTGCCAAATCACAAGCCACTTTTTGCGATTTGGCACTGCATCGCTTTACTTAACAATTGTGCGGTCATGCAACGTGGCTCCCAAACAAAAAATTGATGTCCTTTTTTTCCCACAAGTAGAGCTTTCTTTTTGTGGTAATTAATCAACTCTGCGGTTTTCATTTTTTGTGCTATAAACAAAAATAGAGTGACAATTTTGAAAAAAAAGTCAGTATTTTTTACTTTTTGCTATAATAAATATCCCCCAAAAATATATAAAAAAAATAACTTTTTCCTCAGTTGGTAAAAAATAAAATAAAAATCGCAATAAGCGTTTATTGATTGGTTTGCGCAAAAGTTATAGCGTCTACAAAATAGGGTATAGTTTCATGGCATTTTTATTAATAATTGTATTATTAGTAGTAACGGCGGCGATCAGCAATTTTTATCGTGACTGCGACATTATGGCAGACACATCGGACACTTTGATGCTATTTTGGGACCATTCACATGATCAGTACTATAAAAATGTACTGATTACTGTATAAATGTGACTGGCAGGGACGGGGTTAACCATGGGGGGGCTAGGAAGGGGTTAAGTGTGTCCTAGGGAGTGACACAACACTGATATCTGCTGCCAATAAGAGGGAGGAGATGATCAGTGTCCTGTCACTAGGCAGAACAGGGATCCCCCACTCTGCAGCTCCATGACGCGATCGTGGGCACCTGGCGGACATCGAGTCTCACATGCCATTCTGCTGAAAATTACAGGCGGCAAGTGGTTAAAAATAAAAGACTGAACATTTAGTAAAAAAAAAAGCATTTTTTTTGTTTGTTATAACATTTTCAAATTAGTAATTTTTCTTCATAAATTTTGGCCAAAAGTTTTTCTGCTACATACCTTTTGTAAAAATCACCCAAATCGCTGTATAATATTTGGTCTTTGTGAAGGTTATAGAGTCCATAAAGCTATGATGCCAATCATTGAAAATGTATCACACCTGATGTACTGATGACAGTGTAGGGCACTGATGGCACTGGCATTGGACGGATCGATCACGTGGTAAAGGGGATGCTTTGGTTGGCCCTTTACCCCGATCAATGATACATGGACACTTTCGAATGTGTGCCCAAATGGGCGAAAGAGAAGTGGGTAGTTAACTAGTTGAGTAAACTGGGTGTGCTACACTTGCCCAAAGTACACAGACTGTGTAGAGCATGTTCAGTCCTTCTGCTTTCTGTGCCACTTGCTGGCAATTCTTGGCTCCCAACCAGCCATACAATAATAATAATATTAAAAAAAAAATCTGTCTCCCTTATTATGGAAAAACATTTTGTTGCTGAAATGATCGTTTACGAACACGGGGGGCGTGGCCGGCAGCCGAGGCGGATGGCTGTGTGAGGAGAGAGCTCCGTGAGACCCGCTTGTAGCCAGCTCCATCCAGCGACCGACACAGCATTTTAAGGCACCATTCTGCCTACTTACCCCCCGGGGAACCCCTGGATCACGATGGGGAAAAGGAAAAAGGAGAGGGACCCGAAAAAACTAACGGACTTTTATCCGTCCGCGAGCACGCCTAGGCCGCAAGATGGCGGCGAGGCCTCGGACTCGCGGTACGGCTCGCACCACGGAGGCAGCAACGGATCGTCCCCGCACTATGGCACGGGCACCCGACCACAACATAACGCCAGCGGAGGATCCTCTCCCGGAGCATCGCCCATCAACAGCCCGCAGAAGTCGGCGCAAAAGAAATCTTCAACCCACAGATATGCAGGTGAGCAGGGGGACGGATGTAACTCACAGAACAGCACTAGTGACGTTGTGGAACATATTAATGAGTTCCCTACCACCGGTCAGCCCCTTAGCGATACAGTAATGAGGGATATGTTGATCACCCTTAGGGGCTCCCTGCATAAGGACATGATGTTGTGTGTTACTCAGCTAAAGAGAGATGTGTCTGCCATAGGGGATAGGATCTGCCATGTTGAAGACAAGATGGGGGAATTCACAACGGCTCACAATGAACTGGTAGATGCACATAATGATGCAGAGGGTGACATCCAGGCCTTGAGAGAGAAATTAACTGATTTAGAAGACAGATCGAGAAGGAATAACATAAAACTGAGGGAGGTGGAGGAGACTGTGACCCCCGCAGAACTCAGGCCCTATGTGCAAGCCTTCATAGCAGCCATGCTTCCTGATGCTTCTGCCAGTAAAATCATAGTGGATAGAGCTCATCGTCTCCCCAAACCTAAATATCTGCCTGACGGGGTACCGAGGGATGTCATTGCTCGTGTACACTTCTTCCATGTTAAGGATGACCTCATGCGATTTACATGGAAGAATCAACCACTACCAGGCCCTTACTCTGGCATCAGTGTCTTTGCTGACCTATCTAAACACACCATGATGGAGCGAAAGAACCTGTCCTCTCTGACCAAGATCCTGCAGAATCATAAAATACCATACTCCTGGGGCTTCCCAACAAAACTGCTAGTCACCAGAGAGGGTCGCATGTTTGCGATCACCACCATTGATAATGGGATTGCCCTGGCCAAAAAATGGAAACTGATCCCGGATGATGCAGATGCCCCATTGCTGAACCAGGCTATACCGAGGATGTCCCCTGAGTGGCAGCAGAAATGACATTCAGTCACTTTTGAAATAGAGCACAGTGTTGCTCCCTTCTCTTCCTTCTTGACGCAGTAAACCTTGTTGCCTTACTGAGTTCAATACCAGAGTGGCTGGCTCTGGGTCTCGGGGAGACGTATCCCCCTGTTTTCCTTGCGGAATCATCGCACTTAATAGAACTGTTCGTTTTTCTTTTTCTGTTTTGACTCATGTTATTTGTCTACTTTTTTGTTTTTTTTTCTCAATGTACCAAGGGATTCCCACTCTGACCATGATCCCTTCTCTGCAAATCCACAATTCTCATGCACCTCCAGAACTACAGGATCTCTACAACTTTGGAAACTTGAGGCAGCAGCGCCACCTTCAGGTAATTGCATCTCACTGCATTCGCATACAGAGACTTTTATGCCATACATGAAGCATACCGCTCTAATACCACAATGACGATATCTATCGTCTCCATGAACATCCATGGACTCAACAGCCCCTTTAAACGGTCCTCCATGTGGTCAGAAATGGCCAGGCTTAAAGGAGATGTATTATGCATCCAAGAAACGCACTTTATGACCTCCAAACAACCCAAGTGTACACACAAGGCCTATCCACACATCTTCCAATCTACTGCTCCAGTCAAAAAGAGGGGTGTCCTGTTGGCCATCAAGCATTCTGTGGCATTTAAAATGCATGAGTTAGTACGCGACACGAATGGAAGATATATCATACTGATCTGTGATCTCAATAATACAACTTACACCCTGGTTAACATCTATGCACCCAACAAGAGTCAGCCAAGATTCTTAAACTCTCTACTCAGGAAAGTGGAAAAGATCAAAAAAGGTTCACTACTCCTATGTGGCGATTTTAACTGCGTTCCTGACCAATCTCTGGACTGCTCACAACAACAGGCCTCGCGCAGGATAGAAATCCAATCTCTTATTCATAACCACAATTTGTATGACACTTGGAGATGCCTTACAGACCTACCTCTACTGCAGAAGGCACTAGAGGTCACTATACACTCTATAACATGGTCGGACCATGCCCCTGTGTCAATTCTCCTGCGAGATGACTCCTCCTCTTCCCCGACCTATCTATGGAGGAACAATGTTGGATTGCTCTCTAACCCTGTCCTGACGGATAGGATTGGACAGCAACTTAAGGAATTTTTTGCTATTAATAACAATGGCGATACCTCTATTGCATCGGTGTGGTGCTCGCATAAGGCATTTAGCAGGGGTATATTGATTCAAGCTGCAGCTAGACAAAAGAGGGGGAAGGCAAAACAGTTAAACGACTTGCAGGAGAAGCTTAAACAATTAGAAACCCAACACAAAACACAACCTACTTCGGTAGTAGAAGATAACCTATTTAAATGCAGACACGACCTTCGCCTATTATTGATCACCACACATCAAACATATTTAAGGAGATCTAAAGCGATGTATTATGCTCACGGCAACAAAGCAGGGAAGTTATTGGCGAGATACATTACTAAACGGCAGCAACAAGCTCGTTTACTTAATATTAAAGACCCACACACCACTAAAACAGTAAGTCACCCATGAAATATTATAAGGACCTCTATAACCTCCAACAAGACACACATACTACACAACCTACAGAGTTAAACATTAACTTGTTTCTTAATGCAATCTCCCTACCCTCTCTAACCACTGACCAACTATCCATGCTTAATTCCCCGATCACTCTCACAGAAGTTATAGATACCATACATGCCCTTCCCAACAATAAGTCTCCAGGTACGGACGGTTTCTCGTCAGAGTACTATAAGACATTCTCTGACATTCTCGCTCCATCTCTATGCGCCTTGTTTAACAGTGTTGCCTCCTCCTCTATGTTTCCGGAAGAAATGTTACAAGCTACCATTGTTACACTGCCTAAGCCAGGGAAGAAGCCGGATACCCCACAGAACTTTAGGCCAATATTGCTTCTAAACACAGACCTCAAGGTCTATGCTAAGATCCTAGCGAATAGGTTGGCCAATGTCACCCCTCACCTGGTAAAACCAGATCAAGTAGGGTTTGTAAAAGGGCGTCAAGCCCCTGATGGCACTCGGAGACTGCTTAATTTGATACATTTACTAGAAAGTAGAAAAACCCCGGCGGCCTTTTTGGCACTGGACGCAGAAAAAGCCTTTGACAGGGTGCACTGGGGATATCTCAGCGCTACCCTACAAAAATGTGGTATGCAAGGCACCATACTGTCAGCAATATCTGCGTTGTACACATGCCCGTCAGCTAGAGTTTTCTCGTCCGGTGCCATCTCCGACCAATTCTATATTACCAATGGCACCCGTCAAGGCTGTCCACTGTCTCCCATAATCTTTACCTTGATGATGGAGCCCCTAGCTGAAACTATTAGGTCGACCAAAGAAATCTCGGGGATTGATGTTGCAGGTGATACCCACAAAATAGGTCTCTTCGCGGACGATGTTGTCCTGACAGTGACAAATCCAGCTTCTTCCTTGGCAAAAGCTCAGGAAATTTTGCAACAGTTCGGTGCAGTATCTTATTATAAACTGAATATTACCAAATCTTGTATTCTTCCAATTAACCTCTCCAAATCCCTGATTACCTACCTCAAAGGAAGATTCCCATTCCAATGGATGACAAACTCCCTCACTTACCTGGGTATTAGATTAGTCTCTCCCTCTACCCACACCTATAAAGTGAATTTTAACTCCCTCCTGGCAACCATTAAAGCCGATCTAGAACATATCACAACGTTTGAAATGTCGTGGCTGGGCAGAATAGCTGCACTTAAAATGACTCTTTTACCCAAAATCATTTACTACTTTAGAACCCTCCCAATCAGGATTCCAGAATCCTTCTTCTTACAAACTGACAAAATGTTTAGGAGATTTATCTGGCAGGGTAGAATGCCTAAAGTAACATTCGCTACGGTTCAAAGACATAAAACAGAGGGGGGAATAAGCTTCCCCACTCTGCGAAACTACTATAGGGCAGCGATCCTAGACCAAATGAAGGCATGGTTTGACCCAATTTCATCTAAACTATGGGTTAAGATCGAGAAGGCAACTATTAAGGGGAAAGACCTTACGAACAAACTAACAAACCTACCCCTACAACATATTAGTCTACCCTCTATTGATACTACCCTACTAGTGTGGGGAAGCATTCAACCCTATTTAGACCCTTCAACTACAAATAAGCGCAGACTTACTGACCTTACAACCGTGGAACATTTGATCCCGGACCTAAATATTACTGCATGGAAACGGGACGGTTTAACAACTATCCAGGAGGTGTTGACTAATCAACCAGGTATACATACATACTCTCTCATGAGACTAATCAACCAGGTATACATACATACTCTCTCATGAGACTACAACACGTCCAAAGGTCACACTCTACATTCACCTTTGACATGCCCATAGATATATGGACATACCTTTGCTCGTCCTATAACAAACCCAAGGGACTTTCTTGGTTTTATAATCTTTTACGCCATACCAAGAGATTCTCTAAGGCCTCGTACACACGATCGGACATATCCGATGAAAACGGTCCACGGACCATTTCCATCGGATATGTCCGATCGGGAGTTTGATCCGATGGCGTGTACACACCATCGGATCAAATTCCCCGCCGCCGGACGGCGCGGTGACGTGGCGGTGACGCCGCCACGTCACCGCCACGTCACCGCACCAGGAAGTTAAACACTTCCGCGCATGCGCCGAATCCATTCGGCGGCGGCGCGGCGGCGGTGGGGGACGACATGTCTGCTGGTACGTGTACTAACCAGCAGACATGTCGGGCGGACAGATTCCCACCGGATAGATTTCAAAGCATGCTTTGAAATCTGTCGGGTGGAGAAATCAGTCCGCTAGCCCATACACACGAGCGGAGATGTCTGCTGAAACGGTCCATCGGACCGTTTTCAGCGGACATATCCCCTCGTGTGTACGAGGCCTAAGACCTCACACATGACAAACTGGGAAAGGGATTTGGGCTCCTCCTTCTCAATTGCTGATTGGACGAAAGCGATTAAAATGACATATAGATACACCCACTGTACCAACCACTGGGATAATATGTTGAAAATCTTACATAGGTCCTACCTCACACCTGTAAGACTATCATTGATCTTCCCTTCCAAATCACACCTATGCTGGAGACTATGCGGTGATAGGGGCAATATTTTCCATATATTGTGGAATTGCAAACACATCCGCAACTTCTGGGACAAGGTTTTTAACCACTTAAGACCCGAACCAAAATGCAGGTAAAGGACCTTGCCCCTTTTTGCGATTCGGCACTGCGTCGCTTTAACTGACAATTGCGCGGTCGTGCGACGTGGCTCCCAAACAAAATTGGCGTCCTTTTTTCCCCACGAATAGAGCTTTCTTTTGGTGTTATTTGATCACCTCTGCGTTTTTTATTTTTTGCGCTATAAACAAAAATAGAGCGACAATTTTAAAAGAAATGCAATATTTTTTACTTTTTGCTATAATTAAAATCCCCCAAAAATATATAAAAAAACATTTTTTTTCCTCAGTTTAGGCCGATACGTATTCTTCTACGTATTTTTGGTAAAAAAAAAAAAATCGCAATAAGCATTTATCGGTTGGTTTTCGCAAAATTTATAGCGTTTACAAAATAAGGAATAGTTTTATTGCATTTTTATTAATTATTTTTTTTTTACTACTAATAGCGGCGATCAGCGATTTTTTTCGTGACTGCGACAATATGGCAGACACTTCGGACAATTTTGACACATTTTTGGGACAATTGTCATTTTCACAGCAAAAAATGCATTTAAATTGCATTGTTTACTGTGGAAATGACAGTTGCAGTTTGGGAGTTAACCACAGGTGGCGCTGTAGGGGATGTGTGCCTATGTGTTTTGTTTACTACTGTAGGGGGGTGTGGCTGTAGGTGTGACGTCATCGATCACGTCCCCCTATTACAGGGATGATGCGATCGATGCTACAGCCACAGAGAAGCACGGGGAAGCCGTGTGTACACACGGCTCTCCCCGTTCTTCTGCTCCAGGGACGGATCGCCGCACTGCAGCGGAGATCGGGTCCGCGAATGGGTACTGGGTACTGGTACTAAAATCAACGTATATATACGTTGATGTGCCCAGCCGTGCCATTCTGTCGACGTAAATGTGCAGTAGGCGGTCCTTAAGTGGTTAAACTAATATCCTCTGTCATAGGTATCTTGGTGCACCCTACCCCGCCTTTAGCTTTACTGAACATCACTGTTACCCCTATCCCAGCCTGCATGAGGAGTATTGTGATACATGTTTTGATAGCAGCCAGGTTGGCCCTTACTTCTAAATGGAAGACCACCCAAATTCCCAACCTCACCGAAGTAATACATAGGGTCTCTACGCAATACTCATACGAGAAACACTTTGCCTACCAATCTGGGACTTCCCAGGCCTTTCTCGCACAATGGTCACCTTGGATCTCTAAATTTCCAAATCCATAGCTTTCCCTCAATCATTTAATGGAAACTGATATGGACCTTTGGTACAGGAGTTTTGTTTTGTTTATTTGTTTTACTGTCTCTTCTTTTCTTCTTTTCTTTTTCCTTTGTTTTGTTCGCTGTATGATTACATTGTTACCATTTGCTATTCTCCCCTTTTTGATATGTATGGAACACATTACTATTATGCTGACATTAGGTTTCCATACCAACGTATGACCCCACGTATGCGGCTTGCCCTTCTAGGCGGCCTAACAGGAGGGCTGCTTCCACCTAAATAGGCACTCTCACACTGCACCGAACTGCAACAACGGGTGGGTAGTCCCTCGGGATAGATGCCAGGTTACCGTCACCTTCCTATGTAGGGGGCTGTGGCTCCACATCGTGTAGTAGGACGCACGGTCTCCGGCCTTGTTTACACTTTTTGCAACATACTGTAACCTTGCATCTTATGGTACTGATCGCATTGTGTCTGGTTGAAAAATGTTTGAGGACCTGCGTTGTCCATCTGTTTGTTTTTGATGTTATTACCTATGTACATGTCTCTTTCGAGAAAGCAAAACTTAATAAAAACAAATTGAAAAGAAATGATCGTTTACAGGGTATAGAGACATAATAGTTAACTGATTCCTTTTAAAAACGATAACAAATAGATAAAAATCAATCATATAATGTACCTGTAGTTTTTTAGTTTTGTTTTTGCATCTAGTTTCATTTTTGCATGTTATCCTGTATCTGTGCTATACAGAGCCATAGAGCAGTGATGGTTTGGAAAACGAAAATAGAAGTTCCCAGTACTATGGTCACAGGGAAACAGACAACCAGGAAGTGTAGAAAACAGGAGAATTATAGCAACATCAGAGCAAAAACAACCAATATGAGGACATGAAAGCAGGACTGCAGTAAGGTAAAGGAAGCTATTTAGCTAAAAAAATAAAAATTCCTTTAGTGCCTAGACATTAGACATGTGCAGACTAGAATATTTTGTTTAGTTTTCGTTTGGAAAATACATTTATTTAGTTACTCCCAAAAATCGTTTTGATTTATTTTGTTTTTCGTTGGGGAATAGCTTTCGTCTGAAAATCCAATAATACTTGGTTTCTGTCGAATGGTCAAAAGAATATTCGACGGAACGTCAAATCTTTACGTCGAATCGTACATTTCTGTTCGAATATTCCGCCTACAAGAATTCTAATGTTGTATGACTAGTAATAATGTCGAATCTATTCTCTATAATGTCGAATCTATTTTCTCATAAATCGAAATCTATTCTCTGTAATGTCGAATCTATTATTTCTATAGTGTTGAATCTTTTCTCTATAATGTCGAATCTTTTCTCTATGATGTCAAATCTTTTCCTTATAATGTCGAATCTCTCTATATTGAATTTTGTCGGATCTTTCGGTTTTCGTTTCTTGCAATTTCGTTAATTTTTTCGTATGTACACATTATTCCGCGGGTACGAAAATCAACAAATTCGTAGGAAAATACATTCGAACGAGAACGCACATATCTATTAGTGACCATTTAACTGCTTGCCGACCGCCCACCGCAGTTATACGGAGGGACGGTGGCACTGCTACGCGAGAGCACGTAGCTCTACGTCCTATCTTTTGCGGCCGCTAGGGGGCGCGCGCGCCGCCTGCGGCCCGCTCGCGCCCAGCTGGCGCGATCACCGCCGGGCACGTGCGCTTGTTCGTTACAGAGCGGGGACCGGGAGCTTTGTGTGTAAACACAAAGCTCTCGGTCCTGTCAGCGGGGAAACGCTGATCTCCTGTTCATACAATGTATGGACAGAAGATCAGTGATTCCCCCTAGTGAGGCCACCCCCCATACAGTTAGAACACACCAGGAACACACTTAACCCCTTCCCTGCCCCCTAGTGTTAACCCCTTCACTGCCAATGGCATTTTTATAGTAATCCAATGCATTTTTATAGCATTGATCGCTAAAAAAATGCCAATGGTCCCAAAAATGTGTCAAAATTGTCCGATGTGTCCGCCATAATGTCTCGGTGCTGAAAAAAAACGCTGATCGCCGCCATTACTATTAAAAAAAAAAAAAATATTAATAAAAATGCCATAAAACTACTCATTTTTTTGTAAACGCTATAAATATTGCGCAAACCAATCAATAAACGCTAATTGCGTTTTTTTTTTACGAAAAATATGTAGAAGAATACGTATCGGCCTAAACTGAGGAAAAAAAATGTTTTTTTAGATATTTTTGGGGGATATTTATTATAGCAAAATGTAAAAAATATTGCATTTTTTTTCAAAATAGTGGTTCTATTTTTGTTTATAGCGCAAAAAATAAAAAACCGCAGAGATGATCAAATACCACCAAAAGAAAGCTCTATTTGTGGGAAAAAAAGGACGCCAATTTTGTTTGGGAGCCACATCGCATGACCGCGCAATAGTCAGTTAAAGTGACGCAGTGCCGAATCACAAAAAGTGCTCTGGTCAGGAAGGGGGTAAATCCTTCCAGGGCTGAAGTGGTTAACCGCATGCCGACCAGCCGCCGCAGTAATACGGCGGCAGGTCGGCACTGGTGCGCGAGAGCCCGTAGCTCTACGTCGCCACTTTCGACGGCCACTAGGGGGCGCGTGCGCGCCGCCGGCGGCCTGCGCATGCCCCCCGCTCGCCCCCGAGTCCCGTGCGTGTGCCCGGCGGGAATGGAATGGGAGCTGTGTGTGTAAATACACAGCGCTCGTTCCTGTCAGCAGGGGA
The DNA here is from genome assembly GCA_029574335.1 of Rana kukunoris. NCBI lineage: Eukaryota > Metazoa > Chordata > Amphibia > Anura > Ranidae > Rana > Rana kukunoris. The sequence goes on along the minus strand of CM056052.1, from coordinate 406,147,836 downwards.
AACACTGATTTTCTGTTCATACAATGTATGAACGGAAGATCAGTGATTCCCCCTAGTAAGTCCACCCCCCCATACAGTTAGAACACAAATAGGAACACACTTAACCCCTTCACTGCCAATGGCATTTTTATAGTAATCCAATGCATTTTTATAGCATTGATCGCTAAAAAAATGCCAATGGTCCCAAAAATGTGTCAAAAGTGTCCGCCATAAGGTCACAGTACTGAAAAAAAAAAAAACGCTGATCGCCGCCATTACTAGTAAAAAAATAAATAATAATAAAAATGTCATAAAACTACCCCCTATTTTGTAAACGCTATAACTTTTGCGCAAACCAATCAATAAACGCTAATTGCAATTTTTTTTTACGAAAAATATGTAGAAGAAGAATACGTAGCGGCCTAAACTGAGGAAAAAAAAAAAATTTCATATATTTTTGGGGGATATTTATTACAGAAAAAAGTAAAAAATATTGCATTTTTTTCAAAATAGTCGCTCTGTTTTTGTTTATAGCGCAAAAAAAAAGGATTTTTAATAACAGCTTACCTGTAAAATCCTTTTCTTGAAGTACATCACGGGACACAGAGCGCATAGCCATTACATATGGGTTATATGGGTACCTTCAGGTGTGGACACTGGTGTAATCAACTTCACAGGAAGTTCCTCCCTATATAACCCCCTCCCACTGAGAGTGCTTTAGTTTTGTAGCAAGCAATTTCTCTGAGGTTACACAATGTTCCCCAAAAAGAGGGGTGGGAGCTCTGTGTCCCGTGATGTACTTCAAGAAAAGGATTTTACAGGTAAGCTGTTATTAAAAATCCTTTTTTCTTTATCGTACATCACGGGACACAGAGCGCATAGCCATTACATATGGGATGTCCCAAAGCAATGCTCCATGAAGGGAGGGAGACCGTAAGGCCAAAAAATAGCCAAACAGAACATATATCAGGAGGTAAAAAAATAGCTCCACCAACAGAAAAAAAGGGGGCGTGAACCGGGCCAGAGGATTCTATACTGCTGCCCGTAGGACCGCCTGCCCAAATGCTGCGTCCGTAGCCTTTGCGACGTCCAACTTATAAAATTTAGTAAACGTATGTAAGGAAGACCAGGTTGCCGCTTTGCAAACCTGTGCCATAGAGATCTGATGGTGTGCCGCCCAGGAGGCACTCATGGCCCTCGTAGAATGGGCTTTAACTGATAAGGGAGGTGGAACGCGCTTCAGACCATAGGCCTGAAAAATCAGCTGCTTAATCCACCTAGCCAAGGAAGACTTGGCAGCCGGCTGACCCTTCTTGGGGCCATCCGGGAGAACGAAAAGCACATCTGTTTTCCGAATCTTTTCTGTAGCCTTGAGATAGACCCTCATGGCTCGGACCACGTCCAAAGTATGAAGCACTCTTTCCTCTCTGGACTGGGGAGTAGGAAAGAAGGATGGTAGAACTAGGTCCTGATTCAAGTGAAAACTGGATATGACCTTAGGAAGGAAAGAAGGCTGAGGCCGCAGAACCACTCTGTCCTTATGCAGAATCAGGTACGGTTCCCTGCAAGACAAGGCTGCCAGCTCGGAGACCCTTCTGGCCGAAGCCATAGCCACCAAGAAAACCAACTTTCGGGTTAGCAGCACAAGAGGGATTTCTGTCAGAGGTTCAAACTAGATATGTGCGTTCCCGTTCGTAACGAATGGATTTTCATACGAATTTGTTAGTATTCGTACATTCGTATCAATTCGAACATCCGAACAGCTGAAAGACCCAGAATACGAAAATTACGGAATTACGAATAAGCAAAATAACGAAAGTACGAAAATACGAAAGTACGAATGGACAATCTTACTAAAATATGAAACACCGAAAAAGCAAAAGAACGAAAATTACATCTATAACGAACGATTTGCATTCCGCATTTTAAATCCTTTGTCTGTTAGTATTTTCATTCGTATGTTCGTATTTTCATTTGTGTGTTTTGTAAATCTGTTTCCTTGTCTGTTCGTAAATTTGTGTACTTGTAAGTTGTAACGTTCTTTCGAATGGGCAGTGTAGTTAGTAAGTGATGTATCTTACTTAATATCTTAGCCAATCAGCTTATCTCTTTTGTGCCGAGTCACCTTGTTGGCAAAAAGTCTGACCGTGTGTACGGGGCTTAAGAAAAAGCATATCTTAATATGGATTAGCCGCGTGTTGCTATGTATTTACGAAAGTACAAAATTACGAATCCATTAAACGAAAATTATTATCTAACAAAATTACGAATTTCGAATCAACGAACATAAATTAGACAGAATTACGAATCATTCAGTATAAACGAAAATAAAACTGTTACGAAAATACGAACGGATCCGAATAGGAAAACTTGCATCTTACAAAATACGAACGGGTCCGAATAGGAAAACTTGAATCTTACGAAATTACGAATCTTTACGAATCTACGGAACGAGACGAAACGGAACAAAAAAATACAAATTTTTTTGTTGTGCACATGTCTAGTTCAAACGGCTGCTTTTGTAAAGCTGACAAGACCAGATTTAAATTCCAGGGGCAGAGGGGAGCTCTAATAGGGGGATTTACATGCAAGACCCCCTGCAAAAAGGTTTTCACAAGCGAATGTGTGGCCAAAGGCCTTTGAAACCATATCGATAAGGCAGACACCTGCCCTTTTAGAGTACTAAGAGCCAACCCCTTGTCAACGCCAACCTGGAGGAATCGCAAGATCCTGTCAATAAAAAACTTGCGAGGATGCCCTCCTTGAGACTCGCACCACTCCACATAGGTTCTCCAGACTCTGTAATAGATATTTCTAGAGACTGGCTTTCTAGCTTGAATTAACGTAGATATGACTTGGGCTGAGAGGCCTCTGCCTTTAAGAATTAGGGATTCAGCCGCCAAGCCATCAAATTTAGCTGCTGTGAAGCAGGGTGGTAGATCGGGCCCTGAGACAGCAGATCTGGGCGCAGGGGGAGTGGCCACGGTGCCCCTACTGACATCCTCACGATGAGTGCGTACCAAGCCCTTCTGGGCCAGGCTGGGGCCACCAGGATCACCGGCCTGCGCTCCACCCTGATCCTTCGTAGAAGGCGGGGAATCATCTGTAGTGGAGGGAACGCATACAGGAGAGAAAACTGGTGCCAGGGGCAAACCAACGCATCGGTCCCGTAGGCCGAGGGGTCCCTGGCTCGGGATACGAATTTGTCCAATTTCTTGTTGAATCTTGTTGCCATGATGTCCACATCGGGAACTCCGAATCTTTGGCAAATCTCTTGGAATACCTGGGGGTGAAGAGACCACTCTCCCGGGAGTAACTGTTGACGACTCAAAAAATCTGCTTGAGAATTGTCTATCCCTGGGATGAACACTGCTGAGATGCAGGGTACATGGGCTTCGGCCCATGAAAAAATCAGGTTTACTTCCCTTTGAGCCGCTAGGCTCCTTGTGCCCCCCTGGTGGTTTATGTATGCCACCGCCGTGGCATTGTCGGACTGTATCCTTACTGGCAGACCCTGCAGGGGGAGAGTCCAGGCGACCAGGGCCAACCGAGCAGCTCTGATCTCTAGGACATTGATGGGAAGCAGACTTTCTGCCTCTGACCACTGTCCCTGCTGGGTCCGTTTTCCTAAGATTGCCCCCCAACCTGTTAGGCTGGCATCTGTGGTTACTATTTTCCACGAGATGGGGCAAAAGGTTTTCCCTTTTGATAATTTTTGAGGGATCAGCCACCAGTACAGGCTGCGCCTGACTCCTGGGGAAAGAACTAATGGACGGTCTAATGCCTGTATGGACTTGTTCCAAGCAGAGAGAATAGCTGCCTGCAGAATTCTGGTATGGATCTGGGCATAGGGCGCTGCTTCGAAGGCGGCCACCATCTTTCCCAGCAGTCGCATGCATAGGCGAATAGTCGGCTTCTTTTTGCCTAAGACTACTTGAATCGTTTGAATTAACGACCTGATCTTCTCTTGAGGTAAAAATACCCTCTGGCATTCTGTATCTAACCGAAAGCCTAGATATTCCAACTGTCTTGTGGGTTGTAACCTTGATTTTTCTTGGTTCACAATCCACCCGAACTCTTCTAGATGCCGCACTGTGCGGACTACTGCATGATTGAGGTTGGAAGCTGAGCTGTCGATAACCAGGAGATCGTCCAGGTATGCCAGGACCAAGATGCCTTCTGTCCTTAGGACGGCTAGCACCGGGGCTAACACCTTTGTGAATACCCGTGGAGCTGTTGCCAACCCGAAAGGGAGGGCTACGAACTGGTAATGACTTTGATTTATCGTAAAACGAAGAAACTTGTGATGTGCTGGGTAAATCGGCACATGCAGATATGCATCCTTTATGTCTATAGATGCTAGAAAGTCGCCCTGATGCAGGCTGGCTGTCACTGAACGTATGGAGTCCATACGAAAGGTCTGAATCCTTAGAAAGCGATTTAGGCGTTTGAGGTCTAATATAGGCCTGACGTCGCCATTGGGTTTTGGTATAACAAAAAGGTTGGAGTAGAATCCCAGACCCCTTTCTTGGGTTGGTACTTCTACAATTACTCCTTGGAGCAAGAGGCGATCCAACGCCTTTACGAGAGAGGCCCTCTTTAACGGGTCGCTTGGAAGACTTGACCCCTGAAAATGAGGAGGGGGTATTTCTCGAAACTCTAGTTTGTAGCCTGAGGCTACTACGGACCGAACCCAAGAGTCGGGAATTCTGGCCTTCCAGACTTCGGAGAAAAACTGAAGTCTTCCCCCCACCCAAGAGAGTGGGGGCGCCCCTTCATGAATCTGACTTGATGACTGGTTTAGCCGGCTTGCGAGACCAGGGCCTCTTGTTTGCCGCGGCTTGTCCCTGTGGGTGGCTATTAACTGCTGAACGCCCGGGAGGCCGTCGATACTGACGGGAAGTCGAAGGGGCCGAGCCTGCAATGGCCTGTCGTTTAAACGTGGGCCCACGCGGTCTTTTCTTGACCGGTAAGGAAGTACTTTTTCCACTTGATATGGTGTGGATATATTTATCTAGGTCTTCCCCGAATAGTCTTCCCCCATGAAAGGGAAACCCTGCTAAAAGCTTTTTGCAGGGTGCCTCTGCTGACCAGTTCTTTAGCCACAAAAGGCGACGCATGTGAACCATCAGTAGAGATGAACGGGATGCCTGTTGGATGGAGTCCTTAATAGCATCTATTGCAAAGCAGAGAGCCCTAGGGAATTCTGCTAATTCATGAGTATGCTGAGCCGGCATGTCCTTTAATATATGTTTTGCCTGATCCTTCAGGGCCTGACAAACACCAATGGCTGCTACTGCTGGCTGAACCATGGCACCTACTGAGGTGAAAGCTGCTTTCAGTAGGGTCTCAAATTTTTTGTCGACCGGATCCTTGAACATATGGACATTTTCAACCGGACAAGTCAGGGATTTATTCACGCAGGAAATGGCCGCGTCCACTGTAGGGAGTGCCCATTTCTTTACATATTCCTCTTCCATAGGGTAGAGAATAGAGAATCTTTTAGGAGGGACAAAGATTCTATCAGGTCGAGCCCAATCCTGGTAAATCACGTTCCGCAGAAGGGGGTGCATTGGAAAAGACGCACAAGTTAATGGAGCCTTTAAAGAACCCAATGAGGATACCTCCGGGGCTACTAGTTCTGGCACTGGAAGTTTAAAGGCAGTGCGAACCATATCGGTCAAAGACTGGATCCACAGGCTCTCCGCTTGAGAGGCCGAAAAATATTCATCTATAGTGGAATTTTCCCTGTCTGAACCGTCGGGACTTGGGTCTGCCTGATCCCCTTGTGGGTCCCGTTCCTCTGAAGAGGAGACCTCCGCATCTGAAAACCCCACACTGGGTGAGGGGGATCTAGCCCGCTTGCTACTTGGGCAAGGACGGGAAAACAACGCAGTTAACCTTTTCTCTAGCCCACTAATGGTGGCTGCTAGCATTTCTTCCGTCACGTAAACGGGAATGGGTGGATCGGGGGCCGCCTCTGCCCCCAGCACCCCCAATGGCTCTTGTACTATGCCACTCGGTGTCCTAACTGGCGAGGGTGGGGCCGTAGAAGCCTGGCCCAAATCCTCTGACCCCGATGGAGACCCCTTTTGCTTTTTGGCACCTTTAGCAGCCTTGGCTGGTCCAGATCCCTTTGGAGCCATTGTACAACCTTGGGTCACCCCTATAGCCAACACCTGACTGTTGTAGCTAGGAGTAACCAATATGAGGGCAGGTATGAGGAAAATGAAAAAATAACTAATTTCTCTCTTTTTCCTTTTTTCTTTTTTTTTTTTTCTTCAAAAATTTTTTTTTTTTTTTTTTTTACCCGCCTGGGAGGTGGCAATACTGAGGAAACCTGTGAGTATTGACACACCAATGCCCGTTAGCCGGAGTCCAAGGTAGACTCAGATACTGCTGGATCTAAGGCTGAGTCCCTTTAAGCAAAAAACTTCCTTTTTTTTTTTTCTGGTCAATAGTGGACCTAAGTCCTAGACCTGAAGATCCACAAAACCGCCACTAGGTGTCCCTGTGTGGCCAAAAGACCCAGCTGCACGCTCTGTATCCTTTCTTCCTCTGCCTCCAGGAGGGAAAGACCAGCCATGGAAAAGTTTTCCCTTTAAACAGACCCTGACGCTGCTGGCCCGCCCCCCCCGACGCACGCCGCCGCTATAAAAGGCGGCGTGCACGCGCGCGCGCACAATCGCGCGCACCACGCTGAAACCACATGGAGGAAGCAGAGCAGAGGAAACAACATGGACCAGCGTTTAGGCAGCACCAACAGACACCAGGTAAGCACTAATCTTATTGTAGTGCACACATAGCGAGGAAGCTGTCCCCATGGGCTTCCTAAGAAACAGGAGTTTTTACCAGCAATTTCCTCTTTAAAACATGTGGGGTTGCAGTATCAGTGTTAACAGGCAGACCTGGGGTGAGTAGCAAATATATAACTTACACAAGTATACATATATCTACATGTTATCTGGGTAAACATTAGTATCCCATCCTGCCTACACAGACATAGTGGAGATAGTGGCTGATGCACAAGCATACTGTTAGCCAACCCAGAACCCCCAGGGGGATACCTACTGTCGAACCAAGTCCCGCAGGTTCCCTCTTACCTGCTCCACGCCGCAGGGTATTGCAAAATGCAAGAGGCCCAATCTTCCCCCATCTCCGTGGGTATTGTCTTGGACCTTCAGGGACCGGGGTCCTGTGTTAAGGAACCCACACCCCTGGACCTATATAGCATCCTGGCATCAGTAGCGTTTTAGTTCTTGGAAGAGACTAAGGCACTGGAGCCCAGAATCCAGCCCTCCAAGGAGAGGCATTATAGGCAAAACCCCACTCCAGCAGGGCCCGGGTACCGTACACCTTGGCTTTGAAGCACTTCGGACGGATCCGGCTAGCTATCCTGGGTCCCGAGACCTCCGAGGGACAGCTAGACGTGACCAACACCTAAGACACTGGCGAAAAAACTAAAGCACTCTCAGTGGGAGGGGGTTATATAGGGAGGAACTTCCTGTGAAGTTGATTACACCAGTGTCCACACCTGAAGGTACCCATATAACCCATATGTAATGGCTATGCGCTCTGTGTCCCGTGATGTACGATAAAGAAATAAAAACCGCAGAGATGATCAAATACCACCAAAAGAAATCTCGTCGCATGACCGCGCAATTGTCAGTTAAAGCGACGCAGTGCCGAATCGCAAAAAGTGCTCTGGTCTTTGGACAGCAATATGGTCCGGGGCTAAAGTGGTTAAGCATTAATTTACCCTAATCAGTCCCTAATTAGCTCCTTCTCCCCCTTTCTCTTCAACTATTATTTTTCTGCTTTTTTATTTTGTTTATTTTTATTTTATTTAACCAATAGTATTTTAACCATTTTTTGTTTGCCAATTTGCTTAATGTTACATTTTAAACAGTGGCAAAAAAATAACTAAAACATTAAATACCTGTGCAATGCTTTGTACAAGAATCATAATTTTAGTGCATTGTTATTCAGGGTAGATGATATAATAAATACCATATACAAATGTATATACAGTACACTCAAATTTATTTTTTATTATATTCTCCTATAGAGCAATTTTCTCACACATCAGCATTTTGTCTATAAAATAAAATAACATTATATATTTTCTTGTAGCTTATAAGGTTGAAAAAAGACACAGATCCATCCAGTTCAACCTATGTTTGTGTATGTACTGTATGTGTGATTTTGTTATTCTCTAACAATTCCCATAGCCCTGTATATTCTGCTTTCTGGAGGAAGACATCTAAAAGTTTTTTGAAGTTGTTGACACTCTCAGATAAATGCAAAGACTTTCTATAATACAAAGATGATAGCTGCAACTTTTTGATGTCACACAATATTTGCTCAACTGTTTATCAAATGTATATTTTTAGGAAACTTCTTAGTAAAATAAACCTTAGTGAAAGAAAATACAAGTTTAAGGGGTTGTAAAGGTTAGTTTTTTATTTTCTAAATAGGTTCCTTTAAAGGGGTGTTCCAGCCAAATTTTATGTTTATTAAAAGTCAGCAGCTACAAAAAGGTGTAGCTGCTGGCTTTTAATAAACATACACTTACCTGCTCCAGCACTCCAGCGACACGCCGGCCGGGGCTCCGCTCCGCTCCCCCCCTCCCCAGCTGGCATCCTCATTGCTACTGTGGGCACCCGGCCGTGACAGCTTTCGGCTTCACGGCCGGGCACCCACTGTGCATGCGCGAGCGGCGCGGAGCGGCCCGGCGCTGCGCCGTCCCATTGGACAGGCGATCGCCTAGGACCTGTCAGTGTCCTAGGCCATCGCCAACAGGGAGGGGCTGCAATAAGGCGATTAAGCTTAATGGCCTTACCAGCCCCTCGGCAGAAGGAGGAAGTGGGACAGGAAGTCCCACTCCTCCTGAAGCCCCCACTTCCCCCCAAAAAAATGACATGCCAAATGTGGCATGTAAGGGGGTGAGGAGTGGGATAAGCGGAAGTTCCATTTTTGGGTGGAACTCTGCTTTAAGCTAGTGCATTGTTGGTTCACTTACCTTTTCCTTCGATTTCCCTTCTAAATGTTTTTTTTCTTTGTCTGAATTTCTCACTTCCTGTTCCTCCTCAGTAAGCTGTTCTGGCTGACTAACCCCCAACCAGAACAGCTTGGATGAAGGGACAAGCTTATTGAGTAGAAACAAGAAGTGAGAAATTCAGACAAAGAAAAAAAAAAAACATTTATGCCGCGTACACACGATCATTTTTCGGCATGAAAAAAAAACAACGTTTTTCGGCATGTAGAAAAATCGTTTTTTCTTCCAACTTCATTATTAAAACTACGTTGCCCACACACGATCGTTTTTAAAACATGCTCTAGCAAAGCGCAGTGATGTACAACGGCACTATAAGGCCCCTTTCACATGAGCGGAACGTTTGTCCGCTTATTACAAGCCTGTTTACGGACTTGTAATGGGCCCCTATGGGATCGCGTCCGTTAGCGGATGATGCATCCGCTAACGTCCGCAACGATCCGCGTCCGTTAAGGTCCGGTTTTTCGGACGGAAGAAAACCCTATTTTTCTTCCGTCCGGCAGGTCGGATTCGTTTTCATCCGATTCCCCATAGGGGATAGCGGAGGAGAGACAGGGCGGTCCCTGCACGGTGTGCGGGGACCGCCCTGTCTGCCGTCAGCTCAGCGGGACCCCCGCTGAGCCGACGGACACACACGGAGTGGACCGAAAAACGGACCGCTCCATGTGAAAGAGGCCTTAAGGGGAAGTTCCATGCGGATGACGCCACCCTTGGGGCTGCTTTAGCTGATTTCCTGTTAGTAAAAGACGATTTGCGCCTTTCTGTCTGTTACAGCGTGATGAATGTGCTTACTCCATTACGAATAGAATTTTACCGGAACAAGCGCTCCCATCTCATAACTTGCTTCTGAGCATGCACAGGTTTTTAATGTCATTTTAGCCCACACACAATCATTTTTTACAACCTGAAAAACAACATTGTTTAAAACGTTGTTAAAAAATGCAGCATGTTCGAAAAAAAATATGGTCGTTTTTCAGAACCCGAAAAATTATGTGAAGCCCACACACAATCATTTTAAATGACATTTTAAGGTAAGTGAATCAACAATGCACTAGGTTAAAGGAACCTATTTAGAAAATAAAAAACAAACCTTTACAACCCCTTTAATCCCCAGTTTTCTGTACAAAATAAAAATAAATAAAAGGATGAGGTAATGCAAAGTAATTAGATATGAAAAATTACAAGCCTTAACCACTTGAGCCCCGGGCCATTGTCAAAAGACGGCCTTACGGTGGCTCTGGAAATCCAACAGGACGTCATATGACGTCCTCGATTCCTCCAGCCACTGGGCGGCGCGTCCCCGAGATGCCGATGCACGTGCCTGGTGGTCGCGATGTCCGCCAGGTACCCGCGATCGACAATGACAGAGCAGGGAGAGAGGACAACGATCTGTGTCGCATAATGTCGCAGTCCCAAAAAAATCACAGATCGCCGCCATTACCAGTAAAAAAATAAATATTACAAAATAAGAATAATTCTGTCCCATATTTGTAAGCGCTATAACTTTTGCACAAACCAGTCGCTTATTGCGATTTTTTTTTATTTTTTTACCAAAAATATGTAGAATATGTATCGACCGAAACTGAGAAAAAAAATGTTTTAAAAAAAAATTGGGCTATTTATTATAGCAACAAGTAAAATATATTGTTTTTTTTTTTTTTCAAATTGTTGCTTTTTTTGTTTATAGCGCAAAAAATAAAAACCACAGAGGTGATCAAATGCCACCAAAAGAAAGCTCTATTTGTGGGGAAAAAAGGATGTAAATTTTGATTGGGAGCCACGTCGCATGTCCGCGCAATTGTCAGTTAAAGCGACTCAGTGCCGGAAGCTGAAAGGTGATTGGACACTGGCAAACCCAATTAAAATTGAGTCCCTCCCCTATATAACCCCTCCCAAATGGAGAGTATCTCAGTTTTGTAGCAAAGTAATAAGTGTTCCACATTAACTCCGAAGAGGGGTGGGAGCTCTTTGTCTCATGATGTATTCCCAAGAAAAGGATTTTACAGGTAAGCTGTATTAAAAAATCCTATTTTCTTGATCATACATCATGAGACACAGAGTCTTAATCACTTAATGGGATGTCCCATATCAATGCTAAAATTTAAGGGGAGGGAGATACAGATGAGAATAAGACTGCCTTTAAGCCAGATGATCTATACTGGTGCCTGCAGCACACTACGCCCGTAGGCGGAATTCTTATAACCTCTCACATCTACCTAATAGAATTTAGTAAATGTATGGACCGTAGCAGCCTTACAGATCTGAGCCATGAAGGCCTGGTGATGCACTGCCCATTAAGCACCAACTGCTCTATTCGAGTGCGCTTTCACCTGAAAAGGAAGGATTTATTTTCTAAATCATAGGCCTGAATAATGAATTGTCAAATCGACCTAGTGGATTTTGTCGCTGCCTGGCCCTTCTTTGGGCCTTGTGGCAGAATGAATAGACAATCAGTCTTCCTTATCTGAGCCATAGCATGCAGATAAACCTTTACCGCTCTTACAACATCTAGAGAGTGTAGAGCCTCTCCCTCCGCAGACTGCGGATCTTGAAAGAAAGACGGTAGGACTATATCTTGGTTCAGATGAAAACCTGAAACCACCTTAGGTAAGAAACTCGGATGAGGCCGCAGCATCACCCTGTCTTCATGAAAATGTATTTACAGTTCTTTACATGAAAGAGCCACCAATTCCGATACCCTCCTAGCCGAGGATATGGCTACAAGAAAACCAGTTTTTGTGTCAACTGACTAAGAGAAACCTGGTGTAAAGGTTTAAAAGGTAGCTTCTGTAAAACAGACAACACCAAATTCAAATCCCATGGGCACAGGGGAGACTTAATTGGCTGATTTAACCGCAGTGTACCCTGAACAAAAGGTCCTGACTAGGGAATGAGAGGCAAGTGGTTTTTGAAAAAATACTGACAAAGCCAAGATTTGGCCCTTGATAGTGCTCAAGGCCAACTTCATATTTAATCCCAACTGAAGAAAGGCACAAATCCTATTAATGGCAAACTTTCTAGGATGCCACTTTCTGGGTTCACACCAAGAAAGATATGCCTTCCAGATTCTGTAGTATATGAGCCTGGAGGCCAGCTTCCAAGTTCCTAGCATTTACCAGGGTGGATAGGACTGTCCCTGAGAGCCCACACTTCCTCAGAATGTGGGTCTCAACAGCCAAACCGTCAAATTTAGACTTCGTAAGGCAGGATGAAATATTGGACCCTGCGAAAGGAGGTCTGGGCATAATGAAAGAACCCAAGGTCTTTCTACTGCCATCCTTATGACTTCTGCATACCAGGGTCTCCTGGGCCTAGCCAGGGAAACCAAAATCACAGACTTTCCTTCCTTCTTGACTCTCTGAAGCAATCGTGGGAGGATCGGTACTGGAGGGAATGCATAAATCAGGTAATACAAATCCCATGAGATTGTCAGGGCATCTGAGCCTTGAACATAGGGATCTCTTGTTCTTGACACAAAACTGTCTAGTTTTGCATTGCACCTGGAAGCCAACAGGTAAACATCTGGGGTTCCCCATTTCTGACATATGATTTGAAACATGTCGGGGTGTAGAGACCATTCTCCTGGACTTAGTTGCTGGCGGCTTAAAAAATCCGCCTGCCAATTTTCTACCGCAGGTAGGCGAGGAATATGCCTTTCTGCCTTTCTACCCACGCCAATATGCGATTCACCTCTCTTTTGGGCATCCAGACTTCTGGTGCCTCCTTGGTGATTGATATAGGTTACGGACGTATTATTGTCGGACTGAACCCGAGCAGGCCAGCCCTGGAGTCTGAAAGACCAAACTTTGAGGGACAAATGAATTACCTGAATCTCCAGAATGTAGATGGGTAGGAGCTTTTTGGCCCCGGACCACTTCCCCAGGGCAGAAGGCTGGCGTCTGTGATCACCACTTTCAAAGTAACTGGGTAACTGGAGTGAAGGATTTTCCTTCTGACAGATTTTGGGGGAGCAACCACCAATTGAGGCTCTGGCGAACCCCTGGAGAAAAGATCATAGGAAGATCCAGGGCCTGGACATCTTTGTTCCAAGAATGACAGAATTACGCACTGTAAAAGTCTTGAGTGAAACTGGGCATAAGGGACAGCCTCGAAGGAGATACCATCTTACCCAACAATCTCATGCATAGACGGATGGAAGGCCTTCTTTTCACCTTTACCACTCGGACCAAGTCTCCTATAGCTTTTGCCTTCGGCTTGAGAAGGAATACCTTGCTTAGGGATGTGTCTATAATCATGGGAGAAAAGAACAAGTTGCGCTAAACATAATCAATAAGAATACCAATAGCCAAAACTAAAGGCATTGGTGGATTAACATAAATAATACACCATTCAAAGAAACTAATCAAAGTCCTTGTAGAGTCAATAAAGTAATAAGTCCTTTCACCAATGAGAAGAAAAGAAGAATCCACATTTGATGACCACAAATCGGAGTGACAATCCAATGAGAGAAATCCTCCACTATTAAAGTATATGAATCAGCTAACCAGATTCGCAGCGGTCCCTAATTAAAAGAGGACCCCAGCCATTCCCTCCTGTATCACTACAGAAAGGTGTGGAGCGTGGTGTCAGACAGGCTTGGCATATCGTCCCCGCATGGATACACCTCCCTGTGGCACAACAATGGCCTAGCTGTGGAGAAATAAGGGGATATACTGTTTGTCGCACATCACCAGGGGTGGAAAACTGAAGCCCTTTGTTATACTACAAGCTGAATACGACCTACCTGATCACATGCTATTCCGTTACGCCCAGCTTCGGCATGCCTTCCAGGCTCAGTTCCCCCAGGATGACCTAGTCCTGGCCGACAATCCCCCCATGGCAGCAATTAGGTACCCGGACCCCAAAAAATTGATCACCCAATTTCACACCATGATTACGCTCCTGAGCACGATAGTGTCCGCCTAAGCCCTGAAGTATCGGTGGGTGGGGGAGCTGGGTCCACTGGAAGACGATGAGTGGAGTGATGCTCTAGATGCATGCAAATTAGTGTCCCCTAAGCTATCAGACCGCCTCACACAAACCTTTATCTTGAATAAAGCCTACCTCACACCTATTAGGATCTCTAGATATAGGAAGGACCTCCCCGCTACATGCCCAATGTGCAACAGCGATATAGATACTTTTTTCCACCTGATTTGGCAATGTGTTAAGATCCAGGCCTTCTGGGAGCAGGTGGTGAGGTTCCTTCACGATAAGATGGGATCCCCCATAACCCTGCAGCCGAAGCCGTGCCTACTGGGTATATTCCCAGACGCAGAAATGAACAAGTTTCTGAAGGTATTCCTACATGAGACACTCTTTGTGGCTCGGAAGGTCATAGCGCGAGTAAGGATGCGATCAGGTCCCCCAGAGTTCTCCCACTGGCTGGCGGAGGTCAATAATGCACTACCGTACAAAAAACTGGTTTATTCCCATAGAGGCTGCCCAGCCAAATATGAGAAAATATGTAACAAGTGGCTGAACTCACCCTCGACCTGTTCTTAGACATCTAAGTCTATGCATTGATATATTCCATGCTCCCTCTCGTTGTCAGGCTCTTGTCTACATTCTGTTTGAGACCATCTGATGCCTATTGTAACTGTACGCCCTTTGTATGCCACGTGTATTGCTGTTTTGCTCAATAAAAACCTTTTTTTATAAAATAAAAAAAAGAGGACCCCAGGTAGCATGTCGTTTTAAACTGTAGGAGTTGGAGGCTGGATGAACAGAGCTTGATGCCAATCACAACTTCATTCCAATAGGTAGAAAGCCTTGGATGCCATGTATCATAAAAAAACATAGAGGGCCGCAATAGTGTAAAACCATTGGATAAAATGTATTTAAAAAAAGACAAAAACACACTTACATTGTAGCAGTGCTTAATGGCTTGTCAGTCTGGTGCTACGGCTGGAAGCAAATCAGACAACCCGTCCAATAAGGATAGAACTAGTGTAGTGAAAGGGGGGTAATACCGATGCGACACATGTTCCGCCCAACCAGTTTCGCAAAATATCGCTTCCTCATGGGGCACGGGTAGCACACCGCATCACCCCCCTAAATATCGGATACTAAGTGCAACCGAACGACGTCAGCGGCGTGCGTGCGCATGCGGGGATTGCCCTGATGACTTGTGTGCATGCGCAGGCGAGCTGACCGACGCAAATAAAAAACCAAATACAAATACTGGCATCAACCCCACCACCGACGTAATACGCAGCGGCGCGGGAGTGCCCAGCCACGGAGAGACCGAAATCACCCCACAGAAAGAAGCAAGGAATGCCGGCGTCACCCTGACAGACCTAAGACGCGAGAGGGTCTTCCGTGTCACGTGACATCGCACTTGAGACGTCACATGACGTCGGCGTCAAGTCGCAACATCAGGAAGTTCCTCTGCGTGATGCAGCAGGCTGAAACCGCACACGCTGAGTGGGCATGAGGATCAAGCCTCATTGTGATTTTCAGTCCAACCCAGTGTGCACGTGCTGGTTGGTCATAAGGACCAAGCCTCATTACATGCACCAATCATTCAGAACTAAGCTTATACGATCCCGTCCACACCAAAATAAGGGGGGGGGGGGCAGTACCGTAAACGTCAGCAGTACAAAAAAATACATTCATAGAAACATATACACTTACAATATCTGCAGAGCATATACAATTGTTTAAATTAGAGACATACGGCTCAGGCATTCATGTGCGGCATACATTGAACAACAAGACAGACTTATGCCGCGTACACACGGTCGTTTTTTTGCGATGAAAAAAAACAAAGTTTTTTAAAACGTCATTTAAATTGATCGTGTGTGGGCAAAACGTTGTTTTTTGTCTTCAAAAAAACGACCAAAAAAAAAATTCCAACATGCTTGAATTTTTTGTGTCGTTTTTCAAAACGTTGTTTTTTGTTTCACAAAAAGTCACCGTGTGTAGCAAAAACGTCGTTCAAAACGACGTTTTTCAACCCGCGCATGCCCAAAAGCTAGTTATGAAGCAAGCTTCAATGGAAAAGAGTGGTGAACGTAACCTCGCTTTTTGTGAAAAAACGATGGTGTGTATGCAAAATTGTCTTTGAAAAGTGACGTTTCAAAAACTTCGTTTTTTACTTCACAGAAAACGTCATTTTTTTTCATCGCAAAAAACGACCGTGTGTACGCGGCATTAGAGTTATCAATTCGGTAAGTTTGCTAATAGTCATTTCCAAAACAAAATAAAGTTAAATTGGCCTTCACAGCTTTTGACACCATCTGTGATACCATACTGCCACAATAAAGAAAAGTTATATTAGTGTACAGAGATTGTTGCCTCTACAATTAATGAATACAATTAATGAATACACCCATGAAACCTCAATACCACATATTATCACATAAAGTTTATGGGAGAACAGTTGCCATTTAACAAAAAATAAATTAAACTATAAATTAGGAATTATTTATAAAAGCGTTAATATCTGTGTCAATATTCAACCCAAATGGCGTGTAGGTCTTGAGGCGATGAATCTACGCCATTTCCTGTCTGGAGATTTCTCAGACAAGATTACTTCCCCTCCAATGCGGGCGATATTTGTCGATCCCGACAAACAAGGTGTTGGAGGGATCTCTATTATGTTTTAAATCAAAATGTCTGGGAACGGAATGCTTGTCATACCCGCTCCCAATTTTGGCGATGTGTTCATTCAGCCTCACACTCAGAGCGCTCTTGGTTCGGCCAATATATTGGAGACTGCAAGGGCACTGAATAAGATATATTACTCCTTTTGTTGAACAAGTTATAAAAGGTTCGACCTCAAAAGTTTTTTTGAGTTGCAGTAGATTGAAAGGAACAAATCTTCCTATTTTTGCATCTTTTCAAAGAGCAGACTTTGCAACGTTTTCACCTAAAGTAAAGTAACACCTCTTAGGTCTGTCGGGGTGATGCCGGAATTCCTTGCTTCTTTCTGTGGGGTGATTTCGGTCTCTCTGTGGCTAGGCGCACCCATGCCGCCACGTATTATGTCGGTGGTGGGGTTGATGGCAGTATTTGTATTTAGTTTTTTTTGCGTAGGTCGGCTCACCCGCACATGCGCACAAGTCATCAGGGCGATCCAAAATGAGTTTCACCCGCACATGCGCCGCTGACGTCATTCGGTTGCACTTCGTATCCGATATTTAGGGGGTGATGCGGTGTGCTACCCGTGCCCCATGAGGAAGCAATATTTCGTTAAACTGGTCGGGCGGAACGTGTGGCGCATCGGTATTACCCCCCTTTCACTACACTAGTTCTATCCTTATTGGACGGGTTGTCTGGTTTGCTTCCAGCCGGAGCACCGGATTGACAAGCTATTAAGCACTGCTACAATGTAAGTGTGTTTTTGTCTTATTTTAAATACATTTTACACTATTGTGGCCCTCTATGTTTTTTATGATACGTGGCATCCAAGGCTTTCTACCTATTGGAATGACGTGGTGATTGGCATCAAGCTCTGTTCATCCAGCCTTCAACTCCTACAGTTTAAAAACGACATGCTACCTGGGGTCCTCTTTTAATTAAGGGACCGCTGGGAATCTGGTAAGCAGATTCATATACTTTAATGGTGGAGGATTTCTCTCATTGGATTGTCACTCCGATTTGTGGTCATCAAATGTGGATTCTTCTTTTCTTCTCACTGGTGAAAGGACTTATTTTTTATTTTTTTATTTTTTTTTATCGTAGACTGTCTTAATTTCTCTTTATTTTTTCTTCTGATAAACATTTTATACAGTTACATACTGTTGATACAATTTATTTTAATGCACTTTTACATCTACGTATAAACAACCATATATTTTGCAGATTCATCATCTACAAATGTGCCCCCTCCCACCCCTCTCCCCCCCACCCTCCCTTGATATTATAAAAAAAAAAAAAAAAGGGTACAGAAGGAAAGAGGAAGTATCCTAGTCTGGATTGTCTATTAGTTAGTTCAAGAGAATAGTTAAGGAATAGGAGATAAGGTCCAGATAGCACATCAAGGGGACTAGCTTGAAGCAAACAGAAAACTGGCAGGGTTTGATTTCCCTCCTTTGTTGTTCTCTTGTTCAGAGGGAGCTTTGACCACACCTAGGGTCGGGGGATTCACAAGCCCATGCAGCGGTCACCTCTCCAGTGGGAATCCCATTTCTCTTAGCCAGGGCCCCCATATTCTTGTAAATTTGTTGTAGTTTCCTTGTCTAATGAAGGCCACCCTCTCACACCAGATCAGGACATTGATAGTTTGAACCCAGTTCTCAACAGATGGGGAGCCTGTGCTTGCCATCTCTGTGCCATCAGCTTCCGAGCCTGGAATAGGCACCTAAGTGCGCTTTCCAAAGCTCCAGCCGGGACTCTATGATCTTCCATACCTCCTAACAAGCAAGTTCTAACTTCTGGCTCTAGAGAGGTCTTGAAGATTTTATTGATCCTGTTTATCACTTCTATCCAATATCTAAAGAGCTTGGGACATCTCCAGAACATATGAATAAGATCCCCCGATGCCTTGCATCTAGGGCATTTATCGCTCTGTTTCCACCCTAGTACAAACATTTTTCTGGGAGTATGGTAAACCCGGTGCAGTAGAAATAAATGGGACAACCTCTGAGCTGGAGCAATTGACACCGATGTCCCCCTATATAAGATCTCATTCCACTGTTCCGAAGTTAGCACCCCAATGTCTTTCCCATCTTTCTCGACTCTTAGAAAACCCTGTTTGACTTATAGCTTTAGTACCTCATTTAGCATACAGTGCAGAAATGTGGCCTTTCGTGGCATTGGTATGAGTTCTAGCTAGTGGGTGGGTCTTAAACTGAGTTTGGAGGGTGTGCCTAATCTGTAGATAGTTAAAAAAAGGTTTTATTTGGTATGTTAAATTCTTCTTTTAATTTCGCAAACGTTTTAATAAGATTACCATCATACATATGTATATAGACAAAAGACAAAAGTGTGCAACAATGTAACATATATATAAAAAAATATGTGTAGGTACTTCCACAGCAAACTAATAATGATGGAAGAAAAATTAAATAGAAATATATAGGTGCAAATACAAAAAAATGCAATGTCCCAAATAAGATTCCAATTGATGGGTGTAGAAAAACTTATTTCATAAAAAGCCTTTGAAAACACAGTTCATAGGGAATTTCCAATGTAGTATTTGCAGAGAATTCCAATAATGTTGCTTAGCTGTTCCTATGTAGGTTAGTAATAGGTGGCCGCTTACCGCAATGTTGGACCCTTCCAGGGGTCAGTAAGGCATTCAGAAACACTTATCCCAAGCTGGGTCCTGAAGATCCCTCCGCTGCTGACAGCTCAAAAAATACTTCGGACAGCTGAAAGGATTTTCCACTTCAAAGGGTTAACTCACTCCAAATTGTGGCTCAAGCTTTCAGCTTGTTTAGGATATCGTGGAAGATAAAGAAAAAAAGGAACTCCATAGTGTAACAAGTTTAAAAGAAACTGTCAGTTTTATTCAGTTGACACTGACATGATTAAAAAACAGACAGTCCTTCATCCTGCATAAATCCAAGTTTCTTGGCATAGATACAAAAAGCAATGTGCAGATGCTTCCAGCTAGGCGTGCAAACGATCAGATCAGCCAGCCAATCTTATTTGGGACATTTTTTTGTATTTGCACCTATATATTTCTATTTAATTTTTCTTCCATCATTATTAGTTTGCTGTGGAAGTACCTACACATATTTTTTTATATATATGTTACATTGTTGCGCACTTTTGTCTTTTGTCTATATATGTTTTGTGGAGCCTTATATTGGGCTTCTTTGTATTAAGGTGCAGCATTTTTTCATTTATTATTGTTCACGGTTTCACGGTTTTTATATCTATATATTAACTAGTTTTAGGGGTGTTAGCGCGGATTGTCTTTTGCTTTCATCATACATATGTAGCAGCCGTATTATTCCCTGATTCTCCCAAACTTTAGGGATTTCTATATCCTTAAGTTCTATTAAATTCTTATTATGCCAGAGAGGGGTAAACTCAGTTATTCCGGTATATCCCAAGAGAGCTTTCGTATTTTGCCACAGTTTGTTAATTAGCTTTATAGTCGGGCATTGATAATGGAATGAGCCTGCTTCCATTGCTTCTATTAGTGTTTTGTGTGGGGCCCTTGATAGCATTAACCTAAAGCAATTATTGCCTAGGTTGATTACCACAACCCACTAGGTGCTGGAGCTGAGACGCCAAAAAATATGTTCTTGGGTGTGGGACCGCCACCCCTCCTTCCCTAACCAGGAGCTGCATCGTCTGCAATCTAATTCTGGGCTGGCCCCCTTTCCACATCAAGTCCCTAAACAATGCTTCAATTCGTCTAAACCATGTTTGGTTTACCCAGACCAGAGAATTGTGCAGGACGTATAATATCTGGGGGAGCCAGATCATTTTTATCAAGTTATATCTCCCAGCTACCGAGAGAGGGACACGGTTCCAGATATCTTTCTTTAATTTAAGTTTTAACAATAATGGAGCTATGTTGTTACTAATGTATTCCTTGGCCTCACTGGTTATCCAAACACCCAGGTATTTCAGTTTTGTTGACATTTTCAACTGGGGCTTTTCGGCTATTGACTGGGCACATATCGGGTCAACTGGAAGTAGGGCAGATTTGTCCCAGTTAACTGTTAATCCCGAGAATCTTCCAAACTCCTTCACCATTTGCACCACGGAGGTCAGCGAGCTGTCCACATCACCTACAAAGAATAGGACATCATCCGCAAATAGCGAGATCCTGTCCTCTTCCGAACCCCTGTATATCGTTATTTAGTCTCGTCCTAATGGCAAGAGGTTCCATAGCCAGTGCGAACAGGAGTGGGGAGAGGGGACATCCCTGTCTCGTACCCCTCTCGAGACTAAATGTATCTGAGGCTTCGCCGTTGATTTTAATTTTTGCTTGTGGTTCGTTATATAAGAGTTTAACCCTTTTAATAAATATTGGACCGAATCCGAAACTTTCTAATACCTTCCAAAGATATGGCCATTCAATACTGTCGAACGCCTTGGCGGCATCTAAGGCCAGCAGTGCTCTAGAGCCCTCATTGTCAGTCGGGATCTGTATATTTAAAAAGGCCCTTCTGATATTTATACTAGTTGACCTGTTCGGGATAAACCCTGATTGATCAGAGTGAATAAGATTCTCTATACACCTTTTAAGACGGTTTGCCAAAACTTTGGCATCAATTTTTGCATCTGTACAGAGCAATGAGATTGGACGGTAAGAGGAAGGATCTTATTTATCTTTTCCCTCCTTACGGATTACAACAATCGTTGCCTCCATCATAGAAGGAGGGAGATGTCCCTCCAGCAACGCCCTTTCCAATAGCTGAAGGAGTTCTGGTATCAAAATTTCGCCAAACCGCCTATAAATTTCTATTGGAAGGCCATCGGGGCCAGGTGATTTGTGGCTGGACATCCCTCCCACTGCTGACTGAAGTTCTTCCAGTGTAATGGGAGACTCCAGTTTTTCCCTGTCAATCGTTGACAGGTTTGGGACCGGAATATCATGAAAGAAGGTTTCAATACCCTCATTTTCTTTCCTCATGGTAGCCATACTATGTACCTTCTGTTTATCGAGCCACTATTTTTGCATGCTTAAAGTTGGGGCCTCAATATAGCGTTGTTCGGCTACTGTCACTTCCAAGCTATTCAGGAGTACCCTTGGTTCACCCAATAGCTCGAGCCAGTATGGACTAATTTTCCATTCTATTGGATACGTTTTCTTGCTGCTCCTAATAACTAGGTCCAGCGGTGAGTGGTCTGAGACCCCCCTTGGCTCATATTCTATCTCCGTCACCACATTTAGTGCCAACTCGTTGCCCAAAGCCATGTCAATTCTAGAAAGAGTAACATGGGAGGTAGACAAACAGGGGTATTGTCGGATACAGGATACAGGGGTGGCGAATACGCCAGATATCCTTTAGTCCTGTCTCCTCCAGGAATTGGGACAGGCGGCTCCCTTCTTCAGGGGCTTGCTTCTGGATCGAGGGGAATCTATCGTAGGCTCTATCTAGAACTTCATTGTAGTCGCCTACTGCTATCAGGGGAATATCAATTTTATCCAACATGAATTCAACTAGCCTCTGGAGAATGTCAAACTTAAAAGGGGGGGGATATAAATATTGGCTAATACATATGGGCTGCCCCCAATGGAGCAGAACAAGAATATGAACCGGCCCTGATCGTCTATCCAACTTTTCTCGCAGGTAAATGGCACCCCCTTCCCTACCATTATACTCACCCCCCTCGAATATGAGGAGTGAACAGAATGGTAGCAAAACGGGAATTTCCATAAGCCCAGCTGGGCCATAGTTTCTTTGGTTAAATGTGTCTCCTGTAGACAGAGTATCCCTGGCCCTTTCCCATCCATAGATGCCAGTACCCGTGCTTTCTTAGTGGAGTCCCCTAATCCACGTACATTCCAAGACCTAATCCTCCAAGTCATAATTCATAGGAATATAGATGAATGTAAAAAGTGAAAATAAGACGAGGTAGTAAGGAGCAGCCTCCCCACCTACTTCCTCTTCCATCTCCTGCCGCCCATCCAAACTTGTGCCTCTCCTATACCCTATATTACTAGATATGCCTTCCTCTATCGAAATTCCCACCCTTCTCCCTCCCCTCCACTCCCCCCCTCTCCCCTCCCTTCCCTGCCCACCTGGATAGATATACCAGCGCAAGCAAGTCAGGGGCATCAACAATTCACCATATAGTAGTAAACAGTGCAGAGCTATAGAAGTGTCTTTAAGTACATTTTAAATACGTTTTCCTCCCTCTACCCCCCCTCCCAAAAAAAAAAGGGGGGAAAAAACCCCCAAACTACTAGTGCATTTTAGTGTCAATGATCTTATATTACTATTATTTAAGTTCAAAACAAAAAAAAAAAAAAAAAGGAAAAAAAAAAAAAAACCCAACCTAATGGTACATTTTAGTGTCAGTAATCTTATAGTGTTGTTATAAAAATACACACAATAATAAAAAAAAAAAAGGGGGAAAACCCCCCAACCTACTAGTACACTTTAGTGTCAATGATTTTATATTACTATTATTTAAGTTCAAAACAAAACAAAAAAAGGGAAAAAAAAACCCAACCTAATGGTACATTTTAGTGTCAATAATCTTATAGTGTTGTTATAAAAATATACACAATAATAAAAAATAAAAAAAAGGGAAAAAAATAAAAAAACTTTCTTACCCTTTTCCCTTCCCCACCCCCTCCTCCCCCCCTAAGTCAAATAAATTGCTGCTATTAGTTCCCCCACTGACCATATAGTAGTAAGTGCAGTGCAGGTGTAAAAGTGCCAATAAATACATATTATTCCCTCCACCCCCCCTCTCCCCTCCCCCTCTCGAGAGAAGGGGGGAGAGAGAGAGAGAGAAAGGAGAAAAAAAAATAGAATTTTTTTTTTTTAAAAAGGGGGTGAAAGGGATTTAGTGACATTTAGTTTCCTTAGTGTCCTTCATCGTATGCTTCCACTTTTCCTATGTAAAGGATCCAATTGTAGATGAATACGTGAAGGGGGTTATATAGAGTCCATTGGGACTTTAATGAAGAAATTGTACATCGTCAAAGAATCAATACAAAATCCCATACTTAACAAAAAAAAAAAGGGGGGGGGGAAAGGGAGGAAGCACAGAACTGAATTGATATCTATAGTTCCTTGCTGTTTGCATCAAGCCATTGGACTCCCTCTGCCGGTGAGTTGAAAATAAAAGTCCTGCCCAAAGCTGTCATCCGTAAGCGAGCCGGGTACAGCAAGGCATATACCACATTGTGTTGCTGTAGGGTGTGGTTTATTTGCGTAAATTCAGCTCTGCGTTTTTGTAGCTCAGGAGAAAAGTCGGGATAGAATGAAATTCTGCCTCCCTTATACATGATGTCCCCCATACCTCTGGCTTTCTGGAGCAGGGTAACTTTATCTCCATAATAGAAGAATTTGAAAAGAAGTGATCTAGGGCGCCCTCCTTCTTGCGGGGGCTTAAAAGGAACTCGATGCGCTCTCTCAATAGCAAAAAAGGATGAAAAAGTGTCGGGGCCAAAGATCTCCTTAAGCCAGCCCCCCATGAAGGATATAGTGTTAGGCCCTTCACTCCGTTCCGGTAAACCGATCACTCGCTATGCCCCATACCCTTAGCCTTGCCAGGGCCGGGGGCAGTATTTTTGTGAACACTCAAGTTGCTTTTGCCAGCCCGAAAGGAAGGGCTAAAAACTGAAAGTGGCTCTGATCCACAGCAAACCTCAGAACCCTTTGGTGGGTGGGAAATATTGGCACATGTAGATATGCATTTCTGATGTCTATTGATGCCAGGAATTCTCCTCCCTGAAGGGTGGAGACAACTGAACGGACAGACTCCATGCGGAAGGAGTGAATGTTCAGTAACTGATTTAGACATTTTAGATCTAGGATAGGTTTGACATCCCTGTTTGGTTTTGGAACTGTAAACAGGTTTGAATAGAGTCCTGATCCCTGATCCTCTGGGGCTAACTTCAAGATTACCCTTTGGGACAACAGGTGTTCCAAGGCCAACAGTAGAGGCCGTATTTTTTCTGGATCTTTGGCAATTCTTGATCTCAGAAAACGGGGTGGCGGAAGTTCTCTGAACTCTAGCTTGTAGCCTGAGGACACTGTGGCGATGACCCACTTGTCTTGAACTTTTTTCTGCCAGGCGTTTGCAAAATGCAGCAGCCTTCCCCCCACTTGGCCGAGCGGAGGCATCCCTTCATAGAGAAGTTTTTGGGGTCTGTTTTAGCCCTTGAACTCTGGGCTTTTTTCCTAGTGTTAGACTGGGGCGGCTGTTGCCAATGCCTGGAGACTGAGGGCCAGATTCAGGTAGATGGGAGCATCTTTAAGCTGGAGTAACGTTTCTCATTTACGTTACTCTGGCAAAATTTTAGGAGCAAGTGCTGTTATTCATGAAGCACTTGCTCCTAAAGTTGCGGCAGCGTATCGCAAATGAGCCGGCGGAATTCAAATTGGGCGGGTACGGGGCGTGTATTATTTAAACTAAGCGCGATCCCGCGGCGAACGTACTGCGCATGCGTCGACTGTCAATGCATCCCAGTGCGCATGCTCCAAATTCTGTCAGTGAACGTCAATGAAGTCAAATCCCCATTCATGGACGTTTTTTGCAAGCGACGCAATTTTTTTTTTTCGACGCGATGACGACGGCTATACTTAACATAGGATACTCCACTAGGAGGCTGCTTTATCTTTACGCCGCGTATCGCTTACGGAAACGTCGGAAAGTCACTGCGTCGCGCCCGAATACGATCGTGAATTGCCGATTCCCGCTGATTAACATATTTTTTCGGCGTTAATCAGCGGGAACGCCCCCGGCGCCATTTTTAAATTAAAGTTGCGATGCGATGGCGAAATTCAATTACGCCGCTCGCATCGGAACTCCAACCCGGCGTTTCTTGTTTTCTGGTTACAGAAAACAAAAATGCCGGCTTAAAGTGACAGTTAGGCTGGAGTATCACTGATACTCCAGCCTAACTCTACCTGAACCTGGCCCTGAGCTTCCAGGGGCTGGAGAAAGAGTACGTTTAAATGAGGGACGCTTACTCCTTTTCTTAAACGGAAACAGAGTAGACTTGCCTCCAGTTATCTTTTGGATGTATTTATCCAGGTCATCTCCAAACAGGCATTCTCCCCCAAAGGGGAATGCTGCCAAGTATTTCTTGCAGGAAGCCTCGGTCTCCCAGTGTTTTAACCAAAGGAACCTGTGCATGTGTACCTGTAGGAGATTCAAGCGAACATGCTTGTTGAACAGAGTACATAATCGCAATAAATCGCAAAGCACAAGGCCTTAGGAAGGTCCTCATAAACCTCAATCTCACCAATGGCTGTAACTGCAGGTTGTACTACAGCCCTAGCAATGGCAGAGGAGGCTTTTAATAGGGACTCCAACTTTTTATCAGCTGGATCCTTAAAACCATGCAGGTTGTCTAAAGGACAGGTCAGGTCAGGTTATTGTTTGCACTGAAATGGTTGCATCTATAGCAAGTACCCCCATTTCTTAGTGAAACCTTCCTCCATAGGATACAGGAGGGAGAACTGCTTAGGAGGAAAAAAACTTTATCTGGGTGAACCCAGTCATCATACATCAGTTTATCCAGCAAGGGATGAACTGGAAAGGCACAAGCAGCCTGTGCTGATTTCCGGGATCCCAAAGAGGAAACAGAGGTCCTAAAAGCTTCAACAGGAGGCAATTTGTAAGTGGCATGCACCATCTCTGCATAATATTGCACCTGCATCTTTAGCGACTGAAGTCGCAGGAAACCTCTTATCCTCTGAGTCCTCAGACTGCACATGATCCTCATCTCCAGAGAGCGATCTTTCAAGGAGATTGCGACAATATTATTAATCCTTCCTTCCAGGCCATCCAATGCAACTTTTAAAGCGTCCTCAGTGACGTATACAGCAGCTGCCATAGGAGAAGCTGCAAAACCAGACAGGGGCTTATCCTGTGAGGCAGCGATCAGGCTGACAGAGGGGGATGGTAAACTGCAGGCAAGCTCAGAATCCTTACCGTACGCTGGTATTTTCTGGTGCCTCTTACTCGCCCTAGACCCTCTTCTTGGGGACTTAGTCCTTACTGCAAAGCAAAGGTAATATCCACAAATATAAATGCAATCACTGCTGTGCTATAGTCTTAGAATACACAAAATATCAGCTCACTGCACAACCTGATGCTCAGTACGAGTCTTAGATTTGCCTGGTTCAATCCACAGGGATGCTTACAGCCCACAGCTCTGTGTCCATGCCGCTTACAGAAGGCTCTGGCGTGCTGGGCTTTTGAACCAGCCTCTTGGCGTCTGCACACAGGTGACCTGCATTTTGCACAGGCACTAGCAACCACTTTTGGCCCTCCCCCATCCATGTCTCTCTACTGGCAGAAAAATGCACTCATGACACTCGAACGTGCGCACGTGCGAATGTGCACATGCGTGAATGTGCACACGCCGCAGTCATGGAGAGATTACTGGGGGCAAATGTTATATTTGCTTAATAAAAAGCAGCCAAAATTACAGACTGTATGGGAATTATATATGACTTTTGTATGAATACTGAAACATTTGCAAACTTATTTTTTTTTTTTTTAAACATAGATACCTAGGTGTCCTTTGTTAACCACTTTAAAACCAGACCATTTCTGACATTTCTAACATACATGTTAAAATCTGTTTTTTTTTTTTTTACATTTTTATAATATTTTATATTAGATTATGTTTTTCATAGAAGAGTCTTTAAAGACGAATTCCATGAATAGCATTTTTACAGCTATGCTTATACCATTCCAGTGGGATCCCTCATTAGTAGACATTGCTACTCAAAATTACTTGCGATATCATAGGCAGTGGCAGGTACTCTTTATTAAGGGATCCCTCCACTGATCGCATAAACATCTGATAAAACTGAGATTCTCAGATGCTTGCCTAGCTGATAACAGTTTGTAGACAACAAAATGAAACCAGAAGTGACAAAATCCTCACTGCTTATGGTTTCTTACATCACATGGGGAGGATGGATACAGATGTACCTTCCCCCCTCTGTGTTTACCAGGCCTGACAGGTGGCAGAGGGTGGCAGCAGATGGCAGCAAGAGTATGGGAGCATTCATGTAAAAGTGATAGGGTTTCTCTAGAGCTCCACTTCTACAGCTCTGCTCACTTCTACAGGAAAGGCCATCGTTGGCTGAAAAATTTGATACTGGGATCATAGCTGCAGCCATAATCCCAGTTTAACTACTTCAACCTGAGGATGTACAGGTATTTCCTAAGGGGGTGAAGAGTTCCAAGTATGAAATTGTTTACATAGGTACATTGGTACAACTTGGACCAATGTAACTATGCATATACCATATATGCAAGGTCCCTCTCAAAGCTTGAAGTCTTTAAAGACACTTCTATGAAAAAATATAAACAATAAGAACAGCAATAGCAGTACTAAAGTTTATATGAATCCTGAAGAGAGAATGTTAAAAAATATATAGATTTTCTCTTTCTTGCAGATTAAGATTTGAGTTTTAGTATGCATTTTCTGCCTTTACAGTTATCATCTATCATCATCTTGTAGAACAGAGATTTCTACATTTCAATCATGGCACCAGTACCAGCAGAATGATTACTACCCAGACATATTTTATAACATCAAGACATCACACCATTATATTTCATCAATAGTTTGGCAGAATTCTAAACCTGCAACAACATTTATCTTAAAAAAAGAAAACGCTGAAAGACTGATCAAGGTTAAAAAAGGAAATTAATTCTGAAAGGAATAATTGTTAACTTTTATATTGCAAAAGAAAAGGTGTAAAGCTCACAGTAACTAAATTAAATGATTAATGTGTCTAAATGTACAACTTCTGCCTTCTAATGCTTGCTATTTGCCACATAATATGGGCAGACCCTAGTAGAGACAGTTTAATTTGACAGATTAGGAAACACTGTGCTTTAGTGTTTTCTGAGTCACAAAAAAAATCAACAATTGTTTTATATAGAAATGACACAAACCTTGTAACAGTATACTGTGTCACTCTGACTATAGTATCACTTATTTTAGTTTTAAATAGGGTGCAAGGAATACAAATGAATACTGCCCTCTCTAACAGTGCTAGAATTTGTAGTAATTCAATGCTAGGATTTGTTGTAATTTTCGATGAGTGAACTGGGTGAAGTTCAGTCTGCAGAAGGTTTGGCAAACCCAAGAAAAAATCTGCTACACTCAAACATAATGCTAAGCCCTGCTGAAGTCTATGGGAACCAAATATTGAGAGATGTTTTTTTTTTATTGTGGCTTAAAGGACATCATTAAAATTAATTAAAATCCTTTAACCAATTAATTTGACATTCGTCACATACAGTACCTGTTAACATTAGCATTTTTTTGTGCTAGGAAATGATTTAGAACCCCAAACATTATATATTTTCTAAAAGCAAAGGCTCTGAAGACTAATGCTGCTGCAACCTTTTATGTCACACAATAGTTACACAGCCATTTATCAAATGCAAATTTTCAGGAAAAACTACACCTAAATGAATTTTAGTACACACAAACACAATATAATACATTTTATATATTTTATATTTTAATACATTATTATTTGGTAAAATATATAAAAACAAAAATGTTATGTGGAGTAAATAGATACCTAACACGAGGAATCTTCAACCCCACCCGCTGCAGCTATGAGACTGGCCAAGGAGAGAGCTGGCAGTTCACGTGAGTGGCGATTGTCGCTCTGAAAACTGGTAGAGAACGGTTTCTTTTTATTAAACAACACATACACAGGGCACATAGGATTATTAAATCGACATGATGGTATAAAGTGCATTAAGCACTTAAGGACCGACGCATTACTAAATACGCCGTGGGTCACCGACACGCTTGCGACCTAGCGCGCTCGTGACCCGGTCCTGTGCTCCGTGACCGCGCCCGTGGGATCCGCGGACCTGATCGCCGCCGGTGTCCCACGATCGGGTCACAGAGCTGGAGAACGTGGAGAGAGGTAAGTGTAAACAAACCTCTCCCCATGCTTCCTGGTGAGCCTGGGGAACGACGATCAGTGACGCCACATGCCCAGCCACGTCCCACTATAGTAAGAAACACACATTAGGTCACACTTAAAGGGGTTGTAAGGGTTTGTTATTTATTTTCTTTAAGCTAGGGCATTGTTGGTTCACTTACCTTTTCCTTCAATTTCCCTTCTAAATGTTTTTTTTTTCTTTGTCTGAATTTCTCACTTCCTGTTTCTCCTCAGTAAACTTGCTACCATCATCCGAGCGGTGGTTAGTCAGCCAGAACAGCTTACTGAGGAGGAACAGGAAGTGAGAAATTCAGACAAAGAAAACAAATAAAAAAAAACATTGGAAGGAAAAATCTAATGAAAAAGGGAAGTGAACCAACAATGCACTAGCTTAAAAGGAACCTATTTAGAAAAAAAAAAAACCTTTACAACCCCTTTAGCGCCCCCTACAGGTTAACCCCTTTACTGCCATTGTCAATTTTGCAGAAATCAGTGCTATAAAAATGCACCGATTTACTGTGTAAATGACACTGGCAGGGAAGGGGTTAACCACTAGGGGGTGAGGAAGGGGTTGGGGAAGGCGTTAAGTGTGTCATAGGGAGTGATTCTAACTGTGGGGGGGGGCTACATGTGACACGACACTGTTTACTGATCCCGATGACAGGGAGCAGTAGATCAGTGTCCTGTCACAAGACAGAACAGGGAAATGCCTCATTTACACAGGCATCCCCCTGTTCTGCAGCTCCGTGACACGATCACGGAGTTCGCGGCGGGCACGCGAGTGCCTGCAACCACAAATCTTAAAGGGGACATACAGGTACGTCCATTTGCGCAACCGTGCCATTCTGCCGACGTAAATAGTCGTGCATTGTTCGGCAAGCGGTTACAAGAAAGTTCAAAAACAAAATCAGATTCCCTTGCAGGGGTATTCAGCATTATATTCCTGCTTCAGAACAAACAGCATTCAGCCTTCCTGGATGACCTCTATTGCTGGGTTGATTATGAAGCCAGTGCACAGGTGTGCAATTAGCAAGCCAACCAAAATCAGGCATATACTGCTCATATGCACCTGTGACATGGAGTCGCATCTCCACAATAATATATATATATATATATATATATATATATATATATATATATATATATATATATATATATATATACACACACACACACACATACATATACAGGCGTACCCCACTTTTAAAGGGGTGGTTCCCCTAAAAAGAAACTTTTAACATTGCATGTCTCTTCTTAATTACATATATATAGAAAAAGTGCAGCGCAAATATAAACAAATATAAATACTGTGACCAGTATATAAACTAAAAAGTGCATAGAAAATAAATAATCGTGATAATAAGGTCCATGTGTGAAAAAAAGTCCATAAATCAATCAATCCGCAGCCAGACCCAGCAGACAAAGGATTCCAGAATGGAAGTGAAAAAGATGACACCAAAAGATATCCTCCACCAGTGACAGATGGACTCTCACCTCTGTACTTTGACCCGTATGGATCTCAAAGCTTAATCTGTGTAATCAGAGCTTCAGCTGCCAGCTCCCATAGGAAACGAGTGGATGGAAATTACACCTTAGATCCGGACCCAATGGCTTAAACCGATCATAACATCATATGGAAAAAGAAAGGGAAAAATCTAGTGCTCTCCGGTTGAAAAAGACTTTTAATCAAGCAATAAAAAGTTGCACTCACATGTAAGGACACTCTGTAAGCCGAGTGTCAGCATAACAGCATGTAACAGCATGTGTACAGGACCGTCTCTGTACTCTGCAGCGATCGTTCTGCGTGGCTCCTTCCCCTGTACGCGTTACATCCCGTGGGGGGACTTCCTCAGCGTGGGTTAAGGGAACACAACCTTCTTAATTACATGTAGAATCGGCTGGTAGTTTTAAAAAAATCCGTCCGTACATACCATTTTCTTCATTCTGCCTCACCGCAGCTTCCGGGTATGATGGATGGGGACAGGCATCCGATCGACGCATACAGCGCGTCACGAGATGCCGAAAGAAGCCGAACGTTGGTGCGGCTCTATACGGCGCATGCGCACCAACGTTCGGCTTCTTTCGGCATCTCGTGACGCGCTGTATGCGTAGATCGGATGCCTGTCAATCAAGTAGGCACGCCCTACCCCGACCGAGACTACATGCCGAAAATGGTATGTACGGACGTTTTTTTTTTTTTAAATACCAGCCGATTCTACATGTAATTAAGAAGAGAAATGCAAAAGTTTCTTTTTAGGGGAACCACCCCTTTAAGTACACAATGGGACCAGAGCATGTATGTAAAACGAAAATGTACTTAAAGTGATACCTTTTTACACTTCTGGGGCATTAGGGGCTGTAGTGGGGGTGTCAGGGACTGTAGTGGGGGTGTCAAGGACTGTAGTGGGGGTGTCATGGAGTGTGTTTCCAAGTAGCAGGGAATCTGAACTATCCGTGCACGGATTACGCAGCTGCAGCTTTAGCTTGAGTGCCACTTTACATACACTCACAGGTATGTCCTTACTCGCAAGTGTATGTAGCGGGGTATGCCTGTATATATAGATAGCACTGACCCCCGAAGGAGCTGCTGGTTTGATTTGGGCCTGCACTCTACCAATAAACCCAACTAACTTGGCTCAATCCCCTTGGCACAACTGTGATTCAATGCAATACAATGTAACAATGTAAGACAGTACAAAATACCTGTATTGTCACCCCAGGATCCACTGACTGCACCTGGAGGAAGAAAAAACAGTACGCCACAACAACTGGATACTTAACCAGAGATATATTTTACTGTAGAATATGCAAAAAAGTGATTACAGTAATTGCTGTCATCCCAACATAAGACAACAACACAATGGATTTCAATATAAACAATTTGAAAAAACTGTGTATATATATATATATATATATATATATATATATATATATATATATAGTACTTAGTCCTGGATCTTCTTTTCTTCGCTAGTTAAAGTGGCTCCTTGTGATTTGGTGAGTTGGTGAGTTAAATTGAAGTGAAAGTGCTCCTGGTGTAACTGTAACAACTATTTTTTTTCTTTTTTTTTACTACCACGTCAGCCTTGACCAACCTCAAGAGACCAACTCATGATATGGTACTTCTTATCGTCTCTATATCCGATTTGCATCATTTGTGGTATAACTTATACTGTAGCCTTTAGTGTACATTTTTTTTTTTTTTTTTTTAAGGGATTATTGTTTATTATATGCAAAAAATGTGGACAGTAAAAAAAAAAAAATGTTACCCCCCACAACCGTGACCTTGATACAATTGCCTATTCTCCAGCCTTACTTGTGCCCTTGGTTGGGGGGAACTGGAGCAAAAAACAAGCATAAACCCACTAATTTCCCCTGCAGAATTCTTTGAAACGTGTGCTCCCCTCTTGGTAATCCCAACTCCCTTTCCCATTTTTCTACAAAAGGGGCTTTTTCCCGTGCTCCTATTTTGATAAGTATCCTATATAAGTTTGTGATCGTGCCCTTAGAATTGACAGATTTACAGACCTTCTCCAGTGAAGTCAATTCGCCTTCCGTCCGTAATGGACGGGAAAGGTGTCGAACAAAGTGATGCAGCTGAGAATAATGCCACCTATCGAGATTCCAGCACTCAGTTTTGGTTTTTAACTCTTCATAAGTCATTATTTCGCCGTCTTTAATTATATCACCTAGGTGTAAATCCTCTTTCCTAATCCAATTTCCCCCTATTTTAGTTTCCCCTGGTGCAAAAAAAAAGGGGTTTTCTTTTAATTTCATGAGTGGTGAATTACATTTCCTGTCTAATAGTGTCTGAACCCTGTCCCACATTCTCAAAGTGTCCCGAGTCATTGCAAAAGTATTGTGACCAAGTGCCCTATATTGGGGAGGGATCCAGATGATATTACTCAGTTGTATATGGGTTTGAGCATTTTCAATTTGCACCCATCTTTTACTTTGTCTATCCCTAACCCACTCCACCGCCCGAGAGAGGACCGCTGCCTTATAGTAACTTTTGATGTCGGGAACAGCTAACCCCCCGAGATAGCCGGGAGCCTCCGTGAGGCGGCGGGGGAGAGCGCTCGTGGGGGCCCCCCTCATAGCGGACTAGCAGACCAGCCGTACCGCTCACTGCACAGCCGCCGCGTCCACCGAAGCACCCTCGGATCGAATCGGCGTCCTCCCATCCCCGTCCCCCCGGGGTTGGAGTGGTCAGCTCCTCCCTCAGCGTGCACACGCCTCACGTGCAGCACGTCATGCTGATGACACCGCTGTAACAACTATTTTAACATTGCTTGAGACATCAAGGTAGATAGGCCTCAATCCTTCTCAGTGTCAGTTGCTCTGCTCCTTAGTGGAACCATCATTTCCAGTGAGACCTGTATATGAGTCTAACTGCATGTGAGATTTAACAAACTGTGGGCCGTGACCCGCTCTCCCACTGGATAGAGGCTCTGTGTGGTAACTTTTGTCCGATGACTGCAACTTGCTTCTCCGTCAGCTGGGCCAATTGCTCCGTTCAGCTCCACTGGGTGGATCCCGTCCTCCGATGCTCGGATAAGTGCCTCTGGGTCTCTGCAATCCGGCCTCTGTCTCCCCAGAGGTCCTCTCAGGCAGGCCACACGATTTTATCTCCTACCCAGCATGCACTGCTCAAGAAGGTGTTCATGGGTAGGTCACCAAACCTCCTGGGTGAAAAAGGTGTCAGAGAATTGGCCGTGAAAGAACTGGCAGACCTGTCATGCGCGCACATACGAGCACAATGCCCGCAAATACGGGCACAAGGCGCATGCGCGCAAATACGAGCACATTGCCCGCAAATACGAGCACAAGGCGCATGCGCGCAAATACGAGCATAATGCCCGCAAATACGAGCACCAGGCGCATGCGCGCGCATATGGGCAACAACACAGTGAATACGCTGTTCTTTACTGTGCACACGCGCGCACCGTTACGCACGCAATACGGGCGGGACTCCAGGCGTCAGTGCCTATTTAAACCTGGTTGCAGCAGTTACCAAACTGCTGCATGATCTTCAGTCATTGACCTGATACTGATTCCTTGTTCCTGATTTCTGTGTATGACCTCGGCTTGCCTTCTGACCTGTTCCAGTCACTTCCTGCTTCCCGTGTATGACCTTGGCTTGTCCTCTGACCTGTTCCAGTTACTTCCTGATTCCTGTGTATGACCTCGGCTTCCCTTCTGACCTGCTCCAGTTACTTCCTGCTTCCTGTGTATGACCTCGGCTCGGCTCCTGACTCCGCCCCTGGGTTTCCCTTCCAACCTACTGGTACTTCCGTGGTACACCTGCCGGACTACATATCCTGGTGCACATCTGTTCCCTGGCATCATTCCAGCAAGTCTCATCCGGCAACTCCTGCACCCCTGGGCATAGCGTCCCCTGTCTCACCTCCAGGGGGCGTTCTGCACTCGAGTCGCAAGGGAAGCCCTCTCGGCACTTCGGCCTCTGGTAAGGTACGTTAAAAAAAGACAGCCTCCTCCTCCCAAAACAATAGTCACTTCCTGTCTAGTCCTTTGTGCTTCTTTCAGGAAAAACATATCTGCATTACCAGTGTTTGGTCACTAGATGGCTCCAAATACTCAAACATAGCAATGTCCATAGACGTTTTATTAAAGTATGCAAACACACATCAACATGGGAGAATATCAGCTATATATATATATATCAAGAAGTGGGTGATTAGACTCCAGCGGTAGGTGTGTTTTTAGTGAGTACGTCAGTCCAGAACTGAATTTTTAAGGGCCTGGTAGCCCACTTTTAATTTAAAAGCACAATAAGTTGGGGCGTGGCCTGGAGCGGCATGGGATAGGACGCTAGCTTGCTGAGCTCCGCCGGCCGTTTATCCTAACTACCCTATCCTGCGGATACACCCGTGGCTTTCCACGCCGAATCGGTGCAGCAGACCCCAGACTACACAGCGGGCATGGCCCCACCTAAGGCAAACAAGTCGGCAGGCGCGAAAATAGATCAATATCTCCGCCAGGAGAAGGACCCCCCAGCGCAAGATGGCGGCACCACGAGGGCGGAAGAAGCAGCGGTCGGAACAGACATAGCCAAAGTGCTCTTGGCTATCACCTCCTGCCGAGAGGCTGTGGCGACATGCCAAACCACACTCACAGCGAAGATAGAGGAGGTGAAGGTGGACATCTCGCTGGTGCGCCAGGACATGCAGAAGTTGAGGGAGCTGGTGTCCGAGGCGGAGGTGAGACTGGGCGCAGTGGAGGACTCCCTCCCCCCTATCCAGCAATCCACAGAGGCCATGCAGCTGCAGATTAACCAGCTTCTGCAGAAGCAAGACGACCTTGAGAATAGAAGCCGCAGGTACAACTTAAGGTTTGTAGGCCTGCCTGAGGGGGTGGAGGGGAGAGACCCCCAGGTTTTTCTGGAAAAGCTGCTAC
Source organism: Rana kukunoris (assembly GCA_029574335.1). NCBI lineage: Eukaryota > Metazoa > Chordata > Amphibia > Anura > Ranidae > Rana > Rana kukunoris. The sequence goes on along the minus strand of CM056052.1, from coordinate 406,111,854 downwards.
AGGACACTTACGGCAGAGAGGCCTTCTCCCCCATGTTCGCCGTGGAGACAGTCAGGCCGCCCCAACCCTGAGGTTCAGCGCAGGAGGAAGACCATCATGGAGGCCAAGCGGCGTCTCCGGATCAAGCACATAAAGTATGCCATGCTATTCCCGGCCCATTTGCTCGTGGAGGGTGAAGACAGGGCTCACTTCTTTGAGGACCCGGAAGAGGTGCTGACCTGGCTGGAGCGACAAGACAGACACGGATAAGTACTCTCTTCTACTGTATTACTGTCCTCGGCGCCCCAGGCCCACATTTTGTTTTGGTCATCTTTATGGGGGTCCCGGAGCCCCAGCCGTCCCCATACCCACTGAGTCTCCCCTCATCTATCCCCCTGTTGTACTCCTGCAGAGTGCCTAATCCCAACACCCCGTGCCCCCTAATTCTTTTGCTGCTCAGGCCCCCCCCCTATGCGCTGTAGTAGGCTCCAAACTGCATCCTGGACATTGCTCTCTGACATCCAGAGCCCCAAAACACCCGGGACACCCCTGCAGGGTTTGACCCCCCCCCCCACTGGGGGATACATTTTGCAGGACGTTGGGATCCTTTACTTCACACATGGATGGTTCCTTCTCTGGGGAAATGAGCTGCACTCTGATATGACTGGGGGGATGGGTACTTGGGGTTTCTCCTTTTTAACACAATTTTTTTTTTTCTTCCCCTGGTTTTTCTTTTTTTTTCTTCTCCTTTTGTTTTTACCCCCGGGGATGCTGGACTATCTCGGTTGAAAGCCTTATTCACCTAAAAAACAAACTTTTTTGCCTTTTGCTAAACTGGCAGATGTATAGCCGTTTCTACACTGTTGTCTCTCCTCTCCGGCGGGGAGAGGAACTTTACTCAGGGACTCGCGATGGACAGCGGGCACGGCCCTACACTGTGCTTGTGCATGCAGCGGAATTCCGCCCCACCAAATCATGCCTGGGTGGCTACCACTGCGTGGTCACACTCCAGGACTGTGCTGGTAGTATACCCATGTGAACCCCTTTTAACCGCACCTTTTCCTAATATGCATAGGGTGCTGCTTTTGCCACGTTGGCAGTTCAGGGTACAAGCCCGCACCAGTTGGGGACAGTGCAGGGCAGGGAGGGGGGAGGGATACAAAGGTTTTGGGTTGTTGTTGTTTTTCATCTATTTTATGTTCTATCTGAGCAAAACATGTGTAGAGGGTATCTCATTAAGTCACTATTGGCGTCTGGGGCTATGTTTATGTGTGGTCATGGGGGAATGTGGTATGTGACTGAAAATCGCCTGAATCCTGGGGTACTGTGTCTTCTCTGGTTCATCCCATGGCCACGCTAAAGTTATTGACTTGGAATGTCCGTGGGATGAGGGATTCCATTAAGCGCTCTGCAATATTTGCAATACTTAAAAAAATTGAGGGCGGATGTTGTGGTTCTGGTGGAGACGCACGCGGAGGGCCTGGCCCAACGGGCGCTCGGGCGACCGTGGGTAGGTTGGGGATTCCACTCAGTCCACACCTCACACTCCAGAGGGGTCTCTATATTGGTTGCCAAAACTGCGCACTTTGAACTCCAGGATTCGGTGCTGGATCCACAGGGCAGATATGTTTTCCTAAAAGCTAGACTGTATGGGGAACTGGTCCTCCTAATGGCGTTCTACGTCCCACCCCCGTTTCAGTCTACTATCTTAATTTTGGGCTTTGATTTTATGGCCTTGCACCCTGACACACCGGCAATCTGGCTGGGTGTTTTTAATAATGTGCTAGACCCCTCCCTTGATAGGATGGTTAGGGACCAGCCCGCGTCTGCAGGGTTGCGCCCCACGAGATTCACGAGACTTCTCACGGATTTCAATCTTGTGGACACCTGGAGATATGGTCACCCCGCGGACAAAGCGTACTCTTGTTTCTCAGCCACGCATCACTCAATGTCCCGCATAGACCTAATACTGGTCTCTAAAGCCCTTCTCCCCAGAGTGAGGGATGCAGGTTTTTCCCCCCGGTCCCTCTCTGACCACTGTCCGTGCTGGACGGAGTTGTCCCTGCCTCGGGCTCGCCCGCCCCCTATGTGGCGGTTAAACCCATTCTGGCTGACCCTGCTCCCGGAAGATGCGGATCTGGCAGGGGAGTGGGAGAAATACTTTGCAGATAACACTGGCTCCGCGTCTCCCCGGGCAGTATGGGAGGCCTTTAAGCTACATGCCCACATGACACTCTCTTCCCGCATAAACACCATCAAGGCCACTTCTGCAGAGGCCTTAGAGAGGGCCATGGAACTTACCGCGGCGAGGGAGAGGGAGTACACGGCCAACCCGTCGGCTGACCTGGCTGCCGAACTCAAGCTCTGCACTAGGGCAGCCGATCAACTACATTATGAGAAATCGAGGCGAAAGCTCTTCTTCCTTAGGCAGCGGACGTTTGAACATGGGGAGAGAGCGGGGAAGTTACTCGCCTATTTATTGCACTGCGAGGAGAGACCTCCAGTGGTGATATCCCTGCGCTCTCCAACTGGGGACCTAATAACTGATCTGGAGAGGGTGACCGACATGTTCCAAGACTTTTTCTCTTCCCTATACGACACGGTAGCCCCTGACACTGACTCCCTATCGGAAGACTTCCTGGCAAACCTACTGATCCCCCAACTGACTGAACAGCAGACCCAAACACTCGGAAATTTCCGCCGCTCTAGCTGGTCTCCTGAAGTCCAAGGCACCGGGGCCGGATGGCTTACCAGCTGAGTTCTACTCCACCTACGCTGAAACACTAGTTCCCAGACCCCTCGCCCTTTACAACTCCATCTTCGAGAGCTCGGAGCTCCCGCCCTCGATGAGGGAAGCCACCATAGTTCTAATTCCCAAGCCAGGAAAGGACCCTCACCTACCGGACTCGTATCGCCCCATCTCCCTTCTACAAGTAGATATCAAAATTCTAGCCAAAGTGCTCTCGGCCCGCCTAAACACTGTGATCCTCTCCATAGTACATGCGGGTCAGGCAGGCTTTATGCCTGGCCGAAACACCTCCTTCAACCTCAGGAGGCTGTTCATTAATCTCCAGGCCAACCACGACAACCCAGGGGCTAGAATAATTGTCGCCTTAGACACCGCCAAGGCGTTCGATTCGGTGGAATGGCGGTACCTTTGGACATGCCTCGCTAAATTCGGGATAGGCCCCAGATTCATCCACTGGGTGAAACTCCTCTACCAGGCCCCTGTGGCTAGAGTTCTTGCCAACGGGTGGCCCTCGGATCAATTTCCCCTGCGACGTGGCACAAGGCAGGGATGCCCCCTGTCGCCGCTGCTGTATGCCCTGATGGCAGAACCGTTGCCATACGCACACACCCAGGTATAGCGGGCCTGCGGAGAGGTGACATTGAGGAAAGAATAAGCACATACGCGGACGACACACTTTTGTACCTAGACGATTCCACCAACTCCCTCCCACTGGCACTGGCCCTGATAGAGCGCTTTGGCGCTTTCTCGGGACTCAGGATCAACTGGGACAAGTCCCAAATACTCCCACTAGACAGCTATCCGGTGACGAGGGAATGGGCCCTTCTCCCACTGCAGAGAGTGGCTGAGATTAAATACCTAGGGATTCGGACCACTAGATGCCCAGCAGACTATACCTCACTAAATGTCACGCCACTGTATGATATGCTGAAGTTGAGAACTCAGGCTTGGGCCCGACTCCTGTTGGGAGTCACGGGTCGCATAAATTTAATCAAGATGGTTCTGCTGCCTAAGATTCTCTACATGGTGTGGCATTCACCGGTGTATCTGGTACTCAGGTGCTTCAGGCTTATGGAAACCCTTCTCAAGCCATGTGTATGGGGCACCGCGAGGCACAAACTCCCCTGGCATAGACTAAAAAACCCGACCGACCTAGCTGGACTGGCGTTGCCTGACTTTAATGCATATTATCTGGCTGCCCAGTTATCACAACTGTTTCATGTGGATAAGGTGGACAGGACTAGATTCCTTCGCCTCCTTTGCCCTGCATGGACCCAGTCAATAGGCGACTGGGTCCATGCAGGGTGACAATAGCAGGGGGGGGGGAGGTTGGTGGGGGGACGCCACTCACTGTTGTATCACTACAAGAGAATATGGAGCATAGTTTCGGACAGGATGGGTATCTCGCCCCTACACGGCTACACCTCCCTGTGGCACAACCCTGCCCTGCCGGATATTCTGCTACGCCCAATTACGACATGCCTTTCAAGCTCAGTTCCCTCAGGATGACCTGGCCCTAGCTGATAATCCCCTCATGGCAGCAGTTAAGTGCCCCGACCCCAAGAAACGAATCACTCAATTCCACGCCATGATCACACTCCCGACTGCTACAGTGTCTGCATTCGCCCTAAAGCCCAGGTGGGAGGGGGAGGTGGGCCCACTAGAAGATGACGAGTGGAGCGACGCTCTCGATGCTTGTAAACTAGTATCCCCAAAACTGTCAGACCGCCTTACACAAACCTTCATTATAAATAGAGCATATCTTACGCCCCTCAGGATCTCCAGGTACAGAAGGGACTCCACAGCCACGTGCCCAATGTGTAACTGCAATACGGGCACCTTCTTCCATTTAATCTTGCAGTGCGTTAAGATTCAGGCCTTCTGGGAACAGGTGGTGAAATTCCTTCATGACAAAATGGGGTCCCCTATTACCCTACAGCCCAAACCGTGCCTGCTGGGTATTTTCCCGGATGTTGGCATCAATAAATTCCTTAAAGTATTCTTGCATGGGACACTTTTTATAGCCCGAAAGGTAATAGCGCGGGTATGAATGCGATCGAAACCCCCAGAGCTGTCACACTGGCTGGCAGAGGTCAACAGCGTACCACCGTATAAGAAACTGATCTATTCATACAGGGGCTGTCTGGCCAAATATGAAAAAGTCTGGGGAAAATGGCTGAAGTCACCTGCAACCTGCATATAGGGGGGTCGGATGAGCTCAGGGGGTTCACGGTCCCACGGGTGGAAACAGGAGATTGGGAGGGATGCGGGTGGACTGGTAACTAACCCTGCTGTATTGTGCTCACATTCTGGGGCATCTAGGTTCAAACGTGATTGTATTCTGTGTCACCTGATTTATGTTACTCACTGTTGTCACACTTGTACCTACACTCTACCCATTATCGATGGTCATGTGCTGTATCTGTACGCTGTATGTGTGCCCTCCGGGCTATTGTTTTGCTCCAATAAAAGCTTTTTGATAAAAATAAAAAAAAGCACAATAAGTTCACAAATACAACAGTAGCCCTCACAGGGGGGTTCCACCATTACTGTATCTTGCATACTCAACACTTTAGCCTCCTGGCTTTCATTCTTGGCATCCGGCTGTTTCAGGCCTTTAGCATAGGCCTTAGGTCTGCTCCTCAGAACAAACAGAGTTTCCTAGAGTTAAGTTCTCTCCTAGCTTACTCCTGATCAGCACCTTGCTGCTCAATCACCAATGACATCTGCCTCCTGCAGACATGCATACCCTGGCTGCACCCATGCAGCGTCTGACTCCTCTCAGAGGGATGGGAGTTCACCTGACTCCCGGGCACAGACGTCTTGTCTGTTGGGTGGGGCCCTGAGCCATAGTCAGGTCAGAACTAAATAGCCCAACACACAGCTGTGCAATCAGCATGTCTTTCTCTACAAAATCTGGTGTAAACCAACAATCTTTAGCCCTGGTTCACACTGGGCTGTGGGAGTGAAATTGCGCGATTTCAGCTGAACTCGCGCGATTTCACTCCCTCTGGCAGTCCCGATTTCGGCGCGAATTAGGAGACATTTGTGCAGGGTTCTGCACAGATGTCAATGTAAATCGCATCCTGAAATCGCAAAAAGTAGTACAGGAACTACTTTTTGAAATCGGCAGATGCGGCGTCGCACCGATTAGGACGGTGTCATTGCTGGCAATTGCCGCCGATTTGACACATGTGAAATCGCATCTCAAATCGAACTAAATCGTACCCAGTGTGAACCTGGGCTTAAGGTCGCAAAGGGTCCCACCGCCACATATCTTCCCCCTAGTTTCGAACCGGAGGGAAGAACACATAAACTCGTCATCATAAATGGGACACCTCTGTGCCAGCCATTATCTGCGTAGGCCCATGTCTTTTTCCGGGCATGTTTCTACCAGCACTTCACCATGGCGCCTCTGTGCCAATTATCAGCAGTAGGAGTCCTAATCTGCCCAACCTTTTGTCTAAAGGGGCACTCCACCCACATCTTCTTTCGGGTGTGCTTCCACCAGCACTTATTTCTGAACCGTGGGCTCCCACGAATCTCTCTATGCCTTCTACCTTCTGGCTTTAGGATCCTTCTTTTTTCTCCCACAGACCTAATCTCCCGGGACTGTTGGGGACCCACTTTCATGAAATCTGTCAGGGACTGGCCGCTCTCACTACCTGACATTAACCAACAACATTTGTTTCTCAGGTTCACTAACCCCCGTGTGGTTACCCTTGGCAACCAAACCATCTGAGATCAACACCATATCCTTCTGTTTAACCTCAATAGCAATGTTTCACAAGGGTTATTCAACTCAATATTGTCATTGGGACCTCTTGTTCCCTTGTTTGCTAGGACAGGGTCTACGGAGGGACCACCTACAGGCAAGCAGTTACTCCCTATGGGACAGTCCCGCAGTTTGACATCGCCTGTCCTACCAATGCACATTTTTTGCCACATTTTTTGCCACATTTTTCAACACCAATCTCTTTAACCATTTCTGTGTCCATTGGTACCTCAACCAAGCCCTCCAAGCTGTTCGACAGTACACTACAGTGCTTCTCATACACTTTTTTGTTACAGTTACCATCACTGTTATTTCCTGTCAAAGTGTCAAACTGCACTTCCCTGCGAGTGATGGACCGAATTCCCACTACTGCCACGTCTGGTCCGGGCCCTTCCTTTACATGAGGTCTAGTGGGTTTCTGATTCCTCTAACAATTCCCCTGAGCGCCTTCTGCACAAAACTGCCGCTGGAATCACTCTCGAAGAGAACTGTGAGACTACCTACCACAAAAGTAACCAACAGTCCAGCAACCAATTTTCATCAACATTGCTTAACATCGCCTGTACCACCTGCGTCCACCTATTGGTACTACGCAGTACCACGTCGCCCCTCTGCTCTGGATACATGCAGGTGTACATTGGAAAGATGTTCATCAATTACAACAACATTTCAGTTATTTCTAGACATGCCACATCTAAACACAGAACTCTAGGAACTTTTCCTCTGCTAACGATGTGAATGGGCTCATTTGCTAAGGCAAGAGAGGCCGAGACACTTAAAGAGACCTCTACCTCTGGAGGTAACTGACAAAATTTGCAGCTCCCCCTGAGCACTGCAAATTGCATGTGTCACACTCATCCTCTCACTGAGCTCTTCCAAGTTGCTATACATTACCCCATCAATCTGACGCTCAACATTACTCATCACTTTTTCTGTGGACAAAACCTCTGCTATGTATGTGCCCTTTTCAGATCCTTCCAACTGGAGAGGGTTAACTTCTGCAAAAGCCAATGCACCTGTGTCTACCGGCCCTGCAGCCTCTCCATTTAGCATAGTAGAACTTGTGTCCACTCCACTGTTACCCACTGTGCCTTCTTTCAATAAAGCTAACAGACTTGTTGCCAATCTGTCCCAGTCTACTTTCTCTGTGCTCCCATCAGAGGTACTATACATTACTACTCCAACTGCCAAAGGAGACACAGGACAGAGTGGTGCCACAGCAGATACATTGCACATATTGCTTTTGTTTAAAAGTACTTGTTGCAAAACATTTTTAAACACAGCAGGCTGCAATAACATAACTTCACCACTTTGCTTGGGTGGCTCTTCATTAAACCCATGAGGTATTTTACTGTCAGCAGTAACCCATAATCACCACAATCAATTTCAAACATGTGAGTTTTACCATTTTTCTCATCACCAAGGTCAAGTGCCCTCTTATCCATCAAAGTGGCACCACGGTTGTCCCAGGCAACCTCTGGCTCCAACATACAGAGCTCCCTGGAGGTTTCTAAGGACACCTCTGCAGCCTTATATACTGTTGCTAAGGGGAATCACATATCCTGCTTAGCGCTCACCCCTACCTCATTAAGCATCACCTTATCAGCATTCAAAACCGGTATGATCATACTACTCAATAAGTTTCACACTACCATTTCAGTTTTTACACTTGCCTCCCTACTGGACAGGGCACTGCAGTGAGGCAATTCCTTTTCTGCACCAACAGTGGATCGCCCCTCTGGGATCACTTTCACTTCAGTGTGAGCAACCACACAGTCAGTTTTTCCCATGATTTTAACAGGAACAGTCTTACCATTCTCTTTAGCAATTGTTAAAAACTTCAATTGAGGGCGTTGTCCATTTTTTGCTGTGCTTTCACAAGCAGATGCCCCCTCATGGACACAGGGTAACATTGCATCCTTCTTGGATTTTCCAACATCCCCTGCAGGCAAAACACATTTCCTGTTGCCAGGGGTAACAGCAGACCCACACACCTGGTCATACCCCTTGCAGTATGCCGGATACGATGCCCTCTTCTATGGGCTTGCAGACAATGCATTAAGCCCAGCAACAAGATCAGTAGCTGTATTCCATAAGATTGGACAAGAAAATATCTCATGCCCCAGTTGACCACATTCCAGGCATGGAATTTGGCGGCTTTCTCCTGTTGCTAAGGGAGACGACACTCTCCCAACATGCAGAATTTCACTGGTATCTCTATGGGGGTGGTGGTATACCTTTTCCCTGTAGCTCCTCCTTCCCATTGGCACATTTTCTCCTGTTGCTAATGGAAATGGTGCTCTCCTAGCTGCACTTTGCTGGCTCTCCCACACACGTAGACACCTCTCTCTATGAATGCTTTAAACTTGACACCACCCTCTGTAGACGATATCTTTGTCTTGCTGTCCATCAACCTGATATCATAGGCGTTGCTATGGGCAACTGCACTCCTCTCACTCAGAGCAGGCTTCTCAGACCTTTGCTTTGCTGGAGCCTGGGACAAAGGGCACTTGGAAACTTCATGCCTCCACTCACTGCACCGCAAACAGCGAACTTGATTCTTAACACTTTGCACATTGATGGCTGGCCAGCTTGCACAAGCATTGCCAGGGGCAACAGCATGCACTTCCCTTTTAACTTGGTTTAGTGTTGCCAGGTGTCGCCTGTACCAATCCACTGCAGACTCGGACTTTGGTGGCCTCTACATACTTGCAGTCACCTGTGCACTCATTGCACCTGTGTTGCTAGGGACAACATCAACTATATTTCTCCTTTATAAGCTCTGTTCAGGCACGTTGGGGTTTGATCAGCCGGTAACAACCCCTCCAGCCGAGAGCTCTGTCTCTCATCTCAGCAAACATTGCTTCCTTTTTGCGTTTTGACTGCCCCATCTCTGCAGTCAGGCCAACAACGTTTTTATAACACAGTCCCTTTTAACACAGGAAAAGTACTGTCTCCAAGACTTGAAACAGCGCACTTTCACATGCAGACTAGGTGCGTTTTTAGTGAGTATGCCAGTCCAGAACTACATTTTTAAGGGCCTGGTAGCCCACTTTTATTTAAAGGCACACAAAGTTCACAAATACATCAGTAGCCCTCGCAGGGGGGTTCCACCATTACTGTATCTTGCATACTCAACACATTAAACTCCTGGCTTTCCTTGCCATCCGACTGTTTCAGACCTTTAGTCTAGGCCTTAGGTCTGCTCCTCAGAACAAACAGAGTTTCCTAGAGTCAAGCTCTCTCCTAGCTTACTCCTGATCAGCGCCTTGCTGCTTAATCACCAATGACATCTGCCTCCCGCAAACATGCATACTCTGGCTGCAACCATGCAGCGTCTGACTCCTCTCAGAGGGATGGGAGTCCACCTGACTCCCGGGCACAGACTTCCTGTCTGTTGGGTGGGGGCCTAAGCCATAGTCAGGTCAGAACTAAATAGCCCAACACACAGCTGTGCAATCAGTGTGTCTTTCTCTACAAAATCTGGTGTAAACCAACAATCTTTAAAGGGGTTGTAAAGGTTTGTTTTTTATTTTATAAATAGGTTCCTTTAAGCTAGTGCATTGTTGGTTCACTTACCTTTTCCTTTGATTTCCCTTCCCTTCTATATATATATATATATATATATATATATATATACTGTATGGGCCAGATTCAGCAACACTTGCGCTGGAGTATTTCGATATGCGCCACGTAACTGTGAAGATGCGCCGTCGTTTCTATGTGCCCGTACCCACCAAACTAGATGCGCCCAATAACGGGCCATTTGCGACCGGCGGAACGTTCCGACGCCAGAGTATCGTCAGCGCTTAATTTCGCTTGGCGCATCAGTCGCGCCTATTGATTTCCCCTGCAAATATGCAAATGAGGGATTTTTCCCAATTCACGAACGGATTAGCACCATACGCTGGCTACATGCGCCGCGCGTATCTCGTCCGTCCGGCGCAAAGTTATTTCTACAAAAGGCTGCTTTATCTTTACTCCAGATGGCCACAGGTCAGCAGGAGAGCAGCTACAGCAGCGTTACCGACGATAAGAGCTAGCTGAGCACCCCCACTTGCAGGACAACACCTCTGTCCATGCTTGTCTGTCAAATTTTACAGCCATGGAGGAAGACATCATAGGTCTCCATAGCCGAGATGACGGATGACAGCTCCTGGCCATTAAAGTTCAGCTTTCTCCTGTGTGTTTGCGGGGAACGGGAGCAGCCATCTCAGAACAAAAGTAACATCACTGCGGGGAGGGGGAGCAGGATTTACTTTAGTGCCGGAATGGCGCTTCTACGGGCGCATTTAAACGCCCAACGGAAGGCATTGCGCTGACGTTTCCCGTGAAGTGGTGCCGACGGAAGTTGTGAGCATGCGCACAAAGGGGGCGAGTGGAGCCTCACTCACTGCGCATGCTCCGTGGTTGATGCGCTGAACGTAAGCCTCTGCGCTGGGCTCCACCCATCATTTACATATGATCACACCCACTTCCCCTTGCGTCGGGTTACGCCAGCGCATTATCGTTACTCTGGCGCAAGTTTACGCGCAACTGCTATGTGAATAACAGTACTTGCGCTGAAAGGGTCGTCAGAGTAACGTAAATGAGAAGCGTTACTCTGGAGCAAAGATGCTCTCATCTACCTGAATCTGGCCCTATATATATATATATATATACACATATATATATATACACAGTATATATAAATATCATAATTTAACAGACAATGTTCTTAATATATATATATATATATATATATATATATATATATATATATATATCTCTGTAGAATTAAACTTTTAAATGGCTTTGCAACTGAAGCATTTGTGTGAACAACCATCATTTGTGTGATGGTTGTGCATATCTTATGGAAATGTTTTTTCCTAAGTGCCATTGTCAATGAACTTTCCTTGGTTTTACATGACGGTGGCATTCAGTTTTCACATATATAATCATTTTCTGAAAGTGCACTTACTATTTTTGCCATTATCTCAGAAGCCTAACCTATTTAAAGCCACTCTGCAATAAGCAGACATACTGTACAATACCTCTATAAAACCAGCCAAGTTATTAAAAAATTCATCTTGACACTAGTACCTGTAAAATGATACAAGATTGGTTACTATACTAGCTGACGATTTCATCTAATATAGTGCTCTATAATTTGAACTGAAAAGAGCAGACCCACATAAGAAAAAATTGCTTTTTGCTGCGTTTTAATCACAGATACAAAATTCTATTCATAGTTTTAATCACAGCTCATCTCAACAGTTTAAAAGGAGCTGTTTTAGATATTTTATATTTAGAAAAAATAGACTTTCATTTAAATTGCACTGAATAGTAATATTTTTGTCAACTAAATCACCACTTCAGCCACTTATTTTTTATTTTTTTTAACATTCTAGAGAAAAAGTTGGCTTCATGCTCTATAGCAAATTACAGTTGAAGCTTGTCTGAACATAATATTAATTTCTATAATATAGGTATGATGGGCCAGATTCTCAGCAGAGTTACGTCGGCGTATCTCGAGATACGCCACGTAACTTCTAAGGCCTCGTACACACGATCAAATCTGTCTGCTGGAAACGGTCGGCCCGACCGTCCCAGCAAACAGATTCGATCGTGTGTACGGGCAAGCCGACGGATTTGGCCACCCGACAGATTTCAAATCATGCTTTGAAATCTGTCGGCTGGGAACCCGTCCGCCCGACATGTCTGCTGGTTAGTATGCTAACCAGCAGACATGTCTTCTCGCACACGCGCCGAATGATTTCGACGCACTTCCTGGTGCGGTAACGTGGCGGCATCAACGTCACCGCCACGTCACCGACACGTCAGCACGCTGATTTTGGTTTGCTCGTGTGTACACGTGAGCAAACCAAAATGCCAGCAGACAGATTTGTTCAAATCGGTCGGACAGACCGTTTTGAACAAATCGATTGCCTCGTGTGTACGAGGCCTAAGAAGCATCGGCGTATCTATTTTCTGTATTCTGAAAAAAAGATACGCCGGAATTTTGCTTAGATACGTCGATTAGCTGTGTCAAATATGCAAAAGATCTAGATACGCTGATTCCCGAACGTAATTGCACCAGGTCGTCATTCTTTACGCCATTTTCATAAGCGTAAAGTTACCCCTGCTATATGAGGGGTAACTTTGCGTACGCAATGTTAAGTATGGACGCTGATTTTTACGTTGTGTACGTCGTTCGTGAATAGGGATTTGCGTAAATGACGTTCACGTCGAAAGCATTGACTATTTGCGATGTGATTTTGCACATGTGCACTGGGATACGTTCATGTACGGCGCATGCGCAGTTCAAAAAAAGCGTCAAAAACGTGGGGTCACAACACATTTACATAAAACATGCCCACCTCTTCCACATTTGAATTACCCGGGCTTACGCCGGGCTATTTACGCTACGCCACCGTAACTTAGGACGCAAGTGCTTTGAGAATACGGCACTTGCGTCCAAAGTTGCGGCGGCTTAGCGTAAATAGGATACGCTACGCCCCGCTGGCATTTACGCTAAATTACGAGAATCTGGCCCGATATGTTTTGTTTTGAAAGATAGGGTATTATTATTATTTTAAAACAGTTTAATGAATGTATTCTATCTCATTGTTTTTTTATTCTTTTTTTAGTTTATTAAAAAATGTAAAAGGACACTTTGGGCACATACAGTAGCATCTGATATACAATCAAGTACATCAATGGTATTAAATAGTGTAATAACATAGGATCTTAGTGAAGTATGCAATAGTGGTAAACAAATACACCAAAAAAAAAAGTTTGTTTAGATATAATTATCTTTGCATATACAATGGACATTTGTATTTCCTGTCACATCATGGCAGCATACACCTTTGGGTTGTGGCTTTGCCACCACAACCTGATAGGATCGTTTAACTATTAAGCCCAGAGGGGGCCCCTGCCCAGATATTCTCCTTTTTTTCCTCACCTGAGAAGGACAAGATGAAGAACCCCTTACCGGTTTAGATCCAGCCAGGTTTTAGCCTCTCCTGGGTAGAAGTCCTCTCCTGTACAGCCTCTAAATGAGCTACCAGCCTTACACAAACCTTAAATAGGTTTATACTGCAGTCACCTCCAGCTCTTCTGAGCTTCTCTTTCAAATAACACTTACTGAGCCTTGTAGTCTTCCAGCGATATGGTCTTCAGACTAGGGTGACCACGTGTCCCGGACTGCCCGGGATTGTCCCGTAATTGATCGCTTTGTCCCTGGTCCCAGGCACCTTCGTTCCGGGACAATACATTGTCCCGGAATTGCCCCCTTGGCCGATTTGATGCCCCCTAAAAATTTCCACCGCATTGCCGCTGTCCCTCACTGCCCGCTGTGCTAGTTCTGTCCGGCGAGATTGCTTGATTGCCCCCCAGACGCTGCCTGGCTCACTGCCAAAGCAACTGGTTGCTAGGCATAGCCCGACTAGCGTCTAACAACTAGTGACGTCACGATGAGGAGGAGAGTGGAGCCCCAGCATTCCGAGCGAGCCAGTGGAGGATTCCGCTTCGCGCCTAAGCTCCGCCCCCCACTCCGCCTCTTCCCTGGTGGCTGTTCCTGTGCTGGAAGAAAGGTAAGTTAAATGCTCCCTGCACTGCCCTGCCTCTGACTAACTCATGGTCACTCTGCTCCGTCCCATACACTGCACCCCTGTACATTATACTGCCCTCCACTACTACGCCCTCCCATCATACTGCCCTCCACTACTACCCCCTCCCAACAAACTGTCTGCCCTCCACTGCACTGCCACCCCTCCTATTATACTGCCCTCCACTGCCACCCCTATATTACAACCCACAGCAGAACGTGACAGCAGGAGAGAGGTATGTGTACATCCTATCACTGAGCACCACTGTCCCTCCATCCACCCCACTGTACCTCCATCCACCCCACGGTCCCTCCATCCAACCCACTGTCCGCCCTTCCACCCCACGGTCCCTCCATCCACCCCACGGTCCCTCCATCCACCCCACTGTCCCTCCATCCACCCCACTGTCCCTCCATCCACCCCACGGTCCCTCCATCCACCCCACGGTCCCTCCATCCACCCCACTGTTCCTCTATCCCTCCATCCACCCCACGGTCCCTCCATCCACCCCACTGTCCCACCAGCCACCCCCCCACTGTCCCTCCATCCACCCCCCCACGGTCCCTCCATCCACCCCACTGTCCCCCCTTCCACCCCATGGTCCCTTCATCCACCCCACGGTCCCTCCATCCACCCCACTGTCCCACTGTCCCTCCATCCACCCCACGGTCCTTCCATCCACCCCACGGTCCCTCCATCCACCCCACGGTCCCTCCATCCACCCCACTGTCCCTCCATCCACCCCACTGTCCCTCCATCCACCCCCCCAAGGTCCCTCCATCCACCCCACTGTCCCCCCTTCCACCCCACGGTCCCTCCATCCACCCCACTGTACCTCCATCCACCCCACGGTCCCTCCATCCAACCCACTGTCCGCCCTTCCACCCCACGGTCCCTCCATCCACCCCACGGTCCCTCCATCCACCCCACTGTCCCTCCATCCACCCCACGGTCCCTCCATCCACCCCACGGTCCCTCCATCCACCCCACTGTCCCTCTATTCACCCCACGGTCCCTCTATCCACCCACTGTCCCTCCATTCATCCCACTGTCCTTCTATCCACCCCACTGTCCCTCCATTCATCCCACTGTCTCTCTATCCACCCTACTGTCCCTCCATCCATCCCACTGTCCCCCTGTCCCTCCATCCACCCCACTGTCCCTCCATCCACCTCACTGTCCCTCTATCCCTCCATCCACCCCACTGTCCCTCTATCCCTCCATCCACCCCACTGTCCCCCTGTCCCTCCATCCACCCCACTGTCCCTCCATCCACCCCACTGTTCCTCTATCCACCCCACTGTCCCTCTATCCCTCCATCCACCCCACTGTCCCTCTATTCCTCCATCCACCCCACTGTCCCTTTATCCCACTGTCCCTCTATGCATCCCACTGTCCCCCTGTCCCTCTATCCACCCCACTGTCCCTCTATCCCTCCATCCACCCACCTCCCAACAAACTGTCTGCCCTCCACTGCACTGCCACCCCTCCTATTATACTGCCCTCCACTGCCACCCCTATAGTACAACCCACAGCAGAACGTGACAGCAGGAGAGAGGTATGTGTACATCCTATCACTGAGCACCACTGTCCCTCCATCCACCCCACTGTACCTCCATCCACCCCACGGTCCCTCCATCCAACCCACTGTCCGCCCTTCCACCCCACGGTCCCTCCATCCACCCCACGGTCCCTCCATCCACCCCACGGTCCCTCCATCCACCCCACTGTTCCTCTATCCCTCCATCCACCCCACGGTCCCTCCATCCACCCCACTGTCCCTCCATCCACCCCCCCACTGTCCCTCCATCCACCCCCCCACGGTCCCTCCATCCACCCCACTGTCCCCCCTTCCACCCCATGGTCCCTTCATCCACCCCACGGTCCCTCCATCCACCCCACTGTCCCACTGTCCCTCCATCCACCCCACGGTCCTTCCATCCACCCCACGGTCCCTCCATCCACCCCCCCACGGTCCCTCCATCCACCCCACTGTCCCACTGTCCCTCCATCCACCCCACGGTCTTTCCATCCACCCCACGGTCCCTCCATCCACCCCACGGTCCCTCCATCCACCCCACTGTCCCTCTATTCACCCCACTGTCCCTCTATCCACCCACTGTCCCTCCATTCATCCCACTGTCCTTCTATCCACCCCACTGTCCCTCCATTCATCCCACTGTCTCTCTATCCACCCTACTGTCCCTCCATCCATCCCACTGTCCGCCTGTCCCTCCATCCACCCCACTGTCCCTCCATCCACCCCACTGTCCCTCTATCCCTCCATCCACCCCACTGTCCCCCTGTCCCTCCATCCACCCCACTGTCCCTCCATCCACCCCACTGTCCCTCTATCCCTCCATCCACCCCACTTCCCCTATTCTATCCACCCCACTGTCCCTCTATCCCTCCATCCACCCCACTGTCCCCCTGTCCCTCTATCCACCCCACTGTCCCTCTATCCCTCCATCCACCCCACTGTCCCTTTATCCCACTGTCTCTACATCCAACCCACTGTCCTTCTATCCACCCCACTGTCCCTCTGTCCACCCCACTGTCCCTCTATCCCTCCATCCACCCACTGTCCCTCCATCCACCCCACTGTCCCTCTGTCCACCCCACTGTCCCTCTGTCCACCCCACTGTCCTATCCCTACATCCACCCCACTGTCCCTCTGTCCACCCCACTGTCCCTCTGTCCATCCATCCACCCCACTGTCCCTCTATCCACCCCACTGTCCCTCTGTCCACCCCACTGTCCCTCTGTCCACCCCACTTTCCCTCTATCCCTTCATCCACCCACTGTCCCTCCATCCACCCACTGTCCCTCCATCCACCCCACTGTCCCTCTGTCCACCCCACTGTCCCTCTGTCCATCCATCCACCCCACTGTCCCTCTGTCCACCCCACTGTCCCTCTGTCCACCCCACTGTCCCTCTGTCCACCCCATCCACCCACTGTCCCTCCATCCACCCCACTGTCCCTCTGTCCACCCCACTGTCCCTCTGTCTACCCCACTGTCCCTCTATCCACCCCAGTGTCCCTTTATCCACCCCAGTGTCCCTTTATCCCTACATCCACCCCACTGTCCCTCTGTCCACCCCACTGTCCCTCTATCCACCCCACTGTCCCTCTATCCCTCCATCCACTGTCCCTTCATCCACCCCACTGTCTCTCTGTCCACCCCACTGTCCTTCTATCCCTCCATCCACCCCACTGTCCCTCTATTCACCCCACTGTCCCTCTATCCACCCCACTGTCCCTCCATTCATCCCACTGTCCTTCTAGCCACCCCACTGTCCCTCCATTCATCCCACTGTCTCTCTATCCACCCTACTGTCCCTCCATCCATCCCACTGTCCCCCTGTCCCTCCATCCACCCCACTGTCCCTCCATCCACCCCACTGTCCCTCCATCCACCCCATTGTCCCTCTATCCCTCCATCCACCCCACTGTCCCCCTGTCCCTTCATCCACCCCACTGTCCCTCCATCCACCCCACTGTTCCTCTATCCACCCACTGTCCCTCTATCCCTCCATCCACCCCTCTGTCCCTCTATCCCTCCATCCACCCTACTGTTCCTCTACCCTCCATCCACCCTACTGTCCCTCTATCCCTCCATCCACCCCACTGTCCCTTTATCCCACTGTCCCTACATCCATCCCACTGTCCCTCTATCCACCCCACTGTCCCTCTATCCCTCCATCCACCCAACTGTCCCTTTATCCCACTGTCCCTACATCCAACCCACTGTCCCTCTATCCACCCCACTGTCCCTCTGTCCACCCCAATGTCCCTCTATCCCTCCATCCACCCACTGTCCCTCCATCCACCCCACTGTCCCTCCATCCACCCCACTGTCCCTCTGTCCACCCCACTGTCCTTCTATCCCTACATCCACCCCACTGTCCCTCTGTCCACCCCACTGTCCCTCTGTCCATCCATCCACCCCACTGTCCCTCTATCCACCCCACTGTCCCTCTGTCTACTTCACTGTCCCTTTTTCCCTCCATCTACCCACTGTCCCTCCATCCACCCCACTGTCCCTCTGTCCACCCCACTGTCCCTCTGTCCACCCCACTGTCCCTCTGTCCACCCCACTGTCCCTCTATCCACCCCACTGTCCCTCTGTCCACCCCACTGTCCTTCTATCCCTACATCCACCCCACTGTCCCTCTATCCACCCCACTGTCCCTCTATTCACCCCACTGTCCCTCTATCCCTCCATCCACCCCACTGTCTCTCTGTCCACCCCACTGTCCTTCTATCCCTACATCCACCCCACTGTCCCTCTGTCCACCTCACTGTCCCTCTGTCCACCCCACTGTCCCTCTGTCCCTCTGTCCACCCCACTGTCCACCCCTCTGTCCCTCTGTCCACCCCACTGTCCCTCCGTCTACACTAACTGTCCCTTTATCCATCCCACTGTCATACTGTCCCCCTATCCACCCCACTATGTACACATTACCCCCCGCCATACACTCTGCATTCCCTATTTAACATTACCACATTCTGCACTATATAAGTCATCCCAGACTCTTTTTAACTCTCCCTTTAAGCCAATATTTAGCGCAATTTAAGACCTGTCCACTGTTCCCCACGACACGATTTGTTCTTCTTGATGCCTAGGGCCCACTTTTGATCTTCCACACGGGCCCACTGATTTCATACGCACCTGCCCCAAAAGTCATATTTTTTTTCAAAAATCACCTTTTTTGGGGGGGGGGGGTGTCCCTGAATGGCAGTTTGGAGATGTGGTCACCCTACTCCAGGCATGCGTGCCTGCTTCTCACAGACCTTAAATAGGTCTGTACAGTGGCCTCCAGCTTTCCAGTATAAAAGAAACCTTTTCACAAAAAATGGGCATTCTGTGCCCTGTAGTTCCTCAGCAGACTCTAGGCATGTCGCTGAGCATCCAGTGACTTTCATGCATGTGCAGACAGGCTGAAAACATCCCCTACAGGCTCACAATGCTGACTTCTATGGGGATTCCAGTTTCCAAGATGGCGCTCATCTGCTCACAGCAATGCTGAGCATGTGCGGCTGTGATGTCATCACCAAGTGCCAGATTTAAAAATCACAGCTTTCTCTGCTGTTTTTTCTCTGCAAAAAAACACTGTTCAGCTAGCATTTTTCAGTGGGATAGATTGCACTGCTGTTCCTCCTTCAGGTAAGCCCCTGGGGTTTCTCTTCCTTTCTGATCCCACCTTACTACTGCCTTCATGCTCACTTCCTACTGTCTCTGTAGGGGGAAAAAACCTATCACTCCTCATGGAGGTCGCTGCCCTGGTAGACCATCACCAGCCTAATTGGTAAGAGGGGGAAAGATTGGTAAGTAGTGAAGACTGAAAATGAGAGCCTGTCACTAATGCTGTCTAAATTGCACAGCCCTATCAGGTCGGCCAGATCGTCAGTTTCAAGACGAAAAGAGCCATCTAGAAGAAGCCGCTCAAAACACCGGAAAAGCCACTGGGATCGCGGAATAAGTCGCTCACGCAGCAGGGGAAGTCTCTCAAGTCACAGGAGGAGCCGCTCAAAATCCTATTTAAGGCACAGACACTGCTATCATAGGAGGTCTCCTTCACGCAGACGATCTCCTCCCTCTCAGCATATCCGCCCATCAGGGAATTCATGCTGGGTCTGCGGTGCCATAGCACTTTCAGAAAAGCTGGCTTGCCGCACTTCCCTAGATGAAGCGACCAGAGAAAGAGAGCCACGCTGAGATCCAGCCAGAGACACATCCCTGAAAATTGCAGAGTCTGAAACAAGCAGGTCCACACAAGGCACTTCACCTGCGACTCCTTACACATCTAGAAAGTCAGATCCCTTATCTGACAATGAGGAATTAGAGGGCTCCACTGGATTCGACTTTGCACTAATAGAACCCTTCATTAAATCAGTGAAGGAAGCCATTGAATTGAGAAAAGGAAAATGAAACGCTGCAAAAAGCGAGAAAATATTTTCCGGATCTGAAAAGAGAGCCAGAGACCTTCCCATTTATTTATGAACTGGAAGACCTAATCAAGGATGAATGGCAGAAACCTAAGAAAAAGACCAGTCTTAGCAATAGGCTTGCCAAACTGTATCCGCTGAAGGAATCTAGTGTCAAACCACTAGTAACACCACCAGTGGTAGATTCTTCCCCGATGCAACTTGCCCGGCATGTAACACTTCCAATAGAAGATGTGGTTACAGTTAAAGAAGTGCTGGATAGAAAGATCGATCTAGATCTTAAAAGAGCCTACCTATCTGCAGGCGGTGCCTGCAGACCTGCATTAACGCTAGCAACAGTGGGAAGAAACATTTCAAGCTGGTCCTCTAACGCTGAAAAATTGGTATCTGAGGGCACGGGTCAAGAGAGAGCAATCGCAGCTCTCCAGGAGCTTAGCATTGCAGGCGATTTTGTCGCAGAAGCCTCTGTAGACATGATAAAATCAACATCAAGAGCAATGTTAAGCTCAGTCATGGCAAGGAAGGCACTTTGGCTAAAACCCTGGTCAGCTGACCCTTCCTCGAAGTCTAACTGGTGAAAAATTCCATTTGATGGCACAAACCTCTTCGGAGAGAAGTTGGACTCGCCCATTTCAAAGGTCACCGGCAGGAAGTCAGGCCTCATCCCTTCAGACAGAAGGCCAAAGCAACAAAGACCGCCAACCGCGAGAGGAAACCTCCCAGACAGGTATAGGGAGGCTAAGTCATACAGGCCCGGCAGAGAGTACAGGAAGAATTGGACAATCCTCCTTCCTAAAACTACAAAAATCTAAGACCACTGCCACAGGGGACCAGAAGTCCTTTTGAAGGTACGCCTGCCAAACCAGCCATAGTAGGAGCCAGACTGAAGGACTTCAGGCAGGTTTGGGCAGAGTTAATAAAAGATCCATGGACAGTAGCTACCGTCCAAAATGGACACAAATGGAGGTTCAAGAATCATACTCCCAGAGACCAGTTCATCTCAACCAGAATCCCAACTTCTCGGGAAAAGAAGCTGGTGCTGACAGAATATGTTCAAGACTTCATTGAAAATCAGGCCATAGCGAAAGTACCACCTCCACAAAGGGGAAAAGACTTCTACTCGCCTTTGCTCCTGGTAAAGAAAAAGACCAGGGATTTGCGCCCCGTCCTAGATCTGAAAAATCTCAATCGCTCAATCCTAGTGGAGACCTTCAAGATGGAAAGCCTACAATAAATCCTCTATGCCATAAACATTGGCGACTGGTTGCTCTCCGTGGATTTGAGCATCCAGGGTCCTGTTACCAGTAATTGCTTTACTAAGGGAGCAAGGTTTGAGAGTCCACCATTATCTGGACGACATTCTACTGCTCGCAGACAACCAAGAGTCTCTTCTACTCCATCAAAATACCCTAACATTCACCCTTCAAAAATTTGGGTGGCTGATAAACTAGAGGAAAAGCAATCTCCAACCTACCCAAAGAATGGTTTTCCTGAGAGCACAACTAGATACTCGGCTCAATACCATAGAGCTTCCTTAACCACTTAAGGACCGGACCAATATGCTGCTAAATGACCCAAGGGGTTTTTACAATTCGGCACTGCGACGCTTTAACAGACAAATGCGCGACGTGCGACGTGGCTCCCAAACAAAATTTGCGTCCTACAACCTGGTGGTATTTGATCGCCTCTGCGATTTTTATTTTTTGCGCTATATACAAAAATAGAGCGACATTTTTGAAAAAAAAATCAATATTTTTTTACTTTTTGTTATAAGAAAAATCAAATAAACTAAATTTTAGTCAAACATTTAGGCCAAAATTTATTCAGCCACATGTCTTTAGTAAAAAAAAAATCGCAATAAAAAAAAAATAGCTACCTAGCGGGAACAGCGACACTAATACAGCGATCAGAAAAATGATCGCTTAGTGACACTGGCAATAGGGAGTGAAAGGGTTAACTAGGGCGGCGATCAAGGGGTTAAAACTTTATTAGGGGGGGTACGGGGGCTACTGCCTGTCACACTGACACTAAATGCAGTGATCAGTACATATATGACACTGTGACAGGCATGCTTTAAAATCTGTCTGTCCGCCCATACACACGATCGAATCTGTCTGCTGAAACGGTCTGTCAGACCGTTTCCAGCAGATAGATTTGATCGTGTGTACGCGGCTTCAGAGATGCAAGCCTTACTGGCAAAAGAACCACATTTGATTGTCTATCCAGACAAAGTAGTCTTAAGACCATCCGATTGGTTCATCCTGAAGGTATCATCCTCCTTCCACTTTAACCAGGAGATCAACCTTCCTGCTCTCTCCACCTATCAAGGGGATCCACATCCATTGGATGGAAGAACCAACATTCTAGCCTACCCCTTGGCAACCATTGATCTTAGGAAATCAGAAAACCTCCTGGTCATCCCACATGGATTTAGAAGAGGGTAAGCAGCAACCTCTCGCATCATCGTGGCTTGGCTGGTAAAAAACATCAAAAAGGCCTACTTGCTGAGCCAAGCACAAACACCTGAGGGCTTGAAGGCACATTCCACAAGGGCAATGGAGACCTCCTGGGCGGTCTACTGCAGAGTGTCCTTGGAAAGGATTTGCCAAGCAGCGACTTGGTCATCCAGAAACACCTTTATTTCTCATTATAAGGTGGACTCTTCCAAATTGTCTATGGCAGAGTTTGGACGAATGGTTATTCAGTCCAACACCTCTATTCCTTGTAAATAAAACATTATCTTTATGCTCAGACCCACCCAGTTTGTGAGTTATTCATCCAAAGGTGTATGCTGCCATGATGCGACAGGAAAACGTAAAATTGTGTACTCACCTTTCCGTAATTTTCCTTTCCTGTCGCATCTTCATGGCAGCATACAGATGCCCACCCATCTGAGGTGAGGTGTGTGTGTGTGTGTGTGTATATATATATATATATATATATATATATGTAACGGTCACCAACGCTTACAACCTTCCATCCATCCACGACAAGCTTATCTGACACACTCCGACAATATTGCATACACGATCCATATCCTTTCCCAGAATAAGACGAGACAGAGCTCCGTTCTTGCTTCCAAAGATATGACAATTTATTGGTATTTTTCTCAGCTTCTTATACAGTCTCAAGCATAATGCAGTTAATCACAGGACAATGCAATCTCCACCCCCCTATTCACTCACTGAGGATAATTCTTTAATTGGTAGCTAGACATGACGGCACCGTATTATCAATAGGGTTCAATTAACCTTGAATAGTAACACAGATATCTAGTTGAATAAGTTATCCAAGACAGCTTTATCACACAATGGCAGAGTCTTGTGAGAGTGGGTGCAATCCACACCTTCAACGGAATGTCTTTCACATGAATGCCAACACCTTAAGATATTTCAATAGCATATTATACAAAGGTATGACTCACTCTGGTCTTGTAGACCTGGATTAACACCTTTCCAAATCATGTGTGCCCAGATTGAATAGCTAACCGCTTTTGGTATTTGAAGACATCCTGCAAACATGAATTATTATTAATGTCCCTTATTAATGTCTTCTGTAACATATGAATTATGATTCTTTGTCACCCTATGGCCCTAGTGGACATAAGGTGACCCTAGACATAGGAATATCTCAGTCTGTCACGGTGCATTCTGTTTATATATATATATATATATATATATATATATATATATATATATATATATATATATATACTGAGAATATCTGGGCGGGGGCCCTCTCTGAGCTTAATAGTTAAACGGTCCTATCAGGTTGTGGGGGCGGAGCCACAACCCAAAGGTGTATGCTGCCATGAAGATGTGACAGGAAAGGACAATTACGGAAAGGTGAGTAGACAATTTTCCGTTTCATATTTGCATATTTGAAAAATATCATCTGGCAATGTGTTTTCTGTGCATATGTGATAATGAGATTGGAGGGGATGGGGGGGAAATAGTTGGAGGGAAAGGAGAAATACAAGATGAGCAGTGGCTGATGCCTGTCCACACTGTGCATTCCAGCTATTGGCGAAGGAACAAACCTTCCATTAATATAAGGTAGACAGATGGAATAACGTGTCCTAGGTTAGTATAGGATCGTAATAGGTCTAAGTATTCCATGGCAGTAGTGAACTAAATATAATGATGACAGTTTTTTTCCGGAATTGATTACTCTGATTCCCAAGAATCATGAGTATGAGTAAGGCCGCGTACACACGTTCAAGAACCTCATCGGGCTAAACCCATCGTTCCGCCCGACGAGGTTCTCGGCCGGCCGTCGAGTTCGACGACCAGGCTGTCGAAAAAGGCGTCCAGCCATTAGTCCCGATGGCCCATCAAGGAAATAGAGAACCTGCTCTCTATTTTGGTTCGACGCCTCGCTCGACAGTTTGCTTGGCGAAAACGTACACACGATCGAGCTTCTCGGCAGAATATGGATCCCAGCGAGCTTCTCGCTGGATTCTACCGAGAAGCTCGGTCGTGTGTACGGGGTCTAAGATTGCCAGATCTTGTTTACATTGTATTTTGGTGAACTAATTTAATACAATTAAATACACTGTTTAATTGGGTAACTATGTGGCAAATTAGGTTTGATATTTATAAATGTAAAGTTATGCCACTTGGGGGCTAAGAATATGCATGCATCATACATACTAGGGGGAGTACAACTCGGGGAATCAATGGTGGAGAAGAATCTGGGTGTTTTGGTCAATCATAAGCTTAATAAAAGCATGCAATGTCAAACTGTAATTTCCAAAGCAAGCAACGTCCTTTATTGTATTAAGAGAGGTATAGACAGTTCACAAAAAGGATATTGGGGAAACAAAGAAAGTGCAGAGAAGGGAAACCAAACTGATAGTAGGCATGGAGGGGCTTAGCTATGAGGATAGAATAGAGGAACTGATTGTATTCTCTCTTGAAAAGAGGAGATTAAGGGGGGATATGATCAACATGTACAAATACATAAGTGGTCCATATAACAAACTTGGTGTTGAGTTATTTACGGTCATCACAGAGGACGAGGGGCACTCTTTACATCTGGAGGAAAATAGATTTAGGCTGGGTCATAAAAAGTGTTTGGGACCTGGGTCCTGCCCCAGGGGACATGTATCAATGCAAAAAAAGTTTTAAAATTGTTTTTTTTTTTTTTTTTTTTCGGGAGCAGTGATTTTAATAATGCTTAACGTGAAACAATAAAAGTAAATATTCCTTTCAATTTCGTACCTGGGGGGTGTCTATAGTATGCCTTTAAATTAGTGCATGTTTCCCGTGTTTATAAAAGTCTCTGCACAAAATGACATTTCTAAAGGGAAAAAGTAATTTAACCCCTTCAATACAGGGCTTTTATACCTACCTCAATACCGGGCCTATTCTGGCATTTCTCTCCTACATGTACAAATCATCATTCTTTTGCTAGAAAATTACGCAGAACCCCCAAACATTATATATGTTTTTTTAGCAGACACCTTAGGGAATAAAACAACGGTCATTGCAATGTTTTATCTTGCACGGTATTTGTGCAATCATTTTTCAAACGCCTTTTTTTGGGAAAAAAATGGTTTCGTGAATTAAAAAATAACAAAACAGTAACGTTACCCAATTTTTTTGTAAAGTATGAAAGATTTTGTTACGCAGAGTAAAAAGATACCTAACATGTCACACTTTAAAATTGCGCACACACTCATGGAATGGCGCCAAACTTTGGTACTTAAAAATCTCCATAGGCGACACTTTGAATTTTTTTTACAGGTTACCAGTTTAGATTCACATAGGAGGTCTAGTGCGAGAATTGTTGCTGGCACTCTAACGCACGCAGTGATACTTCACATATGAGGTTTGAACGGCGTTTACATATGTGGGCGGGACTTACGTGTGCGTTCGCTTCTGCGCATGACCTACTGGGGACAGGGGCATTTTATTTTATTTTATTTTTTTTGGTAAATTTCTCCTCTCATTTTTTATTATTATCCTAAGTAAGCACGACAGGACCAGACAAGACAGTACAGGCTACTTCTGACTGAACACACTACAAAAAAAAATTACATCAGACCGGATCCTTTTTTGAGTTTGGCGATAAGAGTGGTCACCTGCTAGCCTTCTTAGCAAAGCCGCTTTATGCTCCGATCTCTGCAACTTAAACAACCGAGTGGGGTGGTGGTGAGAGACACCCCTGGGATTCTAAAACACATTTCTAGACTTCTATGAGGCCCTTTACCAGTCCCAGACCCGGCATACAGAGCAGTAACTAGATTTCCCATCTACAGGGCCTGAATTTGCCTTCACAAAGCTAGGAGGATAGTGCTACCCTGGGGCACTCCCCAACACAAGAAGAAATATGTGTTGCCATTTCCTCTTTCAAACCTGGTAAAACACCTGGACTTGATGGTTTCCCAGCCAACTGGTACCAGTTACATAAGGCGCGTAAACACGATCGGTCCAAACCGATGAGAATGGTCCGACTGACCGTTTTCATCGGTTCACAGACTGATGGTCTGATGTGCGTACACACCATCAGTTCAAAAACCGATTGCGTCAGTACGCGGTGACGTAAAAAACACAACGACGTGCTGAAAAAAATGAAGTTCAATGCTTCCAAGAATGCGTTGACTTGATTCTGAGCATGCGCGGGTTTTTGGACCAATGCTTTTGCGTACTAACCATCGGTTTGGACCAATGGTCAGGCGTCCATCGTTCCGATTTTTAAGCAAGCTTTAAAACTTTGGTTCGACGGACGACGGACCGCTGGGCCATACACACGGTCGGTTTGGACCGATGAAACTAGACTTGCGTCCATTTTCATCGGTTTGGACAGATCGTGTGTACGCGGCCAAAAGAGAACCTAGTGCCACATCTTTAAAAGGTCTTTATAGCGGCAGAAAAAGAGGAAACACTCCTGGACTCTATGGGCCAGATTCACGTAGTCCAGAGCATCTTTGCTCTGGAGTAACGCTTCTCATTTGCGTTGCGCTGCCGAAATTTTAGGAGCAAGTGCTGTCATTCACGAAGCACTTGGTCCTAAAGTTGCGGCAGCGCATCACAAATGAGCTGGCGGAATTCAAATGTAGCGGGTACGGGGCGTGTAGTATGCTAACTACGCGCGATCCCGCCGCCAACGTACTGCGCATGCGTCGAGTGTCAAAACATCCCCGTGCGCATGCTCCAAAATCTGTGAATGAACGTCAATGACGTCACATTCCCATTCATGACCGTTTTACGCAAGCGACGTTTTTTTTTTTTTCCCGACGCGATGACGACGCCTATACCTAACATAGGATACTCCAACCCCATGTAGGTATATCTATGCGCCGCGTATCCCGTCCGGAAACGTCGTATCGTCATTGCGTCGCGCCGGATTTCGATCGTGAATTGCCGATTTCCGCTCATTAACATATTTTTTGAGCGTAAATCGGCGGGAACGCCCCCGGCGCCATTTTTAAGTTGAAGTAACGATGCGATGGCGAAACTCAGTTACGCTGCTCGCATCGGAACTTCAACCCGGCGTTTCTTGTTTTCTGGTTACAGAAAACAGAAACGCCGGCTCAAAGCCACAGTTAGGCTGGCGGATCACTCGATCCGCCAGCGTAACCTTTCCTGAATCTGGCCCTATGTGTGAAGCCCTAATTGTGGTGATTCTCAAACCTGGGAAAGATCAGCAAGAATGCAAGTCTTATAGGCCGATATCTCTGATCAACTCCCATGTCAAAATACTGGCCAAAATTCTGGCCAATAGATCGGTAAGGCCGCGTACACATGATCAATCCCCCCGACGAGAACAGTCCGAATACTCAAATGAATTAACTCAGATCAGACAGGATTATACCGGGCCGCTGTACCCAAATGAACCATAAAAGACTATGGCCCGGATTCACAAAGCACTTGCGCTGATGTATCTCCAGATATGCCGCGTAAGTACAAATATGCGCTGTCGTATCTGTCCACCGGACCCAAAAGGGAAAACCATTGTGTGACAGTATTTTGTTTTGATGTCATTATCTACAGGAATGTCATTCTCTCTGAGTTAAGTCTATTGATGATGCGGTGCCGACATGTCTAGCTACGATTAGATAATTAGCATCAGTGAGTGAATAAGGGGGTGGAGATGGCATTGTCCCTTTTGATTACTGTCACATGCTTGTAACTGTATAAAAAGGGTGAGAAGAAACCAATAAAGTACTCATATCTTTGGAAGCAAATACAGAGCAGTAGTCTCGTCTTGATTATGGGAATTGATATGGATCGTGTATGTAGTATTGTCGGAGTGTGTCGGATAAGCTTGTCGTGGTTGGATGGAAGGTCGTAAACGGTGGTGACCGTTACATTTGGTGGCTAGCAGTGGGCTAATTCCATCGCCAGAAGGACGGCTACAAGGGCACATGACAATGGAGACGGTGTATGAACGGATGAAGCTCTCTTCCCTCATGGACTTACTGGAGAGCCGGGGCAGATCGGCCAGCAACCGTAAGAAAAGGGACATTATCGCAGAACTGGTCGAAATGGATAGAGCTAAAAGGCCCGCCGTAACAGACAGGACATCCGAAAAAGCAAGTTTTGATCGGGCTGTTAACATAAGACTAACACATTATGGTCCTAACCCTCCACCGGAGATCAGGGACCGAGTTATAGCAGCTCTGAATGCCACCTTGCTACAGCGAAGAAGTGCTGCAGCAGCTGAAGTCACAGCAGCACCAAGGCAAAGAGGAGAGGTGCAGACACCAGTCTCCATGGAAGAGGAATTCCAAAGGAGGTTACAAGAGATGCGGATACAGCATAGAGGACCAGTATCAGAGGAGGTCCTGTTGGGATGGTCGGATGTGATTCGGTGCCAACTCTGGAAGGAAGTGTTAGCTCGGGAGCAGCATCACCAAGGAAAGGTCCTGCCCTCCATCTAGGCAAGGTACTGGCCGCAGTATGACGTACGAATGCTGTTGTTGGGGGAACAACCGAACCAGGAGTGGATAGCGGAGTTAAGCAGGCTGATCAGACAGAGATGCAGCCAGACAAGAGCTACAGAGCGCTCTGGTGGTATGTAGCCCAAGAGTGCCCATGGTCAGCGGATGACAGCCCCACAGAAGGCTATGACTATGATGGCCTGGGATTGTTGTATTGGACGATGGCCAGTGATCCCGACTTTGGGGGTGATCGGGAGTGGCGCTTGGAGGACATAATGGAGCACAGAGAGGAAAAATTGAATATCTCGGGAGGCCACTGGTTACAGGAAGATTTGGAATTTCTGGCCTTTCAAGAATGGGATTTGTAAATCGCCTACAGACAGCTGCTAGACTCAGCTCAGCAGCAGGGTGGGGCTCCCGTTGCCTGCAACTATGAGGAAAGGTCAGATGACAACTGTGAAATCCTGG
This sequence comes from Rana kukunoris, assembly GCA_029574335.1. Taxonomy (NCBI): domain Eukaryota; kingdom Metazoa; phylum Chordata; class Amphibia; order Anura; family Ranidae; genus Rana; species Rana kukunoris. The sequence goes on along the minus strand of CM056052.1, from coordinate 406,082,453 downwards.
CTGATGAATCGGCAGTGGAAAATCTGGAGATTGCCATCCCTAAAGCCGAAGCGGATGGTGTGGAGTTCCAGAGAGCCGGGGCGGTTGGCCCCTCTCTCCAGCAACAAGCTGAGGTGGTAAAGCTTTTACCCCCAGCTGAATCACTGGCAACAGAGCAGAGTGTCATGGGCCTCTGCTCCTCACTAACGGAAGAGGGGGATCGTGTGGTAGTGGATGGGACTGTGGTCTCCACTCACAGCAACCTAGCGAAAGAGCTGGCAACAGAACAGAGGGTCACGGACCGCTGCTCCTCACTAACAGAAGGGGGGGTTCCTGGGGTAGTGGATGGGACTTCAGTCTCCACTGGCACAACCCCAGAACATGGTAAAGGACTGGGACAGGAGGATGTCGGCTTTGCTTTGCAAGCACCGGGGGGTTTTCACCTAGCACCAGTGGATGGGACTTCAGTCTCCACTGGTATACCCCAGGAAGGGGGGGCAGTTGGCCCAGACCCCCAACAGCATGATGGACTGAGCCCAGCCACCCTGCCTTCTCTCCAGCGGCTGAAAGGACTCCAGGGAGAAGGGCCAGTCCAGGCCTCTCCCCAGCGGCAGGCGTGTTCTCTGAGAGAGGCAGAGGTTGGCGGGGTGAGTAATGCTCAGTTTGGAGCCATTTATTTGGGGTACAGTATGGATACCAGCATTGGAGGACTGGAACTACTGACTGACTTTGGAGTCAACCCGTTTTGGGGTTCCCACCTGTGTCAGTCTCCAAAGGGGAGAGATGTAACGGAATGACCCGTGACAGACTCAAATTCTCCTATGTCTAGGGTCACCTTATCTCCACTAGGGCCATAGGGTGACAAAGAAATTATATCATGTATTACAGAAAATGGGACATTAATAATAATTCATATTGCAGGACTGGAATATTACAAAGGAGTTCATTTTGACTTGAGACCAGGTCTGCAAGACAAGTGACTCATCCCTCTGTATAATAGGCTCTTGAAATGTTAAGTGAACCCGGGCTTGTGAAAGACATTTCATTCTGTTGAAAGGTGATAATTGCATCTACTCCTAGACAATACATTGTCTATGTTACAATGGTGTCAGAGACAGTTCGTCTGTCTAGATATGTGGTTTGAGGTCAAGGCATTGTGTAAATGCCTTTTAGAATGTGATTGAGGTTCATTATATGTGTGTGAAGATTTATCTGTGATTGTGTATTATTCAAAACGGAAAATCATTGTGTGACAGTATTCTGTTTTTATGTCATTATCTACAGGAATGTCATTCTCTCTGAGTTAAGTCTATTGATGATGCGGTGCCGACATGTCTAGCTACGATTAGATAATTGGCCTCAGTGAGTGAATAGGGGGGTGGAGATGGCATTGTCCCTTTGATTACTGTCACATGCTTGTAACTGTATAAAAAGGGTGAGAAGAAACCAATAAAGTGTTCATATCTTTGGAAGCAAGTACAGAGCAGTAGTCTCGTCTTGATTATGGGAATTGATATGGATCGTGTATGTAGTATTGTCGGAGTGTGTCGGATAAGCTTGTCGTGGTTGGATGGAAGGTCGTAAACGGTGGTGACCATTACAGTTGTAGAACCACAGGTCCCAGCAGTCACTACAGAATCCAATTGCGGGGGGCATGATGTAGATCCATCCATACTGCTCTGGTGGGCTGATGACACCTCTGCCAGGGGTTTTCCCTTCATATCTGCAGAGGATTTCTTTACAGCAGAAACACCACTCACTTTAGCCGGGACACCGTCCACTTTAGCCGGGACACCACTCACTTTAGCCGGGACACCACTCACTGCAGCCAGGACACCACTCACTACAGCCGGAGGGGCAGACATGTTGGAAGGCGGCTGCACAGTACACTGGGATTTCTCCCCCAGTGCCGGTCTGCGACCCTTCTGCGACTTCTGATGCCTCACCAGCAGACCCGTCTGCCCTTAGGGGTGACTCCATCTGCTGGATGAACCGTAAGGTGCCATGTTGACCCTCAACCCCCTGGCTGGTTGCCGCCGGTGATTCCCCAGCCTGACATGGGGGGAGAGATGCAGAGGCAGATGGACCCGGGTTGTCTGTAACATTTGACTGCTGCTGATCCACAGAGGTCTGGCTGGCAAATCCCTTCTTATTTTTAAATTTTTCAGCAAAAGCTCCACTTTTATCTTTTTTTTTTTTTTTTTTAACATTTCAAAGTTTTTTAGAGGTGCAAAAGATAAAACAGTACAGCACGATAATGACAATCATACACAGAAGTCTTAAGCATCCAAAGTTGACAACCAAAAAACAATTACAGTGAGTAGTAATAGAGTTTACGTTCCATGCCCTAACTCAAGGTTAAACGTAACCAATCTCAATGTAGAACCTGCTCTACAATAACTGTATTCATATAACATCTTGTATATACCATAGGATAAACATTATCTTCAGAGTCATCTGACGCCATATTTCGGCGGAGTCGTCTTTAGTTTGTTGTGTGTACCTTCCATTACCATACCATAAAGTGAGGTTAAGCAGTCCTGCCAATCAGAACGGGCAGGGCAGTGGGAGGGGGGTGGGAGGAGGGGGATAGAGATAAAAGAAGAGGGGGAAGGATGAGGGGTGTGGGGCAGCAATTGGCTATGCCAGGGCACTATCCCAATGTCTAACCCAACTACAGTCAGGCGGCCTTTGGTTATTCAGCCGGTACCCAAAAGTGTCTCAAATGCCTCCGAGTAACGAAATTCAAACAAGGGTGACCATGTCTCTTGGAACTTGTCCACGTTGCCCGAGGCCTGTGCAAGAGTGTCTTCCATCTCGCACACCTCTGAGATCTTTTCCAGCCATTGTGTAACAGTGGGACCCTAGGGGTCTTCCAGAGGGTTGGAATCAGAGCCTTAGCGGCGCTTAACATATGTTTCGTCAGTGAATTTTTATACCTCTTCAATGAGAATGAGGAGATGTGGAGCAGGCAGCACGCAGCGTCCAGCACCAAGCTGGTCTCTGTGATTTGTTTAATTAGGGCTCTGATCTGTTGCCAGAAATTAGCCAGACGGGGGCAGTGCCACCAGATGTGTAACAACGTGCCCACTCCCTCTCCACATCTCCAACACATTTTAGACGTCTGAGTAGTGTTGCTCACGAATATTCGCATTGCGAATATTCGCTACGAATATTGCATATTCGAGTATTCGCAAATAACTCGAATATCGCGGCGAATATTCGCAATTTCGAATATTCATATTTTTTTTCGCAATCAATTTCGCATTAGCGAAATTTTGCATTAGCGAAATGTCGCAATTTTTTTTTTCCTGTGATATTCGTGATATTTTATAAAAAAAAAAAAAAAAAAAGATAGCGAAATTTCGTCAATGCGAAATTTCGCAATATTTTTTTTTTTTTTTTTTTTATAAAATATAGCGAATATTCGTAAATATCGAATATTCGTGATATTTTATCAAAAAAAAGAAAAATAGCGAAATTTCGCATTGGCGAAATTTCTCAATTTTTTTTATTTTTTATAAAATATCACGAATATTCGATATTAACGAATATTCGCGAATATTCTTCCAAATATTCGCGAATATTTGGAAGAATATTCGCGAATATTTGGAAGAATATTCGCGAAATCGAATATGGCGTATTCCGCTCATCGCTACGTCTGAGCATAACAGGAATTCAGCTTAGCTGGCGTGACATACCAATCCGTAAGCAACTTATAGGATGTTTCCTGCATTTTTGTGCTGATAGAGCACTTGTGTGCCAGAACACAAGCGTTCCGCCATTGTTTCTCCGATATGGTCCTCTCCAGAGCTTTGGACCAGCCCTTTTGGAATCTGTCCTCTGCTGAGGTAGATGGAACTTGTAACCAATTATAAATCACAGATGTCGTTTTCTGCAGGAGGCCACCCCTGGTGCAGACCTCTTCCAAGTCAATCAACTGCCTAATGAAGTGTAGTTTGTTTTGCTTGTCACAGGTATAGCTACGTATTTGTAGGTACGTCCAGAACAGCATGGAGGGGAAGTCGTGGACCTGTTTAAGTGTCTGGAACTCCATAAATGTTCCCCCCCTAAAGCAGTCTCCTGCTTTTGAGTGTCTTATTGATGGACGGATGACATAGTATCCTTGAACCGAGTCCCGGCTGGAAGTCTGGGTTGTCAGAAAGCGGCGTGAGTGGGCCCTTTGTCGATGAGATAGAGGAGCACTTGGTCCCCATGTGAAAGACCGCCAGGGTATTTGCCTGTAGGGGTTGATGGAGCAAAAGGTTCGGTCTTCTCAGTCCTGGGTTCCAGGGGGAGAAAAGGAGTGGGAGAGGACTTAGATCGTCCTCCAAAACCACCCAGTCCTTCGCTTCCCTGTGGCAATGCCAATCTATGACCATCGTAACATGTGTTGCTATGTAGTATCATTTGAAATCCGGTAGCCCCATCCCTCCATCCTCCTTTGGCCTGGTCAGGAGGGCGAATCTAATTCGTGCCCTCTTGTGGGACCAGAGAAAGGTCAAGAGTGCGGTCTGGAGCTTTTTAAAAAACCTGTTTGGTAAGACTATAGGCAAGGCCCTCAGCAAGTACAAAAGTCTGGGTAGCATCACCATCTTGATGATGGCTGCCCTCCCGAACCAGGAAAAATATCCTGTATTCCATAATTTCAAATCGTCCTCAATTCTACGTAATAGTGGCGTGAAATTAGCATCATATAGTGACGCTAGGGACGGGGTCAGCCAAATTCCCAAATACTTCAGGGCCTTACTTTCCCATCTAAAGGGGCTTTTGGATTGTGTCCTGGTGAGGGACGGGGCAGGCAGTGTAAGATTCATTGCTTCCGATTTGGTCAGGTTTATTTTGAGGTTAGTGAGGTAACCATAATGGTTAAAAGCCTTCAAGAGGTTTGGGATAGTAATGTGTGGATCTGTAACGAAGAACAGGATGTCGTCCGCGTATGCTGCTGCTTTGTACAGCCATTGAACCGAGATCCCCCAATCGAACTGTCTTTGTTAACTGTACGGATGAATGGTTCTAGGGAAAGGATGAACAGTAGTGGGGATAGGGGGCAGCCCTGGGGCGTCCCGTTTTGAATGTCTATTACGTCCGATAGTGATCCATTAATTTTGACCCTGGCGGATGGGTGGTGGTATAGTGATGAGATCCAGGCCAGCATACGCAAGCCAAGACCTATATGGGCGCAAGTCGCGAACATAAAGTCCCACGACACTCTGTCGAAAGCCTTCTCCGCGTCAGTAGACAGGAGAAGACTCTCGACTTGTTGTGTGCGGGCGGCCTGCATCAGTAAAAGGGCCTTATTAATGTTATCCTTTGCCTCCCTCTCTGGCATGAAACCCACCTGCTCCGGGCCAATCACCTCGGGCAAAAGTGGCTGCAACCTGTTGGCCAAGATCTTCGCCAGCAGCTTCAGGTCTATGTTCAGGAGGGATATAGGTCTGTAGCTTGCACAGGCTTCGGGGTCCTTATCTGCTTTCGGCATAACCGTGATGTGGGCAGCGTGGAAGTCCCGCGGTAGGGGTCTAGGGTCCGTCAGTGAGTTGAAGGCTTTTTGCATGGGGCCTGCTAGTATGTCACCAAAGGTCTTGTAATATATCGAGCTAAAGCCATCAGGGCCAGGGCTTTTCCTGGGTTTCAAGGCCTTAATAGCACACTGAATTTCCGAAATTGAAATCTGGTCTTCTAGGGCAGAGACGGCATCAGCTGACAATCTGGGCAGGTCACTCTGACTCAAGTAGTCCAATATGGCCTGGTTCCTAGTCCCCTCCAACCCCGGTGGCCTGTGTTGTGGCGGTAGGTTGTATAATTTAGAGTAGTAACTATGGAAGTGTGCCGCAATGTCCTCTGTTTTAACGTCTAGACTACCGGATTCATTCCTGATTCCAGAAATGTGAGTGGAGGAGTGAGGGTCTCGTAGAGCCCTTGCCAGCAGTTTACCCGACTTGTCTCCCGCCTCCATAATAGATTTTTTTTCTTGAAGAAAAGGAAACGTTTCGTCTTAATAGCTAGGGCGGTTTGGAGCTTCTTCCTGGCTTCCAGGAGGTCTGTAGCTGTTTGTTCAGACAGGGACTGTTTATGTTTGGTCTCTAGTAGGAAAATCGTGTTTAAAAGTTTTGCGACTTCAGCCTCCTGTAGCCTCTTACACTTGGCCTCTAAGCGAATCGGGTCGCCTCTGAGCGTGCATTTGTGAGCACCCCATACCATCATAGGGTCCGCAGATTCATTCTGCTTGAAGAAGTTTACTAGGCTGTCAGTTATTTGAGGCAGAAGTGCTGGGTCTGTCAGGAGCGATGCGTTTAGTCTCCAGGAGGCTGAGGAGGTCGAGAGGGTGGACTCCACTATTGTTAAAGAGGTGGGAGCATGGTCTGAAATGGTTTGTAAACCTATTTTAGCCTCTGATAGCCTAGCCAGGTCTCTCTGCGATATGTACAAGTGATCAATACGGGAGTGTCGGTTGTGGGGAGTGGAGTGGAACGTGAAGTCTCTCTCTGATGGGTGCAGAAATCTCCACGTGTCCACCAGGTGCAAGGACTGCAGAAGTGTTTTTATTTTTTTAAGGATTTTGTAAGTTATACAGGTCTTACCCGTCGAGGTGTTCACCAGGGGGTTCAGTGGGACATTAAAGTCCCCCCCTAAGATCAGACACCCGGACGTGAAGCCCGATAAGGCCCGGATCATACGATGACAAAAACTTGCATGCGCTGAGTTGGGGAAGTATACATTCGTCAGCGTGATCGGGGAACCCGCATAGCTACCCTTTATGAATATGTATCGGCCTTCCGGGTCTGTCAACCTGTCAGTCATTTAAAATGGTGCAGTTTTGCTTATTAGAATAGATACCCCCTTTGACTTAGCCAAGTCATTGGTCGCGTGTAAGGCGGTCGTGAAGTATGTGTTAGTCAATTTTGGTACTTTGTTGGTCTGAAAGTGAGTCTCCTGCAGAAAAGCAAAATGTGGTTTACCTTTTCGGAGTTCCCTAAGTAGCGTGGTCCGCTTCTCTGGTATGTTCAGCCCTTGAACGTTATGAGAGATGACTGTATGGCCCTGACCCAACGATGAGTACGCCATCTGGCGCGTCCCCTAGTTTCACAGCTTGCTGAGCCTGAAAATGAGGAGACAGGTTAGACAGGGCACTGATACAATGCTATACCAATATGCTCGTTACTGGGGTCTCCAGTGAATGTGTAAAGGCAGGGAGGGGAGGTAAGACAGAGAAAGGTGTGAAAAGAAGGGGGAGGGGGGAGGAGATAAGGAGAGTGTACTGGTAACACTACGGGATGGAGTAAACACCCCGAAGTCTTAATGGGTCCGCAAGTGTAAAAAATCCTTGCGGTGCCCACTCTGTGAGGTCGTGGTGTGATTGCACGACAGCAACGGAGGCAAACGTCACTCGATCACCTCTAAAGGGACGTCTCAGTGTCACCAACAGTGAACAGAGACCTGAGACAGCCTTTACCACCAACAAAGAGGGTGGTTCAGCGATGCCCACAAAAAATAACAAAACAAGAAAATAAAACTCTCTTTCACAGCACAGGTGAGAAGAGAGGAAACCTGGCATACTAACAAAACTGCATGTCCAGCCTACCTGTGCGTGTAGCACATAGGCTGGAGTGGCTGTTTAGAAACCCTGCATGAACTAGTAACTGAAAGGCAAAAAAGACAGATAATAGCCCTAATCCTCTTGATGGAGCATAAATAACATATAGAGAAAAAAAAAACTATCTGATCATAAAGAGATCCTAGACCGCAAACATATTCAAGTAAAGTGCCCCCCACATTTTAGGCAGTCTTGTAGTTTACCCTGAGAAGCTAGAAGCCCTGTACAGTACGGCATTAACATCAGGCTGGAAAGGTGTCTGCTTGCGAGATGTCTACCCGGCCGGGCGGGTAAGGTGTTCTGCAGCTTTAGGTGACATGTCGGCGCTACTTACAGTATTCTTATTTGGCGTATGTCTCTAACACCAGCGACTCAGCCATCTTTCGTTATCACGTCGCGCAACGTGTGTCCGGCCCAGGTATGGCCAGTAGATGGCGGTGCGTGACCCTGTAATCTGCAAAGATGAACACATGTAAGTGCATGGTGGTCCAGCATGTCTTTTTGAGCCGTCCAGCGTGTATGTGGGGAAGCTGCACAATAAGGGCTTAAATTGGTAGATAAAAGAGAGACGGATTCCGTCTAGTCTTCCTCCAGGGCCCTGGGGGGATCCTGCCTTCGATTAGGCGTACCACTTTGTGAACCGTGGCCTCGATTCTGTTTAGGGCGTTTGGTGGGCCTTTTCTCTGGTGTAGAGAGCGGGGATCGATGAGTGCCGCCCTCCGCTCTGGGGAGAGAAAACTCCTGGTACCACTCCGGGACTGCGATGGGGTGCATGTCCAGCGCCTCAAAGAATTCAGGGAGGTCTGCAGGGGTGCGCAGCACATGCTGCCTGCCAGCACGTGTAACAACCAAGGTGAATGGAAAGCGCCACAAATAGGTTAACTCCTTCTCTCTCAACACCTCCAGCAAAGGCCGCAGAGCCCTGCGGTTCCGAAGAGTTATTTGGGACAGATCATGGAACAGCAGGATAGTCTCCCCGTTGAACGTCACACCATCATTTCTCCTGGCCTTATTCATGATCTCTTCTTTTAGTGGATAGTTCTGTAGGCAGCAAATTGTGTCACGAGGAGGAGCGGTGTCAGGAAAAGGTCCATCCGCTGGTACTATTGATATTCTGTCTTGCAGTGCTGCATCCCACCAGCAGGGGTCTCCTGGCAGTTCGGAGCTGTCAGGGGAACTTCCCCCTGCTGGTATATCACCTTTGGGATGCAGTACTGACCTCCACCAGCGGATGGACCCTGGCAGTGTGGAACACCTGGCCTTTGCTCCGTTCAGGTGTGACCTGAACCCAATCAGTACACCCACTATAAATACCCGGCGAGTTCAAATAGAACTCGCCCTGGTATCTGTTTACTAACCGGACCCTGAACCTGCTCTGGACCTCTGACCTGATCTGTCCTGACCTGATCCTGATCCCGATTCCTCTCCTGGACATTTCCTTCCTGCCCCATCCCTGTCTGCAGCCTCTTTTGATGATTTCTGGTATTTGACCCCGGCTTGGCTCTGGCTTATGATTATTGCATTTCCCCTAAACCTGTATATAGCCTTGTGTTATTCGTGCACTGTTTTCACTTGTTTTCTCACCTTTGTAAATAAACACCTTTTTTCCACTATATACAGTGTTGGTCTCCTCAGTGTAGGCACACAGTCCTGGTCCATCTAGAATCCCTGACAGTATACCAGGGCCATTTTGACCAGACGTGCCTGCATAGGGAACCATCCTGTTGTAGTGCGTTTTTGTTGAAACATGGATTTCAATGAAATTACTTACTTTTCTCTGCTAGCAGAGGAGGATGAGGAGTATTGTCGTCAGGTGTTGGAGGGATGGACAAGGGATGAGCTGATGGAAGCCATCCGATCGGCCCATTCCATGGTGGATCTGGGTTATATGTCTTACAATGATGTTCAGCCATTGATCAAGTTATGTGTTAAACCAGCCCTGTCAGTTATTCCAGCTGGAGGTGATGACTTCTCTCCCCCCTTCAGTCCTGACCAAGTTAAATCCCTGGTATGGTTGATGGAGGATGATCCGGCTTATTTTGATGAGCATTATTCCTCCTGTCCCCAGCAAAAGTTATCTGAGTGTATTGATTCTGTACAGGCTCTGATTAACCACTTTATAACTGCGCTATAGCAGAAATACTGCTACAGCGCAAACCTGTTATGTCGGGACGACATGCCTGGGACGTCGTCCCGATTTGCGGTGATTGCGCGCCCCCTTCGACGTGCACGCGAAAGTTTTTGTGTTCGCCGGGTCGGCGGGACCCGACGCAACACCGAATCACGGTGAAGAGCCAATGACAGCGGCTCTTCACCACCTGATCGCTCCCTCCAATGAGGGAGCAGACAAATGTAAACAAAAAAAGGGTCAATCTGAGGTTATCTCTTCTCTCCTCACACCGATACAGCGTGTGAGGAGAGAAGTGCTTTTTATCAGTGAGTGATCTATATATTTTGCCCAGCAGTGCCTAGCAGTGCCACACATTGCCACACAGTGCCACTACACTAGCCATCAGTGCCCCTACAGTCCCCATCTGTGCCACCAGTGCCACTAAAGTCCCTACCAGTGCCACTAAAGTCCCTACCAGTGCCACTAAAGTCCCCATCAGTGCCACTACAGTCCCCACCAGTGCCACCTCTGCCACTTCAGTGCCCATTGGTGCTGCTAGTGTCTGTCAGTGCTGCATCAGTGCCACTACAGTGCTCATCAGTGCCGCCAGTGCTCCATCAGTGCCACTACTCTGCCCAGTGCCACTACAGTGCTCATCGGTTCTGCCAGTGTCCATCAGTGCTTATCAGTGCCACTACAGTGCCCATCAGTGCCCATCAGTGCCACCAGTGCCACTACAGTGCTCATCAGTGCCGCCAGTGTCCGTCAATGCCACTACCGTGCCCAGTGACAATACAGTGCTCATCGGTGCTGCCAGTGTCCATCAGTGCTCATCAGTGCCACTACAGTGCTCATCGGTGCCCATCAGTGCACCACCAGTGCCAATACAGTGCTCATCAGTGCCGCCAGTGTCTGTCAGTGCTCCATCAGTGCTACACCAGTGCCTATCGGTGTCCATCAGTGCCGCCAGTGTCCATCAGTGCCACACCAGTGCCCATTTGTGCCGCCAGTGTCCATCAGTGCTCCATTGGTGCCACTACAGTGCTCATCAGTGCCACCAGTGCCCATCGGTGCCGTCAGTGCCCAGTACCCATCAGTGCACCCTCATTAGACCAGCCTCATCAGCACCCATCAGCGCAGCCATATCTGTTCCAGTTTCCCTACCATAGTTTGTCACCACAGCCCACAGTCACCAGTATGGCAAAAAGGTTTTTTAGCACTGAGGAGGCATACCAGCATATGTGCTTGACCGACGAGAGCAGCGGGGAGCTCTCTAAATCTGATTCAGAATATGAACCGACTGAAAGCAGTGGGTCTTCTACAGATTCAGAGGAAGAGCAAAGTGTGCCCATGAAACAAAGGCGTATTGACATGGAGCAGCAGGCTACCACAAGTAGCGCTGTGGCGTCAACCAGCAGATCAGTGCGATCCACCAGAGATGCAGTGGCATCAACCAGCAGCTCAGTGCGATCCACCAGAGATCCAGTGGCATCAAACAGCAGCTCAGTACGATCCACCAGAAATGCAGTGGCATCAACCAGCAGCTCGGTGCGATCCAGAAGAGATGAAGTACCACTGCAGCAAAGGCCAAGAACCAGCAGTGTGTCAGAATCTCAGCCCCAAAGGGTTAGGACCCATGCCAGCCTTCCCTATGCCCTTGAAAACCATATGTGGCTTCCCTCCAATTCAGGATCAGCAAACGTCCCACCTTTCACCGCCCAGCCAGGTGTTCAGGTGAACACAGAGAACTTTGCCCCTATTGATTTTTTTCATTTAGTTTTTACCCAAGACCTATTATCCTCCATCGTGGCCCAGTGCAACCTCTAGGCACAACAATTTATAACAGACCACCCTGATTCAAGTTACGCCCGTCCCTATGAATGGAGAGCATTGACAGTGGACGAATTTAAAATATTTTTAGGCCTAACATTTAACATGGGGATCACAAAAAAAAATGAATCATACTCGTATTGGTCCAAAAGACCAATCCATCACATGCCAATCTTTTCATCCACTATGTCAAGAACCAGATACCACATGATAATGCGTTTCCTCCATTACAACGACAACACCCAGTGCCCTCCCCGAAATGACCCATCACATGACAAATTATTTAGAATTCGGCCACTTCTAAATTTTTTCTCTGAGAAATTTCCCCAGTTATTTGTCCCCGACCAAAATATTTCCGTGGATGAGTCATTGGTCCACTTCACAGGCAGGCTTGGCATCAAGCAGTATATACCAAACAAAAGAGCCCGATATGGAGTTAAGCTCTACAAGCTATGTGACCGGGTCACAGGGTACGTCTACGCCTTCCGGGTGTACGAAGGGAAGGACACCCAACTGAATCCCCCTGAATGTCCAGAATATATTGGAGTCAGCGGAAAGATTGTTTGGGATCTTGTATATCCACTCCTTGGAAAGGGTTACCACCTTTATGTGGATAATTTCTATACAAGCTTGCCCCTCTTCCGCAACCTTCACCGGATGGGCACTCCAGCGTGTGGTACAGTGCGACCCAATAGGAAGGGTTTCCCGCAAAGGCTCATTATGGAAAGACTGCAAAAAGGGGAGACGGCGTCTCTGCGGAATGAGGAAGTATTGGCTATCCGGTGGAGGGACAAACGAAATGTCCACATGCTCTCAACCATACATGATGACACCCACGTGGAAATCCTCAGAAGAAACGGCCCTATCCAAAAACCACAATGTGTTCAAGACTATAATTTGTTCATGGGGGGAGTCGATTTCAATGATCAAATGCTCGAACCCTACCTTCCCACAAGAAAAAGCCGCTTTTGGTATAAAAAGGTCTCCATATATCTTTTCAGTTTGGCCATTTACAACACGTATGTCATTTACCGTAAATCCACAAAGACCCCCTTATCTTATCTCCGTTACCAAGAAGAAATTATCTCCTGCCTTGTAGACTCACCAGATGACATTCGCTCTGATTGCGTGAGCAGACTGCATGAACGCCACTTTATTGAAAAAATCCCCCCCAGTGAATCAGGCCGAAAACGTCAAAAGAGATGCCGGGTGTGCACCAAAGAAGGAACTAGAAGAGACACTACATATCATTGCCCTGATTGTCCTTCCCAACCAGGCCTTTGTGTGAGTCGATGTTTCCGCCGTTACCATTCTGTTCTAGATTATTAGGAAAGTATGGTAAACGTAATTGTCATTTACGGCCACACCTCTTATGCCACTGTACATACCGCTGCCTGCTCCTGAACTGACCCTGGCCTGTTGTACGACTACGCTTCTGCCCAACCCTTAACTGTACCTACCATGCCTGCTCTGGAACTGACCCTGGCCTGTTATACGACTATGCTTCTGCCTAATGCTAAACTGTACCTACCTCTGCCTGCTCTGGAACTGACCCTGGCCTGTTATATGACTACGCTTCTGCCCAACGCTAAACTGTACCTACTTCTGCCTGTTCTGGAATTGACCCTGGACTGTTTGACCATGTTTTTTGCCTGCCCCTTGGATTGATCTTTTACCCTGCTATGCTAGTGGGAACACAGGGGTCTCACATATGTGAGGGGCTCCAGAATTTGTTTTTCTGGATGAAAAAACTAAATTTTTAGTTTTCTCATTCCCAGATTAGGGTCTGGTTGCCCAGAGGCTTCAAAGAGATTTGGGTGGGAGAAGCCTCTACCCCTGTCCCTATTCTTTCCTGGCCTGCTACTTGGACCATGTTCCTGCTTACTACCAGGACCAATATTTTGGCACTGCTGGCAATATTTCTACTTGCACTGGCCCTGGACTATATATGGACAGTATCCCTGCCTGCACTGACTATGGACAATATTCCTGCCTGCTGCCTGGACAATTCCATTTACTGTTGCTGACCACGTCGATGCCTGCTGCCTGGATCAGGGCTCTCCTCCTGTGGACAATTGTACTACTAAAACCACAGGTAATCTTTTTTTTTTTACCCATTACTCAGCAGAATGTATTTTAGGGTGTAATTCTTGATATGTGCATGCTGTGTTAGAAATATGAAGGGCCTTCAAAAATGTGATAGATTGTAAGGAAATTGGATGTGTAATTTGTGTACCTACAACACCTGATGGTGCTTCTTGGATGTTGGGTCTCTATGTGGCCACGCTATGTAAAAGGCTCACACATGTGGTATCGCCATACTCAGGAGGAGCAGCAGAATATATTTTGGGGTGTAATTTTTGCTATGTACATGCTATGTGTTGGAAATATCCTATAAATGGACAACTTTGTGTAAAAAAAATGCATTTTCATTTTTTTTCCACATTTTCCAAAAACATCGGCAAAAAAATAAACTGTTCAAAAGACTCATTATGCCTCATAGATTATACGTTGGGGTGTTAGCTTTCCAAAATGGGGTCACTTTGTGGGCATTTCCATTGTCCTGGTGCTCCTGGGTCTTCAAAAGTGTAATAGGTGGTTGAGAGATTAGATGTGTAATTTATGCTCCTGGAATGCTTGAAGTTGCTACATCGGTGTTGGGCCTCTGTATGTGGCCACGCTGTGTAAAAGTTTCACACATGTGGTATCGCCATACTCAGGAGGAGCAGCAGAATATATTTTGTGGGGTCATTGGTGGAATATATATGCCATGTGAGAGAAATAACCTGTTATAATGACAATATGGTATGAAAAAAATAAAAAATAAAAAATATCCCAATTTTGCAAAGAATTGTGGGAACAAATGACAACTTCAAAAAACTAATTATGCCTCTTACTAACTACATTGGAATGTCTACTTTCCAAAAAGGGGTCATTTGGGGGGTATTTGTACTTTACTGGCTTGTTAGGGTCTCAAGAAATGAGAGATGCTGTCAGTACTTCAGGTGTGATCAAATTGTTCAATTTTCAGAAATTGGTACCATAGCTTGTAGACCCTATAACTTTCACCCAGACTAAATAATCTCCCAATTTTTTTTTTTTTTTTTTACCAAAAATATGTAGCAGTATACATTTTAGGCCAAATTTATGAGGAAAAAAAATTTTTTTGCAAAATGTTATGATATAAATGAAGAAAAATTAATTTTTTTACAAAATTTTCGTTCTTCTTTCATTAATAGCGAAAAAACGAAAAACCGCAGAGGTGATCAAATACCACCAAAAGAAAGCTCTATTTATGGGAAAAAAAGGACAAAAATTTCATTTGGTTATAGTGTTGTATGACTGAGTTATTGTCATTCAAAATGTGAGAGCACCGAAAGCTGAAAAATGGTCTGGTTAGGAAGGGTGTTTAAGTGCCCAGTGGTCAAGTGGTTAAACAAGGTGTGTGTGAACCAGCCTTTGTTCAACCTGTGCTGCAGGCATGGTCAGATCTCCTGCTTCCAGCCAAGCCACTGCATTCCAGCCCTGCCATTAACCACTTACCTTCCCAAGGTTCTAGCCGTCCATTGCCAATGACAACCTCAGCTATAGCCCAGTTAATTCCGCTTCCCACCAAGTATTACTACCCAATCTCTACTAATTGTACCTACCCTGCCTTTAATCCACCTGTCCGTTCCAGTCCTACTAGTAACCACCTGCCTTCCCAAGGATCCATCTGTCCATCACCAATGGCAACTCCAGCCCAGATAATTCCACATCCCACCAAATATTACTACCCAGTCTCTACTAATTGTACCTACCCTGCCTTTAATCCACCTGTAACTACTCCACAAAAACCTCCTCCAGTCACCATCCCTTTGTCTCTGCCATACTCCAATCCTTCCTCTTACTTATCTCCATCCTCTTCATACATCACTTCTGTTAACAAACCTGTAGTGACTAAGTCTAAAAAGAAACGGAAGTATTTCCCAACTCATACCATCGTGCCAGTTACCCAGCCTGTCCTAGTGCCCTCTGTTCAACCTGTCCCGGTGCCATCTGTCCCTGTGCCAGCTGCTCTACCAGTTCCAGTGCCAGCCGCCCAGCTTGTGACATCCGACCAGCCTGCTCCGGTGCCAGCCTGCCAACCTGGTGTTCCTGTGCCAGCCTGCAACCCTGGTGTTCCTGTGCCAGCCTGCCACCCTGACGTTCCTGTGCCAGCCTGCCACCCTGACGTTCCTGTGCCAGCCTGCCAACCTGACGTTCCTGTGCCAGCCTGCCAACCTGACGTTCCTGTGCCAGCCTGCCAACCTGACGTTCCTGTGCCAACCTGACGTTCCTGTGCCAGCCTGCCAACCTGACGTTCCTGTGCCAGCCTGCCAACCTGACGTTCCTGTGCCAGCCTGCCAACCCGATGTTCCTGTGCCAGCCTGCCAACCTGATGCTGTGCCAGCTTGCCAGTCCGATGACTTCCAGTCCGCTGCCCAGCTTGATGACTTCCAGTCCGCTGCTGCCCAGCTTGATGACTTCCAGTCCGCTGCTGCCCAGCTTGATGACTTCCAGTCCGCTGCTGCCCAGCTTGATGACTTCCAGTCCGCTGCTGCCCAGCTTGATGACTTCCAGTCCGCTGCTGCCCAGCTTGATGACTTCCAGTCCGCTGCTGCCCAGCTTGATGACTTCCAGTCCGCTGCTGCCCAGCTTGATGACTTCCAGTCCGCTGCTGCCCAGCCTGATGACTTCCAGTCCGCTGCCCTGCTTGATGACCTCCAGTCCGCTGCCCAGCTTGATGACCTCCAGTCCGCTGCCCAGCTTGATGACTTTCAGTCCGCTGCCCAGCTTGATGACTTTCAGTCCGCTGCCCAGCTTGATGACTTTCAGTCCGCTGCCCAGCTTGATGACTTTCAGTCCGCTGCCCAGCTTGATGACTTCCAGTCCGCTGCCCAGCTTGATGACTTCCAGTCCGCTGCCCAGCTTGATGACTTCCAGTCCGCTGCCCAGCTTGATGACTTCCAGTCCGCTGCCCAGCTTGATGACTTCCAGTCCGCTGCCCAGCTTGATGACTTCCAGTCTGCTGCCCCGGTTGATGACTTCCAGTCTGCTGCCCCGGTTGATGACTTCCAGTCTGCTGCCCCGGTTGATGACTTCCAGTCTGCTGCCCCGGTTGATGACTTCCAGTCTGCTGCCCCGGTTGATGACTTCCAGTCTGCTGCCCCGGTTGATGACTTCCAGTCTGCTGCCCCGGTTGATGACTTCCAGTCTGCTGCCCCGGTTGATGACTTCCAGTCTGCTGCCCCGGTTGATGACTTCCAGTCTGCTGCCCCGGTTGATGACTTCCAGTGTGCTGCCCCGGTTGATGACTTCCAGTGTGCTGCCCGGCTTGATGACTTCCAGTGTGCTGCCCGGCTTGATGACCTCCAGTCCGCTGCCCAGCCTGCTGTTCCTGTGCCAGTCTGCCAGCCTCCTGCCCAGCTCGATGACCCGGAGCCTGCTGCCCAGCTCGATGACCCGGAGCCTGCTGCCCAGCTCGAGGACCCGGAGCCTGCTGCCCAGCTCGAGGACCCGGAGCCTGCTGCCCAGCTCGAGGACCCGGAGCCTGCTGCCCAGCTCGAGGACCCGGAGCCTGCTGCCCAGCTCGAGGACCCGGAGCCTGCTGCCCAGCTCGATGACCCGGAGCCTGCTGCCCAGCTCGATGACCCGGATGTACCCACCTCTCGGCTCAAGCCTCCCATTGCCCAGTTGGTCACTCTGGACTTTCCCCGGCAACGGATAGTTGGAGCGTCCAGAGGCCGCTCCTTTGAGGGGGGGTACTGTCAGGAAAAGGTCCATCCGCTGGTACTATTGATATTCTGTCTTGCAGTGCTGCATCCCACCAGCAGGGGTCTCCTGGCAGTTCGGAGCTGTCAGGGGAACTTCCCCCTGCTGGTATATCACCTTTGGGATGCAGTACTGACCTCCACCAGCGGATGGACCCTGGCAGTGTGGAACACCTGGCCTTTGCTCCGTTCAGGTGTGACCTGAACCCAATCAGTACACCCACTATAAATACCCGGCGAGTTCAAATAGAACTCGCCCTGGTATCTGTTTACTAACCGGACCCTGAACCTGCTCTGGACCTCTGACCTGACCTGATCTGTCCTGACCTGATCCTGATCCCGATTCCTCTCCTGGACATTTCCTTCCTGCCCCATCCCTGTCTGCAGCCTCTTTTGATGATTTCTGGTATTTGACCCCGGCTTGGCTCTGGCTTATGATTATTGCATTTCCCCTAAACCTGTATATAGCCTTGTGTTATTCGTGCACTGTTTTCACTTGTTTTCTCACCTTTGTAAATAAACACCTTTTTTCCACTATATACAGTGTTGGTCTCCTCAGTGTAGGCACACAGTCCTGGTCCATCTAGAATCCCTGACAAGCGGTGTCGGGTCCTTTAGGCCTCAGAGCCCTATGAGCTCGAACAAAGTCAATAGCCGCATCCTCCTGCCTCTCCAGGAGACTATTGAATACTCTCCATAGGGCTGGGATGATCAGCACGTTCTCCACTGACTCGGGGATGCCCCTCACCCTTATGTTCGCCCTTCTCCCCCTATTGTCTAAGATCCCTAAATGGCGATTAATGTCGATAAGGTGGGAGGAATGGGAGGTCACAACATTCTCCAGTCTGTGGAACCTCTTGTCCCTGTTTTTCCCAACAGCTTCCACGTCCGTGAGCTTCTCTGTAAGGACGAGGAGGTTGGACTTGAGGTCAGTGATGGCCGCAGAGAATGTGGATTTAATATCCGCTGCAAATCCAGTCATGTCTGCATATGTCAGGGGGTGGTTCGGGTGATTGTACCCCCTACCTGAGTCCCCCGCCACGGAGAGCGAGTCCTTGCTAGAATCCTCGTCTTCCTGCTGCGGCCGCGCCATCTTGTTCCCCGCCATGCTGCCGCCGGGGACCACGCTGTTTTTAACCACTAGCCGACCAGCCGCCGTCGTTCTACGGCGGCAGGTCGGCTCTCCTGGGCGAGAGCCCATAGCTCTACGTCGGGACATTCGCGGCCACTAGAGGGCACGCGCCGCCGGCGGCCCGCACGCGTGCCCGGCGGGCGCGATCGCCGCCGGGCACACGCGCGCGTTCGTTACAGAGCGGGGAACGGGAGGTATGTGTGTAAACACATTCCTCTCATTCCTGTCAGCGGGAGAAACGCTGATCCTCCGTTCATACAATGTATGAACGGAAGATCAGTGATTTCCCCTAGTGAGTCAAACCCCCCCCATACAGTTAGAACACACTTAACCCCTTCCCCGCCCCCTAGTGTTAACCCCTTCACTGCCAATGGCATTTTTATAGTAATCCAATGCATTTTTATAGCATTGATCGCTATAAAAATGCCAATGGTCCCAAAAATGTGTCAAAAGTGTCCGATGTGTCCGCCATAATATCGCAGTACCAAAAAAACGCTGATCGCCGCCATTACTAGTAAAAAAAAAATATTAATAAAAATGCCATAAAACTACCCCCTTTTTTGTAAACGCTATAAATTTTGCGCAAACCAATCAATAAACGCTAATTGCGTTTTTTTTTTTTTTACGAAAAATATGTAGAAGAATAAGTATCGGCTTAAACTGAGGAAAAAAAATGTTTTTTTATATCTTTTTTGGGGATATTTATTATAGCAAAATGTAAAAAATATTGCATTTTTTTCAAAATAGTCGCTCTATTTTTGTTTATAGCGCAAAAAATAAAAACCGCAGAGATGATCAAATACCACCAAAAGAAAGCTCTATTTGTGGGAAAAAAAGGACGCCAATTTTGTTTGGGAGCCACGTTGCACGACCGCGCAATTGTCAGTTAAAGCGACGCAGTGCCGAATCACAAAAAGTGCTCTGGTCTTTGGACAGCAATATGGTCCGGGGCTAAAGTGGTTAAAGAGGTCCGTGATATTCCGGGCCGACACCGCTACTGTGCTGCGTTTGGAGCGGGTCTGCGGGGTGTGGAACGACTTTTTGCCCATTTCTGGCTCGGTTTAAGCAGGGTTTTAGGCTGAGAGCCGGGTTTCCTCACGGAGCTTCTCTAGTGTGCGTCCGTCGCCATCACGCGCCAAGCCACGCCCCCCACTTTTTATCTTTTTTAACTTCTCCAACAGTAAAGATTGTTTCTTCACTTTCTCCTCCATCTCTTGTAACTCAGGCTTCATGGCTGAACAGTTCTTACTCCAGGCCTGGAAGTACTTGGTCTTGAAGTTTTTATGTTCAGCTTTCAAACATTTTATTTTTTTCTCCGCTCTTCCAATCGCCCGAAAACGATCGATGATCTTTTGTCTGAATACATCTGTACTCTCACCAGGGCCTGGACCCACAGTCAGATCCTGCACCACCTCCTCCTCACTAGGCCCTGTATCATCAGGGGGGTCTGTCCCAGGGCCTCTCCCAGAATCAGGCATTATTCCTGGGCCAATCTAGCAGGCAAGGCCCAGGCTTGAAAAAAGGCTGGTTCTCTCAGAGAGCTCCTTGGGTGTGTCCTCCTCCTTCTTTCCACTGATCACCAATGTAAGGAGCATTCTTCTCACTGATCACCAATGTAAGGAACATTCTTCCCACTGATCACCAATGTAAGGAACATTCTTCCCACTGATCACCAATGTAAGGAACATTCTTCTCACTGATCATCAATGTAAGGAGCATTCTTCTCACTGATCACCAATGTAAGGAACATTCTTCCCACTGATCACCAATGTAAGGAACATTCTTCCCACTGATCACCAATGTAAGGAGCATTCTTCCCACTGATCACCAATGTAAGGAACATTCTTCCCACTGATCACCAATGTAAGGAACATTCTTCTCACTGATCACCAATGTAAGGAACATTCTTCCCACTGATCACCAATGTAAGGAACATTCTTCCCACTGATCACCAATGTAAGGAACATTCTTCCCACTGATCACCAATGTAAGGAACATTCTTCCCACTGATCACCAATGTAAAGGACATTCTTCTCACTGATCACCAATGTAAAGGACATTCTTCTCACTGATCACCAATGTAAGGGACATTCTTCTCACTGATAACCAATGTAAGGGACATTCTTCTCACTGATCACCAATGTAAGAAGCATTCTTCCCAATGATCACCAATGTAAGGGATATTCTTCTCACTGATCACCAATGTAAGGAACATTCTTCTCACTGATCACCAATGTAAGGGACATTCTTCCCACTGAACACCAATGTAAGGAACATCTGTCCCAGGGCCTCCCCCAGGATCAGGCATTATTCCTGGGCCAATCTAGCAGGCAAGGCCCAGGCTTGAAAAAAGGCTGGTTCTCTCAGAGAGCTCCTTGGGCGTGTCCTCCTCCTTCTTCCCACTGATCACCAATGTAAGGTGATCAGTGGGGTGAATTTGTGATGTCAAATTGCATTGCAATGGCACTACCCAAATCGGTGTGATGTCCCATTTGTGGTGCCGCACTGATTCACAAAAGTAGTTTCTGTACAACTTTTAGTGACTTCTGGGTGCAATGTCCATAGACATCTGTGCAGCGACCTTTGGAGTGTTGACCGCTCCAGCCCATTGAAATTCAGCGGCAATTACGGTAAAGCACCGCCTCCGCCCCTCTGTAAAAGCGGCCTAAAACTGTCACCTGTACACTGAGAATTCCCCTTACATTAGTGGTCAGTGAGAAGAATGTTCCTTACATTGGTGATCAGTGAGAAGAATGTCCCTTACATTGGTGATGAGTGAGAAGAATATTCCTTACATTGGTGATGAGTGAGAAGAATGTTCCTTACATTGGTGATCAGTGAGAAGAATGTTCCTTACATTGGTGATCAGTGAGAAGAATGTTCCTTACATTGGTGTTCAGTGGGAAGAATGTTCCTTACATTGGTGATCAGTGAGAAGAATGTTCCTTACATTGGTGTTTAGTGGGAAGAATGTCCCTTACATTGGTGATCAGTGAGAAGAATGTTCCTTACATTGGTGATCAGTGAGAAGAATGTTCCTTACATTGGTGATCAGGCTGCGTGGGATTCCTGAATGGACATTTGTTTTGTTTTCCTGACTTAATAAACGTGGGCTACCAGGCCCTTAACGTTATATGCCTGTTTGGTGTCGACTCACTGCACAGAAATGCATCTACCATGAGAGCTTAAATACCCCCAATGTCTACACTGGATATCTATACTGATATGGACTGGGTAATGTGTTAGGAATGAAAGGATGGCACATCATTTGATGGAAATGAAAATTATCCACCTACAGAGGGCTGAATTCAAAGACACCCCGAAAATCAAACTGAAAAAATTAGGCAGCAAGCTAGTCCATTTTGCTGAAATTTCATTGCAACAACTCAAAATGGTCCTCAGTAGTGTGTATGACCCCCAAGTGCTTGTATGCAGGCCTGACAACTGCTAATGAGATGACGGATGGTGTCCTGGGGTATTTCCACCCAGATCTGGACCAGAGCATCACTGAGCTCCTGAACAAACTGAGGTGCAACCTGGCGGCACAGGATGGACCGAAACATAATGTCCCAGAGGTGTTCTTTTGGATTTAGGTTAGGTGAGTGTGGGGGCCATTCAATGGTATCAATTTCTTCATCCTCCAGGAACTGGCTGCATGCTCTCGCCACATGAATCCGGTCATTGTTGTGCCCCAGGAGGAACCCGGGACCCACTGAACCAGCGTAGGGTCTGATATTGGGTCCAAGGATTTCATCCCGATACCTAATGGCAGTCAGGGTGCCATTGTATAGCCTGTAGAGGTCTGTGCGTCCCTCCATTGATATGCCTCCCCAGACCATCACTGACCCACCACCAAATCGGTCATGCTGAACAATGTCACAGGCAGCAAAAGTTCTCTGTGGCTTCTCAAGACCCTTTCACGTCTGTCACATATGCTAAGGGTGAATCTGCTCTCATCTGTGAAAAGCATGGGGCACCAGTGGCAGACCTGCCAATTCTGGTGCTCAATGGAAAATGCCAATCAAGCTCCATAGTGTCCTGCAGTGAGCACAGAGCACACTAGAGGACGTCGGGACCTTAGGCCACCCCCATGAAGTCTGTTTCTGATTGTTTGGTCAAAGACATTCACACCAGTGGCCTGCTGGAGGTCATTTTGTAGGGCCCTGACAGTGCTCATTCTGTTCCTCCTTGCACAAAGGAGCAGATACCAGTCCTGCTGATGGGTTAAGGATCTTCTACGGCTCTCTCCAGCTCTCCTAGAGTAATTGCTTGTCTCTTGGGATCTCCTCCATGCTCTTGAGACTGTGCTGGGAGACATGGCAAACCTTCTGGCAATGACAAGTATTGATGTGCCATCCTGGAGGAGTTGGACTGCCTGTGCAACCTCTATAGGGTACAACTATCGCCTCGTGCTACCAGTAGTGACACTGACCTTTCACTAAAACTAGTGAAAAACAGTCAGAAAATATGAGTAGGGAGACACCTCCACCTGAAACAAACATTTCTGTTTTAGTGGTTGTCTTATTGTTGCCCATCTAGTGCACCTGTTGTTAATTTTAATTAACAGCAAAGCAGCTGAAACTGATTAACAACTCCCTCTGTATACAGCCCTCTGCTACTTAACTAACCAGATCAATATCCCAGGATTTGTGTTTCAAAGTGTTCCTTTATTTTTTGTGAGCAGTGTATATTCTTCTACATGTGTTTGGTAAAAAAAAAAAAAATGCAATAGGCAATTCACGTTTATGCACGTAAATTAGTGCACTCAATTATAAATTTTTCTATTTTTGGAAGTAGAAACCTTGCAAGAAGATATGAACAAATTAATAGGGTGAGCAACTACATGGCAAATGAGGTTTAATGTAGAAATTTTTTAAATAATGCATTTAGGTGGCAAAAACAGGGGGAGAACCTCTGGGGGAATCTAGGATGTAAAAGGATCTGTGTGTCCAGAGATAAAACGATAATTCTCCCACTCTACAAGAATTTGGTCCGGCCACACCTGGAGTATGCCGCCCAGTTCTGGGCACCAGTCCTCAGGAAGGATGTGCTGGAAATGGAGCAAGTACAGAGAAGGACAATAAAGCTAATAAAGGGACTGGAGGGTCTTAGTTATAAGGAAAGATTATAAGCACTAAAATGATTCTCTCTGGAGAAGAGGCGCTTGAGAAAAAAAAAATTCCATGAAAGGCCATTAAAAAAGACTTGCGTCCATTTACTTAAATTATATGAAAAGCGATTTAACTGGAAACTGTGTTAAGGGTTCTTCCGCAAGCGGTGGTTTCAGCGATAATTAAAAAAAACTATTAGCTAGGCACCTAAACGACCAAAACATACAGGGGTATACAATGTAATATTGAAATAAAAGCACACACACAGGTTGAACTTGATGAACGTGTGTCTTTATTCAACCTTACCAACTATGTAAGATCAGTAAGAAACTCAGCATTTTTTTTATTCCTATGCTAAAGGTTTAACAAAAGGAGGTAAAAACTGTAACTTTACTGTAACTGTAAGTTTACTCACTTGTGACAAGCTGTTTACTTATATGCAGAGAAGTTGATAAATTTACATGTTGTTTATAAGCCACGAGCAAGCATATAAATAACTGTTTTTAAATCTATATGTTAATTGCTATTATTATTATTGTTAGTACTACACATTATTACTTCTTATAAGTGCATCTAAAAGGGTAACTGACTTTTGTGTTCTTTGCTGTCCTTTTCTAAGCAAAACTGTGATGAATGAGCTTTATATAAACGGAAAGGCTAAAATCTATGTTCTCCCTCACTAGGCTATCATTAATAACATATATATCGTCTATAAAACTTCTAATATGAAATATACAGTACACTTTGCAGCTACTGAGCCCATTTTTCTAATAGGTAGTTGTGCGCAGCAGATAACCCTGATAATCTTGAACTGCAGCACAACATGCTAAAGTGAATTTCTACAGACTGAATAAAAGCACTACTAAATGAATACTTTTCAAGTATAATCATAAAGCACTTTGAAGCTAAAATGGACTATTAAATCCAGGTTGCTGTTAACATTTGTAGATATGTTCAGTTCGACCAAGATTTTAATGCAATTCTAAAAAGGAGTGAGGAATAAGAAAAAAAAAATGTTTATAACATCATTAACCTCATGCTTATTTTAAAACGTTGAATCATTTACATAGAACACAATTAAGATTCAAGAGCTAGAACTAACTGCACAATAACCAACAGTGAGTATGAAAAGCATATAATTATAAATATAGTTTTTGACAGAGATAATTAATCAAATCACTTATTTACGTTTTCACAAATCTGTCTTTCTTATGTACACGCTAATGATTGAAAAAAGGGGGGACCAAATAATTGAAGACACAAGCTGCTTGACACTATGCGTATAAAATAATTGGGTCGAAGTTTGGTTGGATGGGATTTTCAAGGCACTGATGAGAAGGCGTATATAGAGTAAAACAGTATTTATTACATACACAACAATACAGGTATAAAAACAATGGGACAGGCCCCACAATATGGACACAATAACAGGTATTTGTATAAACAAAAACCGTAAGGTTCTAGAGCGTGGAGCCGATCTGCGACCTCGACCGGTTTCGCAGTATTACACCGCTTCTTCAGGAGGATCTAAGTGTCTATAATTTGTAGAAAAAACAGACAACAAGCATGGTTTAAACAATTGTAAAAAAGAAACATTGAGAAAACAGTACAACATGGTGCTATCATGAAGGCAGCAAGGACACACTCATCTAGGGCGGTAGATGGCCTGGAATTGGCCACTGAGGTTTACAACCCCCCCCAACACAATTCAGGGGGTCACGCAGGGGAAGCTGACAAAGGCTCTACTCTATTAAAAGCATTGAAGACAAAGGGGACAAGATATGTTTGAATTTACTAGTGTATTAGACTGGTTAAGGGACCCCGTGAGGTAAGCAGGATGTGGAAGAATGCATGGGGCATGTGAACCCGGGGGGGGGGCAAAGGGGGGTGGACTAAGGAAAAAACAGGGGGAATAAGTGGGAAGAATGAAAAGGAAAAGAAAAAGAGGGAAGGAGAGGATAAATAATAAGTGGAAAAGGAAGAGGTGGGAATACCAGGGAAGAAGGGGGGAGGAAAGAAACAGGGGAGAAGAGAAAAGAAAAAAAGGAGAAAAATAGAAAAAGTATAGAAGAATAAGAAAGAAAAAGGGAAGAGGAAGGGGAGGGATAACAGAAAGGGGAAGGGAAGGATGGGAGTGAGATTGGACCAAGGATGGAAAGAGAAAAGAAAAGAGAAGTGTGGGGGGATGAGAAGGAAGAGGGAGAGGGGGGAAAAGGGAGGGGAGGGCTAACAGAAAGAGGAAGGGAAGAATGGGAGTGTAAATAGACCAAGCATGGAAAGGGAAAAGAAAAAAAAGAGGAAAAACAAAAAGAGAGAAAAAAGGGAAATTGGATACAAGGGAATGAAGAGGAGAGGGGGGGGAAAAAGAAGAAAAAAAAAGAGAGAAGGAAAGAGAAAAGAGAGGAAAAGAAAAGAACGTTAGACAGAGGTAGAGAGACAGAGAATTGGGAAGACACAGAGGCTAGGAAGGGAAAAAAAAGGAAAGGGAGTATAAATGACAGAACGAAGAGAAACAATCGTGTGGGTATCCAGAGAAAAGAGACGTGAAGGTATAAAAGCCCAGGATTAGCCAGTCATGGGGGGAAGGGGGATAACTATTAATTCTTACCAAATGGTAAAAGAATCTGTGGTATATACTGGGGGACAGCAGAGCGGCAACATGACAGGGTGATAGGCACAAGTATAAACATGATTTGGTTATAGAAGCAGCAAGCAACGCAGGTAAGCGAGTAGCTGTAGAGCAAAACATAAGAAATACTTTAGGCAGGATGGTTCAGAGGACATACCAAGATGACGCGCTAAACGTGTCTTACCCTCTAGTGATGGCCGGTATATATCCCCAGGGAGAGCTGGCGTGTGTCTCACCATAAGCAGCGAAGAGTGCTGCTTATATGAGACTTCCCCGATCACGTGGGGCGTCAGGTCGAAACGGCGCCCGTGTGATGTCGCATGACCGACGTAGCGGTGATCATCTGTCCTAAACATCCCACGCTCCAGAAGGGGCGTGGGTGTGCGACCCAAGAACCCAATGGCAGTGCCGGGTCGTAGGTCGCAAGGCGGGGGCTCGAGTGGAGCTCCCGTCCAGGGACGGAATTATGTGAGCCTTAACAGAGAGGGGAGGGGAGAAGGAGAGCGGTCCAATTATCGGCGGCCGCCTGTAAGGAGAGATCCCAGCTGACATGCCGCACCAGGTTCACTGTTGAATACAAAATACATACAAAACTTATAACACAGTTTAAATTACAGTTATAAACAGCAATTAAAGAGACAATAGTCTAAATGTATAGGAAGGAATTTCCTATGTCATTTATCACGAGCAAGAACACTAACAGGTCTCTGAAAACCAAAAAGAAAAAAAAGGGAGGGAGGCTGGGAGAAGGGGGAAGAGGGGATGGGGAAGATTACATAGAACGTCCATACGCATTGCTGAATAAATTAATTAAATGGTCACAAATGAGTAAAGAGATCATAATCCAATAGTAATGATCTAATGTTAATGGACCAAAATACAGGAACTCAAAGCGAAGCAAGGACAGATGAAGGAAGGAGGGAGGGAGGAAGTCCCCATTTTGAAGGCTTATATTCAAGTATAAGGGAGCATAGATAATTAAAAAAAAAACTATTACATAGGCACCTTAACGACCACAACATACAGGCATAACAATGTAATATTGACTTAAAAGCGTACACACACACAGGTTGGACTTGATGGACTTTTTTCAAACCTACCAACTATGTAACTAAGTAATTGGCCATAAAAAGGGTATGGGGGTCCGGGTACTGCCCTGGGGCACATGTGTCAATGCAATTTTCTTTGTTAATATGCCATATGCCTGGCTTGCCATTTTAAAATTCTTATATAGAATAAAGATTTGGGGATTATCGTGGTGCCGAATAGAAACCAGACATATATATTTTATATTGAAGGTAGAAAATATTATATAGAAAAGGGTGGGGCCACCTGGCGACATCACCGGTGGTACTATGTACTTCATACTCATTCACATGGGTGGGACCTGGGGGCCCCTTGTTAACTACTTGAGGCCCGCGCTATAGCCGAATGACAGCTACAGCATGGACCTGAATATCCAGCAGGACGTCAATTGACGTCCGCCCCTTTGGGCGTTCCCCGCGCACGCTCCAGAGCGCACAGCGGGGAAACTCTGTGTTGGCTGTGTCCCTTGGACACAGCCAATTACAGATCGCCGCGAACGGCCAATCAGAGTGGCCGTTTGCGATGCGATCTGTGCGGCCAATGAGAGATGATCTCAAATGTAAACATATGAGATCATCTCTCAGTGCCGGCTCACACAGAGACAGCGTACATAGGGACACAGATCGATCACCTTCACAGTTACCCCCCTCCACCTACAGTTAGAACACTATACAGGTAACATATTTAACCCCTTCCTCACCCCCTAGCGTTAACCCCTTCAATGCCAGTCACATTTATACAGTAATTAGTGCATATTTATTGCACTGATCGCAGTATAAATGTGAATGGCGCCAAAAATGTGTCAAAGGTGTCCGATGTGTCTGCCATAATGTCGCAGTCCCAATAAAAATCGCAGATCGCTGCCATTTCTAGTAAAAAAAAAATAATAATTCTGTCCCCTATTTTGTAGGCGCTATAACTTTTGCGCAAACCAGTCGCTTATTGCGATTTTTTTTTTTTACCAAAAATACGTAGAAGAATACGTATCACCCTAAACTGAGAAAAAAATGTATTTTTTTTAAATTGGGATATTTATTATAGCAACAAGTAAAAAATATTGTATTTTTTTTTCAAAATTGTCGCACTTTTTTGTTTACTTCGCAAAAAAAAAAAACTGCACAGGCGATCAAATACCACCAAAAGAAAGCTCTACTTGTGGGAAAAAAAGGACGTAAATTTTGTTTGGGAGCAACGTTGCACGACCACGCAATTGTCAGTTAAAGTGACGCAGTGCCGGAAGCTGAAATTTCACCTCGGCAGGAGGGGGGTATATGTGCCCAGTAGGCAAGTGGTTAAAGGGTGCTTCCAGATTCCGATAAGGCCCTGCCCACAGACACCTATAATAATGATAACAATTAAAGTTGGGTACAATTTAGCATGAGGCACAATTGTCATTCAAAGTGCAAGAGCACTGAAAGCTGGAAAGTGGTCTGGGAAGGAAGGGGGTGAAAGTGCCCAGTATTAAAGTGGTTAAAAAGTACAGTAGGGAAGGAGTATGTTCATTTTAAGAATATTGTAAGAATATATTTTTCTACCAAAGCAAAAGCAGAAGCAATGTTCCTTGCTCCAATATTCAATATTAAAATATGCTTTTTAAAAAGAGTGGGAAATTGGCACTGAACATACAGTAGATACATAGTTACACAATTATATATTTAATCTGGTTGAAAAAAAGACACAAGTCTATCCGGTTCAACCCACAGAAAATAAGGCATCCAATAAGATCCCCTGACCATTCAGCCAATCGGGAAATGGGTATCAGACCCGTGCTTCCTAATTGAAGAGGTGATTCAGTGTTTAGAAAAGCAAATATTAATTTGCTTTTCCAACAAACTTGGGTGCGCTCAGAGCGCAATGCTCTTCACCACGAGTCCACCCTATTTTAAAGCCTATTAGAGCCTATAGCTCTAATCAGGTGCTTCATAAAAACATCCCGTCGCTGTAATTCATGAGCTCAGTGTCCCGCAAGGGGCCAGATGCATGAATAGGGGGTGGTCACAGCGACCATAGATAGATTCATGCAATGCATGAAATTATCTATTAACCACTTGCCGCCTGCCAATGACATATTGACGTCAGCAAAGTGGTTTCAATATCCTGAGTGGACGTCATATGGTGTCCTTAGGATATTGAGCCGCTGCGCACCCCCGCGGGCGCGTATTGCGGCGATCGTTGTTGCAGGGTGTCAGTCTGACACCCCGCAACACCCATCTAGGTAAAGCGTCTCTCACGGAGACACTTTACCATGTGATCAGCCGTGTCCAATCATGGCTAATCACGATGTAAACAGGAAAAGCTGGTAATCGGCTTTTCCTCACTCACGTCTGTCAGACGTGAGTAGAGGAGGGCCGATCGGCTGCTCCTCTGACAGGGGGGGTTTGTTCTGATCGATTATTAGCACAGCCCCCCCGGGGATGCCCACTGGACCACCAGGGATGCCCACTGGACCACCAGGGAGGTAAAACAAAGGTATGCCCCCTAGACCACCAGGGATGACACAAATAATGCATGCCAATCAGTGCCGCAATGGATGCCAAAATGGGCATCATTGATTGTCAGGCATTGTTTGGCACTGATTGGCATCCATTAGTACAACACGTTAGTGCCACCTATCCGTGTCCATCCATGCCACCTATCCGTGCCCACACGTGCCGCCCATAAGTGCCCATCCGTGCTACCCATCATTGCCCATCCGTGCCGCCTATCAGTGCCGCATATTAGTGCCCATCAATGCCACCACATTGGTGCCAATCAGTGCCGCCTTATTAGTGCCGTACCATCAGTGCCCATCAGTGAAGGAGAAAATGTGCTTATTTACAATGTTTTATAACGAAAAAAAAACGACGTTTTTTTTCTAAATTTTCGGCCATTTTTTATTTTTTGCAGAAAATAAAAATCGCAGAGGTGATCAAATACCACCAAAAGAAAGCTCTATTTGTGGGTACAAAATTATACAAATTTGGTTTGGGTACAGTGTAGCATGACCGTGCAATTGTCATTCAAAGTGCAACAGCGCTGAAAGCTAAAAATTGGTCTGAGTGGGAAGGTGTATAAGTGCCCTGTATGGAAGTGGTTAATCATATAGAGGTGGTGTGAATAGAGGGGGCGGCACCAGTGCGCCCTTAATGGATGGGCCGCCCCTGCTCTTTTACATAGGGGGATGGAAAAGTACACATAGGGCCAGATTCAGGTAGTCCAGAGCATCTTTGCTCTGGAGTAACGCTTCTCATTTGCGTTGCGCTGCAGAAATTTTAGGAGCAAGTGCTGTCATTCACGAAGCACTTGCTCCTAAAGTTGCGGCAGCGCATCGCAAATGAGCCGGCGGAATTCAAATTGGGCGGGTACGGGGCGTGTAGTATGCTAACTAAGCGCGATCCCGCCGCCAACGTACTGCGCATGCGTCGAGTGTCAAAACATCCCCGTGCGCATGCTCCAAAATCTGTGAATGAACGCCAATGACGTCACATTCCCATTCATGACCGTTTTACGCAAGCGACGTTTTTTTTTTTTTTTCCCGACGCGATGACGACGCCTATACCTAACATAGGATACTCCAACCCCATGTAGGTATATCTATGCGCCGCGTATCCCGTCCGGAAACGTCGTATCGTCATTGCGTCGCGCCGGAATTCGATCGTGAATTGCCGATTTCCGCTCATTAACATATTTTTTGAGCGTAAATCGGCGGGAACGCCCCCGGCGCCATTTTTAAGTTGAAGTAACGATGCGATGGCGAAACTCAGTTACGCTGCTCGCATCGGAACTTCAACCCGGCGTTTCTTGTTTTCTGGTTACAGAAAACAGAAACGCCGGCTCAAAGTCACAGTTAGGCTGGCGGATCACTCGATCCGCCAGCCTAACTGTTCGTGAATCTGGCCCATAGTTTACAAAAACAACCAGTATGCGGCCTCACCCAAATCCCTTATCTAGGCATGCAACCTGGCTGGCTAGGAAAGGGAGAAGTAGTTTGTGCACGCCTCCCTTCTAAACCATGCCAGGTCACCAACCTTCAACATTGGGAGAGTACCATGCAGGGGGAGCTTTATCCCTACATCCTTGGCCAAGTATGGAGGATTTATCAGAATCTGGAAGCCCCTTTTAAATAAGAGGCCCCTAGATATTTTGTTCTTCACTTACTTGAATGAGTACTGGGTGGTATATATCACTTGTCACTCATTCATCAAAATATAATTTAAATAGTAAATAAACACACAGACACCAAAGTAAAAGTTCTATCTTAAAAAAAGAAATTAGAGATGAAAATCCAACATCAATTACATCATCTAACCATGTAGATCAATTGCCAATAATGATAAACACTCTCATAATGCATTTACATGATAAAAAACGCCTCCTGTCTGACTGCTGAATGTCCACAAATGGGCCAGGAATAAAACCTGTAGCTGACGTAATAGATTAAATGTCTTCATGACCATACTTAGTCAATGACATCCTAGAGCATGCACCAGCTTTTTACAATTAAAAAAATACCATTGGGTGGTCAGAAGCTGTCATTTAGTGGCAGCATTAATACAACTACTAAATTAATGACTTCTGACTGTAGCAGTTGCAGGTTCAGTTCGGATTCATGGTTAATCTGAAGCTCATCCATAGTAATAAGAAGAAAACTATTGTTTTCGTGTTTTAAAAAAATGGAAAAATAAAATAAACTTTCCCAGGAAACTATTTGTAAAAATGTATATTTTGAAGTTCAGTATTACAGCTGAGAATCATTATGGCATGGGGACTTGAATTCAAGGCCAATTGGACCTAGCAATGGCAATGCGAATCAGGAAGAACCTGTTACATGGAATCTTGGGGAATTTGTTTTTGCTGGTAACTGTATCAAAAGCAGATTGCCATGACCTGCTTCTTCCTCTTTGGCTCCTGCACTAATGCTGCAGTGAAGACTGGATGGAGGGAGGTAGGTCCGTCCACCAAGGATCAGGCTGAAAACTCAATGGGATCGATGTAGAGAAAATGAAAGAGTCCAGAAAGTTGGCCTAGGTTTTGTAGGACTAACCAGGCATGGACTGGCCATAGGGACTACAGGGAGTTTCCCGGTGGGCCGATGGCTCAGTGGGCCGGTTTCAGTGACAGCCTGTCAAAGTAATGGCTGCGCAGCTCGCCCTCCACTTCATGCAGTGATGTGAGAAGAATGAGGAAAATACAGAGGAGAATAAGTGAAATAAAAAAGGTGAGTGAGGACTCCTTATGTTATGCTACTTATGTTTTTTTGCGCAATTGTGTATAGTTTGTATACCGTTTTTGTTCTTGTTTGCAAACATAAAGTGGGCCGGTCTGGATAAAGTCCAGGGCCAAATTTTGGTCTCAGTCCATCCCTGGGACTAACCTGTTGCTGTCAAGGTGGATATGCAGTCAGAATGGGTAAATAGAAAACCCTTAATTTTGCTTGCCATTCAAGAAATAAAATGTAATACAACATTATAGGCTGCATTTACTGTATATTACAATAATGACAATGTAATTTCATCCTCAGTTATTTTACTAAGTTTACTGAAATGGTGGGTAATCAACTATGGTATGGGATGTTCACATTCCTGTTTATATTAGAGCTTAATTTTTCCTTTGCAACATAACATTTTGCTATATGAATTTGCTTAGGTATTACATGTAAATAACTTTAGATATTTTGTATTGATTACCCAGTCATCGTTTCATACTCAGTTGTGTCCATGTATACCCACCAAATCATTAATCACGTGCACCAGCTCGAGAAAACACAGATACAACCATACAATTCGACTTTGAGATCTCAGCCTGAGGTTAAAGGTTATAGATTGTGAAATGTGATTGCAAATAATTATTTATTCTTTTTTTTTTTTTTTCCATCATACATTTAGGCTGGCCATACATTATACATTGTTCTTGTGCAACTTCCCTTTAGATTTACCCAACCATATAATAGGAGGTCAAACCCAGGGGCGGACTGACCATTGGGACTTTCGGGCACTGCCCGAGGGCCCCATGCCACTAGGGGGCCCCATCAGGGTTGCCAGGCTCAATAAAACCAGGGACAGTATGTAAAAATCTGTGTTTTTTTTACATCTGTCCTTGATATGTCCGAAACTGACATGCTTTTGATGTGAAAATCCTGAGATTTTAGCTGCCCTGCCTCCTGGCATGCTGGCCATCAGTAAGCCCGTGGGCCCCATAATCTTCTATTGCCCGGGGGCCCCATGAGTTGTCAGTCCGCCCCTGGTCAAACCTAAACACTTTCAAATTGTATGCAATCAGGCAGGTCCTTCTACTACATAGTTGAAGGTAAATCTAAAGAAAATTGAATAAGAAAATTGTATGGTGTATGGCCAGCTTAAGACCATATATTTTAGTTAAATCCCAAAGGTGATGTCATTAAGTAACAGCCAAGATCATGAAGCATCTATGAAAGTATACAGCACAAGAGCAGTGCAGGGCCGATCCTACCCGGGGTGCACAGGGTGCAGTGCACCCAGGCGCCACAGAGGTGGGGGCGCTGAAGTGCCAGAGTGCTTCCCTCAAATCCCTCTCCTTGTTCGTGTAGCGCGGCGCCGGCGGCTCTCCCAGCCGCCGCCGCGTGTGTCCTATACGCCTGTCAGTGTCCCTTCTTCCTCCTCCTGTTAGACAGGGGAGTGAAGAATCCAGAGATCGGAGCGGCTGTCTCTGTGTGGAGAGACGCTAGCTGCTCAGTGACATCGCTGAGGGGGCGGTCCATCATGCCTGACATTCTGCTCCTCTCTGTGTCATAAGAGGACTCCTGTCTGCGGCGATCTGTGATCCACCCGGGCGGCGCGGCTGCACACTGTCCCCTCCTCTGCAGCTGCCGCCCGGGTGGATCACAGATCGCCGCAGACAGGAATCCTCTTATGACACAGAGAGGAGCAGAATGTCAGGCATGATGGACCATGTGTTTTTATGTAATGGGGGGGTTTGTCCTGGGGAAGTCTATAGTAATGTAAGTGGCGTTTTTTTCCCTGGGGGGAGTCTGTACCAATGGGGGGGGGGGGTTGTCCCTGGGGTCTGCACTAATGAGGGGGGGGGGTTGTCCTAGGGGGTCTGTACTAATGGGGGGGAGTTTGTACTAATGGGGGGGTTTGTCCTGGGGGTCTGTACTAATGAAGGGGTTTGTCCTGGGGGTCTGTACTAATAGAGGGGTTTGTCCTGGGGGTCTGTACTAATGGGGGTTTGTCCTGGGGGTCTGTACTAATGGGGGGTTTATGCCGGGGGGTCAACACTAATGGGGGGTTTATCCTCAGGGGTCTGTACTAATGGGGGGTTTGTCCTGGGGGGGTCTGCACTAATGGGGTGGTTTGTCCTGGGGGGTCTGTACTAATGGGGGGCTTGTCCTGGGCGTATGCACTAATTGGGGGGGGTTTATCCTGGGGGTCAGTACTAATGGAGGGGTTTGTCCTGGGGGTCTGTACTAATGGAGGGGTTTGTCCTGGGGGTCTGTACTAATGGGGGGTTTGTCCTGGGGGTCTGTACTAATGGGGGGTTTGTCCTGGGGGTCTGTAGTAATGGGGGGTTTGTCCTGGGTGGGTCTGCACTAATGGGGGGTTTGTCCTGGATGGGTCTGCACTAATGGGGTGGTTGGTCCTGGGGGGGCCTGTACTAATCGGGGGAGTCTGTACTAATGGGGGGCTTGTCCTGGGGATGGGCACTAATGGGGGGTTTATCCCGGGGGGTCAATACTAATGGGGGGTTTATCCTGCGGGGTCTGTACTAATGGGGGGTTTGTTCTGGGGGGTCTGCACTAATAGGGTGTTTGTCCTGGGGGGGTCTGTACTAATGGGGGGCTTGTCCTGGGCGTATGCACTAATGGGGGGGTTTATCCTGGGGGGTTGGTACTAATGGGGGTTTTTGTCCTGGGGGTCTGTAATAATGAGGGGCTTGTTCTGTGGGGGGTCTGCACTAATGGGGGGGTTTGTTCTGGGGTCTGTTCTAATGGGGGGTTTGTCCTGGGGGAGTCTATACTAATGGGGAGATTTGTCCTGGGGGAGTCTGTACTAATGGGGGGGTTTGTCCTGGGGGAGTCTGTACTAATGGGGGGGTTTTGTCCTGGGGGAGTCTGTACTAATGGGGGGGTTTGTCCTGGGGGAGTCTGTACTAATAGGGGGGTTTGTCCTTGGGGGAGTCTGTACTAATGGGGGGTTTGTCCTGGGGGTCTGTCATGGGGAGTTTGTACTAATGGAGGGGGATTGGTTTGTCCTAGGGGTCTGTACTAATGGGGGGGGGGGGTTGTTCTGGGGCGGTCTTTAATACTGGAAGGGTGTCTGTACTAATGGGGGGTGTTTTGTCCTGGGGGTCTGTACTAATGGAGGGGGTGGTTTGTCCTGAGGGGGGTCTGTACTTATAGAGGAGGGTCTGTACTAATGGAGGGGGTCTGTACTAATGGGGGGTGTTTTGTCCTGGGGGTCTGTACTAATTGAAGGGGATGGTTTGTCCTGGGGGTCTGTACTAATGGGGGTGGTGGTTTGTCCTGGGGGGTCTGTACTGAGGGAGGGGGTTTATACTTAGTTAGGAGTCTGCATTGACGGAGGGGGTCTATACTTAGTGGAGAGGGGTCTGTACTGAGGGGCAACTATAGGTGGAGGAAGGGGGGTGACACCATGTTTTACCTCAACGGGTGACAACAACCCTAGTGATGCCACTGCAGCTGTGGGCTCTTCATTCCTCCTTTCACTCCCTCTCCTCCTTCTCTTTGCGCGCAATGCTGTACTAGTGAGCGGCGCTTGCCAGCACAGCCACCCTTTATGTTTTTTCCCCGCCATTATATTGGCCAGGGAAGAAAAAGGAGCAGAGAAGAGGATTGTGGGACTTGTAGTTCGAGGACTGACAGCCCCACTGTAACAAAGAATCTGCAGCCCACACGGCATGTTCAGCTAAATGGGAGAGGGAGCCAGGACCCCAGGAAAGCTTTCAGGGAAGTGCACCCAGGACTCCAGAGGGAGAGGACAGTGCTGAGAGAACACCATCAGAGAGAGAACCCTGCTGCTGTGCACCACTAGAGGCAAAGCCACACAGCCTAGTGCCATCCCTGGCGGAGAAAGTAATAGAGTCATTGCCAGAATACAGATCTGGGCTCTACCCAGATCTGTATTACGATCAGAGGAACTGTTGTTGCTGTATCGCTGGGTCAGGTGAGAGCCGATCGGCCATTATCTACTTATGCCAATAGGAACTGCAGTCTTTGACCATCTCCTGTATTATATCTGCAGTCTCTGACTGTCTCCTGTATTATTTCTCCAGTCCCTGACCGTCTCCTGTAATATGTCTGCAGTCTCTGACCATCTCCTGTATTATATCTCCAGTCACTGACTGTCTCCTGTAATATGTCTACACTCTCTGACCATCTCATGTACTATAATTGCAGTCTCTGACCATCTCTTGTATCATGTCTGCAGTCTCTGACCATCTGCTGTAGTATGATTGCAGTCTCTGACCATTTCTTGTATAATGTCTGCAGTCTCTGACCATCTCCTGTACTATGTCTGCAGTCTCTGACCATCTCCTGTACTATGATTGTAGTCTCTGATCATCTCTTGTATCATGTCTACAGTCTCTGACCATCTCCTCTACTATGTTTTGGGACACTTTCTAACAGTATCAGAGAGGTTCCCCTCCAGGTCTTATTAGTGTACGCTCTTCCAGTATTTTCTTTATTGTTAAAAGATCATGGGAGGATCCCAGGGCAACAAATACTTCTTAGAGGAGCATCTCTGTGTTTGAGTCATTGCCATAGAAACATTTGTAAAGGGGAGGAGTTGGTAAGATGACCACGCCGCCGTTGTGGGGGCGCCAGAAATATTTCTGCACCCAGGCGCCTGTGACCCTAGGATCGGCCCTGGAGTAGTGCAACCATTGTGCTTTTCATGGGGTGAATGTGACAGTAGGACATACAAAGCAGCATGGGGAAGCAAGATCAATATCATGAAAAAAATCAAAGTGCCAATGAATGTGCCGATTCTTCTGCCTCAGACTGCCAACAGTTTTTGGATACCTGCAGCAAACTTGTGCAGTCTTGTTTTGATCATAATTTGTTTAAACTGGTTTGAAAAACAATTTGCATGTGCATAAAGCATGCACTTTTTCTTTAAAGGGGTTGTAAAGGTACTAATGTAAATAGCTTTCTTTACATTAGTGCAGTCCTCCTTCACTTACCTCATCCTTCAATTTTGCTTTTAAATGTCCTTATTTCTTCTGAGAAATCCTCACTTTCCGTTCTTCTGTCTGTAACTCCACACAGTAATGCAAAATATTCGAGTTATTCTGATTGGCTCTGATGCAAAAGAAGGGCGCATCAGAGCCAATCAGAATAACTCGAATATTCGGCAAAAGGAATATTGCACGATTATCTTCTCCGCCCTTCTTTTGCATCAGAGCCAATCAGAATAACTCGAATATTCGGCAAAAGGAATATCGCGCAATATTCCTTTTGCCGAATATTCTAATTATTATGATTGGCTCTGATGCAAAAGAAGGGCCGAGTAGCTGATGCGATTCTTTTATGTTGCCGAAAATCCGCAATGCGAATTTTCGGCAACATAAAAGAATCGCATCAGCTACTCGGCCCAGGGTCTCTCTCTAATCATACCAGCAATGCTTTTAGACGTCGATGGGGATCACTAGGATGTGATCTGTTTTAAAAATAAATTTGAAAAAATATGAATATTCGCCATAGCGAATATTCGCCGCAATATTCAAGTTATTCGCGAATACTCGAATATGCAATATTCGTAGCGAATATTCGCAATGCGAATATTCGTGAGCAACACTAATCAGGAATAGGAGCAGGAGCAGAAGCAGGAACAGGAGGAGCGATCCGCACAATGTCTGTGTCGTCATCCAGCTTCCCCAACATGGCCATGTTTATAGCCTAAAATATCAGTGTTTCACAACGAAGACGCTGGCCCCTCTCCATAATTTGCAGCTTGCTGGCAATTAGGGCTGCAAATCCCTCTTCTGCGGTGGGGGGCTCTCGGAGGGCTGCCATAGCCTCCCTAATAAGGGCCTGGGTCTCCTCCTCCATTTGCAGAATCCTCCTGGCCCTTTTCGCGGGAGTGCGGAGAGGAGGAATATGCAACATTGTGTGCCGCCGTGCCTCCTGTCTATCGGTGGGCTCTGCCTCCTCCTGTCTCCCAGTGGGCTCTGCCTCCTCCTGACTTCCAGTGGGCTCTGCCTCCTCCTGGCTTCCAGTGGGCTCTGCCTCCTCCTGGCTTCCAGTGGGCTCTGCCTCCTCCTGGCTTTGCTCTGTCTGTGTATAAAAAAGGTACATTGTTAATTTTTTGTCTTCATATATGACACACATTTTTCAACTCATGACAGATGCAAATTGAATGCTATTAAATATTAGACCCCTGCATTTTTCATTCTTGTCCCCATCATGTTTGTCCACTACTGTCTATTGATATGTCCAACACTTTTTGTTCAATCCTTAAATTGTGAGCACTAGTAACATGAATTTGACATCATTATACTTTTAGTACAAAAAAATCGTTAGCAAATTACTATACCTGGCTCCATGTGTCACAATCAGGCTCATCCAGGAACTCCGGTTGTTCCGCCGAAGATGGCTGCTCTTGGCTGCAGGGAAGGCTGGAGGGTTGGATGCAGGGAAGGCTGGAGGGTTGGATGCAGGGAAGGCTGGAGCTACTTCTGGGGGGAAGGGTTTAAAGGGATTCCCTCGACTCCAGATGGTCATCCAGGAAATGGAGTTGGCTGTAGTACCATGTATAGCTTGTATATTTGATCAGCAGCTGCTCCTGACCTCATTAATTTCATGACTAGCGCTCGTTGAGTCCGATATGTGCCCCTAAGCCTAGGTTTACATTAGAGTGATTTGTCATGCGATTTGAGAGATCAAATCGCATGACAAGTCACAGCCTATTGGAGACAAAGGCACTGTTCCAATCGGCGCAACGCCGATTTTTGTGGTGCACCATCGATTTGCAAAAGTAGTGCGATTTCAAAGTAGCAACAATGTGAACCAGGGCTAATGGTCCCAATTTTATTCACATCATTCATTGTTGCTGTGGGGATCTTTGTCTTTACAAATACAAGCAGGCTCTCCAGTGCTTGTTTCCTGGCTTCTTTGTTTTTATTGAGGTTGCTTTTTATCTGCCATAATATTGGCAGATCCCTCCATCTCTGCACAACTTCAGTCATAAACTCATGTTTTTTTAAAGCATCCATTAATTCTGCAAGTCAAAATCAATACAAAAAAGCTAATGTCAATCAAGCCTCTACTAATAAACGTTCTCACAAACTCATCCACTGATCAATAAAGTCAAAAATCATGTTACGTACCGTTGTTGTACACGTTCGTTCCTTCCGCCTTCTTCCACACACTGAACATCGTTTAGACCCATGCGGTATCCCTTTATATACACTACGCATCATGAAGCTCCGCACGTTTTCCCCGCCCCTGACATTCTAGTACTTTCCCCGCCCTTCTCAGTCATCTAGTGCAAGACAACATGGCGGACACTCGGCAAGTGGCAATCTCAAACCAGAAGCGAAACCCAGGTGGAACCACACACCAGATCCCGTAGATACAAGGCCACAAATATGGCGTTTGAGGAGATGGTGGCAATATTAAGGAGGGAGGATTATGATGCTAAACATGGCCCATACAAATACCCTAATAGGGTGAAGGCCCAAATAATGGACAAAGTGGTCAAAACTCTGTACCACAAATTTGGGGTGCACAGATCCAAGAAACAGCTCCGCAAAAGATGGTCTGACATCAAATTAAGGAAGCCGGAGCAATACTCAGTTTAGTATTAACCACTTCGGGTCCGCGCCATTGACAGAATACGTCAACAGCGCGGACCTGAGGCGCCGGGGTCACGTCTTTGGACGTGATTTTCTTGTAATTCCCCGCGCGCACCACAGGGTGGCGCGCGGCGGGGAAAAACAGTCCCGACGCATCACCGAGGATCCGATGCGTGTACCCGGCGGCCGCGATGTCCGTCAGGTACACGCGATCGTCGGTGAGAGAGCAGGGACGAGGAGCTCTGAGTGTAAACACAGAGCTTCACGTCCTGTCAGTGAGAGGCGACTGATGCTGTTTCTCTTGTACATAGGGAGACAGCATCGATCACCTCCCCCAGTCACCCCCCTCCTCCCACACAGTTAGAACACACCCAGGCAATACATTTAACCCCTTCCTCACCCCCTAGTGTTAACCCCTTCAATGCCAGTCACATTTATACAGTAATTGGTGCATTTTTATAGCACTGGTCGCTGTATAAATGTGAATGGTGCCAAAAATGTGTCAAAAGTGTCCGATGTGTCCGTCGCAATATCGCAGTCCCAAAAAAAATCGCAGATACTAAATATAAAAAAAAAAAATCATAATTATGTCCCCTATTGTGTAGGTGCTATAACTTTTGCGCAAAGCAGTCACTTATTGTGATTTTTTTTTTTTTTTACAAAAATACGTAGAAGAATACGTATCAACCTTAACTGAGAAACAAAAATATAAAAAAAAAAAAGTAAAATAATATATATATTTTTAAATTGTGGCTCTTTTTTTCATTATAACGCAAAAAATAAAAACCGCATGGGCGATCAAATACCACCAAAAGAAAGCTCTATTTGTGGGGAAAAAAACGACGCCAATTTTGTTTGGGTGCCACGTCGCACGACCGCGCAATTGTCAGTTAAAGCGACGCAGTGCCGGAAGCTGAAATTTCGCCTGGGCACAAAGGGGGTTTATGTGCCCAGTAAGCAAGTGGTTAATATCATGGTGCTGCATGTGCTTTTTCTTTCATGTAGTACAGTTCAAAATGTAAAGTTTCACGTTTGTGGGCACAATAATTGGTCCTATGAATCATCGTTCATTCGCTCACTAGTAATTAAATATGATCTTTTTGTCTGATAAAGTGTTTTAGACATTTCATCATGCCTATTTAGGCATGGACAAATGTAGACAACACTGTATCAGACAAAAAGATCATATTTTATTTCTAGTGAGTGAATGAATGATGATTCCTACGACCAATTATTGTGCCCACGAACATGAAACATCTTAAACTTTTTATGTGAGAATATTTTTTTTTTTTTTTAGTGTAGATGTGTTTTTAACTATATTTAACTAATCTAACTGAATTCAATATACAGTAAGGAGAGTATGCTCAGCAGTTGGTTACACATGTGGACTCAGTAGCACAAGTGTTGGCCACAAGAACAACCTATTTAGGGTGTCACACACATGTGATCCAGTGGATACTTGGTATGTTTTCATGTGGGAAACTTGACCAAAAAAAGATAAATGTAGCAGCTTTGGTAATGGATACAATCATGTGTTCAGCTTAGAAGTATTGACAAAAACAAACAATTGTACCACACTTACAAAAGAATGATTCATATTCCTCTTCCAGGCCTCAAATCTTTTTGACTCAAGTATCCCTTGTGTTACAATCTCATAGGGCGTCAAAGAGCTTCCAGACAGGAGCCTAGAAACCCCACACCTCCTACCCAAGACCCACCCCGCGCGGGATGTGGAGAAAGAAGAGGCGGAGGAAGTCGAAACTTGCACAACAGGTCAGTGTCATACACCACGGCTTCATGTAATAGATGTGGCCTGCATATTTATAATACATGCTGTGTTTAAAAATGTTAGGAGCTTTTCTGGCTGCCCGACCATCCCAGCAGACAGATTCGATCGTGTGTACGGGCGAGCCGACGGATTTGGCCAGCCGACAGATTTTAAAGCATGCTTTAAAATCTGTCGGCTGGGAATCCGTCCGCCCGATATGTCTGCTGGTTAGTACGCTAACCAGCAGACATATCTTCTCGCACATGCGTCAAATGGATTCGACGCATGCGCTGAAGTAATTCACTTCCTGGTGCGGTGACGTGGCGGCGTCAACTTCACCGCCACGTTACCGACACGTCAGCGCGCCGTCTGACGGCGGGAATTTTGGTTTGATCGTGTGTACACGATCAAACCAATACATCCCAGCAGACAGATTTGTTCAAATCGGTCTGTCCGACCGATTTGAACAAATCTGTCTGCTCGTGTGTACAGGGCCTCACAGCGCCCAGATGTCAATTGGCGAGGTTATCGCCTGCTCTGCTGACCTGGATGACATCAACACAAGCTTGGTGCATATAAGGGAAAAGACGAAGCAGGTGGAACAAAGGATAAAATATGCGATTGATGTTCTTGGGAGGGTTTTAAAAAAAAAAATAGTTTATACTTTTAATTTTGTTTGTTGGTAATGTTTTAATTGTTTTTATTTGAATTTTAAATAATAATGTAGTTTTTTAGAATCTGAATTTTTAGTTTTACTTGCTAAAATGCATGAACAATGTAAAACTTGAAAAAGTTACATTGTTCATGCCTTTTTAACAAGAAAAAACAAAATTTTAGATTAAAAAAAAATGATTTAAAATCTTTTTTTTTTTAAATATTATCTAAAATAAAATGTTTTTACAAAAAAAAAATATATTTTTTGAAAAAAAAATCACAATATATATATATATATATATATATATATATATATATATATATGAAAAAATAACACCCCCCCCCCCCAAAAAAAAAAATGACACATTTAAAATGAAACAATAAAAAATGTTTTATACTCAACAATGTGTGCCTTCTTACAGTATATCAATGTTGCCTAAAAGAACAACATTTTTTTTGTGGTGTTTACATTGACAATGATGGGTATTTGGTAAAGGAAAATACACATGGCACTACAATGGCACTAGGATAATCTAGGAGAAAGATAAAAGAAACCCAAATTAAATAATAAAAAGAGAAAAAACTGTATTTTTCATTACAAAAAAAAATTATTTGACATTTTTCCTCAAACAACATCAGGCATTGCAATGGCCCCCCTACCCATAAAATATTCCACATATTGTTGCCGGACATCACTGGCGCTTTGGGGGGGCAAGCCTCTACCACCCTTCTGGCTCTGGCCAGCCTATAATTAAACACCCTCCTCTCAGGGGTGAGGATTCTTTGGGGAAAAGGCCTCATCAGGTGGGGATCCAGCGCAAATGCCTCATCTGCAATAAACACATAGGGTAGTTCCTCTTCATTCTCCGCTGCAGGTGGCAATGCCAGTCATCTGATTGGAGCCGTTGGGCGAACTCGGTTTGGGCAAACACTCCGCTGTCAGACATCCGCCCATTTTTCCCCACATCCACAAAAAAGAATTCATAATTGGCCGACACCACTGCCATCATCACGATACTGTGGAACCCTTTATAATTAAAATAATAGGATCCCAAACAGGGTGGTGGCATGATGCGGACATGCTTGCCATCAATGGCTCCTCCACAGTTTGGAAAGTTCCAACTTTACGAAAACTCTGGTGCCACAGTCTGCCATTCCTGTGGCGTAGAAGGGAACTGCGGAGTAAAAAAAAAAAAAACAACAACTTTCAAACAAACATTGCAATCAGATTATCCAAAAACATTCTTGCCAAAAACAACAGTATATCAATAATTTGAAGGAGTATTTTAAGACCAAAAAAATAAATAAATGGATCACTAATCAGATTCATCACCACCTCTGATGGGCCAATAACATTTTGTTTCTGGGAGGGGGGTTCAAAATGAGTTGGGGACCTCAGAAATAAAGGCTCTAGCACTCTGTCTGAATTCCCCAAAAATATTAAATTCACACATTTTAGGGAGGGGGGGGGGGGGGTTTGGGCAAGCACTACAATGGAGCAGATAAAATACATTTGGAAGTGACTAGGCTAGGTGTGTTTGGGCCCAGGATAAAATGTTGGAGAGGTTGGCTATTGGACATATGCATGTAGGCCAAAAAAGGAGCATTAAAAGCTTACAGCATGCATGGGGACAAAGGGGACATTCACAGCATATTACAAACATGTTAATTAGGGACTGATTCAAAAAATACAATACATTAGCAAGCATTAAATACATAGATTGTGAGGTTAAAGGACAAAACTTACCTTAATATAGTCCTGACTAGGGATGAGCTTTGAGTTTGAGTTGAACACATGTTCTACTTAAACATTGCCTGTTCGCCGAACAGCAAACTATTTGGGGTGTTCGCGGCAAGTTCTTGTGAACTTTAGAACCCTGTTAAAGTCTATGGGATGCGAACGTTTGAAATCTAAAGTGCTAATTTTACTGTTTTGTTATTTTTTAACCACTTGCTTACTGGGCACA
Organism: Rana kukunoris; assembly: GCA_029574335.1. Lineage (NCBI taxonomy): Eukaryota > Metazoa > Chordata > Amphibia > Anura > Ranidae > Rana > Rana kukunoris. The sequence goes on along the minus strand of CM056052.1, from coordinate 406,038,024 downwards.
TAAACCCCCTTCGTGCCCAGGCGAAATTTCAGCTTCCGGCACTGCGTCACTTTAACTGACAATTGCGCGGTCGTGCGACGTGGCTCCCAAACAAAATTGGCGTCCTTTTTTTCCGCACAAATAGAGCTTTCTTTTGGTGGTATTTGATCGCCCGTGCGGTTTTTATTTTTTGCGTTATAATGAAAAAAAGAGCGACAATTTAAAAAAATATATATATTTTTTACTTGTTGCTATAATAAATATCCCATTTTTTTTTTTTTTTTATATATATTTTTTTCTCAGTTAAGGCCGATACGTATTCTTCTACGTATTTTTGTAAAAAAAAATAAAAAAATCACAATAAGTGACTGCTTTGCGCAAAAGTTATAGCACCTACAAAATAGGGGACATAATTATGATTTTTTTTTTATATTTTTTTTTTACTAGTAATGGCGGCGATCTGCGATTTTTATTGGGACTGCGATATTGCGACGGACACATCGGACACTTTTGACACATTTTTGGCGCCATTCACATTTATACAGCGACCAGTGCTATAAAAATGCACTAATTACTGTATAAATGTGACTGGCATTGAAGGGGTTAACACTAGGGGGTGAGGAAGGGGTTAAATGTATTGCCTGGGTGTGTTCTGACTGTGTGGGGGGAGGGGGGTGACTGGGGGAGGTGATCGATGCTGTCTCCCTATGTACAAGAGAAACAGCATCTGTCACCTCACTGACAGGACGTGAAGCTCTGTGTTTACACTCAGAGCTCCACGTCCCTGCTCTCTCACCGGCGATCGCGTGTACCTGACGGACATCGCGGCCGCCGGGTACACGCATCGGATCCTCGGTGATGCGTCGGGACTGTTTTTCCCCGCCGCGCGCCACCCTGTGGCGCACGGGGGGAATTACAAGCAAATCACGTCCAAAGACGTGACCCCGGCGCCTCAGGTCCGCGCTGTTCACGTATTTTGTCAATAGCGCGGACCTGAAGTGGTTAATTCATGTTTTTTTCCCTAAAAAAAGGCATTTGAAAAATGATTGCGCAAATACTGTGCGATTAAAAAAAGTTGCAATGACCGCCATTTTATTCCCTAGGGTGTCTGCTAAAAAAAATATATAATGTTTGGGAGTTCTGATTAATTTTCTAGCAAAAAAAATTGTGATTTTTACATAAAGGAGAAAAGTGCCAAAATAGGCCCGGTAACAAAGTGGTTAAAATCCATACCAGACCCTAAGGTGAGTGATTTTAAATGACTTTTTTCCTTCAGAAATTACATTTTGTGCAGGGACAGTTCTAAGCACAGGAAACAAGCGCTACTTTACAGTGTCACTACAGCATTAGGTAAAAATCCTTAAAAACTGCAGATTTACAGTAATGTAAAAAACAGGAAGTGAGAAAGAGAGCTAGATCTACTCTCTCTTGCCACACGGACTATTTCAGATACCACAGTGGGGTCTTGGGTTTCTTGGCTGCCCTATTGTATCCAATGGCCCACAGTTTCCAGTATGGGCATGCATTGTTGATATTTTCTGTAATAATGACAGCTGCTAAAAAACTTGTGAAGGGAAGGCCAGTGAAACCCAACAATGGGAAACCATTGTTTGAGCTCCCCACTCACCTCTTATGTCTAAGTCACCCTGTGCCATCTTGGCAAGACCAAACGCCCCTTTGCAAAAAGAATCCAGGATCACTTATACTATTTGGATGCTGGCCTTCTATACACTCCAATATGCAACCATATAGGATTACATCATAGTTATGATCCTTTGTTTCTATCCTTTTTTGCATTAGAGGTAATCTCAATGCCAGAAAGGGGTGGTGACTTCGATAAAAAGATCCTACAACGCGAAGCACGCTGGATATTCAACCAGAGAGCAACCTACCCTCCAGGCTTGAATACCTCACTGTCATACCTGTCTTTCCTTTAATAATAACAAAAACAAAATATTAATGCATATATGCCTAATGGTCACGGTTTATCTGTGCTTTTTTCAAAGATATATATGGTAATTATGGTAAATAGGTGTGGAGGTACTATTAGTTCCCAATAATCTTTGAAAGAACAGCGGTTGTGTAATATATGTATTTATTTCTGCTTCCTAAATCTGATTTATCCATTTATTTGTTCATAATGTCTCTGTCTATTCTGTCAGTATACTGATATCCAAAAGAACTATCAACTCAAACCTGAGTCTATCGATCAGAAATACCGCATTAAATATATATCTTATATTATGGTGATGTATATATTTGATATAAAAAATGTATTTCATTTGTAAAGAGATGCTAATGTTTTGCTAATATCCTGCTTTGATTTATTTGACAAACGCCCCACTGATTCCGGCTGGCTTGGATTGATATCTGAGTGGGAATTGTTTTGGTGTGGCTGATTGTGCGTCCCAGGGGAAGGCTAACCTGATGTCCAAGGAATGCCCCCCCTCCCTCGTCATGTCTGACGGAGGGAATGCGCTGCCTACCTGTCTTTGATTGGCTGTCTGCCAATGAGCAATGGCTATTCATGGTGACGTGTGGCGCCTTTATTTGCGCTTCACGCCCGCATGACTATCCTTAGTTCCGGGTCTGCGTGCGCATCTGCTGGGACGCACGGACCGGAAGTGATGTCAGAGGTCACTAGTGACCTTTCACTTCCGGTAAGGGTGAGCGTTCAAAAGCGGCGCTGACAATCCTCATGTCAGACGCCGCTCTGAATGCGCGAGGTGTACTACCATTCTCAGAACTTGGGGCATACCTGAATTGGAGGACTCTATATCCCACAACTCTTATTAGTTACATCTTGTAAAATAAGGTAACAACTTCTATATCTTTTGTCATATATGCAACTACTTAGTCTGCAACATATTTTATTCCTCTACTACTGTACCTAGAGTTACACTTTTTTACCTGTTAGTTAACGTTGATGTTAATTCTATCCCCATTATCAATATTGATATCTACTCGTTGTGATCACTTTATTTGGATAGTAGTAATCAAGAGGCAATTTATAACACTGCCAGAGAACATCAATATATTATTGTTTAAAGCACCACCTAGTGGCAAACTAGGATATAGCTGTTGGATATCTACCTTGGAGATATATATATATCATAGTGTAGTATGGCCACTATATAATTAAATAACTCTATGAACTGCATTCCTTTTGGAAACTTGGTAATTTTTAGCCTTAATATATAATTAATTAATAATAACATATAACCAATTAAAATTAAATCAAATGCTTGTGCAGCTCTAGATATAAATAATATAAATCAAAAATATTTAACTATTAATTTAGGATACATTTTTCTATACATCCATCTTTGATAATTTTCAGAATTCAAGTCTGGGAATGGTACCAAACCTCAACACCCTATCACCCACATTTCATGACCAGGTGGATCTGGCTTCCACAGGTTTTCTTTCCCGTTCTTGATTTGGTCTTATGCTGTCGGGATAGGAGTGGCGTTTTGACTTTATGCCTAGTCGCACTAATTCGAAAACAGGATTGGTAAGCACACTTTCTTTTATCTTTTATATTTTGTTTGATGTTTATATATTTATTATCTATTATTATTTTTTGTTGAAATGTTAATACTTTGTATGAATATTTTTATACAATTTGTTATATTTGCTGTTTTGTATTAATGGCATCTATTGTTACATACAGACGACTATCTCTCAGAAGAGACCGAGGTGTAAAGCCCTGAAGAAGCATATTAATGCGAAACTAGTTGGCAATAGTGTACAAAACTCCGTCTGTGCCTCTCTGTAAATATTGTGGTCGTCTTTCAATCACTTTGTTCTATATGTATAAAAACTTGTTTTTATGTAAATTAAATTTTCTAATTTTGATATATAACGTACGTGTTTGGTGTGCCTACCTTATTACCAGGATTGATATCTCACATTAAAATCCTCAAAGTTGGGAGGAGGCTCTTCCTTAACCCTTCTTGTTCAATTCTTTTTATATACGTTTCATTTCAGGATTGTGAGTATCTATCAATCACTGTTGGGAAACATTCTTCCACCTACTTCCTCTTTTTTCTAGGGTGACTGAGAAAATATATCTTGGAGTACTTAAAATGGGAAAGTAATATTTATCCACAATATCTCACAGGATATATGTAAAGACTATTCTTGATTTGTTTGATTCTGAACTCAACATGTTAGTTGAGAGAGCTGATCACATTGGCCTCTGTACAATGTAGGAGACAGACCGACTGATACTGGAGCTCCTGCTATTGTGAGAAGGTGTCCTGTGTTTATACTTATGATAATGTATGCACAATTGGGGGGAGGAGAAGGGGAGAGGAAGGGAGGTGAAGGGGAAGAAAGGAGGGGGAGGGGTAAGGGGGGAGGGAGGGAGGGAGGGGAAAGGAGTAAAAAGGAGGGAGGAAGGAGGGGGAAAGGAGGCATGGAGCATGGATTTTATAGGAAAGATTTATTTAAAATCATCTCATTCAAACCCAGGGGTGTGGTGGCATTGAGACCTTCTATCCACAGGGTTTCCCTCTGCAAGATAGCTTTATCCCAATCACCGCGGGCTTGGTGCAACAACCTCCAGTACCAAGAACCGAACCACAGACAAGTCCTAATGATGCTACAGGCCAATGTGGCGACCAATTGTGGTAAGTTACCACTTCCAGAATAGTATAAATGGTCACCAATGCGTTGTCTAAATTCCTTGATAGTTTTGCCTATATAAAAGGCATGGCATTTGCATACCATAAGGTAAATAACACCCCTGGTGATGCAATCAGCATAGGTGGAGGGGCTGAAGTATTCCCCATTGGGGAGGATAAAGCCTCCTCCCTCCAACACCCAGGGGCAGCGAGGGCAATTACCACATTGGAAAGTACCATTGGGCCCAAGTCTGGGAGCACACTGAGCTGAATAATGACTTTGTGTAAGACGGTCTCTTAATGAATGGGCTCTACGGAAAACTAGTTCCGGATTTGATTTAACATGTTTCTGAAGAGTATTATGTTTGGTAAGTAAATGCCAGTGTTTAGTAACAAATCGAACTGACTCTTTATTAGATTTAGGTTTGGGAGGGTAGCAACGAATATAAGGAACAGAGACAAGCCTTATTATATTCCAAGTTTGATCAGTTTGAGGCTATACTCCAAATTTTGTTATGATAATGTATAATCTACTGTGTGAAGCTCGATGACAAGTCTGACCTGTAGTGAAATCCTGAGTAATCATAGCAATGTGTCAAGTCTCTGGTGTGAGGCCGGATTGCTGAGAGGGCGCCGGTTCTGCTGCTGACTGGGTAGATGCAGGCAGAAGGTAGCTGGGGTGAGCTGGAAGAACTTACTCCGTATCCGTGCAAGGAAGGGTTCTGCTGCGGTACCGTAGGTAAACCAAAAACAGAGTTTGGAGCCAGGCCATGGGTCATACACAGGAATCAGTCCAAGGGAATTTACAGAAACAAGCCGGGTCATACACAGGAGCAGAAGATAATAAAGTAGTCAGCAAAGCCGGGAACAGATGCGAGGAGTCTTCAGACGTAAGCCAAGGGTCAAGCCAGAGATTCAGGATACACAGGATACAGGAGACACAGGAAGCTGATTATAATCCAGCAACCTGTATGTGCCAGTGACAGGTTTAAATAGGCCGGGGATGCGCCACACAGTCACGGCGTGCGTGCGTGCCTGTGTGCGTCTGTGCGCCTTCTGGCATGCGCATCTGTGTGCGTGCATGCGCATGGGAGTAAGTCTGGAGCCGCCATGATGGATACTGGCAGGAATGCCAATAACTTGGCTATTTCCTAGACATAATGCTCAGGAGGGCATGGAGTCACATCGGCTGCTTTAAGTGATTAGTTAACATATTACTGTAACATATTAATTTATGTTTCTGGTTACAGGTGTATTGTTAGAGTAATATGAGCAGGAGGTAGGAACCTCCCCTTTAACTGTATATAAGACTTGTATTGTTGTACTAATATTCAAATTTAAAACATTTTGCGTCGTTTGCGTAAAACGTCCGTGAATGGGGATTGACGTCATTGACGTTCACTGACAGAATTTTTCGAGCATGCGCACTGACAGTCGACGCATGCGCAGTACGTTCGCCGCGGGATCGCGCCTAGTTTAAATAATACACGCCCCCTACCCGCCCAATTTGAATTCCGACGGCTTATTTTCGCAACGCCGCCACAACTTTAGGAGCAAGTGCTATGTGAATAACAGTACTTGCTCCTAAAGATTCAGCGGAGTAACGTAAATGACTTGCGTTACTCCGAAATAAAGAACCGCTGTCCTACCTGAATCTGGCCCATAGACAGACAGACAGACAGATAGATAGATAGATCAGGAAGGCTAGTAGTCAGTATAGTTAAATTTACAGTGTGTAGAGAATATATATACTGTACATCCTTAGGAGTTGTACATATATTTATACACTGTATAGCTTAGCTAGATATGCTATTAGTATTTGTCAGGCAGGAGATTGTGCTGTGCTGTGTTTTTGCCCATAAACTCAGTCCATCATACTGCACGTTTGCTGTTTTTGGCCAGAAACTCAGTCGATCTTACTATACATTTGCTGTGTTTTTGCCCATAAATTCAGTCGATCATACTGCACATTTGCTGTTTTTGGCCATAAACTCAGTTGATCTTAATATAAGTTTGCTGTGTTTTTGCCCATAAACTCAGTCGATCATACTGCACGTTTGCTGTTTTTGGCCAGAAACTCAGTCGATCTTACTATACGTTTGCTGTGTTTTTGCCCATAAATTCAGTCGATCATACTGCATGTTTGCTGTTTTTGGCCATAAACTCAGTCGATCTTAATATAAGTTTGCTGTGTTTTTGCCCATAAACTCAGTCGATCATACTATAAGTTTGGTGTGTTTGCCCATAAACGAAGTCGATCATACTGCACGTTTGCTGTGTTTGCCATAAACGCAGTCGATTATACTGCACGTTTGCTGTGTTTGCCTATAAACGCAGTCGATCATACTGCACGTTTGCTGTGTTTTTGCCCATAAACTCAGTCGATCTTACTTTAAGTTTGCTGTGTTTTTGCCCATAAACGCAGTCGATCTTACTATAAGTTTGGTGTGTTTGCCCATAAACGCAGTCGATCATACTCCACGTTTGCTGTGTTTGCCCATAAACTCAGTTGATCTTACTATACGTTTGCTGTGTTTTTGCCCATAAACTCAGTCGATCATACTGCACATTTGCTTTGTTTTTGCTCATAAACTCAGTCGATCTTACTATTTGCTTGCTGTGTTTTTGCCCATAAACTCAGTCCATAATACTGCACGTTTGCTGTTTTTGGCCATAAACTCAGTCGATCTTACTATACGTTTGCTGTGTTGTTGCCCATAAACGCAGTTGATCATACTGCACGTTTGCTGTTGTTGCCCATAAACGCAGTCGATTATACTGCACGTTTGCTGTATTTTTGCCCATAAATGCAGTTGCTCTTACTGGACAGGTGCTGTTTATTTCTATTTTGTCCTGTGCAGGCTATTAAAATGTCTGTAAGGACAACAAAGAAAGGCAGAGAGTCACGAGGGCAAGCAGGCTCTGCATCTAAAGGCAACGCTGTTGGTGGACGTGGTGCATCCTCTTCAGCACGTGGCCACTCGTCCTTATTTTCGGGAGCTGGCCGTGTTGAGCCTCAACATGCAAAGAAAATAGTAGATTGGATGACCAAGCCATCCTCATCCTCCTCATCCTCTCTCACACAGACTGATCTTAGTTTGTCTGGCAAAGCAGCTGCCAAGGCTTCCTCTTCCCTCTGTACCATGGCATCACACAATCCTTCCCTAGTCCCACCGTAACCTCCAGAGGAGTCCCCCGAACTGTTTCAACACAGTGTTGGGTACATGCTGAATGAGGATGCGCAGTGTTTTGAAGGCTCCAATGATGGAACTCAGATGAAGGCATTGATGTGAATCCAGGGAGAGGGATTGGCCGAGAGGGACAGCAATCTGGCAGTGATGTTCCCCCAGCTGGAGCATACTGCCAGGTTTTTGACAGTGATGAGGGAGGGGATGATGAGGTCACTGACTCTACCTGGGTGCCTGATAGGAGAGAGGAGGAGGAAGAAGAGGAGGAGGACGAGGCACAGGCACATCTCCAAAGAGGCAGGATGCCCTCCAGGGGTCAGCTTAAGGGCACACCAACTGCATTACAGTGCACATCTACGGCGCTTGTGCATGGCGCTGCTGTGTCTGACCAGTACAGCAAAAGTTCTTTGGTGTGGGCCTTTTTTGAAACTTGTCCATTAGATCGTACCTGTGCTATTTGCAACATGTCGCAAGTGTATCTCGCGTGGCCAAAACATCAACCGCCTGGGTACCACATGCTTGTCCAGACATATGTCGACCTGCCATGCAGCTCGTTGGCAAGCACACCAGAAAGACCCACACCAAAGACAAATGCGTACCTCCCCTTGCCCTTCTGGGACCTCCAACCCCAATAGACCCCCAGTCCTCTCTGAAGCCTGCAGTGAAGGTGTAGAAATAGGTGTGTCACAAGCTAGTAATAGTAGTACATGCGGGCAATTTCCTGATAGTACCAGGCAAATTTCCCTGCCCCAGCTGCTGCAGCGCCGAAAGAAGTACTCTCCCAGCCATCCACATGCCCAGTGGTTGAATGCTAGCTTAGCGAAATTGCTAGCACTTCAACTGCTACCTTTTCAGTTGGTAGATTCTGCCCCCTTCCGTGAGTTTGTGGAATGTGCGATTCTGGCTCTCTACCGGCATGCGGAAGGCAATGTCCATGCCTCGCTTGACAGGGCGGTCAGTGGTAAGGTGCATCTTACCGCTGACTCATGGTCCAGCAGGCATGGACAGGGACGTTACCTGTCTTTTACGGTGCATTGGGTGACTCTGCTGGCAGCTGGGAAGGACGCAGGGCAAGGTACAGTAGTTTTGGAGGTTGTTCCACCACCACGCCTTCAAAACACTACTACTGTTTGTGACACACCTCTCTCCTCCACCCCTCCTCTTCTTCTTCCTCTAAGGCCTCTTCCTGTGGTGATGTTTTCTCAGAACCAGCTGTGCTCCGTAGGCATACGAGGGGCTACGCAGGAATGCAGGCCAAGAGATGCCATGTGGTACTAGAGCTGGTGTGCTTGGGAGACAGAAGCCACACTGGGGAAGAGGTGTTGTCAGCTCTGCAGGGTCAGGCTCAGAGGTGGTTGACGCCACGCCAGCTGAAGCCTGGAATGGTGGTCAGCGATAATGGCACCAACCTCCTCTCTGCCCTGCGACAGGGAAAACTCACCCACATGCCCTGTTTTGCGCATGTCTTGAATTTGGTGGTGCAGCGGTTCTTGGGCAGGTACCCAGGCTTACAGGATGTCCTGAAGCAGGTCAGGAAAGTCTGTGTGCATTTCCGGAGGTCATATAATGCCACTGCTCGGCTGACAGACCTAAACAACCTGCCCAAGAACCGCCTAATCTGTGACATGCCCACCAGATGGAACTCTATGTTGGCCATGCTGCAGCGGCTGCACATGCAGCAGCGGACCATCTATGAGTACCTGTGCCAATATGGCAGCAGAACTGGGTCAGGGGAGCTTGTTTTTTTTTTCCCCACGCCAGTGGGTCTTGATCAGGGATGCATGCAGTGTCCTGTCACCATTTGAGGAGGCCATGAGGATGGTGAGCAGTGACAGTGCATGCATCAGTGAGACTGTCCCTCTTATTCACATGTTGGAGCACACGCTACGTGGAATAATGGACAGGGCCCTTGAGGCAGAACAGAGGGAGGAAGAGGAGGACTTCCTTACCTCTCAAGGCCCCCTTTACCCAGACAGTAGACCTGCTTGCCCACCTAGCACACAGGAAGAGGAGGAGGAGGAGGAGGATGATTGTATCAGTAGCATGGAGGTGGAGCCTAGCACTCAGCATCATCAGCAGCAGTCTTTAAGGGATCATTTACAGTCCCAAGGAACACGTGGACTTGTTTGTGGCTGGGATGAGGTGCCTGTGGATCCTGTCGTCCTCAGTGACCCAGAGGACTGTCCCCCGAATGCCTCTGCAAACCAAGCTGCATGGCCTCCCTGATCCTGAAAAGCCTGCGTAAGAATCCTTGTGTACGTGCTATCAAGGAGAGGGATCATTACTGGCTGGCAACTCTACTTGATCCACATTACAAGAGTAAGGTTGCAGACCTTATGTTGCCATCGAGAGGGAGCTGAAGATGAAACTTCTGCGGGAGGCTTTGCAGAAGGGTCTGTGCAATGCGTTCCCAGAACCGGGGGGATTACCAAAACCTGGCTCTGGACAAAGTCTTGCTGAGGCTCCGGTGAGTCACAGAAGGAGCGGTGGAGAAGGTGGCCGTCTGACCGATGCGTTCAGACAGTTTTTTAGTCCGCAGCCCAAAGGTCTGACCGGTTCCAGCAACCATCGGCAGCGTCTGGTTTACATGGTTCGGGAATATCTAGGGGCAAGATCCAACTTGGACACCTTCCCCACCGAAAATCCTCTGGCTTACTGGGTCTTGAGGATGGATCACTGGCCAGAGCTTGCACAGTACGCAATTGAGCTACTGGCTTGCCCTGCATCCAGTGTTCTTTTAGAACGCACATTCAGTGCTGCTGGAGGCTTTGTGACCGATCACAGGGTGCGCCTCTCCACCGACTCTGTTGATCGACTGACCTTCATCAAAGTGAACCAGGCTTGGATCTACACCAGCTACCAAGCACCTGATGCTGATGTTACTGAATAATATTTTTTTGTTGAAATGTCGGATCCATTTGAGACTGCGTATGCTGATGCTCAGTGACTGTCCTCTTATTCTGCTGATGGAATATCCTTCTCCTCCTCCTCCTCACTTTTCTTGCTGATAGCTAGTAAGGAATTTTGTTTTTCTGGGCTCCGCCACCAGTGCCTAAGGCACACTTTTTCAGCCCCTGTTTAACAGGGGCGCCTAATAACAATTTTTGATGCAATACTTTGCATGTGGCTCTTTGTTGTGCTCCACCTACAGTATCTGTGAGGGGTTGCAGTGTTTTAGGCAGCATTGATATAATAAGAAGCCAGCCAATGTTGAGTATCCAAAAATATTTATTGTATCACACTGATTTGATTTTTAAATATCAAAATAGAATTTTTATTTTTTTTTATTTTTAAGACCTATATTTTTGCATTTAAATAATTGTCTACATCTATTGTTTTTTTATGTTTTTTTTTTATGCTTTTTTTTTTATTATAATTTTTTTTAAACCCTCTCCAGAATGTCAACAAGATTTTTCAGGTTTTCGTCCACCTCTTTGTTGTTCTTTATGATCCTCTCGAGGGCGAGGTTTGTGTCCTCTATTTGTTCCCTGCAGGACATTATCTCCCCAATTAGCACCTGGGCACTGTCGGTGTCTAAGCTGCCCCCAACAGCTCGTACACCTGAAATTTGGAAAAAAAAACATGTTTTAAAATTATGCAGGCCTACATGTATTACCTGACGCTGTGCTGTATGACACTGACCTGATGTGGTTGCATTTTGCACTTCCTGCACATCCGGCGAGGGTGGGGCTTGGCACTGTGTGGGGTTGGTCGGCTCCACTGCTGCAGCTTGATTGCGGCCTATGAGATTGTAAAAAAAGGGATATATGTATCAAAAAGATTAGAGGCCTGAAAGAGGAATATCAATCATTCTTTTTAAAAAGTGTCGTACAATTGTGTGTTTTTACAATCCTAAGCTTAACACAGGATTGTATCCATTACCAAAGCTGCTTCATTTCTCTATCTTTGGCCAAGTTTCCTACATGGCAAAACAACAAGTTGACACTGGATCACCTCTGTGTGAAACGCTAACTAACTAGGTTGTTCTTGTGACCAACACGCAGTGCCGATCCTGACCTCCCTGGGGCCCGAAGCAAAATGACATGGCACATTTAAAATGAGAAGTGGGGGGCGCTAACGACTGTGACGTGTCACATTAAAGAAAGTTGATAAGTGGGTAGAGGGGGTGTTCTGCTGTCTGAAATGACATCTTACATTAAATTGAGAAGCAAGGGGTGCTGACTTCTTGCCTCTTCTCCCATGCAGCCAGCGAGTTGAGAAGCGGGGGTTAGGGGGCGAAAATGACTTCTTACCAGGCGGGGCCTCTAGTTATTTGGGGGGCCCTTCGCAGCTTTGCGGGGCCCTAAGCGACTTGCATAGTGAGCCTATAGGGCGGATCGGCCATGCCAACCATTGTGCTACTGAGTGCATATGTGTAATCAACTGCTTTGCTGGGCATACTCTCCTTTTAATGTATATTGACTTAAGTTGGATTATTTAAATCAACTTACAGTAATAACACATCTACATTAATTAAAAAATTGGTCTCACATAAAAAGGTCTTAAATAGAATGACCAACCAATTAGGGTCCTTTCTCACGTCTGCTCCGCCTGTCCGTTCATTACAAGTCCGTTTACGGACTTGTAATGGACCCCTATGGGAGCGGATCCGTTAGCGGATGATGCATCTGCTAACGTCCGCTAGATCCGCATCCGTTTTTGCGGACGGAAGAATGCCCTATTTTTCTTACGTCCAGCCAAACGGATCGGATGCAAACGGACAGACGGTCCGTTTCCATCCGACTCCCCATAGGGGAGAGCGGAGGAGAGACAGGGCGGTCCCTGCACAGTGTGCGGGGACCGCCCCGTCCGCCGACAGCTGAGCGGAGACCCCCCCGCTGAGCTGACGGACACACGGAGCGGACCGAAAAACGGTCCGCTCCGTGTGAAAGGACCCTAAGGGTCCTTTCACACTAGCGGACCGTTCATCCGTTCATTACAAGTCCGTTTACGGACTTGTAATGAACCCCTATGGGAGCGGATCCGTTAGCGGATGATGCATCCGCTAACAACCGCCAGATCCGCATCCGTTTTTGCGGACGGTAGAATGTCCTATTTTTCTTCCGTCCGGCCAAACGGATCGGATGCAAACGGACAGACGGTCCGTTTCCATCCGACTCCCCATAGGGGAGAGCGGAGGGGAGACGGGGCGGTCCCTGCACAGTGTGCGGGGACCGCCCTGTCCGCCCGACAGCTCAGTGGAGACCCCCCTCTGAGCTGACCGACACACGTAGCGGACCGAAAAACGGACCGCTCCGTGTGTAAGGAGCCTTAGTATGCCCACACAAACATGAACCTTCAAACATCTGATCTTGAACTGTATATATACACAACCTGCGATAAAAAGCACATACCACAAAATAATAAAAAAAAATATTCAGAGTACACATGAAAATTACTTACGTCTTCTGAGGACTCTTCGAATTCTCTCCATCGGCTCTGGCTCTCAGATTTTCAAATCACTTCATCTCTTGCGCAACTGCTCCCTGGACCTCTGCACCCCGAATTTTGCATGGATAGCCCTCCGTACCTTATCTATGATCTGGGCCTTGAGTTTATTGGGGTTTTTGTAAGACCCTTTTTTGCCGTCATAGTCCTCCTTTTTTTAAATAGCCACCATCTCAACCATCTCTTCAAAGCTCATGTTGGTGGCTTTGTACCTCCTGCTCCTCCTAGTGTGTGCCTGGCCTGTATCCTGCCTGGTTGCAGCTTGCTGTCTCTCCTCCATCATGTCTTCAGACTCCTCTCCACATTGACCAACTAAAAAGGGGCGTGGCAATCACTAGAACGAACGTCATGGGCGTAGAAACGTGCGGAGCTTCGCACATGCGCAGTGTATAAAGGGATAGAGAACGTCGTTTACAGTCGGTAGAAAACGTTGTGCAATACGACGATACGAAACTTGTTTTTTTGACTTTATGATCAGTGGATGAGTTTGTGGGTTAGATATGGGGAGAAAGCTAAGGCTTGACTGACATTATTTTTTTTTGCTAAATTTTGACTTGCAGAAATAATGGAGGCTTTCAGAGAACTTTTTTCTACAATTTTTCTTTCACAATTGATTGGGCCAAGATCTGGCATTGTAATGGCCCCCCAACACCCCTAAAATAATTGACATATTGTTGCCACACAGCACGTGCTCTTTGGGGGGGCCAAGCCTGTATGGCCACAGGCTCATAGGCCACCACTGGAACATCAATGGCCTCATCACCAGGCACAAGTATCATGTAATTTGTTGAGGGTCTCTTTAGGAAATTGTGCAATATGCAGCAGCAAAGTATGACATGGTTCAGATTCTACGTAACAAACCTACAGTCCTTGTCTTGTTTGCACCGCCTGTATACTGCTGTTTAAAGTATATAGGGCCATAGGGTCTTGTCAGGGCCCATCCTCCCTATAGGTGCACTATGCAAGCCACTTAGGGCCACGCAAAGCTGCAAAGAGCCCCCAAAATTACTAGAGGCCCTGCCTGGTGAGAAGTCTGTGACGGATCTCAGACACCCCAGGTGGGCACATCCGCCAGACCTGTGTCTCCTGTCCTCCAAACGCACCCGCAGCCTGGCGATTCGCCATAACCAGCCCTTAACCCCTCAATCACGAGACAATCCACACATGTTGAGAGTTACACAACCAGAGCTTGACTGTTTATTAAAATCCAAACTATACAGTTTTACACACAGTTAGGGACACTCCCCTTTGCCTTGTCTATGAGGGGAGGGGGACAAGGAACAATAAATGGCAACAGAACATTTGGACATTGAAACAGTGTAGAGATACCTAATGAAATTATGGTAAGCAGGCAGCCTGGCTTCTCAATACACACCCCTTGCGGAGAGACGTCTGCAGTCCACTCTCCATTGTCTATGTGTCCAGCAACAAGAGGGGGGGGGGGTGGGGGGTGTAGGGCTGTAACATTACATTACATCACAATAATGCCAGCTTCAGGTCTCCAGTATCTTTCCGGGCCATAGTCTGTCGGTAGAAGGCACGCCCACAATCCTTTCCAAGACATACAGTGACAGTGGGTTCTGTCACAAAGTCATTTTCGCACCCTCATCCGGATTCTAAACTCACTGGCTGAGTCATTTCTGACAGCAGAACACCCCCTCCCCCCGCTTCTCAACTTTCTTTAATGTGACATGTCACTGTCGTCAGATTTGGCTTAGGGCCCCAGGGAAGTCAGGATCGGCACTGGGTCCTGTAAAGACCTGGGGGGAGTGGTGGCCGGGAAACTCATGCTATTTTTTTCCATAATTTTAATCCATATTGCAGGTACCAAACATTACTTTGAAGCCGCAAGCAGTATTAAATTACTTTTTTCTGAGAGTAATCTCATGTTGTGCAGGGACATTTCTAAACACCTGCCACTACTATAGACACACAGCAGGTACGATATTTAAAGGGATTTTCATTTTTTTTCACTTTAAGCATCATTAAAATCGCTGCTCCAGAAAAAAATACAGTTTTTAAAAAATTATTTCCATTGATACATGTTCCCTGGGGCAAGACCCGAGTTCTCAAAGACGTTTTCCAACAATGACTTGAATATTGGTCTTTAAAATGAGCATTTTTGAATTCGAACAATCGAGTCCCATAGACTTCAATGGGGTTCTAAATGTTCGCGCGAACCCGCAGTCTGTTCAACGGTTCTGGTGCGAACCGAACGCAGGTATGTTCGGCTCATCCCTAGCCTGTAATGGCCGAAACTTACTTCTGTATCCGGTGAATGCCTAATGTACCACCAGCCACAGAATACAAAGTTGTTTGCTGTCAGGTGAACGCCTGTGGGCTAATTTTTGGGGCCTGTAATGGCCGACACTTACTTCTTTATACGGTGAATGCCTAATGTACCACCAGCCACAGAATACAATGTTGTTTGCTGTCAGGTGAACGCCTGTCGGCTAATTTTTGAGGCTTGTAATGGCCGGCACTTACTAATGTATCCGGTTTTTCACTTAATACTTCTGGTAGGTCAGTGTCCATGTTGTGGGACTATTTGTGCACAGCTAGTAAGTATTTTGTGCCTCAAATATGACCTGCAGGTTTTTAATATTCGCCTGCCATTAAAGTCGATGGGGCCCGCCACAAACTTGTGGTTCGCGGACATTTGCGAAAGTTTGCGGTTAGCGTTTGCGAACCGTCCCGTCGGATGTTAGTCCATCACTAGTCCCAACTATGACCCGGAGGTCTCAGCTCAAAGGGCCCACATGACCCAAAGCCCCTTCATAAGTCTGAAAAATATAGCTGGGTCGTATGGGAGATTGAAAGCATGCCACGGCGCACCAAATGGGGTTCAAGCGCTCAAAACAGAAGTGGCCTGTGGACAATGGGGACATGCTCACGAGTCCGCAAGTTAGTCTGCAACCTGCAGTATATAGAAGAGCTCTTCCGATGCCAGCAACCTGCGTGGACTAATGGGGAGGTGATCAGCACCTTAAGAGTCCAGGTCCAATGACACACACGGCAAGCACTCCACGAAAGCATCGAGGTCTCAGTAACAGAACAGAACCAAGAGAAGTGCGGGTATACAGTCGGTACCTGAGTAAAGCACCTCTAGAGATAAGAGAGGAGATAAACTGAAAATGGTTCTCAAGCACGGAACAAGCGGAGAAGGGAAGCCCCTTAGCAAGGAGTCACTTATCATCCTGAATCCTGGCAGCCCCAGCTTGTTGCCTCGGGGTGTCCATATTGGAACTTCCGCCGCGACTGTGTTTAGGCTTCTTTGTCAGCCTCTTGTCTGGGGACGAGAGAGGAGAAGCAAGTGGGCTTCTATCTAGTGGAGTGTGGAGGAACTCGGCATACCACTATGGCAGGTCAATCAGCTCCAGATCTAGTGCTTCACAGAAATCCGGCAGGTCAGCTGGGGTGCGTAGGACATGCTGGTGACCGTTATATGTGACTGTCAAGGCGAATGGAAAGCTCCAAGTATATTTGAGATCTCTTTCCCTCAATTTCTCCAGCAAGGGACGCCAAGCAAAGCATACTTAAATAACTTAATCACATAGGGGGCAGGATCTGGGGACCACCTTGTTAACCACATGCCGACCACACCATAGCTGAAAGACGGCTACAGCATGATCGAGTTATTCTGGAAGGACGTCCATGGACATCCTCCCATGCTCGCGCTTCTCCCGCATCCCCCTGATCTGCGCTCGCGAAAGTGTCCGTGCTTGCTGGGTTCACGGACCACGGCGCAACACGAATCACAGTAAAGGGCCAATGATAGCAGCCCTTTACCACATGATCGCTCCGTCAAATGATGATCATGTGATGACGCCGGAGAGGATGGCAGCAGCGCTGTTCTGTTACAATTGAAGTCACAGCTACAGCCATATCTGCCCATGCTCTGCAATACCATGCCCATACTCTGCAATACCATGCCCATAACTCTGCAATACCCTGCCCATACCCTGCCCATACTCTGCAATACCCTGCCCATATTCTGCAATACCCTGCCTATATTCTGCAATACCCTGCCCATACTCTGAAATACCCTGCCCATACTCTGCAATACCCTGACCATACTCCGCAATACCCTGACCATACTCTGCAATACCCTGCAATACCCTGCAATACTCCGCAATACCCTGCATAATCCTGCATAACCCTGCAATACTCTGCAATACTCTGCAATACTCCACAATATCCTGCCATAACAAGCCCTAAACAGCCATAAACAGCCATACCCAAAGCCATAACTATGTGTTAAAAAAAACTTTTTTTAACCACTTCCCGCCCACTGGCCGTCATATGACGTCCTTGACTTTGTGCGGGATATTTGAATGATGCCTGCAGCTACAGCCATCATTCAGATATCAGCTTTTTCAGCCGGCGATTTCCTACACCATAAGAATGATCATATCGGCTGTTCTGCCGGTTTTATCATTCTTACGGGAGGCGAGAGAGGCCGCCCCCCCTTCTGCCGCCCTCCAGTGCTTCTACCGACTCACCGCTACGATCAAAGCCAGGATGTTTTTTTTTTATTATGATTTCATTATTATATTATTATTTTATATTCTTGACCCCCATATCTCACTGTAAAGAGGACCTGTCATGTCATATTCCTATTACAAGGGATGTTTACATAAAATAAAAGTGATCAAAAAAATAATTTTTGGGGGAAAAAGTGTCAAACTAAAATAAATAAAGTAAAACAAACAATCATTTTTTAAATTGTTGTTTACTCGGGAGGAATAGCAGAATGTGTTTTGGTATGTAATTTGCGGTATTCATATGCTGTGTGAGAAATAACCTGGGGAAAAAAATGAAAAAAAATCTTGATATTGCAAAGAATTGTGGGAAAAAATGACAACTTCAAAAAACTCACCATGACTCTTTCTAAATACCTTGGAATGTCTTCTTTCCAAAATTGGGTTATTTGGGGGGTATTTGTACTTTTCTGGCATGTTAGAGTCTCAAGAAATTAGTCAGTACTTCAGGTGTGATCAATTTTCAGATATTCGCACCATAGCTTGTAGATTCTATAACTTTCACAAAGACCAAATAATATGCACCAATTTGTAGTTATTTTTACCAAAGATATGTAGCAGTATATATTTTGGCTAAAATTTATGAAGAAAAATTACTAATTTGCTAAATTTTATAACAGAAACGCAGAAAATTCTATTTTTTTACAGAATTTTTCGTATTTTTCTTTCATAGTGCAAAAAAAAAAAAAACAGTGATTAATAGACATGTGCACAGAAAAAAAAATTGTTTATTTTTGTTCTGTTTCGTATCGTTCCGTTTTTTCGTTTTCGTTCGTTTTTCGTAAGACGCCCGTTTTCCTGTTTGTTCCTGTTCGTTTTTCGTATGACGCGATTTTTTTCGTATTCCGATCGTTTCGTATTTTCGTTACTGTTTTATTTTCGTACATGCGGAATGGTTCGTTATTCTGTTTAATTCATGTTCGTTACTTGTCAGACAATAATTTTCGTGAATTTTCGTCAATGATTTACAGTATCTTGAAACCCTTTTCTTTTGCTATTTTCAGTCGTATGTTCATATGACATCTATAACAAAAGATTTGCATTCTGTATTTTAAATTCCTTTTTTCTGTTCGTATTTTGGATTCAAAATACAGCATGCAAATCTTTTGTTATAGATGTCATATGAACAAGGAACATAGGACTGAAAACAAACAGAAAAAGGATTGAAACAAAATACAGAATGCAAATCTTTTGTTATAGATGTCATATGAACAATGAACATAGGACTGAAAACAAACAGAAAAAGGATTGAAACAAAATACAGCATGCAAATCTTTTGTTATAGATGTCATATGAACAATGAACATAGGACTGAAAACAAACAGAAAAAGGATTGAAACAAAATACAGCATGCAAATCTTTTGTTATAGATGTCATATGAACAATGAACATAGGACTGAAAACAAACAGAAAAGGGATTGAAACAAAATACAGCATGCAAATCTTTTGTTATAGATGTCATATGAACAATGAACATAGGACTGAAAACAAACAGAAAAAGGATTGAAACAAAATACAGCATGCAAATCTTTTGTTATAGATGTCATATGAACAATGAACATAGGACTGAAAACAAACAGAAAAAGTATTGAAACAAAATACAAAATGCAAATCTTTTGTTATAGATGTCATATGAACAATGAACATAGGACTGAAAACAAACAGAAAAGGGATTGAAACAAAATACAGCATGCAAATCTTTTGTTATAGATGTCATATGAACAATGAACATAGGACTGAAAACAAACAGAAAAAGGATTGAAACAAAATACAGCATGCAAATCTTTTGTTATAGATGTCATATGAACAATGAACATAGGTCTGAAAACAAACAGAAAAAGGATTCAAACAAAATACAGCATGCAAATCTTTTGTTATAGATGTCATATGAACAATGAACATAGGACTGAAAACAAACAGAAAAAGGATTCAAACAAAATACAGAATGTAAATCTTTTGTTATAGATGTCATTTTTGTTCTTTTGCTGTTTTCGTTTTGTAGTTTTTTTTCGTCGGATCATTCGTTCGTATTTGCGGTTGTTCGTTATGCGGCTCATTCGTAATCTCGTAGTTTTCGTATTTTGGTGCTTTAATTTTTTCGTATGTACACATTATCCTGCGGGTACGAAAATGAAAATTTTCGTACGAAAATAACATTCGTACGAACGGGAATGCACATATCTAGTGATTAAATACCACCAAAAGAAAGCTCTGTTTGTGTTAAAAAAGGACAAACATTTCATATGGCTACAATGTATACAATGTATGACTGTAATGTAATGTAATGAGTAATTGTCATTCAAAATGTGAGAGCACCGAAAGTTGAAAATTGGTCTGGTTAGGAAGGGGGTTTAAGTGCCCAGTGGTCAAGTGGTTAAAGGGGGTTTCCAGATTCAGATTCTGATAAGCCCCATACCCACAGACCCCCACAACCAGTGTCCAGGGTTGTGGAGAAGAACCATTGTCCCCATCAAACTGGGGAAAGGGGGCTTGATGGGGCAGAATCCCTTCTGCTCCAAAGCACCCCCCCCATGTTGAAGGCATGTGGTCCCATAAAATAAATATCCCATTGTGGTGCCATAAAATATTATTTTAGTTAGTATCCATAAGCATAAAGTCTATTCAAATTTCAATATGACATAATGTAAGTGATGGGAAAATTAATGCATAAATAATAGAAATTGCTTCATGATAAATAAACAGTATTAATTACAAATGTTGGAAGGGTCAACATTAAGCCTGTTTAGTTTTACAATAGGTTAACATTTTACAACTTTCCAGTTTGCAAAAATATTTCTATAAAACAAAACTGCTATTTATCATTTGAGATACTGTGTATACTATTGTAAATGGTGCAAATAATCTGAAAACACCTGGATGCAATCATGTTATCTGGATCATTAAACTTTCTAGCATCTGAAAGATCAAGGACTACAAATTATGATGGCACTATTAGCAATTACAAGCATTCACTGCACCTCAAAGTAAAAATATGTTTTCCATCAGGATTATGTAGATAAATTAAAAATAAGATGGATATAAGTATTTTTAGGCAGAAAAACATGCTGTTAAATATTAAAAAAAAAAATAAAATCTTATGGCGGTCATTGTTTCTTGTTAGTATTTTATTTGGATTTTGTATTGTTGTATACTCTGCATTCCTTTTTAAAGTCAATTTCAAATGTTAAATAATTTGAATGACTGTGAATAATGTACCAAATTGAATTCTGAAGTGCATTGGGGTATATGTGGCCTGTGTTCCAACATGGTGCTGAGTGCTGCAGTAACCAGGACTACAGGTATGTCTAATTTGGAGATTACTCGTAAGATGGATGAGAGGTGAAGACACTAGAGTGATTGGCAATTGAGAAAGGAGACTAGCTTCTGCAAAGGACAATGTAAATGACACTGGTGGGGGAGTAGTATCTGTTTACAGTGGCAGCCCTACGCCTGTTATAATAAATAATGACACATAATGACAAAGCATTGTTCTGTAAGGGCCGAGTCTGTGTCTCCTAACACTATTACAGTGATTACAGTGGGGTTTATTTGCTAAAACTGAAGAATGCAAAATCTGGTGCAGCTGTGCATGGTAGCCAATATGCTTCCGAACTCCGTTTGTTTAATCGCACCATGTTTTGCACTCTCAGTGAGTGATAAAGATGATAGAAGTGTTTTTTTCTTATTTGCCAGTAAATGTTTCCAATGTGTCTACAAGTTTCAAAGGGTTGTTCTCTGCTTAACGAAAATAAGCTTGCATAAGGGGGGGGGGATCATAAAACAGAAATACATACTGTGGTTTAAATGGAATCACTGTTATGGTAAAAATAAAGCTGTTGTCATATTGATGGACTTCAGTACAACCAGCCTGTCATTTTGTTTTTTGTGCAATTACTGCCGCCAGCTGAAATAATCATTGTATTCTGGCAGCAGGGAAACCTCCTTCCACACTATTGTATTCTGGCAGCAGGAAGTGTTGATGGGGAAATTTATAGCCAGCCTTAGTCCACCAATCCCACTTTTTGCTTCACAATGCAATTAAGCTATCAATACAGGAGGACATTGGGTAGTGTGTGGCTGAACCTTGCCTATACCTAGCGCTTGCCTGATATCAGCCACTCCCCTTTTGTTACCCCTATCTGTTCTCTCTCCTAAAACACTTCTCAATAATGCAGAGTATGCTATATAGCATTATCTGTGTTCCCACAAGCAGAAAAGGGGGACCTACTGTAAAAATATTGCAGACACATGTAATATCAGTAGTGTCTTTTAGGAATTTCGTTCAATAGACAGGCTGTCTTAAAACAAAGTTTGAGTTTATTGTCACACAGTTGGCATCATAAATACAATGAAAAAAACGATAAAAGTTCAGTTCAGTTTAGATAAAAAATATATGAAATAGAATAAATAGTTATAAAGCTGTAATAAGCTTATGAAAGCATGTGTGTTTAATGACTGCTGCCTTCTGTCTCCATGCGGTCTTGTGTAACTCAAAAAGAAGCAGGAAATTACATTCTTAGGGCCAGATTCAGGTAGAGTTAGGCTGGAGTATCAGTGATACTCCAGCCTAACTGTCACTTTAAGCCGGCGTTTCTGTTTTCTGTAACCAGAAAACAAGAAACGCCGGGTTGGAGTTCCGATGCGATCGGCGCAATTGAATTTCGCCATCGCATCGCAACTTTAATTTAAAAATGGCGCCGGGGGCGTTCCCGCTGATTTACGCCGAAAAAATATGTTAATCAGCGGGAATCGGCAATTCACGATCGTATTCGGGCGTGACGCAGTGACTTTCCGACGTTTACGTGGCGTAAAGATAAAGCAGCCCCCTAGTGGAGTATCCTATGTTAAGTATAGCCGTCGTCATCGCGTCGAAAAAAAATCGCGTCGCTTGCGTAAAACGTCCATGAATGGGGATTTGACGTCATTGACGTTCACTGACAGAATTTGGAGCATGCACACTGGGATGCATTGACAGTCGACGCATGCGCAGTACGTTCGCCGCGGGATCGCGCTTAGTTTAAATAATACACGCCCCGTACCCGCCAAATTTGAATTCCGCCGGCTCATTTATGATACGCTGCCGCAACTTTAGGAGCAAGTGCTTCATGAATAACAGCACTTGCTCCTAAAATGTTGCCAGAGTAACATAAATGAGAAACGTTACTCCAGAGCAAAGATGCTCCCATCTACCTGAATCTGGCCCTGAGGCCTCGTACACACGATCGGACATATCCGATGAAAACGGTCCGCGGACCATTTCCATCGGATATGTCCGATCGGGAGTTTGATCCGATGGCGTGTACACACCATCGGATCAAATTCCCCGCCGCCGGACGGCGCGGTGACGCGGCGGTGACGTTGACGCCGCCACGTCACCGCCACGTCACCGCACCAGGAAGTTAAACACTTCCGCGCATGCGCCGAATCCATTCGGCGGCGGCGCGGCGGCGGTGGGGGGCGACATGTCTGCTGGTAAGTGTACTAACCAGCAGACATGTCGGGCGGACAGATTCCCACCGGATAGATTTCAAAGCATGCTTTAAAATCTGTCGGGTGGAGAAATCTGTCCGCTAGCCCATACACACGAGCGGAGATGTCTGCTGAAACGGTCCATCGGACCGTTTTCAGCGGACATATCCCCTCGTGTGTACGAGGCCTTAGGCCGCGTACACACGAGGGGATATGTCCGCTGAAACCGGTCGGATGGACCGTTTCAGCAGACATCTCCGCTCGTGTGTATGGGCTAGCGGACAGATTTCTCTGTCCGAAATCTGTCCGCTGCAAACCTGTCCGTCGGATATGTCCGCTGGTTAGTACACAAAACCATCGGACCAAAATCGCGCGCATGCTCAGACAAAAGGAGGGGACGGGAGCGCTCGTTCAGGTAAACCTCGTGTTTGTTTGTGAGTTGGCACATTCGTCATTTTAACTATCTATAGTGTATCGTTTATTGCCTTTCTTCGTTCTCTTGCTATAATCAAGCTGTTCTATTGCTGATGGTATTTATATAGACTGAGTTGTCCCAATATAGCAAAGTTTGATTGTAGTATATCGCGTTGTCTTTTTGTAATTATTTTGTTGCTGCATCTCCTAATTGTTTGGAGCTTTCCTCCACATGACTATTTTTTTTTTTTTTACTTTAATGTTCTTTTAATAAATTTTTACGTTCTCATCTGCTGTTTATTTTGTGCTTGCATTATTTATTTTTATTTTTGTTTGTTTTCAAAGCTTCATTTTTTATTTTGTTGGCACCTTTTTTTTTTAATGCATGTTTTTTGTTTTTTGCACCTTTTTTTTTCAATGCATTTATTTTGTTTTTTGCACCTTTTTTTTCAATGCATTTTTTTTGTTTTTTGCACATTTTTTTTCAATGTTTTTTTTTTGTTTTTTGCACCTTTTTTTCAATGCATTTTTTTTGTTTTTTGCACTTTTTTTCAATGTTTTTTTTTTGTTTTTTGCACCTTTTTTTTCAATGCTTTTTTTTTTGTTTTTTGCACCTTTTTTTTCAATGCATTTTTTTTTTTTTTTTGCACCTTTTTTTTTCACTGCATTTTTTTTGTTTTTTGCACCTTTTTTTTCACTGCATTTTTTTTGTATTTTGCCTTTGCAAACGATGTAAATTTTTGGTCTTTTGGGGTTTCCATGGGTTACCAAGTTGTCACTCCAAACCTACCCCCCCACGCAGGAGTTTGTGTCCTTACAAAATTCCACATTGTATTTGTACAAGGTTTGGGGCATAATCACCACAGTAGAAAACACAATAGACAAGGTTTTAACGTAAATACAAAAAGCCATTTATTTTGGCAAGAAAATAAATTATAATAAACATGATCTGCACCACTTGATCAGATAGCAACCTACATGCAGACTTGTGCATTCCACAAAACATGATGAAGGATAAAATGAACAATCTCAGGAGACACAAAACAAATCAAATCTGAATCAGCAGCACATGAGCAAACAAACCCAAGCTGTGGTACTCCAACAAGCTCACATTTTAGAATAATGAACTGGAAGGCAGGTAATCACCTTCTCTTCTTACTTCCAGCCTTCCTTCCTGGCTGCCTTGCAGCGGAACATCCACGGGCCCATCCATGGCCCCTTGCAGGTGCAGATGATGTGGCAGCAGGAGGCAGAAGATGGGGAGCAGGCTGGGCTGGGTCACTCAGGTCTGTGTCCCGGGTCAGCATGCCCCTGTGCATCCAAAAAATGACCTTATTTATCAAGTCCTTAGCCAGGTCCCTTTGATCCTCCTCCGCTCGGCTCAGTTCATGAGCCACAGAGGCACTGAAGGCTTCTGTGGGGTTGAGGGGGGCCCTCATTATTTCTGCAGCCTCCCTCATCATTTTGAGGCTCTCCTCCTCCATCTGCCTCATCCACCTCTTTTGGCCTGGTCGCCTCATCTGGAGGGGAGGGACCTGGCTTATGGTGCTGAGCCTGGGGACATGCTGACTTCCACTCGGCCCAGCCTCCTCCTGGCTGCCACTCACCCCTTCCCCCTGGCTGACATGGTCCTGAGGAGCTGCCACCTCCTGGCTGGCCTCTTCCTGTATCAAAAAAAGGGACATGTTGTAATATTTTGCTCAATCAAGCACACACACACACATTATTTGGCTCTAGACTCTTTTTTTTTTCTTCATTTAAATAGACCTGCCTGTCCTTCAGACCCCTCAGTTGGCATCCCTGAGATCCCTAGTTTTATGCACACGCCTTTTTTTGTTGGTCCAAATGTTAGAATTTTAACAATAGTAACTCAAGAATCAAACACAAATTAGCAGCTAAAAAATATTTCGGAAACTACTATACCTCACTGAAGATCGCCAGATCTGGGTCCATGTCAGCCAGGCCCTCCTCTGGCTCTGCAGGGGCGTGGGGATCCTGGGAAGTTCCGCTGCAAGGAAGCGTGGGAGGAAGGCTGGAAGGAAGATTGGAAAGTGATGGCCGGCCCTCCAGTTCATCATCCAAAAATGCAAGCTCGCGGAAGTACCACAGCCTGGGCTCCTTTTGCGCATGTGCTGCTGATCCAGATTTTTGGCTTTTAAGCTCTTTATATACTTTCCGATAGGTGCTCCTGAGATAGCTCATTTTATCCTTCACCATGTTTGCTGTGCAGAATGGAACCCACGTCTGCATGTAGGTTGCTATCTCTTGTAGAGTGTCTGCTCTCAGTTGCTTATTTGGGTAGCCTGGGTGCCTGCTATCCCATAGATTAGGCTTTTCTCTATAGGTTTCAATTAATTTTAGAGTGTTGTCTTGAATTGCCAACTGGTCCATCTCTCGTTATTTTTATAGGTTAAGATTAATGCTCTAGAATATACAAAGAAACATTTTTTAAAACCCACATGAAAAATGACTCAGCTTTCTCATTTTCTGAATATGTATGTGTACAATCATTGTGGAACTAGTATACAAACACATTGGGGGTTATTTACTAAAGAAAAAATCACTTTAGCACTGCAAAAGCACTTGAAAGTACACTGCCTGAAAGTGCACTTGGAAATGCAATCGCTGTAGCCCCGAAGGGGACATGCAAGAAAAAATATATATTCAATTTTAGCCTCCACCTGATTGGTTGATAAAATAAGCAGAGCTTCCCTTCATTTCAGATCTTCCCCTCAACATCTATGGAGAATGCCCTTCCAAGTGCACTTGCAGTGCAAACTGGATTTTCCTTTAGTAAATAACGCCCAATGTGTCCTGCTGATACAATGCTGGCCAGCTCCACTCCATTGTTGTGCAATTCATTTTTGGAACATGCAGACCCTTTGGTAACATGAAAATAAATACATGCCATCTCTAATCATCCACAATTTTTTTATTTTACCAAAAATGAAGCCACTAGTTATTGTGTAGATATCATGCCCCTCACACAGCATTGAGGAGCTAATACACAACCTAATTACCTCTGTCCGAACAATACATGCATGATGTGAATCCACAAGACAAAAATAAACAGGTAGAGCATTGTCATTGATATATGTAGTGATGTGTTCAAACATTTTTGGCCCAAACTTGCATTGGTGGCCCCAAGCTACCTAAATAGCGCAAACGCTCCTAACAACATTCCAAACCCCCACCCCCACATGGGGTTTCAAAGTTGAGACGCCTCTGCTGATCCCATGTTGTAATTTACCTTCGTGTCTGTAGCTCCTCGCGTACGCTCGAGTAATCTCCGCGTAACCGACGTAATCACGTCGATATCCTTATATAGGCCGCGCAAAGCTATACCGCCGCCCTCTTCGTTCGCAATGTCTCCGCCCGCTTTTAACCCCCCCATTTCAACATCCAGGGCCTCATATTGCAAGTTACCGGCATATGTGTATACCATCGTTTTAACACACGCGTAAGCTCCGCGTAAACACGATGTATTCATCCGCGCATGCGTGAAACGCCGCCTTCGTCCACGCCCATGACGGAACTTTTCCTCTTTTCCACGCCCCTTATCAGTGTGAAATGAAAAGATGGCCATGTCCCACGAGCGAGCATTACCCTCTCATGAGGATCAGGAAGGGACACAACCAGGAACGTCCCGCTCAAGGAGCAAACGGTACAAGGCCACGAATATGAGTTTGGAGGAGATGGTGGAGATGGTACACATCCTGCGCAGGAAGGATTATGATGGGGATTATGGCCCATACAGCACCCCGAACCGCAGTAAGGCCAAAATTATGGACAAGGTGGCGAAGAGGCTTACTGAGATCTTTGGGGTGAGCAGGTCCAAAGAGCAGCTACGCAAGCGCTGGTCCGATTTGAAGTTGCGTGAGCCACACCAGTTTCGGAAGATAAAGAAAATCCTGGATAAAAGTAGGTATTATTTTTGTGGGGGGGGGGGGGGTGGTTTGCAATTGTGTGATATCATTGTTTGCTATGTATATTTATGCATGTGCCTTGTTGGAATGGTTGTACTTTGGAAGATTTTTTTTTTGATATTTCCTGTAATAAGAAAAAAAACACACACACAAAATAAGAAGTTAGGCACGATCGTTCTTTAGAAACATCGTAAAATCACCTCGTTTCATCCAAATACTATGTCCTAAGGAACAGCACACCAGGACATGGCTATTTGGCATTTAGAGAAAAGTTATTACACATTTTGGATAAAATTATGTAGATTTCCTAACTGTAATAAGAAAAAAAACACACACACAAAATAAGAAGTTAGGCACGATCGTTCTTTAGAAACATCGTTCAATCACCTCGTTTCATCCAAATACTATGTCCTAAGGAACAGCACACCAGGACATGGCTATTTGGCATTTAGAGAAAAGTTATTACACATTTTGGATAAAATTATGTAGATTTCCTAACTGATTTGAATGTGAAAAGACAAACAGGATTTATTCACATTCACACAGTGATAATAAGCAGCTGGATTCACATCTGGACTCAAGAGCACCTGTGTCTCCCCCATAATGAGATTCATTTTTAACAGTCTGTGACACCTAATTATTAGGGAGGGGCATCCATGCAGGGGCAGACTGACCACTGAGGAAATCGGACACTGCCCGAGGGCCCCATGCCCCTAGGGGGCCCCATCACAGAGATGCCAGGCTCATTTAAACCAGGGACAGTATGTAAAAATCTGCAAATTTAGCTCAACTGTTCCTGATATGTCCAAAGCCTACATGCTTTTGATGTGAAACTACTGACTGAGATTGTAGCTGCCCCGCCTCTATACTGCCACCTGGCTTAGTGGGCATTTTTAAGCCTGGGGGCCCCTAATATTCTATTGCCCGGGGGACCCATGAGTTGTCAGTCCGCCCCTGCTTCCATGTGTGTCCCTTCGCTAAAAAGGGTAATTAGCACAGCTTGGGAGAAGTCATTAGAAAAACAAAGGTTAAGGTTTGGTGGCGGAAGACAATAATCCAAAGTTTATAACACACTTTGACACAATGATTATGATTTATTAATGCCTTCCTCAAATATCTGTGTGCATCGTTTTAACACACGCGTAAGCTCCGCGTAAACACGATGTATTCATCCGCGCATGCGTGAAACGCCGCCTTCGTCCACGCCCATGACGGAACTTTTCCTCTTTTCCACGCCCCTTATCAGTGTGAAATGAAAAGATGGCCATGTCCCACGAGCGAGCATTACCCTCTCATGAGGATCAGGAAGGGACACAACCAGGAACGTCCCGCTCAAGGAGCAAACGGTACAAGGCCACGAATATGAGTTTGGAGGAGATGGTGGAGATGGTACACATCCTGCGCAGGAAGGATTATGATGGGGATTATGGCCCATACAGCACCCCGAACCGCAGTAAGGCCAAAATTATGGACAAGGTGGCGAAGAGGCTTACTGAGATCTTTGGGGTGAGCAGGTCCAAAGAGCAGCTACGCAAGCGCTGGTCCGATTTGAAGTTGCGTGAGCCACACCAGTTTCGGAAGATAAAGAAAATCCTGGATAAAAGTAGGTATTATTTTTGTGGGGGGGGGGGTGGTTTGCAATTGTGTGATATCATTGTTTGCTATGTATATTTATGCATGTGCCTTGTTGGAATGGTTGTACTTTGGAAGATTTTTTTTTTGATATTTCCTGTAATAAGAAAAAAAACACACACACAAAATAAGAAGTTAGGCACGATCGTTCTTTAGAAACATCGTTCAATCACCTCGTTTCATCCAAATACTATGTCCTAAGGAACAGCACACCAGGACATGGCTATTTGGCATTTAGAGAAAAGTTATTACACATTTTGGATAAAATTATGTAGATTTCCTAACTGATTTGAATGTGAAAAGACAAACAGGATTTATTCACATTCACACAGTGATAATAAGCAGCTGGATTCACATCTGGACTCAAGAGCACCTGTGTCTCCCCCATAATGAGATTCATTTTTAACAGTCTGTGACACCTAATTTTTAGGGAGGGGCATCCATGCAGGGGCAGACTGACCACTGAGGAAATCGGACACTGCCCGAGGGCCCCATGCCCCTAGGGGGCCCCATCACAGAGATGCCAGGCTCATTTAAACCAGGGACAGTATGTAAAAATCTGCAAATTTAGCTCAACTGTTCCTGATATGTCCAAAGCCTACATGCTTTTGATGTGAAACTACTGACTGAGATTGTAGCTGCCCCGCCTCTATACTGCCACCTGGCTTAGTGGGCATTTTTAAGCCTGGGGGCCCCTAATATTCTATTGCCCGGGGGACCCATGAGTTGTCAGTCCGCCCCTGCTTCCATGTGTGTCCCTTCGCTAAAAAGGGTAATTAGCACAGCTTGGGAGAAGTCATTAGAAAAACAAAGGTTAAGGTTTGGTGGCGGAAGACAATAATCCAAAGTTTATAACACACTTTGACACAATGATTATGATTTATTAATGCCTTCCTCAAATATCTGTGTGCTGATAAGTATACCTTTTGTTTTCTGATATTTCTAGGGGAAAGAACAGGACAGAAATTTGAGGAGGCAAGGAGGCCCAAACTCTCTCCTAAGAAAAAATCTAGCCATGTGGAGGAGGAGGACCAGGTAGAAGAAGGAGTGGTGGAAGGGAGAGATGAGGAAGACGAAAATGTGGAAGGAGTATTTAG
Source organism: Rana kukunoris (assembly GCA_029574335.1). Lineage (NCBI taxonomy): Eukaryota > Metazoa > Chordata > Amphibia > Anura > Ranidae > Rana > Rana kukunoris. The sequence goes on along the minus strand of CM056052.1, from coordinate 406,007,702 downwards.
TGAAGAAGAAGGAGTTGGTGAAGAAGGAGGAGTTGGTGAAGAAGGAGGAGTTGGTGAAGAAGGAGGAGTTGGTGAAGAAGAAGGAGGAGTTGGTGAAGAAGAAGGAGTTGGTGAAGAAGAAGGAGTTGGTGAAGAAGAAGGAGTTGGTGAAGAAGAAGGAGTTGGTGAAGAAGAAGGAGTTGGTGAAGAAGAAGGAGTTGTTGTAGAAGAAGGAGGAGTTATTGAAGAAGGAGGAGTTATTGAAGAAGGAGGAGTTATTGAAGAAGGAGGAGTTATTGAAGAAGGATTTATTGTGAAAGAAGGCGAAGTTGTGGATGATGGAGAGGTGGAGATTAGTAGCACAACAGGTCAGTGTCACCGCAGCTTCACACAGGGAGAAAGAGGTGTAGATAGGCCTGCACATTACTAATGTATTTTATTTTTTTATTTTTATAGGGGATGAAGATGCTGCAAGCACATCCAGTAGTCCACCTTTTTCACGTGCAAGTGCACAAATTGTCATCCAACAAATTATGGAGTGTAGCACAGAGATGGATAATATGAGGCAAAGAATGGTTGTAATTGATCAAAATTTCAAAAATATTATTGATATGATGGGCCGTATCAAAGACTAAATCCCCCTGCCCCGCCCCCCCCCCCCCCCATCACCCATCCGTCTTGAAAACCAACAAAAAGGTATTTTAAAAATATGAAGATGCACACACAGTGTGTCCACATGTGCTATCTGCCATCACAGGTTATGGATTGTCTTTGCTTTGTGGGTACACCCCCTTCCTCCCTTCTCAAGCAGGTAAGAGGGAAGGGTTTGCACCCACAAACCACATACATTGATCACTCATGATGCCAGATAGCACATGTGGACATTTGTCATGTGAGGTCAGGATATAATCCGCTTTTTTGGGCCCTCTCACTCACACACAAGAATGTGTGCATCTTCCAAGTTTGGTGTGTTCCGGGGTGACATTGGGAGACTGTTGTAGTAATGACCTTGTTGTACTTAGTAGTTTTTTTGGTTTTGTAAAATATTTTATATTTTTTCTAAAAAGAAAGTTTGGTATAATCCATAGTTTTTCAAAAAAAAAAAAAAAAGTTTTTATTCCAAAAATGTTACATGTTCGCAAACCCAAAAATTTTGGATAAAACATTTTGTACGCTAACATGAGTGGCTTGTTGTTTATATATGCTCAATACCCAGTTTGTAGATGAGTGACTTGTAACTACAGGCATAACCCGGTTTTAAGTACACAATAGCGTTTAGTTCTTACCGCTGCAAATCGCAATATCAGCCTCACTTCTGCATAAAAGCCATTATTCTTCCAACACCAGCTTGTTCAGTTAAGCCAGATTTTAGAAATGCTGGAAGCTCATTGGTTTGTGTGCAGAAGTGACCCTTCTATTGTGGACTTAAAAGTGGGGTATGCCTGTAATGTACAATTGTGGTTATTTACTAAAACATGACAACTACAATTGGCACTAGAAGTGCACTAGTTTCAGAACCAAGAAGACAGAGAAAAATAGAAAAAGCAATAATGACAAACAACTGTATATAGAGTCCAATGGTCAAATTATTTATTATATTTTGTAATATTTCTTTCTTTTGGGGGCCGAATTAGAAAGAAATATGATCTGGCATAGTTATGGCCCCCCGACCCATGAAGTACTCAACATATTTGTTGCGTACCTCACGAGCAGATTGGGTGGCCGAGCCAGCGCGACCAGTGTCCAGCCCAGGAAGGGTATCTGAGGGTAGTCCTGCCTCAGCACCGATGTTGGGTAGGTACGTCTGGGAATGCCTGCGTACAAAATTATGCAATATGCAACAGGCAAAAACAACATGGTTCAATTTATATTCCGCCATATGTATCGCTGTCAGGAACAGGCGGAACCGGCTGGCGAGTATCCCAAAGGCATTCTCGACTACCCTCCGGGCCCTGGCTAGCCTAAAATTGAACACCCTCCTCTCCGGGGTAAGAGTCCTCTGGGGAAAAGGCCGCATGAGGTGAGGTCCAAGCCCGAAAGCTTCGTCCGCTAAAAAAACAAATGGAAGTCCTTCCACATTGTCTTCATCCGGTGGAAGTTCAAGACCACCAGTTTGTAGACGCCTGTAAAATTCAGTCCGCGCGAACACTCCCCCATCAGACAGCCGGCCGTTCTTCCCCACGTCCACATACAAAAATTCGTAGTGTGCCGACACCACCGCCATCAACACGATACTATGAAAACCTTTGTAGTTAAAATAGTAGGACCCCGAACGGGGTGGTGGCACTATGCGGACGTGTTTCCCATCTATTGCTCCTCCGCAGTTCGGAAAATCACAACGCAGGGCAAATTGGGAAGCCACAGTCTGCCATTCCTGTGGCGTGGAGGGAAACTGTGGGGACCAAAACAAAAAAAAAATTAGTACTTAGGCACATAAACATTGCAAACACAATACAAAAACCATACTTGTGCACCATCACACAGTATTAACAATTTTTTATTATTATTGGGGTGGAGTTGTGGCCACTAAAAAATCCCAGTTATTATCACACTCCCCACCCCTCTGATGGGGCAACATTTTAGGGGGGGTTGGGGTTGAACTACAATGCAGCAAAGAAAAATATGCCACACACACCAAAAAAAAATAGGCTAGGTGTGTTTGTCCCTAGGATAGCATGCTGGACAGGTTAATAGTGATGCAAGGAAAAAATATGTAGGTAGGCCAACAAAAAGAACATGGAAAGCTTATCAACATGCATGCATGGGGAGAAAAGGCAACATTCAACACTCAGCATGGAAAAATCATGGTCATTATAGGGAACTAATGCCAAAAAAAAAAATAATGCTACCATTTATAAAGACAGAGAATGTGAGCTTCATAAAAGAGGAAACTTACCTTCAGATACTCCTCCTGCATGACTTGTATGACAGCAGAACACGTCTCCGGTATGATGATCCCAAGCGCCTGGGGAGAGATGCCTGTTGAGAACTTGAGGTCCTGCAGGCTCCTCCCAGTCGCCAGGTACCGCAACGTGGCAATAAGCCTCTGCTCGGCCGTGATCGCTTGGCGCATCACAGTGTCCTGCCTCGTGATATAGGGGGACAGAAGATCCAGCAGACGGTTGAAAACGGGGTCCGTCATACGGAGAAAGTTCCTGAAGTCATCAGGATTATTCTCCTGGATTTCCCTAGGCAGAGGCATATGAGAGAATCGGTCACGCTGGCGCAACCAATTCTTGCCCCAGGAACTCCTCCTCCCCCTGTTCCTGGCCAAAGGTCTGGAATAATTATAACATCCAGAAGCAAGCCCATATCCAGCATGAACTCTAGCAAAGTTACGCTGCTGCTCCATAATGGCTTCAAACCGGCCGGCTGGTCAGTCAAGAACACACTCAAACAGAAAGCACCCCCTAATCCAGCAATACCTGCAAAGTACGCTCGACAAACAGATACCCGCGGACAGAACGCCACTGCAAAGCAGAAACGACCTGACAGCCAGCACTGACTGCCAAATACGCACCCACAAGCACACACTGAACCCGAGAATACGACCTGTAAAGCGCGGAGACCGAAAAGCGCGAATCGGCTCTAACCAAACCTTTGCTAACACGTTACTAGCAAAAGAGGAACAGAGGGCGGCGCCGTAAGCTTTGGTCTTTCCCTTTATAGTGACGTCGTACGTGGTTTACGTGCACGCGTTCTGGTCCGGGGAGATTTCTATCCAATCGTGTGTACGCACAGCAGACCAACAGACAGATTTGCTGCGTTGGCTGGAAACGGTCGGGCCGACACATTTGACCAAATCTGTCCCCTCGTGTGTACGCGGCCCTAGACTTCAGAGAGAAATCAGCTGTTTCAACTTGTCAAAGTGTCTTTGTGATATTCACAAGTCAGTGTCATCCGCTTTATATATTACATATGAATGTCATAACCTCACAAAAACGTAGAACCTTGTATGTCACACATTAATTTCTAACTTCAGCAATATGCTATACAAAATGACATACTAACTCAGAGTCACATATGGAGTTTGATTGACAAGCCCACATGTAACACTCTATATTTGTAGTAATGTGGTAATCATGTAATGTCATATAACCAATTACCAAATTTAACTACATTAACCACTTAAGGACCCCTTCACGCCGATATACGTCGGCAGAATGGCATGACTGGGCACAATCACATACCTGTACGTAATTCTTTAAGCCCGGCCGTGGCTTGAGCTCCGTGACCACACCCACGGGACCCGTGGACCCGATCGCATGGTGTCCCATGATCAGTCACCGGAGCTGAAGAACGGGGAGAGGTGTGTGTAAACACACCTTCCCTGTTCTTCGGTGTGGCAGTGTCATTGATCGTCTGTTTCCTGATATAGGGAAAGACGATCAATGGCGTCACACGTCCAGCCCTGCCCCCCTACAGTTAAAAACACATATGCAGTCACACTTAACCCCTGCAGCGCCCCCTAGTGGTTAATTGCTAAACTGCAATTGTCATTTTCACAGTAAACAGTGCATTTTTATAGCACTTTTTGCTGTGAAAATGACAATGGTAGTGCGCATGCGCGCGGCGCCAACATCAGACATGTTCTGAGGAGCTCCGCACACCTCTGGTCCTAACAAGCTTAAAAAAGCCTATAGAGTGGGCGGATCGATTCCTCTCAGGCATCCCCTCACGGACCATGCAGCGGAGGACAGCTGGGAACAAATTCAACCAGCGTAGATCCTCACAGTGCGCCAGACAGACCCGAGCTTCACAGGCCCAGAAGCCATCCCCGCCAGGCAAGATGGCACAGGGGAACTCAGCGTGTGGCGGCTCCCAGGTCCAGAAATCATCCCACCAGACCGCCGAGGAGCAGAAAGGGGGAGACACGGAGCAGGGAGACACTCACCTACCATCACACTCCCCGTGGACAGTGCAGCAGCGTGCAGAGGAGGTGGATGGCTCCCCACAACTGCAATCCCCCTGGCTAAGATGGCACTGGTGGATGCAGGTACTGGGATGGGGAACAGCATGAACTTAGCAGCCGCAGCCTATGGTCCAGGCTCCATGATCTCTGTGCAGGCTGAGATTCATAGAGATCCCTTCTCCTCACAGTCCCAGGGTGTGATCCCCTCCCCACAGAGTGGCTGCTCACAGCATTCCCCATTGTCTATCTCCCCTGACAGGGCTCTGTTATTCTCTGCCTCCCCTGCCTCCTCTACTGATAGGCAAATGGTGGAACTTGTTGAATTGACCTACAGTCAGAATAGCTCTGTGCCCTTGCAACCCCCTGCTCTTGCGGTTGCCCACTACTCAGGTGATACAGTACTGTTAGCCAGGTTTTCAGCCCTTTTGCAACAAGAATTGACGAAAGCCTGTGCAGTGATCACTTCTGGAATGAAGTCTGATTTCCAAAATATTGGAGTGCAGTTGGACAGTATCTAGACTAAAATGGACGGCACTGTAAAGCGAGTGAATCAAAATTCCAGGATGATCACTTCCCTAGGGGAGCACTTGGACCAAGCAAATACAAAAATAGAGGACTTGGAAAACCGGTCCAGGAGGTACAATTTCTGCGTGCAGGGTCTTCCGGAGATGGTACTTGATCTAGAGGAGACTATCCATGCTTTAATGATGCAGCTGATACTGGACATTTCCCCCCATCAGTTGGAGTTGGATAGAGTTCATCATGCCTTGACGGCTCCCAGACCAGACAGCTTACCATGGGATGTAATTTTCAAGCCACATTACTATAGGATTAAGGATAAGATGATGATGGCGGCCAGGTTGCAGGGAAACGCCTCCGTCTTGGAACATCCGGTCCAGATCTTTGCCGATATTTCCCAATTGACGATTCAGAAGAGAAGGGCGTTGAAGACTCTTTTGGGTCACCCTATCAATCACTGCATCAAATACAGCTTGTCATTTCCATTCATATTTGCATTCTTGTACAAGGCAAAATCCCATTCCTTCTCCACTTTCCAGTCTGGTGAGGCACTGCTTCAGGAATTGGGGTTGATCTCGATGGATCCACAGACCCCCTCCAACATGTCTGGGATGGGAGACAGGCCAGTGTCCCCCCTCTGGTCCCAGCAGTGATGTCCCAAAAAAAACAGGAAGTCCCCCTTCAACACTTGAATATTTTTGTCACTTCTCCTTTACAGGGCATGTGGATTGGTCCTTTCTGGACTGCGGCTGGATTTTCTTCCAGAAAGTTGGTTATGACTATTTTCTAAGTTGCAGGATTGTTTCTTATGTTCAATTCTCAGTTTACAGTGACTTTTTAACCTTGCTATAGTGTACTGTAGCAGATCTAGATGCTGCTTGCAGGCCTGGGTTCCCCTGTGTTCTTATTGTGGGGATCTGTCGGCCGGCTCTGCCTGCTCTTTTCATTCAGCGATTGAGATGGGCTGCAGGTGGAAACGTGTGCCACTTAGGGTGAACTTGCCTCTTCCTTGTTGGTGGAGGCGACTTCGCGTTGAGTGTTGGGAGTTCATTGCTCCCAGGGGCACACTGGGTTCCCAGTGTGCTGCTCTTTTTTCTTGGATATTGTTTATGTCTTAGTTTGTTTATAATATGTTGATTGTGAATTTGTCTTTTTTTGTATTTCTTTTTTTCTAATCTGAACTTTTTTTCCTTTTTCCGAGTCTATCTCTCCTTGACAAGTCTGACCCTGGGAGAGCAGTGCTGAAACATATCCCTAGACGGAGTAGTGCTATGGCACGTCTCTAGGGATTTTACGTATTATTCCCATGTCCACAAAACGTACTCGCATATAGACCATCTGTTCATGCTTTCCCCTTTACTTCCGTATGTCTCGTCGGCTAAAATATCCCCATGACGTGGTCGAATCACTCTTCGGTTCAAATTGTGTTGACTGACCTTTGTTCTAAATCAAGCCTGTCGCCGTGGCGATTAAACAAGTCTTTGTTGAATGACCCTGTCCTCGAGAAAGAGATAGAGAGGGCTATTCAACATTATTTTCAGGATAATTCCTCCCCGAATGGGGAACAATTTGGGCAGCCCATAAGGTCACTATTCGGGGTGAATTGATACAATTGGCCTCCAGGGTGAAACGTAAACGGGAACAAACTATCTGGCGTCAGGAGGAGGAGCTGAACCGACTTATGCATGATCAAAAAGTTAATCCGCATATAGATTTTAGGAATCAGATTAATGAGGCCCGGACAGCTTTGAACTTGAGCCTAACCACAAAGGCAGAGAAATCCATCAGATGGGCCCGCCACCGGTATTACACCTTAGGTGATAAACCGAACACGTTATTGGCGAGAAAGTTAACTCCTAGGCCGTTTAGTCCTGCTCTCCCTAAATTAAGATTGCAATCTGGACTTACCACCCAAAATCCCCAGTCTATACTTCGGGAATTCTCTGCGTTCTATTCTAAATTGTATACACCCCTGAGGGACTTCAGTGTGGCTTAGGCAAAGGAATTTTTGCAGGACTTACCCCTCCCATATTGTCTGAAGACCATGTGGAAATAATGGAGGTGGTGTTTACACCGGGTGAAATTGCTGCTGCTATCAAATCCTTGAGTCCATCTAAATTACTGGGCCCTGGTGGATTCACGGGTCATTATTATCGCAAATATGATATTGATTCTGCATCTTTGTGCTTTTTTTAATGAACTAATGAGTGGTTCCCCTCTTCCGCCACATGAAAATAGGGCCTTTATACACGTTATCCCCAAACCCAATAAAGATCTCAGAGATTGTGCAAATTATCGTCCTATATCGTTAATAAATGTTGACGAAAATACTGGCTACTCATATGAATTTGTTTTTTATCTAAATACATCCATCCAGACCAGGTGGGGTTCGTGCCTAACCGGAAGGCTTCGGATCAGGCCAGATGCGTTATCGATATCGTATCGGCTCGAAATTCTGTCTGGGATGGGGGAGGGAAGCGGGAGCTTTGCTATTATCATTGGACTTGTGTAAGGCTTTCGATTCCCTGTCTTGGGACTATCTTTTTTTCATACTTGAGCGCTATGGATTTTGTTTAAATTTTTTGACGATGCTCCGTTCGGTTTATAGTGCCCCTACTGTAAATCTGCTGATTAAAGGCTACGAGCCCCCGAATATACATATAGGTAGGGGCACCCGTCAGGGTTGCCCTTTATCTCCCTTGTTATTCATTATGGCCTTAGAACCTCTAGCTATCAAAATCGGAGCACACCCGGATATTCTGTGGGTCAGCTGCGGGGGTCGCGAGCATAAATGCGCGATGTTCGCAGATGATATTTTATTGCTTCTCTCTTCCCCGGTCACCTCTTTGCCTCATTTGAATACAGTCTTCGGACAGTTTGCGGTATTTACAGGGTTATCTGTAAACCACTCTAAGTCTCAGGCTCTCAATATTTTTCTACCACCTCACATAGTTCGAGCTCTGCGCCAGTCATTTTCCTTTAGCTGGCAGGAGGATGCCCTGCCTTACCTGGGCATCTTTCTGACTCCGACCCTGACCATGCTTTATAAGAGAAATTACCCCCCATTGTTCCGAAAATTATTGGATGAACTCCGACGGTAGTCAAAAAATCCCCCGTCATGGTTCGGTATTCTGTATTCAGTCAAAATGACTATTTTGCCAAAGGTGTTATATTTGTTTAGGACCCTCCCGATTGCAATAGTGAGTGCGGATCTTAAAAGATTTCAGGCTTAATTAATGGATTTTCTATGGGAACATAAGAGACCTAGGGTGAACAGGTGGACATTGTACACTCCTAAATTGGGAGGGGGTCTGGGTATGCCTGATCTTCTTAAGTATTATCATGCAGCTCAATTGGCTCATTTGATTCGCTTCCATACAACCCAGCCCAGACCGCTCTGGGTGGAGTTGGAATCCTCTCTGTGTCCGGATAGAGAGATCTCCCACTTAATGTGGCTAAAGGGTTAGGACAGGCCGCTTATATTGTGTCCCCGTCTCTATCGTTTTCTCTAAACTTGTGGGATCGCCTAGCGACCAAATATAAATTTAAATCTCTGCATGCGCCTTTGGCATCATTGTTTCATAATCCTCTGTTCATCCCGGATTTCCGTCCCCAGGATTTCTCCTGGTGGACCAATAAGGGTCTATTAAGGATAGCAGACTTTTGTGATCATAAAGGAGCTTTGTCAAAATTGGTCCTGCAGGAGAAATATAAACTTCCAAATTCTGAGCTTTTCCGTTATACTCAAATACCCAATTTTTGGGCGACATTGAGTCACACTTCTGACATTACTGCTCTTACTACTATGGAGCACCTTTGTAGGACCTTTGACAAATGTACGGGCCATATATCGCAGATTCATGGTCTCTGAATTAGAAGAGAATTGCACTCTGCACTCTGGTGGGGGCTACCACCCATCGGAGAGTAACAGGAGCTCAATCGGCGCACGCGTCCTAGCAGTAGGACGTGCGACTCATAGCTCCAGGCAGGCAGGTCCATCCAGCTCCAGCTCATCGCATCCAAGCACCAGCATCCACCCCTAAACCATGGCTGGGCTAAATACCTGGACAATCCCTCTTCCTTCTTCTTTGGCCCCCTTCTCCCCTTCAGCAACATTGGCCTCTCCTCTCCCTGTTGGCCCCACTCCGCCAGCAACATCCCTAAGGTAAGACCGGGGTCACTCAGGCCTATCCTCCCCCCATCCACCTCCCCTCAGGCTAATCCATGGCCGTCCTTTTAAGGATAAGCCACGGATTCGGCCAGATCCTCTCCCCTTATCCATGCCACCTAGTGGAATTGCTCAAGGCGATCGCAGCTAGGAAAGCCCCCGGCTTCAATCGCGGCCTAGCTGCGTGCCACGCTGGGGCATTGAAAACCCTCCCTCCAAGCTCTCCAGCCATTCATACTTCCCTGCTGTCTCCATCCGCTTCCCACCTCGACCCTGCAAACCAGCGGCGCAACACTCACAGCACCCCTCGTGGCGACCGCCGCTAGGAAAGTCCACAGCTTTAACCCCCCCTTCCTTAACCAAAAAGCTGGGAATCTTGCTCCCACCCTCCCACAAATCCCCCCCTCAAGCCCTTACCATTACAGATTAGCATAGCACGGCTAAAGGATTTTTCGCCTTCCTCTGGATCAAATGGGAGGGAAAGGTTCAATCCCTCCCCATCACCCATAGAATATCCCCCTAATAAAATCACCTTTCTGCAATTATCACTAACATGAGATACTCTGCAGAAAGCTTTTGGGGCCTAAAACCATTTGCCTTAGTATTACCAGCTGTTATCAAGAAAGCGCTAAGGAACAAGCAACTGTTAAGAATTAAGCAATGATCAACAGTTAAAAACGATATGCATGTACCCCAACCTAAGCACATATTGTGTGCTTTGGTCAATATGAGATCAGCAGTAAAACACTGACAAGAAATCCATGATTTCATTCTACAATGCGATCTAGACTGCCTCTTTATCACAGAAAGCTGGCTGACAGCCGACTGTAACACCATTCTAGGCGAACTGGTGCCAGAAAATTATCGTATTATCATGGAAAACAGAGTGGGGCAAAAAGGAGGAGGCCTGGCAGTGATCCACAAGACTCACCTCGCGATCACCAAACCAGTTCTTCAAAATCCACTTTCCATTCATGGAAACCCTCACTCTGCAACTACAAACAAATCCCCAGGAGACTGTCCATATTCTACTCTGCTAGAGACCACCAGATCCAAAAGCGCAGCTTCTCTCAACTTGGACAGAGTTCATGTCCACTTTCACTCTAAACGGCAAACACCTTTTGCTACTAGGGGATTTCAACCTCTGAGCCAACTCCTCACAGGATCCTGTTGCCAACGCCTGCATTGACCATCTGGAAAGATTAGGCCTTCAGCAACTAGTATGTGGGCCCACACATACTTCCGGTCACACGCTCGATCTTATTTTCAGACAAGATCTGGAAATAAACATTCAAAAAAACAAATCGTTGCCATTGACAGACCACCATGCAATCAAACTCACAATCACCATAAATGCCCCCTTAACAAAAACGTCAAAACCGGTGACAAGAGGGGGGCGTGTCCTGGCTATGGAGGAGTGAAGACGTGTGTCTCCTCAGCTCCGTTCCACTGCAGCACCACATCGCAGCTAAGGGGGAGAATCTTACCCCATCCGCCGCCCACGATGTCCCAGAGGAACCGGTCCACCTCCCAGCGGCCACGGACTGACTGAACCAGGCAGGGCAGCTGGATTTCTTCACTGGGAGCAGCATCCGCAGCCGCGAGGCTCCACAGATGGCGCCAATCGCGAAGACCCCGAAAACTCCAAAGGCCTCCCAGGCCACCTGGTCGCAGACGCTGAACGAATCCCCAGCTCCATCTCCAGGGTCGGTGAGTGACTCTCTTCCCCCGACCTCCCATGGCTCCCCCGTGCTCAGGGAGGAAGATTCAGCAGCATCAGACCCCCTGGAAGACATGGACATTAGGCGCCATATCTGGTCCCTCCCCACCAAAGCTGACTTAGAGAGCTTTGCAGACAGGGTGGAGAAGGCCCTGAAGCAAGACATAGCACAGCTCAAAACTGACACTGTACACCTGGGGGGGAGGATGGCGTCCCTGGAGCAAAGGTTTGAGGAGACCCTCCCTGTTATTTCACTGCTCCAGGACAAATGTGCTGCACAGGACCAACAGATTGAGGCCTTGCTTTGTCAGTTAAATGACATGGAGAACCGCAGCCGTAGGGCCAACATTAGGGTCCGCGGCCTGCCGGAAGCCACCGGTGCAAGGGACATTATCCCTACCCTAGAAGGCGTCTTTAAAGAAATATTGGGGTTACCAGCGACATCCACTATTGAGATAGACCGGGCACATAGGGCCCTGAAACCCCCCTCCCAGGATGTGAACAACCCCAGGGACATCACCTGTAAGCTCCACAAGTACACTCTTAAAGACCACATCATGCAAAAGATGCGTGGGAAACCCTTTTTTGGTTTTAATGGCGCACATCTGGCCTTTTACCAGGACATTTCTAGACACACTCTTATGCAGCGTAGGGCACTATGCCCTCTACTGAAGGCTGTTCGAGATGCAGATCTGACGTACCGCTGGGGATTCCCCTTCTACCTTCAAGTTACTAAAAATGGTAGGACAGTGACACTTCGTACTAAGGATGACCTCCCGAACTTCCTGTCCTCCCTGGACCTAGATCCGGTGGACTTTCCTGATTGGAGGGGATCGCCTGATCTTCCCACACCAAGGCTACCACAATCTCAACCATAGCAATCGTTCACACGCAAGAATCGTAGGCGAGACCGTGGATGCCGCAGTGCTGAGCCCACACCGGACCCGGCCTTGTGAAGGCTGGCAGCCCTGCTACTCTACGCTAATACTATTCAGTATGTTGCTCCTCTGTTTGTTGGGCCTTGACTCTCCTATGTTGCTACATTGCGGCTGCATTTGCTCTGACTCCCTCTCACACAACCAGCCGCCCGATTTTGCCTTTTTTTCTTCCTCAAGGAACACTGTGAGGGACCGTCTTTGCCCACGGACCATTGGCTGCTGCTGCCGAACCTTACTGCCTCCTTTTTCCCATAAACTGGTCCCCCCAGCTGGGGACTCTTCTGTTCTCCCTCTCCCATCACACCATGTTAGATGTGGTGGGCGGGGCTGGGAGTCTTCCCGCCTTTTCCCCATGTTGGCTAACGAACCCCCAGTAGGCCACTCTTTAGGGGTTGATGATCCCGGCTGGGACCCCCCCAAATAGGGGACGGGGCCCTGGGCGCGGCCCTTAGATGGTGTTTAAACTGTGTTGGCTTCAGCCATACTGTTTTATTTGATGTGTAATTTCTACTTGTCTCATGTGTTTTTTTCCTTCCCCTTCTTCACTTCTTTCTTTTCTCTCTGCCCTTGCCTTTCTCCTCACTCTCCACCCAGGTGCGCCTTGCTGTTTGGTCACCCGCACCGAGCACGCCACTGATACGCAGACCTCGTCCATCTCCAGTCTTTCTATGGCCACACTTCAGGTAAGTGTACTGTAAACGTAGTGAATTGTGGTGGGAGCTAAAGCGACTAAAAACACAGGTGCTTTTCCTCCAGGAGACCCACTTCACGCCCCAGTCCCTCCCTAAACTACCCACCCACCTCTTTAACCAGTGGTTCCTTAGCAACTCCCCGACACCTAAATCTAGGGGGACAGCTATTGCGATACATAAATCCTGCCCTTTCCAGCCCCCAGGTCAAGAGATAGATCCCGGAGTAGGTATGTGTTCCTTAAGGGTAGTATTGCTGGCCATTCGTATACATTTGCGACGATCTACGCCCGAATACGGACCAGATCACTTTCATTGACTCCACCCTAGACCGACTGACAGACTTTAGAGAGGGCCTTCTGATCCTGGGAGGTGACTTTAATGTCAGCCCTGACCCTCTGCTTGACACTTCCCATGCGAGACCCCCGCATTCCTATGCTTTCCTTAAACACTTCCGCAAGACGTTTCATTCCCACCTCCTCACTGATTGTTGGCTGACGCTGCACCCCACGGACCACGATTTCAGCTACTACTCCAAAGTACACAATGTCTATACTCGTATAGATCACCTTTACATAGATCCTAAAACCCTGGACCTCCTCCAGACCGCAACCATTGGCAACATCTCCATTTCAGGCCACGCCCTGGTCACGATTGTTCTCGACCTGCCGTCGGGCTTGCATAAGGCCTGGACGTGGAGGTTGAATGACAATCTATTGGATGATCTGGCGGTGGTGAAGGCAGTGTCGGACACATTGTCCCACTATTTTGCCGAAAACTCAGTTGATGGTGTGGAGGATGGCCTGAACCACAAGGCAGTGGTTCGAGGGGAACTGATATCCCAGGGAGCTAGACTTAAGCATGAGCACAGGGCAGACTTTCTTAGGGTGCACACCGCCCTGGGGAAGGCTGAGCTGCAACATAAGGCGACTGGAACCCCTAAAGCCCTAAAGGAGCTAACTGAGTTGCGAGAGTTGTTCTTGTTGCGCTTGTTAGACCGCCAAGCTCGTAAACAATACCGTTATATGGCCCACAAATTTTATGAACACAGGAACAAGTGCGGACGGATGCATGCGTGTGCCCTTCGGAAGCAACATTCCCTATCACACAATCAAAAATTACGTTCCCCCTCAGGAGACCTGATGGTCCACTCCTCTAAGATAGCCACGGGGTTTAGAGACTACTACGCTGATCTCTATAATCTGAGTCCAGACCTCCCCCTACTACACAGGATGCTAGACAGCGTGCGATCCGTGATTACCTTGACGCAGCTGGCCTTCCCCCCCTCACAACTGACCAATCTTTGGCGTTGGAGTCCCCGATCACTGCCACTGAGCTTGGGGACATGGTGGAGGCCTTGCCTAATGGGAAGAGTCCTGGCCCTGATGGGTTTACTAAGGCATATTATAAGACCTTCCTCTCCCATTTGGCGGCCCCCATGTGCAAGTATTTTAACTCTCTTGCGAGAGGCAAAAAAATCCCCCCCGGAAGCCCTGCTGGATCACATCACTGTGATCCCTAAAGAGGGCAAGGACCCCACCATTCCCCAGAGCTATCGCCCCATTTTCCTTCTTAATTTTGGATATAAAACTCCTGGCAAAAATCTTAGCGAATAGACTCAAGCACTTACTGCCCTCGATTGTGCACCCGGACCAGACAGGCTTCATAGTGGGTAGGGAAGCCAGAGATAATTCCCTTAGAGCCGTCCAACTCATCCATTGGGCCCACACTAGTCCGAACCCCCCATCTTATATTATCCTCTCAACAGACATGGAAAAGGCCTTCGATCGCGTTGACTGGCAATACATGACGGAGGTACTGCGATCGCTTGGTTTGAGCCCAATTCTGTCAATTCTGGCCCTGTATTCCTCACCTTGCGCTCAGGTCAAAGTAAACGGAACTCTTTCCTCTAAGTCCCCCACCCGGAACGGTACGCGACAGGGGTGCCCTCTGACGCTCCTCTTGTTCGCCCTGGTTCTGGAACCCCTGCTCCGAACTGTGCGAGCCAATCAGGATATTAGGGGCCAGAGGGTTGGGGATACAGAGCACAAGCTATCGGCATTTGCCAATGATGTCCTTTTCCACCTATCACACCCACGGATATCGCTGCCCAACCTGATGAAGGAGCTGAAGCTCTTTGGATCCCTGTACAATTTTCAAAATGAATTTAGCGAAATCGGAGATTCTCCCCATTTGTCTTCCCACCCGTTTGGCTGCTGATCTCCAGGCCTCCTTCCCCTTTACCTGGACCACGTCGTCTCTACGTTACTTGGGAATACAACTCACTGACAGGTTTGATGCCCTTTATGCTGCGATGTCCGATTTCATCTGGAATGCACGTAAATCCAGAATTTCTCTAAGATTATTGCGACGCCCGAAGTGTAGGGGAGCCTTGGGGGGTCCCAGACGATCGACAATACTACCGTGCAATAGCTTTACAGAGGATTCTCAACTGGCGTATCCATACCCATTCAAAGCTCTGGGTATCCTTAGAGAAGAGCCTGGTGGGTAGGAATTTGTCTTATGCGTCTTGGCTGTCGCGGGAACACAGGGGGTTGTCCGACACGACTTCCCCTCTGACATCCCATGTGCTGTCTGTTTGGGATAGGACTAATGCTGAACTCAACTTGGGCCCCCCTGTGTCCCCGCTGGCCCCCCTGGGTGGTTTCCGATGGTTCCCCCCGGGTGAGCAAATGGCTTTTTTTTAATCCTGGGTCGATGATGGTAAAGCTAGTTGTGGAAAACTCATGAAAAATGGTAGACTCCTAAATTACGAAGCTCTCCCAGTTGGCCGTCAAGGCTCGCGCATGAACTTCTGGAAATATAGACAAATACACCACTTCTTTGAGATACATGGTCGCACGATTAGAGATCCCTCATCCCTTACCCCGTTCGAACGCTTGTTCACTGACAAAGCCCCCACCCCCCACTCTACCGACTTCTTAGCTCGGCGTTGCCACAACCTAAACCCGCTTACATCAGACGATGGGAAACTGACTTAGGGATAGCGTTCATGGATGCGCAACTGACTCACCTGTACCAACTAATTCACTCATCCTCTATTGACTCCAGGATGTAGGAAACAAACTTTAAAATTCTGTCCCGTTGGTATAGGGTCCCTGCGGACATGGCACAATTCTATCCCTCTATGTCCGCACTGTGCTGGCCCGGCTGCGGGCACAGAGGAACACTTTTACACTCATGGCGGGACTGCCCCTTGGTTAAACCTTTCTGGGAAGACGTTGTCACGTACCTTACCAGAGGCCGAAGTGCCGAGAGGGCTTCCCTTGCGACTCGAGTGCAGAACGCCCCCTGGAGGTGAGACAGGGGATGCTATGCCCAGGGGTGCAGGAGTTGCCGGCTGCGACTTGCTGGAGCGATGTTGGGGACCAGATGTGCACCAGGATACGTAGTCCGGCAGGAGTACCACGGAAGTACCAGAAGAGGCAGGAAACCCAGGGGCGGAGTCAGGAGCCAAGCCGGTAGTCATGCACAGGAAGCAGGGAGTGACTGGAACAGGTCAGAAGGCAAACCGAGGTCATACACAGGATCCAGCAGACAGGAACAAGACAAGGATAATCCGAGAGACAAGCCAGGGGTCATGCACAGGGAAATCTTGGTCAGGTAAGCCGGGTAGTCAACAGGAATACAAGAACAAGGATTCAGGATAAGGTCAGAGACTGACGATCATGCAGCAGTTTGGTGACTGCTGCAACAAGGTTTAAATAGGCACTGACGCCAGGAGTCCCGCCCACATTGCATGCGTAATGGTGCGCGCGCATGCGCAGTAAAGAACAATGTATTTGTTGTGTTGTTGCCCGTATGTGCGCGCATGTGCCTTGTGCTCGTATTTGCGGGCATTGTGCTCGTATGTGCGCGCATGCGCACTGTGCTCGTAGGTCAGTGCTGGGGAGGTCTGCCAGTTCTTCCACGGTCAATTCCCTGACAGACGTACATGACCAAATTAAGATAGTGACCGGGACAGAGGTTCATTTCTCCCCTATGCATTTCCTGCTGCATGTCCCCCTGACCCCCCTCCGACACTATAAGAAAAGTGTGCTGCCTCATTTGCTTAACACAGCCAGGCGCTTGCTCCCGCTCCACTGGAAGAAAGCCAGAATTCCTACTCGAGAGGAGTGGATCGATGGGGTGAATGCGGTCAGGGAAGCGGAGGATTGGAGAGCGACCTGCCATGACACTAGAGATCAGTTCCACAGCATATGGACGCCCTGGTCAGATTACGCCTCTGATCCTGCCTTTGTCCCGTCCAGTCTAGACATCGCCTTACTGGAGCTGTCGGACCCCTCTCTTAGGACTCGCAGGCTAATAGACACCTAGAAGATAAAATCATGTCCCTATTGCTGGCTATATATCTGGACCCAAACCTCTGGTTGGACCAACCTTGGCGTGCCGTGCTCGGCGTGGAGAATCTCCCTATTGGACTGCAGGTACACCTAGACTCTCTTTGCCTGACTTTCACCCCTTTCCTCTTTTCCTATCCTCCATTTTTCACACTGCTTCTTCTCTTTCTCTTCCTCCCCCAATCCCATGTTTTTTGTTGTATTTGCTACCGCAAGAAACCGAACGGGAATTGTAACGAGCGGTCGGGGGTTGACATGGCTACACCGAGCCTCAGGGCGCACAAACCTGTCCCTAGACTGTATGGGGACAATGGTGGTTTTGTGTGAAGGCCCTGACTGCCGCATTTGGCGCCCTTGGTTTGCGGGCGTGAGTGGGAGTTGGTTTGCTGGAGGCCATTGTGCCCCCCCTCCTTCCCCGGCCGTGGACCATGGGCCCACGTGTTTCAAAATCCTCTGGGGGCGGTCTCCGGGCCCGTCTTCGGATGGCGGGGCCATCCGCAGATGAACCTCAATGCTATATGTGTTGCCTACACCCTCATGACTGGTCGTCATTGCATCACCCGCTAAGAACTTATATTCTCCCCGATACGGTGCAAATTATGAGCCCCCTGTTTGGTGCTCGCTGATATAGCATTGTTTGTTTGTTTATGTTTTTATCTGTTCAATGGGTCCCTTCGGGATACTGGTGCTTATGTGACTCTGCGTGGTCTAAGTTGGTCTCTGCATACATCATTGCTGTTAGACATGTCTTGTATGTGTTGTATGTAAAAATGGCAATAAACTTGATTATACAAAAAAAACAAAAAACGGTGACAACACACTGGACTAGATCGCAAAAGAAGCTCTATTCAGAGCTCTTCAAAAACCACTTTAGGGAAAAAAATAAAAACTATCCAACCACATCAAACTGCCACAGAAACACTGGATGCCATAAACACGGCCCTATTACAGTCAGCCGACTTAGTAGCGCCCAAACGCAAAACCAACATCCGGAAAAACAACTCCAGCTGGTTTAATGACCAGCTGTCAGTGCTGAAGCAAGAGCACAGAAGAGCGGAAGCAGCCTGGAAAAGAAGCTCTTCTGAGGAAAACCATACCAGCTACAAGCTAATAACTAAAAATGACCACAAAGAAATCTTCAAAGTAAAAAAAAATAATTTCGCCAATACCATCACTAATCCCCTAAACCGTCCCCGCAAACTCTTCAAGATAGTTACCGAGACCATGAATCCCATCTGTCTTGAAGCCCCCAATTCTGATACCCAAGAATTTTGCAATGAATTATCGGATTATTTCATCAACAAAATTGAGGGAATCCGTGAAAGCATTCGGCAAAATAGAACTCCCATTAACCCCCCCTTCAACCATATGACGAATACCCACACAAATTTGCCACAAGCAACACAGTTCACTTTAAAACCCATTTCCATCGAGGCCACAAAAAACATCATTGATACCCAATGAAATAGCACAGCACCAAATGATATCATCCCCACCAAACTGCTGAAGGAATGTGCAGATATCCTGGCACCACCCATCACGCAGCTTATAAACCAGTCCTTCAAGGAAGGCATAGTGTCCTCCCTGTTGAAACAGGGCATAATCAAACCCATCTTAAACAAACCCACCCTCGACCCCAAAGACCCAACTCACCATTATCACCTTTATTATGATAAACAGGTGGTGGCCATATAAGATGCATATGAATATTGGTGAAACTAGAGATAAACAAATAAATTAACATATAAGAATTATATGAACACAAACAAATGTATACTAGGCATATAGATAAACAGTCATTATCATACCAGTGATGCTGTCCCAGGAGGATCAAGACTTAGGAAACATGTGGTGCGGGCTTAACTGAATCCATGTGGACTGTCCAGTGGAAAAGAGATGAAAGAGTGGTGATAGGAAGTGAAGACAGTTTTCAGTAACACAACAGAAACTGTACTTTACCAAAGAACACTGCCCATCAACAGTCCTTTGTTAAGAGTTACATCTAATGGACAATATTTGAATTACAAGTCCAGAAGATATTAGTGTATTTCCTTGTAGGCCATTGACACTTCCTTGTAGGCCCATGACACTCCCCGCCTGGTATCATAAGATGCCACGTTTTATTTCTCAGGACACTGTCACTAGGGATAGGTTTTCTTTTCAAGATACTGTCGATCTCCTTAGAATAAGTTTCATGCTGTACAGTGCAGATGATAAGATCCTGGGACTGCTGGAGCTCTAATACTGAGCTGGTCCTTTGACAATGATGCCATCCTGCACTTCTGCTGTTTATTTGCACCTAAACATAGTTGGTGTTACTGCACATGTGCTGTTTTTTAGCACCTAAACGTCCTTTGTGTTACTGCACTTGTGCTGTTTATTAGCACCTAAACATACTTTTTGTTATTGGACTTCTGCTGTTTATTTGCACCTAAACGTAGTTGGTGTTAATGCACTTGTCCTGTTTATTAGCACCTAAACGTACTTGGTGTTACAGCACTTGTGCTGTTCAGTTGCACCTAAACGTCCTTTGTGTTACTGCACTTGTGCTGTTTATTAGCACCTAAACGTAGTTGTGTTACTGCACTTGTGCTGTATATTTTTCACTTAAACCTACTTGGATTTTACTGCACTTGTCCTCTCCAGTTTGTACCTAAAGGAATGAGGTGTGTGTACTGATTTTGTCCTGTGCAGGCCATTAAAATGTGTGGAAGGACAACAAAGAGAGGCAGAGAGTCACGAGGGCATGCAGGCTCTGCATCTAGAGGCAAAGCTGGTGGTGGACACGGTGCATCCTCTTCAGCACGTGGCCGTGGCCGCTCATCCTTCTTTTCGGGAGCTGGCCATGTTGAGCCTCAACATGCAGAGAAATTAGTAGAGTGGATGACCAAGCCGTCCTCACCCTCCTCATCCTCTCTCACCCAGGCTGATCTTAGTTTGTCTGGAAGAGCAGCTGCCAAGGCGTCCTCTTCCCTCTGCACAATGGCATTACACAATCCTTCCCTAGTCCCATCATGTCCTCCTAAGGAGCCCCCCGAACTGTTTCAACACAGTTTTGGGTACATGCTGCATGAAGATGCGCAGCGTTTTGAAGGCTCCGATGATGGAACACAGATAGAGGAAGGCATTGATGTGAGCCCAGAGAAAGGGGGTGCCCAAAAGGGACAGCAATCTGGCAGTGATGTTCCCCCAGCTGGAGCATACTGCCAGATTTTTGACAGTGATGAGGAGGTAGGGGATGATGAGGTCACTGACTCTACGTGGGTGCCTGATAGGAGAGAGGAGGAGGAAGATGAGGAGGAGGAGGAGGACAAGGCACAGGCACATCTCCAAAGAGGCAGGATGCCCTCCAGGGGCCAGCTTAAGGGCAGCACACCAACTGCATTACTTAGCAGAGCTACGCCTGTGTAGGGCGCTGCTGTGTCTCAACATTACTGCAAATGTTCTTTGGTTTGGGCCTTTTTTGAGACACGTGCATCAGGTCGCACCATTGTTATTTGCAACATATGTCTCAAGCGTATCTCGCGTGGCCAAAACATCACCCACTTGGGCACCACATGCTTGACCAGACATATGTCGACCTGCCATGCAGTTCGTTGGCAAGCATACCAGAAAGACCCACACCAAAGAACCAAGTGGACCTCCCCTTCCCCTCATCAGCTGGGACCTCCAACCCCACTAGACCCTCAGTCCTCTCTGAAGCCTGCATTGATAGGACTAAAGGTGTAGAAATAGGTGTGTCACAACCTAGTAGCCAAAATAAGTACTCTCCCAGCCATCCACATGCCCAGCGGTTGAATGCTAGCTTAGCGAAATTGCTAGCACTTCAACTGCTACCTTTTCAGTTGGTAGATTCTGCCCCCTTCCGTAAGTTTGTAGAATGTGCGGTACCTCAGTGACAAGTTCCCAAATGCCACTTTTTCTCACGGAAGGCGATTCTGACTCTCTACCGCCATGACAGGGCGGTCAGTGGTAAGGTGCATATTACCGCTGACTCATGGTCCAGCAGGCATGGACAGGGACGTTACCTCTCTTTCACAGCGCATTGGGTGACTCTGCTGGCAGCTGGGAAGGACGTAGGGCAAGGTACAGTAGTGTTGGAGGTTATTCCGCCACCACGCCGCCAAAACACTACTACTGGTTGTGACACACCTCTCTCCTCCACCCCCTCCTCTTCTTCCTCTGTGGCCTCTTCCTGTGCTGATGTCTCCTCGGAACCAGCCGTGCTTCGTAGGCATACAAGGGGCTACGCAGGAATTCAAGCCAAGAGATGCCATGCGGTGCTAGAGCTGGTGTGCTTGGGAGACAGGAGCCACACTGGGGTCGAGGTTCTGTCAGCTCTGCAGGAGGTGGTTGACGCCACGCCAGCTTAAGCCTGGAATGGTGGTTAGCGACAATGGCACCAACCTCCTCTCTGCCCTGCGACAGGGAAAACTGACCCATGTGCCCTGTTTTGCGCATGTCCTGAATTTGGTGGTGCAGCGGTTCTTGGGCAGGTACCCAGGCTTACAGGATGTCCTGAAGCAGGCCAGGAAAGTCTGTGTGCATTTCCGGAGGTCATATAATGCCACTGCTCGGCTGACAGACCTCCAAAGGGAATACAACCTGCCCAAGAACCGTCTAATCTGTGACATGCCCACCAGATGGAACTCTACATTGGCCATGCTGCAGCGGCTGCACCCGCAGCAGAGGGCCATCAATGAGTACCTGTGCCAATATGGCAGCAGAACTGGGTCAGGGGAGCTTGTTTTTTTCCCCACGCCAGTGGGCCTTGATCAGCGATGCATGCACTGTCCTGTCACCATTTGAGGAGGCCACGAGGATGGTGAGCAGTGACAGTGCATGCATAAGTGAGACTGTCCCTCTTATTCACATGTTGGAGCACACGCTATGTGGAATAATGAAAAGAGAATGGAGGGCGCACCGACCTACTTTTTTAGTTTCTTTTGAATTCCCACGATTCTGAGGAGGGCTGCAAGACTCTGGAAGATACTTTACAATTGAACTGCATGACCCCATAAGTAAGAAATACCGGAGCGCAGGAGAATCATCATTGTTTTGCCATGTGGAATAATGGACGGAGCCCTTGAGGCAGAACAGAGGGAAGAAGAGGAGGACTTCCTTACCTCTCAAGGCCCCCTTTATCCAGACAGTGGTCGTGCTTGCCCACCTAGCACACAGGAAGAGGACGAGGAGGAGGAGGATGATTGTATCAGCAGCATGGAGGTGGAGCCTAGCACTCAGCATCAGCAGCAGTCTTCAAGGGATCACTTACAGTCCCAAGGAACCCATGGACTTTTACGTGGCTGGGATGAGGTGGCTGCGGATCCTGTCATCCTCAGTGACCCAGAGGACTGTGCCCCGAATGCCTCAGCAAACCTACGCTGCATGGCCTCCCTGATCCTGCAAAGCCTGCGTAAGGATCCTTGTGTTCGTCGTATCAAGGAGAGGGATCATTACTGGCTGGCAACTCTCCTTGATCCACTTTACAAGAGTAAGGTTGCGGAGCTTATCTTGCCTTTGCAGAGGGAGCAGAAGATGAAACTTCTGAGGGAGGCCTTGCAGAAGGGTCTGTGCAACGCGTTGCCAGAACCTGGGGGATTACCAAAACCTGGCTCTGGACAACGTCTTGCTGAGGCTTCGGTGAGTCACAGAAGGGGCGGTGGAGAAGGTGGTCGTCTGACCGATGCGTTCAGGCAGTTTTTTAGTCCACAGCCCCAAGGTCTGACCGGTTCCAGCAACCATCGCCAGCGTCTGGTTTACATGGTTCGGGAATACCTAGGGGCAAGATCCGACTTGGACACCTTCCCCACCGAAAATCCTTTGGCTTACTGGGTCTTGAGGATGGATCACTGGCCAGAGCTTGCACAGTATGCAATTGAGCTACTGGCTTGCCCTGCATCCAGCGTTCTTTCAGAACGCACATTCAGTGCTGCTGGAGGCTTTGTGACCGATCACAGGGTGCGCCTCTCCACCGACCCCATCGATCGACTGACCTTCATCAAAATAAATCAGGCTTGGATCAACACCAGCTACCAAGCACCTGATGCAGATGTAACTGAACAATTTGTTTGAAATGTCAGATCCCTTTGAGACTGCCTATGCTGATGCTGAGTGACTGTCCTGTTATGCTGCTGATGGAATATCGTTTTCCTCCTCACTGATCTTGCTGATAGTTAGTAAAAAAAATTTTGTTGTGTTGTGCCTAAGGCCCAATTTTTCTGCCCTTGTTTAACAGGGGCATCTAATAACAATTTTTGATGCAATACTTTGCATGTGGCTCTTTGTTGTGCTCCAATTACAGTATCTGTGAGGGGTTGTAGTGTTGTGTTGTGCCTAAGGCCAAATTTTTGTGCCCCTGTTTAACTGCACCGCCTGTATACTGCTGTTCAAAGAATATAGGGCCAAAGGGTCTTGTCAGGGCCGATCATCGCTATAGGCTCACTATGCAAGCCGATTAGGGGCCCGCAAAGCTACAAAGGACCCCCCAAATTACTAGAGGCCCCGTCTGGTGAGAAGTCATTTTCGCCCACCCACACCCCACTTCTAAACTCGCTGCCTGAGTCATTTACGACAGCACAACACCCCCTCCCCCGCTTCTCAACTTTCTTTAATGTGACATGTCACTGTCGTCAGCGCCCCCCCGCTTCTCATTTTTAATGTGCCATGTCATTTTGCTTAGGGCCCCAGGGAGGCCAGGATTGGCACTGGGTCTTGTAATGACTTGGGGGGAGTGGTGGCGGGGAAACTCATGCTATTTTTTTCAATGATGTGTATCCATATTGCAGGGACCAAACATTACATTAAAGCCGCAAGCAGTATTATTATTTTTTCTTGTAGTAATCTCATGTTGTGCAGGGACATTTCTAAACATGTGCCACTACTATAGACACCCAGCAGGTACGATATTTAAAGTATTTTTTTTTTTTTTACTTTAAGCATCATTAAAATCGCTGCTCTAGAAAAAATGACCGTTTTTAAAACTTTTTTTTCCATTGATACATGTTCCCTGGGGCAAGACTCGGGTTCTCAAAGACTTTTTCCAACAATAACTTGAATATTGGGCTTTAAAATGTGCGCTTTTGAATTTGAACGTTCGAGTCCCATAGACTTCAATTGGGTTCTAAATGTTCGCGCTAACGGGTGGTCTGTTCAAACGTTCTGGTGCGGGGTGTTGGGCTTATCCCTAGTCTGTACAATGATTTTGTTTAGTTTGACTATGCTCTCTGTAGCTTTAGCGGCATAGTAAACATTTAGCAGTTGCTTTACACCTGACTCAAAAGGTTTTTCCAAAAATTATAAAACTCTGGAGAAATAGGCAATTATTTTCTCCTTATCTCTTTGTAATTGAGACATTACTGAGATGGCATTTTCAGATACATGAGTTTTCCTTTTGTAATCATCATAACAATTGTTCAGATAGAATAAAACAAAAGTGCTACAAATAAAGGGTTACAGATAAAGAGAAACTCCTTCGCCTAATGTTTGTCCTAATTTCTTTCTAATTGTGAGAATACTATAACGATATCGGATAAGTTCATAGTAATTTGGTGAGGATAGCTCAAGGAATGACGGATTCTTTGCTTGTTCTTTTGTCGTCTTGGCGTCTTGTGGTTATATATATATATATATATATACATTTCCTCTTAAAGTGTTCGCGCCTCAAAGTATCTGAAGGAGTTTCCTTGAAACATTAACATCTTAATGGTTCCTAGACAAAGTGTATACCATAACATCGAAAACAGAAAGTAAAGGGGGGGGTCTCCTAGATGTTAGGCTAGAAGTATGGCAGCCTTTTCGATGGCTGGGCTATCATGGCATCATCACATCACTGTTGAATTCATTGTGTATTGTGTGTGTTTCCCAAGGCTTCCATGTTTGTTCAAACTTGGTGATTGTATCTGTGTCTATGGCCGACATTTTGGCGTAGGTCATTGCTGTGTTTGTTCTATTTATTACTTTGCATACTGACAAGTTTGGGGATTTCCAAGCTTTCGCTAGGGTTTGCTTTGCAGCTGTGAAAAGCTGCCTTATCAGTTTGAATTGTGCGTGTGACAAATTGTCTGGTTTCAAATTGAGCAATGCTGTTTTGGGGTTTAGTGGGAATTTAATGTTCGTTAGGGTGTATGCCAGTTGGAAAATTTCCGAACAAAATGTCTGTGCCTTTGGACACGACCACCAGGTATGAAAATACGTGCCAATGTTTGAGCAGCCCCTGAAGCATAATCCTGAGCAGTTTTGAGCATACTTTGCTACTCTGGCTGGCACCAAGTACCACCTAGATAACACTTTGTAGTTCGTTTCTGAAGCTTGTATGTTTATAGATGCAGTTTTGGTGTTATACCAGATTTGGTTCCACTCTGTGGTGCTCAGTTCAGTTTCTAGGTCCTCCTCCCATTTGCGGACGTATAGTAGTTTTCCAGAAGTAGACTGCGTTAGCAATTGAGAGTATAGAGTGGATATCACTTTTCTGGCGTGTGGGTTCTCTTTGCAGATGCTCTCAAAGATGGATGGTTGTGTTGACAGAGACGTTGGGTTTACCGGTGGTTGAAAAAAGTTTTTTATCTGCAAATATCTAAATAGCTCGCTTTATGGGATATCGTATGTGTCACAGAGTGTTGGGAAGGGGATAAAGGATGCAGAGTCAAAGAACTTGTATCTTTGTGTGCAGTCTCTTTTAATCCATTCTTTAAATGTGTTGGGGTATATCCAGGCTGGATAAAATGCAGGGTTCCTGTGAAATGAGTAGCGGAGTTTGCAGTGATTGCAGGTGTTTTTTAAATTTGACTTTATCCCATATGGATAGTGAGTGTTTGGTGATGGGGTTGCTTATATTTTTACGCAAATTTGGAGTGATCCACAGTACGTTAGAAATTGGGATGGGGTCACATTCTATCGCTTCAAGCGATACCCAAAGGGGTGGTTCTTGTTTTGCGTGGTATTTTGCTATTATTGATAGTTGGGCCGCTTGGTAGTAATGTGTAAAGCTAGGATAACCCAGGCCCCCGTTGTCTTTGGGAAGGTGCAGAACTTGAGGTTTACTTCTTGGTCTAGAAGAACCCCAGATAAAGGAAGAGACCCTCTTTTGGATTACTCTAAAGTAATAAGCCGGTATTGGGATGGGGAGTACTCTGAAGAGATAGAGAAGTTTGGGTAGTATTGTCATCTTTACGGCATTAATTTTCCCGAACCACGAAAGAGGGAGTTGTGTCCACGATTTTAATAGGCTAGAGATTTGTTTTAATATTATAGGGTAGTTGTGTGAGAATAAATCCGTTATCTCTGCCGTTAGGTGTATTCCTAGGTAGGGAATGCTTTTTCCTGGCCATTCAAAGGGAAGGCCAGATTTAGTGGCTCTTAGCTCTGTGTTGGAAAGAAAGATGTTTAGGGCCAGACATTTTTTGGGATTGATTGCTAGGCCTGATATGGATGCAAATTGATTCAGAATCGGGATGAGATTAGGGCCTGAAACTTGGGGGGAAGAGCGGAATAGCAGGATGTCGTCTGCATATAGACATAGCTTATGTTTGAAACCAACTCCCAATTCTATGCCTAGAATCTTAGGGTCTGATCTGATCTTTTGGGCAAGGGGTTCTATGAGGAGGGCAAATAATAGTGGGGATAAGGGGCAGCCTTGCCTCGTACCTATCTGTATCGTGAACATATCTGATCTATACCCTGCGTACTTAACATATGCTTTCGGGTTGCTGTACAGTTCCAGGACCCATTTTATATAATTGGGACCGAAGCCCCATTTCCGCAAGGTGTATTCCAAGTATGTCCACGAAACTAAGTCGAAGGCTTGCTTGATTTCCAATGATATGAAGCATGCTGGAATTTTCCTCTTCTTCGCAAAGTACACTAGTAGGCTTGCCCTCCGAATATTATCTCCCGCTTGTCTTGTGGGCATGAATCCCACTTGATCTCGATGGATGAGTGATTCGATAATCTTGTTTAAACGGTTTGCTAGTACTTTCCCTAGTAGTTTAACATCCGTGTTCAGCATGGATATTGGGTGATAGTTTTCCCTAAGGGAGGGCTCAGTATTTGGTTTAGGTATCATACAAATCGTAGCCAATAGCGACTCTTGCCTGAAGGATTTTTGGTTTAACAGATCATTGAAGGCGTCTGCCATCGTGGGGAGATTAGTTCTGCAAAGGTTTTGTAATATCGGGCTGAGAACCCATCAGGTCCTGGTCTCTTATTTAGTTTTAGTTCTTTTGTGGCTGCCTTGACCTCTTCTGGTGTAATTGGCTTATCTAATTGTGTTTTTTGGGCTTCTTTCATTTGTGGAATTTGCAACTGCGTGAAAAAGGAGTCAGCTTCCGATGTGTTAAATGTGTTTGTTTCTCTGTATAGTTTTTTTAGGTGCTCGCTGAATTTTTTCACTATTTTGGTTGGGTTGCTGGTGAGGATATTGTGCGCTATCTTCAATTTTATAGGTTTGTATGTTTTGTTAATTGAGTTAAGAGATTTTGCTAGGAGTGTCCCTGGTTTGTTGGCGTTTTTGTAGAAGAAATGTCTGGATCTACTTAGTGTTTTGTTTGCGGAGTCTGTGAGGAATAGATCGTATTCTACTCTCACTTTGTCAAGGCGTGCTTTAGTTTTGGGAGAATGGTTTTGTTGGAAAGCCAGGAACGCAAGATTGTGTTCTGTTTCTAATTTCTTTGCTAGTTGCTTGCGTTTTTTTTTAAGAATCCCGAGTTGTCTTTGCATTGTCCCTCTCAACACCGGTTTATGGGCTTCCCAGAGTGTAAGGGGGGAGATTTTTGGATTCGTGTTAATGTCCAGGTATTCTTTTAGATTCTGCTCAATTACTGAGCAGTGCTTTGGGTGTTTGAGTAGTAATTCAGGGAGGTACCAGGTTGGGTCCTGATTTTTAGGAAGTACAGATGAAACTGTGGTGAGCACTGCGTTGTGGTCTGACCAGGGAATGGTGGATAATGTTGGAGTCCAGCAATTCTGGCAGCATTCCTATCATTATAAATATATGATCTATGCGGCTAGATGAACGATGAGGATTAGAATAATACGTGTAATTACGCTTCGTAGGGTTAGATTCTCTCCATGTGTCTGTTAAGTTTTATATTTAGATAATACATTTGGAAAGGATCATTTAGTTTGATGCTTCGGGGGGGCAAATGGGGTTTTGTCCAAGAAGGGGAGGAGGACCTGGTTGGAGTCTCTGCATACAAAGAGGGCTCCCATCTTGTGCGTGTTGATTATTTGAAGGAGATGTGACATGAATGGTAGTGGGTTCAGGTTTGGTGCATAGTAAGATACTACTGTCACTGGCGAGTCCATGATGTGGCCTGTTAGAATGATATAGCGACCCTCTGGGTCTCTGATTTCTGCTTTTAGAGTAAATGGTGTGGACCTGTGGAACGCTATGAGGGTACCTCTTTTTTTAGTAGAGGCAGATGCTGTATACACCTGTGGGTAGGATGCGCTGTAGTACTTGGGGGTAGTATTGGGAGTGAAGTGGGTCTCTTGTAACCAGATTATATGTGCTTTTTTGGCCTGGAAGTATCTAAAAGCCTTAGAGCGTTTCTGTGGTACATTTAGGCCTTGTACATTGAGCGTTAGCAAGTTCAACGGAGCCATGGTAGCCAAACCATCATGTAGTCCTTACCGTGATTCTTTGGGTGGCGGATTCCCGGACCAGTCCGTGCAGACCAAGGGAGAAAAGAGGAAGGGGAGGATTTGAATACTGTAACCTTAAAAATAAAGTGAGAAACATTACCGAACAAAGAACTATTAAACAACAGTGTTCTAGACAGGTATTCAATATTGGCCCGTGAGGGGGAAAACTTATCCCCGTCAGGAAAAAAGGTGCCCTCCTCTGGTTTCCGCATATTATTGCGGGGACCAGAGGAAAGCCTAATGTGGCGCATGTGGTTTCCATGCATCGGAGGCCCGCGTTTCCAAGATTTCTGTATGTACTTCAGTGGGTACATACTGTACGTATGCTGTAAGAGGAAAAACATAATGTGAACAGGGTAAACTGGTTGTGCCCGAGGGCTTACAGCTATAAGAGGAGAGAGGGGATTATGGAGAGTGTCTAGCTAGTGTAGAATAGGGTTATGTTAATTCCTTCTTTACTAGCTGGAAATATATTTAGTGCAAAAAATAGTTTTGGGGAGAAAAAAGGATAAGATTCTGGGGGGGGGAGTGAGGCAGGATGCTGAATCCTCTCGTAGAGTAAAATGAGTAAGTGATTGTCCAGAATTCTGGACTAGACTAGATCTTTTAGAGATGGGAAGGGGAGCGGGTGTAGATCTAGTTAAGATAGGGAAGTGGTGTAGTGTCCTATGTGGGGGTGCTCTGTGGCCTCAATGGAGGACAATAGAACACAATATAAACGTCAGGATTTAGGAGCAAAGACAGTTCCGGATAAGTTTTGTGAAAAAAAGCAGAACAGAGAAATTAGGAGAATCGTGCACAGGAAAATAAGTCCATTGTGTCTTCTTGTTCCTGCGGCTGGTCCACGAATCTGCCTCATTTGTTTGATTGTTGTGTGCCATTATTTTGTTCCTGGTAGGATGAGTCGTTGCGTGGAGAGGATGATGCTGTTCTCCTGCGAGTTGCGTTTGTTGATGTTGGTCTGTCTATTATCTTAAAGTCTAAGAGAGCTTGGTGTAGCTGATCTGGTGTTCTGCAGACTATTTTTGTTCCCTGGTATGTAAATCGCAATGAGAAGGGGAAACCCCATTTATTTTGCGGTGTTGTAACTCCATTAGGAGAGGTTTCATAGCCCTTCTTTTAGCTATAGTTAGCTGCGATACATCTGCAAAAATCTGGTAGTTGTGGCCCTGGAATGATAAGCATTCTTTTACTCTGGCAGCCTCCAGTATTTGTGTCTTGTAGAAGTGAAATTTTGCTATTATGTCCCTAGGGGGACCATCTGCTTTCTTAGCGGTGAGTGACCTGTGTATTCTATCCTTTTCTAGCCTTTCTACCGGTATTCCAGGGAGTAGTTCTTGGCATAACGCCAGGGTAGTGGCTTGCAGGTCTGTGACTGACTCAGGGATACCTCTAAACCTTAGGTTAGACCTCCTGGCTCTGTTTTCAAAATCCTCCAATCTGCTTTGCAGCATCAAATTCTCCTCTTTAAGAGTGTCTATTTCTGTCAGGCATTCTTGGGTGTATATTTCTATTTCTTCCACTTTAGTTTCCAAAGCTTCTGTACGGCTGCCCAGCTCCCTGATTTCCTTAGTAAGGTTGGCTGTAATCTGGTCTGAGGTGACTTGCAGTGCTTTGTGAATGAATGAATGAATGAATGAAAACTTATATAGCGCGGCACATGCGAACTGAATCGCCTCTGGGCGCATTGGAGCATTCTTTCAAATTGTTTTACTATACCTGAGGGGATTGTGGCGTCTTGTGCTGTAGTTTCTTTTTCCACATTCCTGTCATCTTCCTCACTGTCAGAGTCAAAGTTTCTGAGGGAAGCCATAAACTTGGCAGTTTTAACAGCTTTGGCTGTACCTTTGTGTGTCTTCTCTGAGGTGCGGCTCTCTGAGGGGACTGGTGCCTTCCTTGCGGCGCTCTTAGCCTGCTGAGCCCCGCTGACAGGATTCGTTTTGTTCTTGTTCCTCGCTCCCCCCAGCACCATTTTTCGAATAAAAAGTGTCCCTCACCTCTGGGGAAGATGTGGCCGAGTCCCCGTTCGTTTTCGCTTTCGCCGCAATATTCGACACGTTATCGGCGGGTTTTCTCCTTCATGGAGCGGAGCTCTAGCCCGAGATACATGAGTTTTCAAAACAAAGATGCTTCAGAACAAACCTATATTTTACTTAAAGTGATAGTAAAGATTTGTGTGTTTAAAAAAAAAAAATAACAAACATATCATACTGTATTGGTGCCTACCCGGCACTGGGGCTGCAGACGTGTCACCGCCAATATGCGGTACAAAAGTTTGGGTCGTCGGGATCTCCGCTACCGCCGTAGCACAACCTCGCATTCCCAGCTGCTAGCTCAACAGGTCGGGGAGCACGTCATGTGACCGGGTATCGCCTCCGACATACGTTTCGTTCGTTGAACGTCTTCAGGGACCTGTGGAGCTAGCAGCTGGGAAAGCGAGGTTGTGCTACGGCGGTAGCGGAAATCCCGGACGACCAAAACATTTGTAACGCATATTGGCGGTGACACGTCTGCAGCCCCAGTGCCGGGTAGGCACCGTATTGGCCATTTGGCTTTTCCTTTGTTTTTAATTAAGTTTTTATTAAAGCAATATTACGCTATTGGCTTCTCCATTGTTTTTTTTTCACATATCCTATTTGGAATTCCTGGTGACGAGGTTTAACATCAATCTTTCCTATCGGCATGTGTGCAGGCACAATCCTGCATAAGCCTTTTTGACTAACTTTTTCATTAAAGTAGTCAACTCATTCTGGTAAGCACATCCATTTTTCATCAGCACAGTTTTGGGTGTAAAGAAGATTCGAGTGTGGTGGTGGCATTTTACTTTCACATAAGCAAGATACAGCAAAATAAGAAGATTCAAATCATTTATTTGTTACACTTCATCTACTTAATGTTGGGACTTAATGTCATTGAGCGATTCATGACACAGAGACATTATTGTATTTAATTTTGTATTATCTACTTTAGTAATATTAGTTTATGTTATGATCACGAATATTAACGATTTATTGATTTATCACTTTGTGGTCTAGCGCCCTCTATTTTTTCCTTTTCAATTATTACAATCAGTATTGTACACGAGGAGCAGCTTTTTATAATTTGAAAAAAAAAATGTATAATATTTTTTTGTTTGATTGACGCTGAATTTCATGTCTCCTAATTTTGTCAATAAAGCTTACTATATCATTTAAATGTTGACGTTCCTGTGCTATGGCTACTGAAGTTGGCTCAAGGTATTTTTAAATTTTTTATTAAAGTTATTTTTAAACCTGGGTCATTGTCATTATCTACTCCAAATATAATATCATAAACCTTGAGAATGTTTATTTTAAACTCAAATGGGCCTACTTCTGCAGTATTCTGTAATAGATCTAAACATTTCTATGAGGACAAAGAAAATGGATAGCCGCACTCCAAAACCTGATGGGTGGTCTTTTATTCAATAGACAGCATGTACAAAAATAGGGTCACAGCAGTAGAAAACAAGAAGCATCCAACGCGTTTCACACTGGATCAGTGCTTATTCATGGCTAATGGAGCATTAAAACTGTTATGTATATATAGAACATAGGGTGAACATGTGACCAATCTCAATTGATTGGCCGGGAGGAGCCTATGGTATTAGGGCAACCCCTGATGCCAATGAGATAGTCACATTGCACCTGTGCACACCAAAGCAAGACAAAACAAATACACACAAATGTGAAACCAATAATCAAAATGCATAATAATAGCACATTATAAACATAATGCACATATAACATACTATATATATGTGGTACATACATAGTACTAAAGTGACACAAAATGGTAAAACATAAGGCAATGAAGAAGATGAATAAAATAAAAGCTAAAGACGATACAATTCAAACCACAGTAGGCTGTAAAAAGAGCATAAGATAGACTATGCAAGTGAAATATATAATGGTGAATAAACAAATAAATATGAATAAAAGTGAAAATGAATGTAAATGTGTATATTGATATGAATGAAAACCTATGTAATGAAATGAAGCACTAGATCTATCTAACAGCTTGTTTGATGGAAAATAGCAGAAAGAATAGATCTATGTGTAAATTGGAGATGGATTCATCCATATTGGTGACGTGTATATAGACATAATTGGGAATGTGGATGTAAAAGGTTACCCGAGATTTAATGATGACAATCGGGAAAAATGCACCCATAAATACATCCAATCAAAAAAATATATTCATACATAAAAGAAGAGAGTGGCAAATTGTATCAAAGCATGTAGACACATCTTAGCCAAATGTGAAAAGTGTGAAGAAGGTGAATTAAAGTGAAATGAAAATGATTGATAATAGGCGTCACTAAAGTGAGAGACCAAAATATAATGTGATCAAAGGTATCGGCGAATGTGAAAAACTTCCGTGTAGGGAGGCTGGTATATGTATTATAAAACATTTGGGTCAGAGGGAAAAAGAAAGGTAAAAGGTTCTCAATACAAGAATATAATGTGAGCGAAGTCCAGAGCTAGCCCAATGAAATAGTGAATTTTTAATTTTATATATAGAATGATAATAATGTTTGCTGAAAGTGAAAAGACCCATTGGCTAGAACAGCCGAAGGATGTATAAAAATATATATATATAATATAATATATATAAAATACACCTATATAGAAAATGCCTAAACTCACAAACTTGGAGTTTACTCGGCCAGCCCCCTCTCTCAGGAAAGTCCGCGGCTTCGGCCTAACCCTGGAGGTCGGCGGCCATCTTACTGCTCCAGGTACTCCCAGCATTTTTCAATCAACCCAATTACCCCACATCCTTGATCAGTACTGTAACAGAATGGCCCGTGACACCCAGAGACGTTGGAAGGATGAGAGATACTCTTGTGCCAGCAGCACCAAAAACTCTTGGGTCGAAATCCACCCTGTGCCCTTTTGGGTATAGGGTGGCTAATAGTGAATCATAATTCATATTACATGAGATGGGACATTAATAATACTTCATATTGCAGGACTGAGATATCACAAGGAGTCATGATGACCTGACCAGGTCAGCCAGTGAGTCATACCTTTTGTATAATAGGCTATTGAAATATCCTAAGGTGTTGGCTATTCAATGTAAAGACACCCACTCTCACTGCCATTGTGTGATAAAGATGTCTGTGTTACTATTCAGGGTTAATTGAACCCTATTGATAATACGGTGCCGTCATGTCTAGCTACCAATTAAAGAATTATCCTCAGTGAGTGAATAGGGGGGTGGAGATTGCATTGTCCTGTGATTAACTGTATTATGCTGTACTGGATATAAGAAGCTGAGAAAATACTAATAAATTGTCATATCTTTGAAAGCAAGAACGGAGCGCTGTCTCGTTTATTCTGGGAAAGGATATGGATCGTGTATGCAATATTGTCAGAGTGTGTCAGATAAGCTTGTCGTGGTTGGATGGAAGGTTGTAAGCGGTGGTCATCCGTTACATTGGTGGCAGCAGTGGGATGATTCCATCTTCAGAAGGACGGCTACAAGGACACATGACAATGGAGACGCTGTATGAACGGATGAAGCTCTCTTCCCTCATGGACTTACTGGAGAGCCGGGGCAGACCGGCCAGCAACCGTAAGAAAAGGGACATTATCGCAGAACTTGTCGAAATGAATAGAGCTAAGAGGCCCAGCATAACAGACAGGACACCCGAGGAAGAATTTTTTGATCGGGCTGTTAAACATGGACTGGCACAATATGGTCCTAATCCTCCGCCGGAGATCATAGACCGGGTTATAGCGGCTGTGGATGCCACCTTGCGACAGCGAAGAAGTGCGGCAGCAGCTGAAGAGAGAGGAGAGGTGCAGATACCAGTCTCCATTGAAGAGGAATTCCAAAGGAGGTTACAAGAGATGCGGATACAGCATAGAGGACCAGTATCAGAGAAGGTCCTGTTGGGATGGTCGGATGTGATTCGGTGCCAACTCTGGAAGGAAGCGTTAGCTCTGGAGCAGCAACACCAAGGAAAGGTCCTGCCCTCCATCTATGCAAGGTACTGGCCGCAGTATGACGTACGAATGCTGTTGTTGGGGGAACAACCGAAGCAGGAGTGGATAGCAGAGTTAAGCAGGCTGATCCGGGCAGAGATGCAGCTGGATGAGAGCTACAGAGCCCTCCGGTGGTGCCCGTGGTCAGCGGATGACAGCCCCACAGAAGGCTATGACTACGATGGCCTGGGATTGTTGTATTGGAGGATGTCCAGTGATCCCGACTTTGGGGATGATCGGGAGTGGCGCTTGGAGGACATAATGGAGCACAGAGAGGAAAAATTGAATATCTCGGGAGGCCACTGGTCACAGGAAGATTTAGAATTTCTGGCCATTCGGGAATGGGAGCTGGAGGTCGCCT
Organism: Rana kukunoris; assembly: GCA_029574335.1. Taxonomy (NCBI): domain Eukaryota; kingdom Metazoa; phylum Chordata; class Amphibia; order Anura; family Ranidae; genus Rana; species Rana kukunoris. Next base: position 405,972,401 of record CM056052.1, on the reverse strand, counting down.
ACAGGCAGCTGCTAGACTCGGCTCAGCAGCAGGGTGGGGCTCCCATTGCCTGGGACTATGAGGAAAGTTCAGATGACAACTGTGAACTCCTGGCTGATGAATCGGCAGTGGAAAATATGGAGATTTTCATCCCTAAAGTCGAAGCGGATGGTGTGGAGTTCCAGGGAGCCGGGGCGGTTGGCCCCCCTCTCCAGCAACAAGCTGAGGTGGTAAAGCTTTTACCCCCAGCTGAATCACTGGCAACAGAGCAGGGTACCCCAAGCCTCTACTCCCAACTAGCAGAAGAGGGGGACCCTGTGGTAGTGGATGGGACTGTGGTCTCCACTCACAGCAACACAGCGGAAGAGCTGGCAACAGAACAGAGGGTCACGGACCTCTGCTCTCCACTAACGGAAGAGGGGGACACTGTGGTAGTGGATGGGACTGTGGTCACCACTCACAGCAACCCAGCGGAAGAGCTGGCAACAGAGCAGAGTGTCATAGGCCTCTGCTTCTCACTAATAGAAGAGGGGGATCCTGTGGTAGTGGATGGGACTATGGTCTCCACTCACAGCAACCCAGCGGAAGAGCTGGCAACAGAGCAGAGTGTCATAGGCCTCTGCTCCTCACTAACAGAAGAGGGGGTTCCTGGGGTAGTGGATGGGACTTCAGTCTCCACTGGCACAACCCCAGAAAATGGTACAGGACTGGGACAGGAGGATGTCGGCTTTGCTTTGCAAGCACCGGGGGGTTTTCACCAAGCACCAGTGGATGGGACTTCAGTCTCCACTGGTATACCCCAGGAAGGGGGGGCAGTTGGCCCAGACCCCCAACAGCATGATGGACTGAGCCCCGCTACCCTGCCTTCTCACCAGCGGCAGGCGTGTTCTCTGAGAGAGGCAGAGGTTGGCGGGGGGAGTAATGCTCAGTTTGGAGCCATTTATTTGGGGTACAGTATGGATACCAGCATTGGAGGACGGGAACTACTGACGGACTTCGGAGTCAACCCGTTTGTGGTTCCCTCCTGTGTCCGTCTCCCACCGAAAGGGGAGAGATGTAACAGAATGGCCCGTGACACCCAGAGACGTTGGAAGGATGAGAGATACTCTTCTGCCAGCAGCACCAAAAACTCTTGGGTCGAAATCCACCCTGTGCCCTTTTGGGTATAGGGTGGCTAATAGTGAATCATAATTCATATTACATGAGATGGGACATTAATAATACTTCATATTGCAGGACTGAGATATCACAAGGAGTCATGATGACCTGACCAGGTCAGCCAGTGAGTCATACCTTTTGTATAATAGGCTATTGAAATATCCTAAGGTGTTGGCTATTCAATGTAAAGACACCCACTCTCACTGCCATTGTGTGATAAAGATGTCTGTGTTACTATTCAGGGTTAATTGAACCCTATTGATAATACAGTGCCGTCATGTCTAGCTACCAATTAAAGAATTATCCTCAGTGAGTGAATAGGGGGGTGGAGATTGCATTGTCCTGTGATTAACTGTATTATGCTGTACTGGATATAAGAAGCTGAGAAAATACTAATAAATTGTCATATCTTTGGAAGCAAGAACGGAGCGCTGTCTCGTTTATTCTGGGAAAGGATATGGATCGTGTATGCAATATTGTCAGAGTGTGTCAGATAAGCTTGTCGTGGTTGGATGGAAGGTTGTAAGCGGTGGTCATCCGTTACAAGTACCTTGCTGGACTCATTTATACATTGCTGGGCTCATTTATACGCTGCTGCCTGACTTAGTTGCAGAGACACTGACACCTAGACCAACCGATATGTAGTCTGCCATCTAAGAGAGTTTAGGGGGAGCGTAACTGCCACGCAACTGAATGGCTATGTGACCTCGCTGACCCGCTCCAGACACGGGGACCGCTGACAACTGTAGCGACATCGCCGCTTAAGAAGTGACCCTCTCCTCTCGGGTGTGCCTGTGGGCTATCGGAGAATGACCAGCAAACGTAAGGAGACCCCGAACCCCAAAAAATTGGACAACTTTTACCCGCCGAAGAACAGAGGACTACTCCAAACTATGGTTAACCACCTATTAGTTCTAATAATATCTCAACTTGTTATCAATATAAATATAAGTTGAGTTATTCTTTTGTGCTAACAGGCTTTTGTATATGACGGGGTAGTTTGAAGCCTGATTTCTTGATTCTATTCGAGGCCTTTCTTTCCCTTTGTATATTGTATATAGATCTGACGGAACCCTTAGGGCCACCGTAGATGTTTACATCGTTACCTGGTCTTGAAACTAGGCTTGGCTCCGCTCACATCACGTGACAATTGTCACTCGGAGACCGTGACTCATAGCGAGGCTTGGTTTTGATTTTTTTCCTATATTACGCGATACGCCAGTGCGTCGCCCGTTCCCCAGACGACATCATTATTTGACGAAACGCACGTCGGGTAGGAGACGCTCTGACGTGTAGCGTAACGGTCCTTGTGGATGGGCGTTCGTGGAAGCCGGCCGGCTTATCTTTTTACTTTTTGTAATGCTATTTCTGTAAGTGCAAATTTTTATCTTTATATTAAATACAATTTTTTACGGTACATCACTATTGTGGATTCAATTCTTTTTTGGTGGTTACCATTGCTGAGGATATTGGGAGAGCCCTGACATTGCGAGGTTGGAGGCAGGTTCGGTTTAAAGGCCCTGGCTGGGGTTCAGCCGCAATGTTTTAAAGCTTATCTGTCTGGTAAGCGCGCATTTTATATGGTGCTCTCTATCGGTGGTGGTTCTCTTCTCTTTAGTGTGTCATAAGTTAATTTCACGAATTGCGGTACATCACTATTGTGAGCATTTTTCTTTTTTGAGATTCCCATACCACTTTTGCCAATTTGGAGGATCATCATCCCTGATGTCGATGGCGGATTCTAATTAAAGGCACTGGCTGGGGTTCAGCCGTAAGCACAATATGCTTGCCATTTGGTAAGCGCACATCTTTTATCAGTTTTATCACTGGTGGCGGTACACTTTTGGTCAACTATATTTTTGTCTCATCACCATATATTCCAAGTTATCTGAGGAATTTTGAATTTATGGACTATGTAGCTTGGTCTTGTTAATATTGATCATCAATTCTTAATTTTCTATTCATTAGCGCAACTACAACCTTTTTTCTAACTACTCCAAACTGGTGCCGGCTCCAAGATGCCTTCACTTACTTCCTCGGATGGCTCCCGGTCCAGCTCATAGAGCCCCACAACTTCGACTGGCCCTGTTCAGGGTTCACCTGGGATGTCTGCTCCGACAACCCGCAGCCCAGCCAAATCCAAACCTCGCCTGGAAGCAGACGCTGAGCGGGCAAGTGCGGGCCGCGAATCTCTGGAAGACACGAGGGTGCTGGTGGATCCCTTCACTGTGTTTCCTACCATGGGTAAGGCTGTCTCTGACACCACTCTTAAATATATGCTTGTGTCTCTCCGTAGCTCCATGCACACAGATCTAGTGCATTGCATGCAGAACTTTAAGTCGGATATAGGGGAACTGGGAGGCCGGGTAGCCCACATTGAGGAGAAAATGGGGGACTTTTCAACATCTCACAATACTCTAAGGCCGCGTACACACCATTAAATAAAGTCGCGGATTTAGAGGACAGGTCGAGGAGAAACAATGTAAAAATTAGAGGAGTTCCCGAGACTGTACTCCCCGCACAACTCCAGCAGTACGCTAGAGACCTTTTGCAACAAATCCTACCGTCTGTCTCAGAATCTGAGCTTCAGATTGATCGTATTCATACCCAAGCCATCCCATCTCCCAGACAATGTCCCTCGGGACGTACTGATGAGGGTACACTTCTACCAGGTAAAAGAGCAACTCATGCTTACTTTTAGAAGAACCCAACAACTTCCGGAGAAATTTACACATATTCAGCTGTTTGCTGACCTGTCACAATTCACCATGCAGAAGCGCAAATCGTTGGTTCCAGTGATGAAGGCCCTCCGCAACCACAACATCCCATACCGCTGGGGCTATCCGGTGAAGATCACGGTCACTCACGATGGTAAAAACACAATCATCACCGACCTGGACGCTGGGCTTAAGCTACTTCGCTCCCTAGTAGTGTTGCTCACGAATATTCGTATTGCGAATATTCGGCTCGAATATGGCATATTCGAGTATTCGCGATATATTCCGAATTTCGCGGTGAATATTCGCTATTTCGAATATTCGTATTTTTTCAATTTTTTTTTAGAACAGATCACATCCTAGAGATCCCCATCGACGTCTAAAAGCATTGCTGGTATGATTAGAGACCTTGGGCCGAGTAGCTGCAGCGATCATTTTATATTGCCGAAAAATCGCAATGCGATTATTCGGCAATAGCGATATCGCGCGATTATTTTCGAGAAATTCGCAATATTGTTTTTAGCTAAAATAACACATATATTCCATTTTTGCGAAATTACGATAAAATATCAAGAATATTCTGAGCCAATCAGAGTGCTCCTTCCGCATTTGCCGAATATTCGCAATTATTTTGTATTGTAATATATCAAGAATATTCTGAGCCAATCAGAGTGCTCCTTCCGCATTTGCCGAATATTCGCAATTATTTTGTATTGTAATATATCAAGAATATTCTGAGCCAATCAGAGTGCTCCTTCCGCATTTGCCGAATATTCGCAATTATTTTGTATTGTAATATATCACGAATATTCTGAGCCAATCAGAGTGCTCCTTCCGCATTTGCCGAATATTCGCAATTATTTTGTATTGTAATATATCAAGAATATTCTGAGCCAATCAGAGTGCTCCTTCCGCATTTGCCGAATATTCGCAATTATTTTGTATTGTAATATATCACGAATATTCTGAGCCAATCAGAGTGCTCCATTCCGCATTTCTCGAAATTTCGCAATTATTTGGTATTGTAATATATCACGAATATTCTGAGCCAATCAGAGTGCTCCATTCCGCATTTCTCGAAATTTCGCATTCGCATTCGCAATTCGCATTCGCAATAGCGAAAATTCGCAATCATTTCATTTCCAAAAAATATCACGAATATTCGTATTTAGCGAATATATCTCGAATATTCGACTATATATTCGAGATATATCGCGAAATCGAATATGGCATATTCTGCTCAACACTACTCCCTAGACATCCTCCCGGACCAACCCTCCGAGAATTCATCCCCTCCTGCGAGGATTGACCAGCAGTACGAGTGGCAGATGGTGAAGAACAGGAAAGGTTCCAAGAAGCGATCGTCGTGATCAATCTCACAACTCCAATTGGAGCGCAACAAGGAGCCACGTGCAAAGTATTGCATCAAAAATTGTTATTAGGCGCCCCTGTTAAACAGGGGCAGAAAAATTGTGCCTTAGGCACTGGTGGCAGAGCCCAGAAACACAACATTTCTTACTAGCTATCAGCAAGAAAAGTGAGGAGGGGAAGGATATTCCATCAGCAGCATAAGAGGACAGTCACTCAGCATTAGCATACGCAGTCTAAAAGGGATGCGACATTTTAACAAAAAAATATTATTCAGTAACATCAGCATCGGGTGCTTGGTAGCTGGTGTTGATCCAAGCCTGATTCATTTTGATGAAGGTCAGTCGATCAGTCAGTCGGTGGAGAGGCGCACCCTGTGATCGGTAACAAAGCCTCCAGCAGCACTGAATGTGCGTTCTGAAAGAACACTGGATGCAGGGCAAGCCAGTAGCTCAATTGCGTACTGTGCAAGCTCTGGCCAGTGATCCATCATCAAGGCCCAGGAAGCCAGAGGATTTTCGGTGGGGAAGGTGTCCAAGTCGGATCTTGCCCCTAGGTATTCCTGGACCATGTAAACCAGACGCTGGTGATGGTTATCGCTGACCACCATTCCAGGCTTCAGCTGGCGTGGCGTCAACCACCTCTGAGCCTGACCCTGCAGAGCTGACAAAACCTCTTCCCCAGTGTGGCTCCTGTCTCCCAAGCACACCAGCTCTAGCACCGCATGGCATCTCTTGGCCTGCATTCCTGCGTAGCCCATCGTACACCTACGGAGCACGGCTGGTTCTGAGAAAACATCACCACAGGAAAAGGCCACAGAGGAAGAAGAGGAGGGGGTGGAGGAGAGAGGTGAGTCACAAACAGTAGTAGTGCTTTGGAGGCGTGGTGGCGGAACAACCTCCAAAACTACTGGACCTTGCCCTGCGTCCTTCCGAGGCTGCCAGCAGAGTCACCCAATGCGCCGTAAAAGACAGGTAACGTCCCTGTCCATGCCTGCTGGACCATGAGTCAGCGGTAAGATGCACCTCACCACTGACCGCCCTTTCCAGCGAGGCATGGACATTGCCTTCCACATGCCGGTAGAGAGCCGTAATCGCCTTCCGTGAGAAAAAGTGGAGTTTTGGTACTTGCCACTAAGGTACTGCACATTGCACAAACTCATGGAAGGGGGCAGAATCCACCAACTGAAAAGGTAGCAGTTGAAGTGCTAGCAATTTTGCTAAGCTAGCATTCAACTGCTGGGCATGTGGATGGCTGGGATTGTACTTTTTTTCGGCGCTGCAGCAGCTAGGGCAGGGAAATATGCCTGGTCCTTTTAGTAGATTGCCCGCATGTACTACTACTACTAGCTTGTGACACACCTATTTCTACACCTTCACTGCAGACTTCAGAGAGGACTGGGGGTCTAGTGGGGTTGAAGTTCCCAGAAGGGCAAGAGGGGGGTACGCTTTTGTCTTTGGTGTGGGTCTTTCTGGTGTGCTTGCCAACGAGCTGCATGGCAGGTCGACATATGTCTGGACAAGCATGTGGTACCCAGGCGGTTGATGTTTTGGCCACACGAGATACACTTGCGACATATGTTGCAAATAGCAAAGGTACGATCTTGTGGACATGTTTCAAAAAAGGCCCACACCAAAGAACTTTTGCTGTACCGGTCAGACACAGCAGCGCCATGCACAAGCGCCATAGATGTGTGCTGTAATGCAGTTGGTGTGCCCTTAAGCTGACCCCAGGAGGGCATCCCGCCTCTTTGGAGATGTGCCTGTGCCTTGTCCTCTTCCTCCTCCTCCTCTTCTCTCCTATCAGGCACCCAGGTAGAGTCAGTGACCTCATCATCCCCTCCCTCCTCATCACTGTCAACAACCTGGCAGTAAGCTCCAGCTAGGGGAACATCACTGCCAGATTGCTGTCCCTCTCGGCCACCCCCTCTCCCTGGACTCACATCAATGCCTTCCTCTATCTGTGTTCCATCATCGGAGCCTTCAAAACGCTGCGCATCTTCATTCAGCAGCATGTACCCAACACTGTGTTGAAACAGTTTGGGGGACTTCTCAGGAGGACACGGTGGGACTAGGGAAGGATTGTGTGATGCCATGGTACAGGGAAGAGGAAGCCTTGGCAGCTGCTTTGCCAGACAAACTACGATCAGTCTGTGTGAGAGAGGATGAGGACAGCTTGGTCATCCAATCTACTATTTGGTCTGCATGTTGAGGCTCAACACGGCCAGCTCCTGAAAATAAGGACGAGCGGCCACGTGCTAAAGAGGATGCACCGTGTCCACCACCAGCGTTGCCTCTAGATGCAGAGCCTGCTTGCCCTTGTGACGCTCTGCCTTTCTTTGTTGTCCTTCCAGACATTTTAATAGCCTGCACAGGACAAAATCAGAAATAAACAGCAAACGTATAGTAAGATCAACTGTGTTTATGGGCAAAAACACAGCAAACTTATAGTAAGATCGACTGAGCAAAAACACCGCAAACGTGCAACGTGCAGTATGATCGCCTGTCTTTATGGGCAAAAAACACAGCAAACGTGCAACATGCAGATGGTCTACTGTGTTTATGGCCAAACACACCGCAAACGTGCAACGTGCAGTATGATCACCTGTCTTTATGGGGAAAAAAACACAGCAAACGTACAACGTGCAGTATGATCTACTGTGTTTATGGGCAAAAAACCCCGCAAACGTGCAACATGCAGTATGATCGCCTGTCTTTATGGGCAAAAAACACTGCAAACGTGAAACGTGCAGTATGATCGCCTGTCTTTATGGGGAAAAAAACACACCAAACGTGCAGTATGATCTACTGTGTTTATGGGCAAAAAACACAGCAAACGTGCAACGTGCAGTATGATCTACTGTGTTTATGGCCAAACACACCGCAAACGTGAAACGTGCAGTATGATCGCCTGTCTTTATGGGCAAAAAACACATCAAACGTGCAACGTGCAGTATGATCGCCTGTGTTTATGGGCAAAAAAACACAGCAACGTGCAACGTGCAGTATGATCTACTGTGTTTATGGGCAAAAACACCGCAAACGTGCAACGTGCAGTATGATCGTCTGCAGTGTTTTTTGCCCATAAAGACAGACGATCATACTGCACGTTGCACGTTTGCGGTGTTTTTGCCCATAAACACAGTAGATCATACTGCACGTTGCACATTTGCTGTGTTTTTTTCCCATAAAGACAGGCGATCATACTGCACGTTGCACGTTTGCATTGTTTTTTGCCCATAAAGACAAACGTGCAACGTGCAGTATGATCGCCTGTCTTTATGGGAAAAAAAACACAGCAAACGTGCAACGTGCAGTATGATCTACTGTGTTTATGGGCAAAAAAAACGCAAACGTGCAACACGCAGTATGATCGCCTGTCTTTATGGGAAAAAAACACCGCAAACGTGCAACGTGCAGTATGATGGCCTGTTTTTATGGGCAAAAAACACAGCAAACGTGCAACGTGCAGTATGATCTACTGTGTTTATGGGCAAAAACACTGCAAACTTGCAACGTGCAGTATGATCGCCTGTCTTTATGGGCAAAAAACTCAGCAAACGTGCAACGTGCAGTATGATCTACTGTGTTTATGGGCAAAAACACCGCAAACGTGCAACGTGCAGTATGATCGCCTGTCTTTATGGGCAAAAAACACAGCAAACGTGCAACGTGCAGTATGATCTACTGTGTTTATGGGCAAAAACACCGCAAACGTGCAACGTGCAGTATGATCGACTGTCTTTATGGGCAAAAAACACAGCAAACGTGCAACGTACAGTATGATCGCCTGTCTTTATGGGAAAAAAACACAGCAAACGTGCAACGTGCAGTATGATCTACTGTGTTTATGGGCAAAAACACTGCAAACGTGCAACGTGCAGTATGATCGCCTGTCTTTATGGGCAAAAAACACTGCAAACGTGCAACGTGCAGTAATCGCCTGTCTTTATGGTCAAAGACAAAGCAAACGTATAGCACAGCACAATCTCCTGCCTAACGAAAACTAATAGCAGATCTAGCTAAGCTATACAGTGTATAAATATATGTACAACTCCTAAGGATGTATATATATTCTCTACACACTGTAAAATCAACTATACTGACTACTAGCCGACCTGTCCGACCGATTTGAACAAATCTGTCTGCTGGCATTTTGGTTTGCTTGCGTGTACACACAAGCAAACCAAAATCCCCGCCAGCAGACAGCGTGCTGACGTGTCGGTGACGTGGCGGTGACGTTGACACGGCACGACACCGCACCAGGAAGTAAAACACTTCCACGCATGCGTCGAAATCATTCGGCGCGTGTGCGAGAAGACACGTCTGCTGGTTAGCATACTAACCAGCAGACATGTCGGGTGGACGGGTTCCCAGCCGACAGATTTCAAAGCATGCTTTGAAATCTGTCGGGTGGCCAAATCCGTCGGCTTGCCCGTACACACGGTCGAATCTGTTTGCTGGGACGGTCGAGCCGACCGTTTCCAGCAGACAGATTTGATCGTGTGTACGAGGCCTTACACATAGATACAGTGAAGAACCGACAGGTGTAAAACAATTACACCGTCGGATCGTAGATGTAATGACATCACTGGCCGCTAGGTGGCCTTTACGATGATTTCTCATTTGCCTATGCAAATGAGCCTAATCCGACGATTCCCGAACATTTTTAGCGTAAACCTACTCCTGCTATATGAGGGGTAGGTTTACGAAGTTCCGTCGTTGCCATGGATGTGATGATGTGTACAGACTTCCTCCTCCCCCAGTCCATCCCTCCTTTACTCAGCTGTATTCACTGATGCTGATGCCAGCAGACATATAATTGTGTCTGTGTGAGGGCTCAGCGTCAGTCTTCTCCTGGCTGCAGCAACAAGAGGATTACCGAGCACGTTAAAGATCACTGGTCTCAATTCCTCGTCTTGGATTAAATTAATTTTTTTCAACCAGACAATTAGCCAGCTGTAGATCAGTACCTCCCCGGGGGGGGGGGGATCTCATTTGACGGGTCTCTTGTTCACATATTGGGTTAAACAAATCCAATACAAGTGGCAGCTTGCTTGGGCTGGTTTGCATACGATGTTGTATGACTACCTTCATTGGTTTAACCATTCCATGATGCTGTCCCTATCCTAACAGTACCTGCAGACCATCTGTCTCCCATGCGAGGATACTCTTTCAACAATTTTGTTTTAAGGACACACTGTCTCATCTGGCAAGACAGCAATTTTGTATCTCTTCCTGAGAAAATATTACATATATATCCATCGATTGTACTGCGACTTCATTGCAATACCCTGGCCCTGATGAAGAGGCATTACTCTGCATAGCCTCGAAACATTGGCATATCTGTCCTTATCATAACAGACAGTTCTTTGAGGGTTTCTTTGCATTTTTTGTCGCTATTATATTTTCTTGTATGTTTTGTTATTATTGATGTTTAATGCCGCTGTACTTTGTGTGCCCCTAGTTGTATTATCCCTCTTTTGGTCATTTGGATGCTTTTATTAAACGTTGTAGCATTGGCCCTAATGTGTTGTCCACGAACAACAACATTTAATAAAATTTGATACTTTTTTGATAACATAATTGACGACCACTCAGTTTTTTATCTTTACTCATGAACCAGTCTCCCAATTCAAAAGTCCCACCGAGGAAATACACCCCACCTTTGGGGTATACAAATCAGTTTCAATTTAGGGATGTGGTGAGAATATGGTTTTCTTTGCTTATTGCTTAGGGGACATCTATATCCTTCTAATCTTGGACACATTTTAAAATATTCCTGTGTTTTGTACATTGTTGGTCTCTGTCTGATTTAGTTTACACACATTTTTGGCAGGTAAAATATTAATAATAATCTTATTAAATATTTTTACAATTTTAATACATTATTTATCTTTTTCCGTAATTTGTGTTCAGTAAATCTTGATTTGTCGATCTATGTATTGGCCTGCGAACATTCATTGTACATACAGTATACGCCCACAAGTGACTGTCATTTGGATAAAAAGACACATCTTTAAACTCTAGCTTGCTTTCTCTAGCTATTTCATCAATAAATTCAATAGCTTTTACTCACGTATTTAGAATAATTTCTCGTCTTTAGCCGGCTCAGTTTCTTGGACCTCTTGTCTACGTCTGATGGAACACAAACGCCTCTTTCTAGGTTCTTTGATAATTTTTTCCTGAGACTTGATCAATCACGAAATTGTGTTAATCTCGCCCTTTATCAAGAAGTGGGGAAAAAAATGGGCAGGCTTCGCCAATGTAAAAATATTGACCCATATTATATCAGTAGTGTCTTTTAGGCGTTTTGTTCAATAGTTTAAAAGCCAGGCTGTCTTAAAACAAAGTATGAGTTTATTGTCACACAGTTAGCATAATAAATACAATGAAAAAAAGTATAACAGTTCAGTTCAGTATAGGTAAAAATATATGAAATAGAATAAATAGTTATAAGCTGAAATCATGTGTGCTTAGTGGCTGCTGCCTTCTGTCTCCATGCTGTCTTGTGTAACTAAAAAGAAGCAGGAAATTATGTTCTTAGACTTCAAGTTCTGAGAGAAATCAGCTGTTTCAACTTGTCAAAGTGTCTTCGTGAATAAGTCAGTGTCATTTCTCCCAGTGTGTCGGTCTCACCTTCAATCTTGACGTGTTAGCTTTATATGTTACATATGAACATCATAACCTCACAAAAATTTGGAACCTTGTATGGCACACATTCATTTCTGCTAATTTCAGAAATATGCTATAAAAGGAGATACTAACTCGCAAAGTCACATATGGAGTTTGATTGACAAACCCACATGTAACATTATTTGTAGTAATATGCTGATTGTGTAATGTCATATAACCAAATATCTACTATTATGAACACATATTACCAACTTTAACTACGTTAACCACTTAACAACCAGCCCAAAGCCAAATGACGGCTACAGGGAGGTTTGTTAGTTCAGGGGACCCAGCACATAGCAGCTGTTTACCATGTGATCACTCCGTCAAATGATGGAGCGATCACTTGTAAACAAACCGGCGTCATGTCATGATGATTCCTCTCTCTGTGACAATTGCAGTCACAGATCCAGCCATCCATCCATCCATGCTCAGCCATCCCTGCCATACTCTGCAATACTCTGCAAATACTCTGCAATACTCTGCAATACCTTGCCATACCCAGCCATACCCTGTAAATACCATGCCATACCTTGCTAATACCCTGCCATATTCTGCTATACTGTGTCATGATGCCGGTTCCTCTCTCCCCGCTCTGTACTGATCGGTACAGTATGAGAGGAGAGGGGGAGAGAGCGGATGGCAGCAGTGCTGTGGGCTGCTGCTCTGTGACAATTGCAGTCACAGATCCAGCCATGCTCTGCCATACTCTGCAATACCCTACCATATTCTGCAATACCCTACCATACCCTGCCATATCCTGTCATACCCGGCTATACCCTGCCATACCCTGCTATACCCTGCCATACCCTGCCATACCCTGCAATACCCTGCCATACCTTGAAATACCCTGCAATACCCTGCTATACTCTGCCATACTCTGCCACACTCCACTCTGCAATACCCTGCCATACTCTGCAATACCCAGCCATACATAGTAATGTTCAGCCATACTTGGCTGTACTCGGCCTCTGTACTCAGGAGAAGTAGGAGAATCTATTTTGGGGTGTCATTTTTGGTATGTACATGCTACGTGTTAGAAATATTGTATAAATGGACAACTTTGTGTTAAAAAAATGAGTTTTAACCACTTCCCACCCGCCGTCCATCATATGACGTCCTTGACTTTGTGCTGCGATATCTGAATGATGCCTGCAGCTAAAGGGATCATTCATATATCAGATTTTTCAGCCAGTGATTCCCTACAACATAAGAATGATCATAGTGCCTGTTCCACTGCTTGTTCGTTATTACGGGGGGCAAGAGGGGACTCCCCCCTCCCACTGCCCTCCCACTGCCCTTTTTTTTAATTTCAGGCTTCTCAGCCTAGAGGTGAGATGTGCGGTCTTATTGACCCCATATCTCAATGTAAAGAGGACTTGTAATGCCAAATTCCTATTACAAGGGATGTTTGACACTTTTTTCCTAAAAATAAATTTTTTAAACTAAAATGAATAAAGTAAAATGAACAATTTTTTTTTTTTTTAAAGCACCCCTGTCCCCATGTGCTCGCATGCAGAAGCGAACGCATACGTAAGTCCCACCCACATATTCAAACCAAACATGTGGGGTATCGCTGCGAACGTTAGAGTGAGAGCAATAATTGTGGCCCTAGACCTAAACCAGTAAAACAAATTAAAATGTCGCCTATGGGGATTTTTAAGTAGAGAAGTTTGGCGCCATTCCACGAGCGTGTTAAATTTTGAAGGGTTTAAAATGGGGGGTAACTAAATGCTCAAACCACACTAATTATTTAAAGACAGATGAACTACAGCAGCAGCCACAACGATTGGGTGTTCTCACACTAAACAGTATTTTAAAGGTTAAGTGTTGGGGCGCTCGCTAATTTAGGAATGTAATAATAATATTACTATATATGTGAGACTGTGTAAAAGTCTCACATATGTGGTATCACCATACTCAGGAGTAATAGCAGAATGTGTTTTGGGGTGTAATCTGTGCTATGCATATGCTGTGTGTGAGAAATAACCTGCTAATATCACAATTTTGTGAAAAAAAAATCTTGATTTTGCAAAGAATTGTGGGAAAAACTTTACAACTTGCCTCTTTATAAATACCTTGGAATGTCTTCTTTCCAAAAAAGGGTTATTTGGAGGGTATTTGTACTTTTCTGGGATGTTAGGGTCTCAAGAAATTATATTCAGATATTGGCACCATAGCGTCTGGCTCTATAACTTTCACAAAGACCAAATCATTTACACCAATTTGTACTTATTTTACCAAAGATATGTAACAGTATAAATTGTGGCCAAAAATTATGAAGAACAATTACTAATTTGCTAAATTTTATAACAGAAACAAAGAAAATGTTTTTTTTTTTTTTACAGAATTTTCAGTCTTTTTTCTAGGGTTGTCCAGATACCACTTTTTTGAGACCGAGTACAAGTACCGATATAGAAACATTGGGGCAGATTCACGTAGATCGGCGCATTATCATTCCGGCGTAGCGCACCACTTTTCCGTTAGACTTGCGCAATCTAGCCGCGTAATCCGGCGATTCACGTAGCTTTTACGCAAGAGCTTGCGCAAACGTAAGGTTTTTTCCGGAGGCGTAAGGAGGAGTAATACAAATTGGGAGGGACGTGGGCGTGTTACATTGAAATGAGCCGTGACCCCATGCAAATGAAGGGCCGGCCGACTCGCGCATGCGCGCGTGAAGGAAACCATGTCAGCTCCGTTGTGCGCATGCTCACAACTCGGGAGCGGCGCAATCATTGAAATTGGAAATGGACTAGGGCAATGTTGTGAACTACGCAGACAGCATAAATAGACACACACAAACGCCCTTCCATTGCAAAAGTACATCCCTTTGTGTCCCTTCCCATTGAATCAAGTGCTTTTGCTCTGTTGTTCGTTAGAGTGTGTTTTGTAGTTGTGAGATTAGTGTTCTGTGTGATCTTGTGCTTGTTGGTAGTTTTGTGAAAGTGTATTTTGATAAGTGTTTGAGACTGTTTGTTTGATTGATAGATTTCTGAGCGTTTGTTTTCTTGCTTTTTTTTTTCATCTGATTTTTTTGTGTGTGTTTCTTGCTGAGTGCTAGTGTGATTTTTGGCTGTTCTTTTTCTCTTTGTGTGTGTTCTTGTCTGATTGGTTGTGCTTGTATTTGTGACAGATTTTTGGTGACTGCTAGTGAGTTTGTTTGGAAGTATGACTGAGAGAAAAAGAAAGCTCAATTTTACTGTGGGTGAAAAAAGAATTCTTGCCCGGGCCATTACCGACTATGGGCGTTTTCTCCACGGCCCGCAGAGTGCCACCACCACCCCGGCCAGGAGGAGGGAGATATTGGATATGATCACGGAGCAGGTCAATTCATCGGGGGAGGGGGAGACACGGACCCGCTCTGGGATAGAAAAGAAAATAAATGACCTCCGGCGTGAGGTGAAAAAAAAACTGGCCGCAATAAATGCCCATGCCAGGGGCACAGGAGGGGGCCCACCATGCCGGGTTAGATTTTCAGAGACGGAGCGTGTGGTGGCCCTGACCTTTCACCGGCATGAAGTGGAGGGCCTGCCAGGCTTTGACACAAGTCCGGTCCCCGCGGTGCCAGGTAAGGTTTTTATTTCTCTCAGGTGTGTAGCATGTGTGGGGGAGGGGGTGAAAGGGAATATGTGGCAAGTGTGTGGATCCTCCAACCTGTGAATGTTTTGTGTCATCCACAGCTGTGCAGGAGGGTGCAGGGCCATCTGGACTGACCGCTCCAACCCCAGGACAGCAGCCTAATGAGGCCCCCCCAACAAGGCCAGAGTCCGCAGAGGAGGAACAAGAGGAGGGGGAGGATCATGCGGAGGACGATCATGAGGAGGAGCAGAATCATGAGGAGGAGGAGTCCATGGAAGGCACTGGCCCTTTGGTTTCTGCGGACTCTTCCCCTCTGGCTGCAAGAAGCCTGCCCTCCCTAAGGGTCAGCCCCCCCCCCTCCTCCCCCAACATGGCTCCCCTCACAAGGGCCTCCCCTTCTCCCCGGCCACAACCATCAGCTGGAGCCAGGAGGTCATCCCCAAGCACCAGGGGGGCGCCCAATCTCATGCCCGCCTGTCTGAGAAGGAACCTGGCCACCCAGACCCGCCTTCTGAGACAGCTCTGCCAGACTATGGGGCGGGTGGATCAGAGCCTGTCCTCCATTAATGATAGCCTGGGTAACCTGGACTCCCACTCCCGGGCCTCCACAACCTGCCTAAATGACCTGCAAACTACAGCAGCAGGCGTTGGGCAGGATGTGAGGGCCCTTACCCAGGCTATCCAGGGCAACACGGCAACACTTGGTGCTGCCCTGGACAGAATAGCCGTGGCCTTGGAGGGCAGGCCGCCAGGTGGGCAGATCTCAGGGGCTGCTCCTCCTTCCCCGGCTTTTCCCCTCCCCCATGCGTCTCCCCTGAGGGTCCGGGGCCGTGGCCGGGGGCGCCCCAGGCATGGCTCAGGCAGAGGGCAATAATTTTTTGTACCCCCTTTTGTTTGTTTTGAAAGCTTTTTTATTTTTGTTCTCTGCTTTTTTTTGTTTTTTCTAAGCATTTTTTTTTTCCTATGCATTTTTTGTTTCTATGCATTTTTGTTTGTTTGACTTTTTTGGCATATTTTGGGTTGTGAATGATGTTTGAATGTGGGGGTGACATTCCTGCTGGAAAAGGGGTGTCACCCTCAATTTTGGTGGAGAAGGGTTCCCCAGGACCAGGGAGAAGTGATTCCCAGGTCCGTGTGAATGGTGTATGAATGTACAGTGACATAATTGGAGCCTTGACGTGGCGTTACTGCTCACCAGTCTAGCATGGTGGACTGGTGCCAATCCAATTTGATGAGGATGTGGGGTGTGTGTGCTAGGGACCATAGTGGTGTGCATGCATGCATTCTCATTGTGCCATGATTAATGTGTGTGTTTAACGTGCAAAGATGCCCAATATGAGCTGCCTCCTGACTGCTCTTCCCTCAGAAGACGGGGTATCCTCGGTTAGGGGTTGATTTTCTGGTTGGGGGGTCAGATCATCACGTAGCTCAACCTGCAGGCCCTTCCTCACTGCGAGATTGTGTAGCATGCAACATGCAGCGATGATATGGCACACGAAGTTTGGGGAATACAACAGTGTACCCCCAGACTTATCCAGGCATCGGAAACGTGACTTCAGGAGGCCAAAGGTGCGCTCCACCACTGCACGGGTTTTGATGTGTGCTTCATTGTATCGTTCCTCTCCTGGGGTTTGGGGGTTCCGGATAGGAGTCATGAGATGGGGTCCCAGTGCATATGCAGAGTCACCTGTAAAGGAAAAGACAGGAGAATGTTAGTCATGCATGTGCCACTTCTGTTGTGCATCACGGGAGGGGATAGTCATGCCTGACTCCCATGTCACTCACCAACCAGCCAGGTGTTCCCATACACGTTCTGTTTGAATTCTGTTCGGATGTGGCTTTGATTGTAGATGTAGCTGTCATGGCTGGACCCTGGGTGTTTGGCACGGACGTGCCATATGAGGCCTTGGGCATCAACTATCACCTGTACGTTGATGGAGTGCCAATTCTTCCGATTGCGGTACATGTGCTCGGTCTCATGGGGGGGCTGTAGTGCCACATGTGTGCAATCTATGGCCCCGATGGTGCGTGGGAATCTGGCAATTCGGTAGAAATCTGCCATTGCCTTGATTCGAAGCTCCTCAGTGGTGGGTTTGATGATTTGGTTGGCCAAGCGTGTGAGGATTGCAGGGACAACCTGGTGCACACATCTGCTCATGGAGGATTGTGACATCCCAGCCACCACTCCACTTGTACGCTGAAAAGAGCCACTGGCAAGGACATGGAGTGTTGCCAGGACCTTCACCAGTGGCTGCACTGCATGTGAGCGTTGTGTTGGGCTGGTGATGTCCTCCTGCAAGGTTGTGGTTAATTCCAGGATGGCATGAGGGGGGAATCTGAAGATGCGAAAGACCTCTGAATCATTCATGCCAAACAGGTGTATGCGGGTGCGGTATACCCTCTCCCGTGCCATCCTCCGTGCCCTCCTCCTTCTTTGGTCATCTATATTCACTAGTGCAGCTATGAGCGACGATGCCCCTAGCATGTTGGCAGTCAAATTGTAGTGCAACACGTGTGTGTGGTCTGCTCCTCAATAACGGTGTTGCTTTATCTGACAATTAGACTTTTTTTCAAAAGTTAGATCAGCTTTTATGTGCTCTAACTTTAGACAGGACATTTTGCAGTTGCGCACATCGCGTAGCCTGCGCAGCAACTGCGTTTTTTTGTGGATCCCCGTAACTCCCTCATTAGCATATTTGACTAGCAAATCAATGGTGTGTCTAGCGCAGTTTTGCGCGAAGGGAAGCGAATGTCTAACTCAATTACGCCGGACCAAAAAACGTAGATTTCTGGCGTATATTGTTTTGTGAATCGCATCCAACTATACGCACGCGCACATTTAGACTTACGCACGCGCAACAGCAGTTGCGCACGCGTAATCGCTCTGTGAATCTGGGCCATTGGGTCTAAGGTCCCCAAACCAGAGAACCAAACGAAAAGGGGGGCACAGTTGGACTATTGCGGTACAGGTGAAATTAGGTAACAGAGACGCACGGCGCACACGCAAATCCATCAAGTCAACGTCACAGGGACGGGCAGACGCTGCACAGCTGCGATATGACGTCCCTCCGTGTGTCATTGGGGCCATTTAAGGGAAACACTATGAGGATGCTCCTGCTCACAGCGCAACGGATGCCGGTTCTCGGGATCGCTGTGAATCTACCCAATCCACAGTAAGCCATGCTCTTTAGCTTTCTATAGCTGCTTGTTCCAACTCGCCCTGTCCACCCACCTTTCTTTCCCTCTTCCCCCCCCCTCCCCCTCCCTCTTCACCGATCACTACCTGTATCTAACCTTTCACTATGCACTATCTCTCCTTAGGTGTTAGTGGTTGGCCTCATTACCATGATGCCACCCCTCCTCCATACTTGCTCACTACCATTGAGGATGTTTCACCAACCCAAGATATGCTCTGAGCACATGTCCAAGCTGGGCCCCTATCTTTAGGGCACCTTCTATGAACCACTCATCCCCTTTTGCATTAGGTACATATTCCCCTCCCCCTTTCTTACCCCTTTTTTCTTCCCCTTCCCTTTTTCTTCCCCCCCTATCCTTTCCCCCCCCCTACCCATTCCCTCTTCCTCTTCCTTCCCCCCTCCCCCCCCATCCAATCCCCCCCATTTCACCCCTTTCCCTCCTTCCCCATCCCATCTCCCCCCCCTTTTTTGTCCTTTTTTCCCCTCTCCCTGGTCCCCCACTCACATCCTCACTTCATCTTTTCACCGTTTTTTTTATCACCGATAGTTAACACGCGTGGTTCTGCACCCCCCCCCCCCCAATCCAAGACTAGGTCTTTTGACACTAATTACTATTTTATTCTATATATCTGGCAAGTAGATCCATCCCTATGTTTTTGCCCTCTGGCCTCCACATGGGACCCTGTATGATGATCCCCGTCTCCCTCTTCTGCGGGACTCCCTTAGGTAAGCAGCTGACCCCCTTTCCCCATCTACATTTTGTAGCTTTTATTATGTGTATAATCATTTGTTTTTTTAACCTAATTATAGACATACTTCTGATGAAGCGGTTATTGCCGCAAAACCGGTCAAGATTGTCCTGACCCCCAACGCATTATTTTGCTCCCTTCCGGGATTATTATACCGGCGTTATATATGGTTCTTCACCATTTTAAGTTTTGTATTATGTCTCTTCCTTGTATCTATTAAAAGTTTTTTTATTCTCATTTTGTATCTCTGTTACCTAATTTCACCTGTACCGCAATAGTCCAACTGTGCCCCCCTTTTCGTTTGGTTCTTTGGTTTGGGGACCTTAGACCCAATGGCCTAGATTCACAAAGCGATTACGCCTGTGTAAATGTTGTTAGACTGGAGTAATTTCGACTTACGGGCGTTTTTACGCTAGTCGAAATCCTCAAACCATGAAAAGACACCTGCGGGCTTCATTTCGACTGTATTACGTGTTAGTACGCCTTCAGATCTACGCTGCCAGAAAATTGCGGCCACTGGGCGGACTTCCTGTTGTTTTTCGCCGTCAGGGTATGCTAATGAGCTTTTGCCTGCAATCCACAAAATTTCGCACTTTCAACGCAATCTCTTACGGCACCTTTAGTCATCTTTTTTTTCCGTTTCACTATACCTGCTTTTTGCTGGTCTAATATTAGACAGCCCATGTTAAGTATGGCCGTCGTTCCCGCGTCGAATTTCAACGTTTTCCGATGTCTTTTATTATTTTTAACGTAAGTCGTCCGGGAATAGGAATGTTCGTAAACGCCGCTACTCAAACAACGAATGACGTCACGACGTGATTTCGCGCAATGCACGGCGGGAAATTCCTGAACAGAGCATGCGCAGTTCGATCGTCGCGGGGACGCGCTTAATTTAAATGCTTCACGCCCCCTAATCACGTATTTCGATTGCGCGGCGGAAAAAAAATACGACACAATAGCGTACGCGCAAAAAAACTACCTGAATTCGGTGTAGAGTCTGGTGAAATACGGCAGCGTACCGTATTTCGATTACGCAGCGGAATATTACGTCTTTGTGAATCTGCCCCAATGTTTCTATATAAAATTACCAGGATGATGATACTTTTTATTTTTATGTTTATCTACAACTACCTTAGAGGCTCTACTTTAAATTCATATTGATTAGTTAGATAACACACCTGGGCCCCCATTGGGTGGCATGCGCCTTTCGCATCCCACCCACTTAACACTCCCCAGATATTATATTATCCCAATCTTATGTAAGCTATTACGTTTAATGGTGCGACTCAAGCGACTTTTAATTGCGAGTCGCTGTGGCATAATCTGCAGTGTAGGTTTCTGATTGTCCTCCATATCCATTGTTTGATCCACCATCAAACTGGATTAGACAACTTTAACCCCTTCAGATCTATGCTCAGTCTGCCCAACGCAAATCACAATTGTGAGGACACATTGAGCATCCTTCCCACACCATCTTGAACATATATCCTCTGCCCCCATTGGGCGATCCCCCTTGGCTAGTTTTTGCCATTACGGGATGTATCATGCCATCATTTGAGGTTTTTGCTCTTACCCATATATGCCTATAGCACTCGAGATTCGTTGTCTTGGTCCACCCCGGTGCCTATTACCTATGAGGCACCATCATGTAATGTGTACTGTATTTGTATTGTATTCCTATTTATTGTATTCCTATTGTATTCCCTTTATTAATCTTATATTTTCCTTAACTGTAACTATTTTCTTTTATTGGGCTCAGCTGCTTGCCACCCCCCGTCAGATTTAGGTGAGGTGAGTGTCTCCATTGGCAATTTTCCTGGCGGTCAAGCGATCACCCTGGCGAGGTTAACAGCCCCGCCCCCGGGGCTGTACCCCATCTGTATCTGTCCCTGTTTGGGTTCCCGCCCCTACACCGCGGGACCTCAAAACACGGCGCACAAGCGAATCCATCTAGCCAACGTCACAGGGACGGGCAGACGCTGCACAGCTGCGTCATGGCGTCCCTCCATGTGTCACTGGGGCCATTTAAGGGAAACACTATGAGGATGCTCCTGCTCACAGCGCAACGGATGCCGGTTCTCGGGATCGCTGTGGATCTACCCAATCCACAGTAAGCCATCCAGTACACTTTTTTTCAAGTACTTGGCGATACCGAATACCGATCCTTTTTTTAATGTCATGTGACAGTATTTTATAATTTTTTGTATTTTTCAGTGATTTTTTTTACAATGCTTTTTTTTGTGTTTTTTTTTTTAGGGGGGGGTGAATTGTCAGTGTGTTTTTTTTTACATTTTATTTTTATTTATTAAAAAAAATATATATTTATTGCAATTTTTTTTTTTAATCAGCCCTGTTGGGGGTCTTTGGAGAGATATCAGGGGTCTTAACAGACCTCTGACATCTCCCCTTTAAGACAGAGAAAGGGACTAAGGACACAGATTCCCCAGCTCCTCTCCATTCATAAACTAAAGCATCGTAACCACAGGTTACAATGCTCAGTTATGTGAATGGACAGTCAGTGATCACTGACTGTTCATTCTGAAAAGGTAGGAGCCAGGTTTAGCGGCTCCTACCTCCGCTCTCCCCCTGACAAATTGAGGGGGGAGAGAGGACAGCACGGAACACGGGGGGGAGAGAGGACAGCATGGAACATGGGGGAGAGAGGACAGCACGGAACACGGGGGGGGAGAGAGGACAGCACGGAACACGGGGAGGAGAGAGGACAGCACGGAACACGGGGGGAGAGAGGACAGCACGGAACACGTGGGGGAGAGAGGACAGTATGGAACACGGGGGGGGGAGAGGACAGCATGGAACATGGGGGGAGAGAGGACAGCAAGGAACACAGGGGGGAGAGAGGACAGCACGGAACAGAGGTTGGAGAGAGGACAGCACAGAACACGGGGGGGAAAGACAGCACAGCACCGAGCACAGGGGAAAAACAGCAAGGAGCACAGGGAAAAACAGCATGGGGGAGAAGACTTGCAACTCCCCTGCCTGCCCAGGTATCGGCTGAGGCATCGGAGCATATCCCCCGAGTACAAGTACACGGGGACATGCTTGGTATCGGTCCCGATACCGATACTAGTATCGGTATCGGGACAACCCTAATTTTTTCTTTTATAGCGCAACAAATAAAAAACCCATTGGTGATTAAATACCACCAAAAGAAAGCTTTATTTGTGTGGAAAAAGGACAAAAATGGCATATGGGTACAGTGTTGTTTGACTGAGTAATTGTCATTAAAAATGTGAGAGCACCGAAAGCTGAAAATTGGTCTGGTTATTAAAGGGGTTTAAGTGCCCAGTTGTCAAGTGGTTAAGTAACTATATACTAATACTTATTAACGTGACTGAAACTACAACAGGATCTAAACAAATATGTATTGTTCCTCTTAGCTACATAAATACAGGTCTATTCTGGACATCCCTTGGCACTCTATACCAGATACCTTATATGTCATACTCAAATTAGATACACCAGAAACTTATTTCTAACTCAACATCAGTTAAGAATCTAGTTCACTGAACATTTTACTGAACAAGGTCATTCACACATAATGTATTTGTTATGACCAATCATAAAACCAAATATAGTACAAATAATAGAAAAGCACATGATTGGTAATCAAATACTTGGAATATCACATGATTGGTAATCACATAATACAATTGATAATATAATAAAGCATTGTTATACATGATAAGACATGGCCCGGCAATTGACTCAGATGTAAAATAGTGGCAACATGATGATTGGTATATTTGTTGGATGATTCAGACAGAATAAAACCCATGGTAAGTACATGACTACTGTGACATGATGTCAACATAACAGGGGGGGCTCTACGCATTTCGTGGACTCAATCCACTCATCAGGAGCGACTATACGTGGTACTACCTAAAATAGATAGAAAATTAATTGGTAATCAATGGTAATTGATTAGCACAAGGGAAGAGAGAACTAGAGAACTAAAGTCTGAGCACTCTTACCTATGGATAGAATCAGTAGTGCATAAGTCATGGTATGAAATGTAAGCAGAAATGGGGGGTAGTGGATAGCACCACCATGGGAGTTGAGGTGATGACCATATAGCGACAGGGGGGCCATGAGTTGTAGGTGAATGATCTTCTCATAAGGGGAACATACTCGTACGAGGTTGGAATAATGGAGGAAGCAATAAGGGCTTCTGTGAAGATAAGGGA
This sequence comes from Rana kukunoris, assembly GCA_029574335.1. NCBI lineage: Eukaryota > Metazoa > Chordata > Amphibia > Anura > Ranidae > Rana > Rana kukunoris. The sequence continues at coordinate 405,948,775 of CM056052.1, read as the reverse complement.
TGGTGGTGATGTTAACAAAAAGCAGGGAGACATTGACTGGAATTGTCAAGTGGAAAGTGGGAGGAAAAGGCAGAATGACAAGGTAAGAAACCACAGACCCAATACCAAGGGGTACAAGAGTTTGATTGAAATAATATAGAAACCAAATGTGCATGGATAGGGGATAGGGGCAGTCCCCATAGGGCCGGGGAGAAGTACCCCGTCAAAGTTAAATACCTGATAAATATAGTGCAGTGAAGGAATTGGAGTGGGTGCTCCAAGATGGTGTGGTAGTAAAACAGTGGCCCATCTGTCGTCAAGGTCCCATCAACGCCACGCTAGGACGTGCTGCTTCTCTCCTCTCTGTGCACATCCTAGCGTGGCGTTGGTGGGACCTTGACGACAGATGGGCCGCTGTTTTACTACCACACCATCTTGGAGCACCCACTCCAATTCCTTCACTGCACTATATTTATCAGGTATTTATCTTTGCCGGGGTACTTCTGCCTGGCCCTATGGGGACTGCCCCTATCCCCTATCCATGCACATTTGGTTTCTATATTATTTCCATCACACTCTTGTACCCCTTGGTATTGGGTCTGCGGTTTCCTACATTGTCATTCTGCCTTTTCCTCCCACTTTCTACTTGACAATTCCAGTCAATGTCTCTCTGCTTTTTGTTAACATCACCACCATCCCTTATCTTCACAGAAGCCATTATTGCTTCCTCCATTATACAACTCATGGCCCCCCTGTCGCTATATGGTCATCACCTCAACTTCCGTGGGGGTGCTATCCACTACCCCCCATTGCTGCTTACATTTCATACCATGACTTATGCACTACTGATTCTACCCATAGGTAAGAGTGCTCAGACTTTAGTTCTCTAGTTCTCTCTTCCCTTGTGCTAATAAATTACTATTGTAAAGCCACTGGCGTTATCCTGTACAGAACGAGCGCAGCCATACCCTGTCCAAGCAGCTGTGCTCCTCTCTCTAAGCTACCCGCGTCATTTCAGGTGCGCCGAGGTTTGCGTTCCATGCTGGAACGCAGAAGTGCCTCCCGGCGTGCTGCGCCTTCTCCCGCGCTCCACGGCCTATTTAAACCTCCAGGAATGATGGCAGGTTGTTTCCGCTATTTTTTTGGACGCTTGCCGTCACCTGGGACCCGCGCACAGCACCCCCGAACCTCCACTGTCTGACCCACAGACCCTACGCCTGGGAAGAAGATCTGCACCTTGTTCCAGCCAGCGGCACTCCAGGAACTTCACAATCCCTCTGACTAACTCCACAGACAGGGACCTTACCTTCCAGCAGCCACTGACACCCTGGATGAATTCAACTCAGCCCGGATCAACCACATCAGTTACCAACAGAACCACAAGTATCTTGTAGCATACCATAACAAAAGCTACTGTGATGCGATCACAGTGATTCTCTATGGGAACTTTGTTTACTAGTTTATTTCCTGCTTGATTGACGCATCCCTAAGTTAATGTCTGAGTAACCTGGAGTTATTTACTGTGGGATTTACTACTAGTGATATTCACCAGAGACTCATGAATATAATTCCAGTAGCTATCAGGACAACCTAACCTCTTGCTTAGTCATTTAACCAGCAGATTCTCTCTTTATTATATACATGTACGTATAATGCACATGAATGAATAAGCTTCCATGATTAAGTTGATTTTCAAATAGAGGTTGTGATGATTTAAACCCTAAACTCTTTGATCATACAAGAGAGTGAAGTAGTGGTTTTACCTGAGAAACCTCCGTAGCTGAGATTCCACCAAATTAAATTAATTGATATCAGGAACATTACATAATAGCGGAACCCTTATAACGAATTAAATGGATCCAGCGGAGCTTGCCAACCACTTAGTTGGACTGTCACAACGAGTGGATACTCTCACCACTACTATGAATGACCTCCAGTTAGAAAATGAGGCCCTCCGTAACCAGAATTTTGCTCAACCCAGGGACCGACCCGAGCCCAAGGTCTGCCCTCCGGAACCTTTTTCGGGAGACAGAAAATATTTCCGTCAATTTATTAGTTCCTGCCGTCTTATGTTCGAGTTACGCCCCTGTACTTACTACTCTGACAGAGTCAGAATTTTCACCTTGATATCATACCTCAAGGGAGAACCAAAAGTTTGGGCTGATGCCTATGTTGAAGAACACGGCGACCTCTTGGGAGCATTTAATACTTTCTTAGATGAAATGTCTCTCCTCTACGAGGATCTTAATAAACAACTTACGGCGGAGAACACCATCAGGAACCTCAAGCAAGGAAAGGGACCTGTAGAAGACTACATCTCTGAATTTAAGTGCTGGTGCTGAGAGACTTTGTGGACTGATATTGCCCTCAGAAATCAATTTAGTCTCGGGCTGTCAGAATCTATGAAGGATGAACTTGCCCGCGTTGAAATTCCTGCTTCTTTAGAGGATCTCATGCACCTCTCTCTCCATAGACCGTCGTCTCAGAGAAAGGAAGGCTGAACGTGCCAATTCCTACCAGCCTACACCTTTTAGGATGTCCAGATCTCCCCTAAGGAGGTTCCTATGGAACTTGCCGCAATCAAAGGGCCATTATCCCCAGCTGAGAAACAAAGACGTAGAGCCCAAAACCTTTGTCTCTACTGTTCCGCCCCTGACCACGTTGTGTCTACCTGTCCACTCTTAAAGAGGAGCTCTGAAGGTAACATCTCTAACATTAGTAAGATTAATGCACCTGGAACTGCCACTAATCACTATGTCTTTCTCACTCTTACCTTACAGTGGGACCAAGATAGGACTACAATCGATGCGATGGTTGACACCGGTGCCTGTGGCAGCTTTATAGATTTAGGATTTGTCAAATCAAATAAAATCCCTTGTGTGGTTAAGCAAACTCCTTTGTCTGTCACTTTCATTGATGGCTCTACTTCCTCTTTTGGCCCAGTATACTCTCAAACCTCACTTTTGATGGTCACCTGTGGCAATGGCCATACTGAGACCCTTGTATTTGACATCATTCGCTCACCTTTATTCCCAATATTATTAGGTTTTCCTTGGTTACTTCTCCATCAACCAACTTTTCAATGGTCCAATAACTCACTTAGTCTACATTCCACATATTGTAAAGCGACCTGTTATCCCATCTACACCATCCTCTTAACAAGTGAGTATTATGAAGATCTCCCAACTTATTTACATGATTTCTCTGATGTCTTCAGTAAAACCAATGCAGAGATACTCCCACCTCATCGTATATATGACTGTCCTATTGATCTCATCCCAGATAGTCCTATTCCAACCGCACAAATTTATCCATTATCTCAACCTGAACTTGTTCATCTTAACCACTTCAATACCCAGCCATAGAAAATTTACGGCCTGGGATGGGATTTACCATCCTAAGTGGCCGTCAATTGACGGCCTGGGCATTGCAGGCGAATATCTGGATGATGCCTGCAGCCAGAGGCATCATCCAGATATCCTCTTCTTCAGCCGACGATTCTGCACAATGTAAGAACGCCGCCATCCGGTGCTTCTCCGTGCTTACCTGTGCCTTCGGGGGCCCGGAGAACGAATCGTCGGCGGCGGCAGGAAGCATAGAGATGACTGGTGACCAGATGGTCACCAGTCATCTCTATGACTGTCGGAGGAACCGGGCGCGATGTGATGACGTCACGCCCGGGTCCCCGTAAGTAAACAAAGCCGTGATTGCGGCTGTAAGCCCCCATTCATGAGATCGGTGAATTTTTTTTAACCGATCTCATGGTTTCCAGCCTGGAGGAGAGATGTGAGGTCTTATTGACCCCACATCTCTCCATAAAGAGGACCTGTCACACACATTTCCTATTACAAGGGATGTTTACATTCCTTGTAATAGGAATAAAAGTGGAAAAAAAAATGAAAAAAAGTGTAAAAATAAATAAAAAATAAGTCAAAAAAATAAATAAAAGATAAAAAAAAAATTTAAACGCCCCTATCCCCGATAGCTCGCGTGCAGAAGCGAACGCACACGCAAGTCCCGCCGACATATGTAAACGCCGTTTAAACCACATAAGTGAGGTATCGCCGCGTGCGTTAGAGTGCCAGCAACGAATCTAGCACTAGATCTCCTCTGTAAATCTAAACTGTAACCTGTAAAAAATAAATAAAGCGTTGCCTATGGAGATTTTTAAGTACCGAAGTTTGGCGCCATTCCATGAGTGTGCGCATAATTAAAGCGTGACATGTTGGGTATCTATTTACTCGGTGTAACATAATCTTTCACATAATACAAAAAAATTGGGCTAACTTTACTGTTTTGTTATTTTTTTAATTCATAAAACAATTTTTTTACAAAAAAAAGGCGTTTGAAAAATAATTGCGTAAATACCGTGCAAGATAAAACTTTGGAATGACCGCCATTTTATTCCCTAGGGTGTCTGATAAAAAAAACATATATAATGTTTGGGGGTACTGTGTAATTTTCTAGCAAAAGAATGATGATTATTACATGTAGGAGAGAAGTGTCAGAATAGGCCCGGTATGGAGGTGGTATAAAAGCCTGGTATTGAAGCGGTTAAGGACTACTTTGACGATAACTTAAGAAAGGGCTTAATTAGGTCTTCCACCTCCCCAGCAAGTGCCGCCATGTTTTTTGTAAAAAAACAAGGACAGTTCACTCCGGCCAATAATTTATTACCGATCCCTCAACAACATCATGATAAAAAACCGCTACCCCTTACCTCTTATCCCAGACCTTATAGAACGTCTCCAGACCTCCAAAATTTTCACAAAGCTAGATCTCAGGGGTGCCTATAACTTATTCAGGATTCGTCCAGGTGATGAATGGAAAACTGCATTCAAGACTCGATATGGCTTATTTGAGTATACAGTAATGCCATTTGATTTATGTAACGCACCTGCAACTTTCCAGCGGTTCATCAACAACATTTTCCGTGATTTACTGGACATTTGTGTTGTAATTTACCTGGATGACATTCTGATTTTCTCTGACACCCTTGATGAACACACCAAACGTTGGGTCTTGGCCAGACTTAGAACACATCGCTTATACGTCAAGCTTGAGAAATGTGTTTTTAGTCAGTCAAGTATTTCCTTTCTTGGATACCAAATTACTCCCGAAGGAATTCAGACGGATCGCTCCAAAGTGGAATGCATTCTCTCCTGGCCAATCCCCCATTCAAGGAAGGCTTTGCAGCACTTCTGCTCCTATCCTCCAACTACCTAATCCGCTATTTCATTTCACTCTAGTAGTTGATGCATCCCACTTCGCCTTGGGTGCCATACTTTCCCAACGTCCGACCTTATCTGAACCTCTGCACACAGTGGCTTTCTACTCCAGGACTCTAACATCTGCAGAAAAGAACTACCCCATTGGAGAAAAGGAACTCCTTGCAATAAAGGATGCCTTAGCGAACTGGAGACATCTGTTGGAGGGAACTACATACCCTATAACCATCCTTACAGATCACCGTAACCTACAACATTTGAAGGCCTGTAAGACTTTGTCCGCCTGACAGGTGAGGTGGGATTTATTCTTTGACAGATTTGACTTCTATATTTCTTACCGGCCAGGTACACAAAATGTAAAGGCTGATTCCTTGTCCCAGATGAATGAAGATCAGACTACTGAAATTCCTCCTCTCTCCATCATTCCTTCTAACCGGTTCATTGGAGTAGCCACTTCTTTTTGACAATTGTTCTCCCAGACTACATCCAAAGATGTGTCCCACCTACCTAAAGGTATCTTAAAGCAATCAGATGGTGTATACACCTTCAAGAACAAATTATATGTTCCTCCAAAATTACAGTTGGCACTCCTCAAGCAACTCCATGATTCCCCATTAGCTGGCCACCCTGGAATCAGTAAAACGATTCACCTCGTTAAAAGAGATTACTGGTGGCCACATTTGGATAAAATGGTCCATGATTACGTCAACTCTTGTGAGATTTGTGCTAGTAACAAACTTTCAAGAAAACCTCCTTTCGGTCTTTTAGCCTCCATTCCAATACCAAACAGACCCTGGGAGGTTGTCTCAATGGATTTTATAGTTGATCTCCCTAGGTCAAATGGTACAAACACCATCATGGTCACAGTCGATCTACTAACAAAGATGGCACACTTCATTCCTTTAAAAAATTTGCCAACCTCTTTTGAAACAGCAAAAGCTTTCATTAGCAACGTCCTTAAACTCCATGGGTTACCTTCTCAAATCATTTCAGACCGAGGTTCTCAGTTCATCTCCAAGTTTTGGAAAGCCTTATGTGAAGCTTTAGGAATTGATCACCGCATGTCCACTGCTTACCACCCTCAGACAATTGGACAAACAGAACGTGTCAACCAGACTCTAGAACAATACTTACGTTGTTATTGTATCCACCTACAGGATGACTGGTTTCATTTGCTTCCCCACGCTGAATTTGCTTATAACAATGCCACCAGCTCTTCTTCCCGATTTTCACCATTCCATGCGAATTACGGTTTCCACCCAAACAGTTTACCATCCAGCTTCCTCTCAAATAATGTTCCTGCAGTAGAACAATATCTTTCAAATTTAAAGAAGACTCTGGGACTTCTTCGTTCCAACTTAGAAGCTGCCCAGCTACGACAAAAACAAAATTATGATGCTCACAGATCAATACCTCCTGTTTATGAGGTGGGCGATTTAGTCTGGCTCTCCACCAGAAATCTACACCTTAACATACCTTTGAAAAAACTTGGCCGACAATTCACTGGACCTTTCCCTATCTCACATGTGATCAATCCTAACGCTGTTAAACTGCTTCTACCTGCTGATTGGAAAATACATCCCTCATTTCATGTTTCACTCATCAAACCATTTATACCAAACCCATTTCCCAACAGAAATTCACGTCCCCCACCTCCGGTCGATGTCATGGGGGAAACTGAATATGAGATTGAGAAAATCCTGGATTCCAGAAAGAGGGGCTCTACTTTCCAATACTTGATACGTTGGAAAGGCTACAGTCAACTTTATGACTCCTGGGAAGACTCTTCACACCTCCATGCTCCCCGCCTGATCAGGCAATTCCATCGAAGGTATCCTACTCGCCCATGTCCTAAAAAGAGCACTGGTGGTGCCCCTTTGAGGAGGGGAGTATGTAACGCCACTGGTGTTATCCTGTACAGAACGAGCACAGCCATACCCGCGTCATTTCCGGTGCGCCGAGGTTTGCGTTCCACGCTGGAACGCGGAAGTGCGTCCCGGCATGCCGCGCCTTCTCCCGCGCTCCACGGCCTATTTAAACCTCCAGGAATGACAGCAGGTTGTTCCGCTATTTTGTTGGACGCTTGCCGTCACCTGGGACCTGCGCACAGCACCCCCGAATCTCCACTGTCTGACCCACAGACCCTACGCCTGGGAAGAAGATCTGCACCTTGTTCCAGCCAGCGGCACTCCAGGAACTTCACAATCCCTCTGACTAACTCCACAGACAGGGAGCTTACCTTCCAGCAGCCACTGACACCCTGGATGAATTCAACTCAGCCCGGATCAACCACATCAGTTACCAACAGAACCGCAAGTATCTTGTAGCATACCATAACAAAAGCTACTGTGATGCGATCACAGTAATTCTCTATGGGAACTTTGTTTACTAGTTTATTTCCTGCTTGATTGACGCATCCCTAAGTTAATGTCTGAGTAACCTGGAGTTATTTACTGTGGGATTTACTACTAGTGATATTCACCAGAGACTCATGAATATAATTCCAGTAGCTATCAGGACAACCTAACCTCTTGCTTAGTCATTTAACCAGCAGATTCTCTCTTTATTATATACATGTACGTATAATGCTCATGAATGAATAAGCTTCCATGATTAAGTTGATTTTCAAATAGAGGTTGTGATGATTTAAACCATAAACTCTTTGATCATACAAGAAAGTGAAGTAGTGGTTTTACCTGAGAAACCTCTGCAGCTGAGATTCCACCAAATTAAATTAATTGATAGCAGGAACGTTACAACTATTGATTACCAATTAATTTTCTATCTATTTTAGGTAGTACCACGTATAGTCGCTCCTGATGAGTGGATTGAGTCCATGAAATGCGTAGAGCCCCCCCCTGTTATGTTGACATCATGTCACAGTAGTCATGTACTTACCATGGGTTTTATTCTGTCTGAATCCTCCAACAAATATACCAATCATCATGTTGTCACTATTTTACATCTGAGTCAATTGCTGGGCCATGTCTTATCATGTATAACAATGCTTTATTATATTATCAATTGTATTATGTGATTACCAATCATGTGATATTCCAAGTATTTGATTACCAATCATGTGCTTTTCTATTATTTGTACTATACATGAATTGTCTATGGTTACCATGATTGCACTATGTTTTATTATATGTTAATAAACTTTTATTGTGATTTGATTCTACGTACCCCAATGTGTTGTTTCATATAAAGTCCACCATTCATGGGTGTTTATTCCCCCATTTTATTCTTTCACCAAACATAGGGATGGAGATCCATGTACCTTTGAGTCATGGCCTCATGTAAAGTCCCACCTTTTATATATATATGTATATGTTATACATTTATATAATTACTGACTAGCCATTAGGGATGGAAACACACACTGTTATGCTATACTACCCCATGACTCTCTACCGTTATGCCGCGTACACACGGTCGTTTTTTTGCGATGAAAAAAAAATGTAGTTTTTTAAAACGTCATTTAAATTGATCGTGTGTGGGCAAACGTTGTTTTTTGTCTTAACCACTTCCCTACGGCCGTACGAGTATATACGGCCGCAGGGTGGCTCTAATTCTCTGGGCTGCCGTGTTTTCACGGCAGCCTCTTTCTGTGTTCCCAGCGCGCACTCCAGAGTGCGCAGCGGGGAACTTGTGTACTGGCCGTGTCCCTTGGACACAGCCAATCACAGATCGCCGCGGACGGCCAATCAGAGTGGCCGTTTGCGATGCGATCTGATGGGCCAATGAGAGATGATCTCATATGTAAACATATGAGATCATTTCTCATTGCCGGCTCTCACAATGACAGCGTCCTGTCATAGAGAGAGCAGACCGATCTGTGTTCCTAGTACATAGGGACACAGATCGGTCACCCCCCCAGTCACCCCCCCTCCCCCCACAGTTATAACACTATACAGGATACACATTAACCCCTTCCTCACCCCCTAGTGTTAACCCCTTCCCTGCCAGTCACATTTATACAGTAATTAGTGCATATTTATAGCACTGATTGCAGTATAAATGTGAATGGTGCCAAAAATGTGTCAAAAGTGTCCGATGTGTCCGCCATAACGTCGCAGTCGCAATAAAAATCGCAGATCGCCGCCATTACTAGTAAAAAAATAAATAATAAAAAATAATAATTCTGTCCCTTTTTTTGTAGGCGCTATAACTTTTGCGCAAACCAGTCGCTTATTGCAATTTTTTTTTTTTTTTTACCAAAAATATGTAGAAGAATACGTATCGCCCTAAACTGAATTTTTTTTTTTTAAATTGGGCTATTTTTTTATAGCAACAAGTAAAAAATATTGTATTTTTTTTCAAAATTGTCATCGTTTTTTGTTTATAGCGCAAAAAATAAAAACCGCAGAGGTGACCAAATACCACCAAAAGAAAGCTCTATTTGTGGGGAAAAAAGGACACCAATTTTGTTTGGGAGCCATATCACACGACCGCGCAATTGTCAGTTAAAACGACGCAGTGCCGCAAGCTGAAATTTCACCTGGTCAGGAAGGGGGTTTACATGCCCAGTAAGGAAGTGGTTAAAAAATAACGACCAAAAAAAAAAATTCCAACATGCTTGAATTTTTTGTGTCGTTTTTCAAAACGTCGTTTTTCGTTTCACAAAAAGTCACCGTGTGTAGCAAAAACGTCGTTTAAAACAATGTTTTTCAACCCGCGCATGCCCAGAAGCTAGTTATGAAGCAAGCTTCAATGGAAAAGAGTGGTGAACGTAACCTCGCTTTTTGTGAAAAAAACGATGGTGTGTATGCAACATCGTCTTTGAAAAGTGACGTTTCAAAAACGTCGTTTTTTACTTCACAAAAAACATAGTTTTTTTTCATCACAAAAAATGATCGTGTGCACGCGGCATTAGTCAACCAGTGCCAGCATAGGTAGATGCCTTACTTGGTCAGCCTTCACTATCCGTTTTTACTTCAGTCAGTTTAACCCTTGGGGGGGATGTTTATTTCACTCCCGGGAGTTGCGACGCATACCACGGCAATCCCCCTTACTACCGTAACTAGTGTAGTCACGGGTTCAGGGGCCCGCACTCGCTATGCGTCGACGCCACGCCCACACGCCGCGTCAGTGACGTCATCATGCGCCACCGTACGCTGGCTTCCGTTTGTCCATCTGGCGTGCAACACGAGGATGATGAGGCGCCTATTTAATGAGCGCCAGCTGCTCGTGATGGGCTGCTTCTCTCCTCTCTCTGCACGTCCTAGCGTGGCGTTGGTGGGACCTTGACGACAAATGGGCCACTGTTTTACTACCACACCATCTTGGAGCACCCACTCCAATTCCTTCACTGCACTATATTTATCAGATATTTAACTTTGCTGGGGTACTTCTCCAGGGCCATATGGGGACTGCCCCTATCCCCTATCCATGCACATTTGGTTTCTATACTATTTCCATCACACTCTTGTACCCCTTGGTATTGGGTCTGCGGTTTCTTACATTGTCATTCTGCCTTTCTTCCCACTTTCCACTTGACAATTCCAGTCAATGTCTCCCTGCTTTTTGTTAACATCACCACCATCCCTTATCTTCACAGAAGCCCTTATTGCTTCCTCCATTATTCCAACCTCGGACGAGTATGTTCCCCTTATGAGAAGATCATTCACCTACAACTCATGGCCCCCCTGTCGCTATATGGTCATCACCTCAACTCCCGTGGGGGTGCTATCCACTACCCCCCATTGCTGCTTACATTTCATACCATGACTTATGCACTACTGATTCTACCCACAGGTAAGAATGCTCAGACTTTAGTTCTCTAGTTCTCTCTTCCCTTGTGCTAATCAATTACTATTGATTACCAATTAATTTTCTATCTATTTTAGGTAGTACCACGTATAGTCGCTCCTGATGAGTGGATTGAGTCCATGAAATGCGTAGAGCCCCCCCCTGTTATGTTGACATCATGTCACAGTAGTCATGTACTTACCATGGGTTTTATTCTGTCTGAATCATCCAACAAATATACCAATCATCATGTTGTCACTATTTTACATCTGAGTCAATTGCTGGGCCATGTCTTATCATGTATAACAATGCTTTATTATATTATCAATTGTATTATGTGATTACCAATCATGTGATATTCGAAGTATTTGATTACCAATCATTTGCTTTTCTATTATTTGTACTATACATGAATTGTCTATGGTTACCATGATTGCACTATGTTTTATTATATGTTAATAAACTTTTATTGTGATTTAATTCTACGTACCCCAATGTGTTGTTTCATATAAAGTCCCACCATTCATGGGTGTTAATTCCCCCATTTTATTCTTTCACCAAACATAGGGATGGAGATCCATGTACCTTTGAGTCATGGCCTCATGTAAAGTCCCACCTTTTATATATATATGTATATGTTATACATTTATATAATTACTGATAAAACCAAATATGTTTTGCAAGTTTGCCATGAAAATAATATAACTCCTATAAGTGCCGAATTATGAATCTGGAATAATTTTCTAATACATACAGTTCAGATAGACTTTTAAAGCATATGCTCACTGCTAATTATGAATTATACTGTAATTTCTTTAGAAGACCTGTATGAAGACTGGAACAAGATAACCACCATAAAGGAGCTTAATCCCAGGTAATTTAGAGTGAAAATTATGTATTAATATAACTGTTTAAATTAAATTGTATCTATTTTAGTATAGGAATTTCAAAACTTCACTAGGGAACATTGTTAACAAGCTGATTCCATGAGAAAGAAAATTAGATAAAACATAATCTAAAATCTAGTAGCTATTTTTAGCTAGTTTAAAACTGAATGCAGTGTTAAAATGTGATGAAAAAAAATGAAACGTCTTGCATCATTTGACTGAACCAATACAAATATATTGAGAATAAATAAATTTACAGCGCAAATCTATGGAATATACACAAGTGTGTGGACAGTTTCCACCAAATGTGTATTTATTCTAAAAAAGATGTACTATATATGGTTCTAAAATACCCAATCCCTCACTAGAACACTCTGCCCCTATTATATGTGTGAATTCGGACTAAATTGCAAATTCTCTATATAGTTTTCTCTATATAGTTTTCTGAATAAAGTGCAAGTGCTTACTAAATTAATATGTGTCTGTAAGGCCGCGTACACACGACTAAACAAATCCGATGAAAACGGTCGGACAGACCGCTTTCATTGGATATGTCTGCTGGGCTATTTTGGTTTGATCGGTGTACACACGAAAATCAAACCAAAATCCCCGCGGACAGACAGCGCGTCACCACTCCAGGAAGTAAAATACTTCCACGCATGCGTCGAATCCATTCGGCGCATGCAGGAGATTTTTGTCCGCTGGTTAGGCGTACTAACCAGCGGACATGTAGGACGGACGTGTTTCCAGCAGACAAGATTTAAAGCATGCTTTAAACTTGTCTGCTGGAAAAACCTGTCTGCTCGCCTGTACACACGGTCGGATTTGTCTGCTGAAACGGTCTGTCGGACCGGTTTAAGCAGATAAATTTGATCGTGTGTACGCAGCCTAATAGTATAAGATTCAATGTGTTGAAAGCAAAGCCATCTTGACCATAAATATTAATGTGGGTAATAATGATTAACTCTAATTATGGCAAACCCAAAAATGTGTGAAAAATAAGTGTGAAGAAAATACCCTGAAAATAAACCTATGTATACATTATCTTAAACTGTGCACACACATATATGTGCCATGAGTATATGTGAATAAATGTGATTAATGAATCAAAAAAATATACAAATGTATTGTTTACATACAGGGATGGACTGGCCATTGGGACTACAGGGAGTTTCCCGGTGGGCCGATGGCTCAGTGGGCCAGGTTCAGTGACAGCAGACTGCTGCCCCCCTTCCGCTCCTTTGTCTCTCCCTTCCCGCAGCGCTCACCTCTCCCTCCCCGCAGCGCTCACCTGGGGGGAGCAGAGAAGCAGGGGGAGGACCAGAGGAGCAGGGGGGACAACAGAGGAGCATGGGGGAGGGGACAGACAGCTGACTTAACAGCTATGGCCTGGGAGTTTCTCACTTCTGCCTAATCTTGTCCCATAAGGGGAGGGGGCACCAAACTGATTCTTTGCCCCGGGTGAAATAATGTCTAGCTTCCCCACTGGTACAGTACCAGCTGTTATACTCTAATAAAGTAGAATAGCTAGTGGCTAATGAAGGAGGAGAGGGGGCTTGGGTGGCCGGGGGGGAGGGGTGCGGAGTTGTCCGGCCGCCATGGGAGAGACCTGTCAAAGTGGGCCAGTCTGGATGAAGTCCAGGGCCAAATTTCTGTCCCAGTTCAGCCCTGTTTACATACTGTTTAATATATCAGTTGACTGCAGAAAACATGAATCTTTGAAATTGTCTTGACCTAGTGCATATTTATGGTTTGTAGATTCCACTAACATGTCAAGAAATCAAAAAGCCCTAAAGGAACAGGGTACTATAGCATTTTCATAATCAAGTATTTTATTGGGTTTTGTTTTTGAAACACATTTAGCTTACATGCAAAAGCTTGACTAATGTTCCAACTGGAGTATAGAAACAGTTAACAAAGAAGACAACTTTTAACAAGTAGTTAAGATCAACTAGTGTCGACTTTAGAGTGGGGGGTTCGGTAGATTTCCATTTTCTAGTGATGTTCACTTTTGCTGCCAGTAAAAGACGTATGATTATGTCTCGGAATTTAGGGGGGAATTGGTCTATACCCAGATGGAGTAGAGCTAGTGAAGGGGAGAGTTCAACAGGGCTGTGCGTTATGGAGGAGATTAGTTAGAAGATTTGTCTCCAAAAGGAGCTTAGGGATCTGCAAAACCAGAGGAGGTGCGCAATTGTGCCCATACTGCCACAGTTCCTCCAACAGGCAGGAGACAAAGTGGCGTATATTTTGGACAATCTATAGGGTGTTAGATACCATCTATGTAGGGTTTTTTGATAAGCTTCCCAATGATTGGAGCAGTGAGATGCCACGTAGGTGTATTTGAAGGCTTTCTGCCACATGGGTGGAGTTGCAATGAGGTTAAGTTCTGTTTTCCATTTTGATAGGGTGTTGATTTGGGTGAAGGGACGTTGGTCCACTAGGGCTGAGTATAAAGTGGATATGCCATGTTTGGGGTACATGGGTTGAGAGTAAAATCTATGAAGTGTTTCAGGTATGGAGACAGACGGCGAGAGTTTCAAAGTCTTGAGGAAATGGCTAATTCTCACATAAGTGTATGCTTCCGAGTCTGGGAGATGGAATTCAGTTTGGAGCTCCTTGAATGTTTTCAGCGACTTTTGGGATGTGAGGTCTAGTAGGGAAATGAGTCCATAAGTATGCCAGTGCTGGATTCTGAGATCCGGGATTTGGCACATAAGTGCTCTAAGAGGGACGGGAAAGGAATGTGTGGGTTGATTGGGGGGAGAGTAGTATGTAACTTTCTTCCAGGCCAGGAGTGATGCTTTCACTGGTAGAGAGGAAGGAGATGTAGGTATTGGGGAGCCCGCCGTAATGAGAAGAAGAGTGTCTGATGGGGTGTGAGTAGTGTGGTTTGGGGATTCTATCCCCGACCAAAGTTTGTTGGTAGAGGGGTGCCACCAGTAGTATAGTTGGTCCAGGATAGAGGCGTAGTAATATGTTTGGATGTGAGGAAGCCCCACCCCGCCCTGGTTACGGTGTCTTGTTAAGATATGGTTAGCGCACCTAGGAGGTTTCCTGTTCCATATAAATTTAGTGAGTTGCCCTTGTACAGAGGTGAAGAAAGACTGAGGTACAGGTAATCAGTGTTGCTCATCTTACTTTAAAAAAGTAATTAGTTACAGTTACAAATTACTTCTCCGAAAAAGTAATTGCGTTAGTGACTCAGTTACTACATTGAAAAAGTAATTAGTTACTCAGCAATGTAACTGACTTTTTTTTTAATACTCTACAATGCTTTGTTGAGATGATTTCCTTTTTAGAATGCAGGTGACGGGCACTTGCCAGGGAGCAGTGAGTTAATACTCCAAGACAAAAGAATGCCAGATTCTTGAGAGAAGAAAAACGGAAACAAATGGTGATCTCGTGTATATCCCAGCCTAGGTGCATCCGTCCCACCATGTATATGCAGCTAATAGGACTTAAAACCCTTATCCATCTGCTACATATTACATCCAAATTATAAGCTGGATTAAAATGTATGTTTAAAATATACATTACCTTGATGTTTACAAAGTCTGTAATTTAAAATGTTATGTTAGGCTTTATAAGAATTTTCTATAGTGTATTGTTTATTATTTTATGTATCTTATATAAGCTTTATTAGATGCAAGGGATCTGGAATGGGGATGTCAGATTTTTCTTTGTTGTCTGATGAAGAGATGAAATCACTGACCAAAAATAACCTGCTGATCATTGGTCTGTATAGGTGTCCTGCACTTACCATGTTGACCACTAGATGTCGCTGTGTACACTGTGTTGTATAGGGAAGGTTTGTTCTGTGGAACAATTTGTTCCGGCCATGTGTTCCCCGGATCATTGATCAGGTTGCACACACAGTGTGTGTGATCGATGTGAGTTGTTCCCCGGTGATAGGTCAGTGTGAGGCGGGTGAGGCTCATTGTATCCAGGGCTCCTTGCGATTGGGAGTTTTCAGACCGATGTGACAGGCCATCACAGCGGTCACATGATTCTAAAGCGGAGTTCCACCCATATTTATGTTCACAGCGCCGGCAGAAGCAATTACTCTGCTGCCATCTAGTGGTGGTAGATGTAATTGTGGTAATGCCGCCCAAGTAATGAGAACTGCGTTACCCTGAGGGGAAGAGTAATCAGGTAGATTACTCGTTACCCTCAAAAGGGGCTGCGTTAGGTAACTGTGTTTATTGTAACTCCGTTACTTACAACACTGCAGGTAATACTACAGTGCGGAATAGATAAATGAGTTTGGGCAGAATCATCATTTTGAAGGAAGCTATTCTTGCCAAAGTAGAGAGGCTAGAAGCTCTCATTTGGTTGAGCAGTTGGGGAAGTTGTTTTTGGAGCGCTCTATAGTTTAGGTCATAAAGTTGGTGTGGGTGTGGTGATAGTTTAGTTCCTAAGTAAGGAATAGCGTGAGTCGCCCAGGTGTAGGGAAGCTTCTGTTTTAGGGATGACTCCTCTTGTGTGGAGAGGTTCAATGGGAGAATAAGGGACTTGTTGGCGTTGAGTTTGTAAAAAGATACCGAGCTGAACTGGTGGAGAATTTCTTGGATGGCATGCAATGATTGGTTCGGGTTGGAGAGCATAAGGACGATATCGTCCGCGAACAAACTGATTTTGTGATCTGTACCATTGGAGAAGATACCCGAAATTCATTGGTCAGATCTAATTTTTAATGCTAGGGGTTCCATTAAGAGAGCAAATATAATTGGGGAGAGGGGACAGCCTTGGCGCGTGCCATTGGAGATACCAAAGGGTTTGGATAGCATACCTTCAGTTAGGACTCTAGCTGATGGGTTGGAGTATAAAGAGAGTATCGCCGCCTGAAACCAGCCTATGATACCAAATTTCGAGAGCACAGCTTTCAGGAATCCCCAGTGCACTCTGTCAAATGCCTTCTCTGCATCCAGGGAAAGGAGCAGAGAAGGCACGGTTGACTGGGAGGCCCGGTGGATTAAGTCAATAACTTTTCTCGTTGCATCTGGAGCTTGTCTGTCAGGTACAAAACCAGCTTGTTCTGGGTGGATCAGGGTTGTCAGGTAGGGCATTAGTCTGGATGCTATAACTTTAGCTAGTAGTTTGATGTCAGTGTTAAGGAGAGATATAGGTCTATAGTTGGTTGTGGAGGTGGGGTCTTTATCAGGTTTAGGTATGGTTGTGATCTTAGAGCGAAGCATGTCCAGTGGCAAGGAACCAGAGGAAGCAGCAGAATTGAAGAGATTGGTAAGATGGGGAGAGAGACTTTCAGCAAATTGTTTGTAATACTCATTGACGAATCCATCTTTGCCTGGAGATTTGTTGCATGGAAGTGATCTAATTGCATTGAGAGTTTCAGCTCCCGTAAATGGTCGTGACAGCTGCTGCAGCTGATCAGAGGTAATAGTTGGGAGGTTAACAGAGGACAGGAATTCTTGGATGAGGAGGTCTGTGGGCTAAGGGGTAGAGGGGTCTGTGGCTAGATTATAGAGGGATGAGTAATAATCCCCAAAGGCGTTGGCCATATCCTGGGGGTTGCTCAGTAATTGTTTTGTGGTAGGGTGGAGTAAGGTTTCTATCTTGCTTTTAGTTCTTTGGGTTTTGACTTGGCGGGCAAGTAAAGCATTGGCCTTATTCCCCAGCGCATAGAAATTTGCCTTGCTAATTTTGATGTTGGCTTCAAATTTGTAAAGCAGTATAGAGCGTAGTTTTGACCTGTAGGTGAGAATTTTATCGCTATTAGTATGGGACGGAGTTTGTTTGTTGAGCTTTTCTAGCAGGTCAATTTGGGATATTATCTCTTCAATTTGCTGCGTCCTCTGTCTTTTAAGTTTACTATACAATTTAATAAGGATGCCCCGCATGTACGCTTTGTATGTAGACCAAAGAACAGCACGGTCAATATCCGGTTGATCATTGAGTTCAAAGAATGAACGTTGTTCATCAGAAATTTTTTGGACAGTGCTCTGATGTGCGAGGAGCGAGGTGTTGAGCCTCCAGATGCGAGAAGGGCCTGCTATCCGCTCTCCCAGCGTAATGGTGACCGATGCGTGGTCTGACCACGTAATTGTTCCAATTGTTGAATCTGTAACCTCTTGAAGTGTCAGTTTATCAGTCAGAAAAAAATCGATGCGAGAGTATGACAATTGAGATGGTGAGAAGTAGGAAAAGTCTTGTTCTGAGCCATGGTGGCATCTCCAGATGTCGTAAAGGCCATTTGCTTGAAGAAATGGGTTCAGCGTAGGTCGTCGATATCGGCAAGATGATTTGGTGTCCATGTCCAAATCTCCAATGATATTGAAGTCACCTCCTATTATAACCTTGCCCCTTTTGATACCGGATACTTTTCTGTATAAACGTTTGCAGAAGCGAATTTGGTGAGTATTCGGTCCATAGATGTTGACTAAAGTGTAGGTAATACGGTTGATGTCACATATCAGTATCAAGTAGTGACCCTGCGGGTCCGCAAAGGTTTGGTGTAGTTTGAAGTGTAGGGAGTCTCGGATGGCAGTCATGACCCCATTTCTTTTCTTCGGGCTTGAGGCGAGAAATATCTGAGTAAAGTTCTTAAGTTTGAACTGGGGGGTTTTGTCAATGGCGAAGTGCGTTTCCTGCACTAAAACAATATCCGTATTTTGTGTCTTGGCTTCTCTGATAAGAGCAGACCGCTTTTGGGGGGTATTCAGGCCCCTTGCATTTATGGAGCAAATTTTGAAAGCCATAATGAGGCAGCTAGTACCGAACAAAAGTGTCTACGGATGTGGGTGGATTGGTAGAAAATGTAAATCCTCTGTGAAGCTGTCAGAAGGGTGGTTTTGGGGTGAGTAAAAAGGAAGAGCTCCTAGGGAGGGAACTTTGGAACTCAATGGGCAGTAACTACTGCTGAGAGTGTATTTGTACGAGGGCAGGTAGACTACCACGATTCGGGTAAGTCTACTACGAATAGTCCAGGCAAGCAGTAACAAATGAGCGGTACTACAGGTACCCAGCATTAGGTTCAATCCAAAGGGGAAAAACTCCTCGCGCTAACAACAATAGATTGAATTAAATATTAATTGAAAATAAATATAATGAAGTAAATAAATAAATAAATTAAATTAGGTGATATCCAGCAGCAACACAAAAATATGTGATATACATACAAAACAGAAATTAAAAACAACAAGGTTGCGCTTAGAGGCACAATGTGATATTGTGAAGGAAATAAATAGTGTCTATATAAGTAGACAAAAAACAAACATATTCAATATAATCATAATTATAAACAAAATAAATTATATCAAAGTGAATAGTAACAAAGTGAATATATCGAGTCCATACGGGCTAAATAAAAATAAAATTAAAAAATCTATAATAGTCCTTCTAATAGGGTAATGAGAAAAAATAGCAGCTTTCCAAGTTGAATGACAAAGGTGATAGCTGTAGATTGTGAAGGTCCTGTATAAGTTCACCATCAGTTACACAATATTACTTCCAATATGGTAAGGTAAATAGGGTGTACTCTTACCAGATATAAGGGGGATTCAGGCATGTCACTCCCAATACGTCTGGAGTAGGACGCTTCCGGATCTTCCACACTGGGTTGATGCGATCTCCACTGGACCAGCAGGTATTCAGCAACTGCAATAAGCTCAGCATCCCATTCGGATCAAAGAAAAAAGAAGAAAGAACCGGGAACTCGCCATAGTGAAAAATACTTCCAGAAGTTTTATTCAAATTGTGCAGCATATACACAAATAATTTAAAATTGCCGGCTAAAAGCATACAGGATAAAAAAGAACGTGCACCCGTGCTTCCGGGGTCACGTAACAAACGCGGTGACGTAGTGCGTGGCTCCGCCCGCGTTTGTTACGTGACCCCGGAAGCACGGGTGCACGTTCTTTTTTATCCTGTATGCTTTTAGCCGGCAATTTTAAATTATTTGTGTATATGCTGCACAATTTGAATAAAACTTCTGGAAGTATTTTTCACTATGGCGAGTTCCCGGTTCTTTCTTCTTTTTTCTTTGATCCGAATGGGATGCTGAGCTTATTGCAGTTGCTGAATACCTGCTGGTCCAGTGGAGATCGCATCAACCCAGTGTGGAAGATCCGGAAGCGTCCTACTCCAGACGTATTGGGAGTGACATGCCTGAATCCCCCTTATATCTGGTAAGAGTACACCCTATTTACCTTACCATATTGGAAGTAATATTGTGTAACTGATGGTGAACTTATACAGGACCTTCACAATCTACAGCTATCACCTTTGTCATTCAACTTGGAAAGCTGCTATTTTTTCTCATTACCCTATTAGAAGGACTATTATAGATTTTTTAATTTTATTTTTATTTAGCCCGTATGGACTCGATATATTCACTTTGTTACTATTCACTTTGATATAATTTATTTTGTTTATAATTATGATTATATTGAATATGTTTGTTTTTTGTCTACTTATATAGACACTATTTATTTCCTTCACAATATCACATTGTGCCTCTAAGCGCAACCTTGTTGTTTTTAATACCCAGCATTAGGTAGCTTATGAGAGACAGGGTCTTAGGGACATGTTCATATTTGTTGGTAGGTTCCTCCTGTATCCATTTGAGATGTGGCGTGGACATCGGGGCCTGGGGTGTCCCCTGGGATAATGTGCCAGTCCTTCAGGAGTTGGAGACCTGAAGAGAGGGTTCTCACGGCATAGGTCTTGCCTTGATGAGTGATAATTAGCTTGGTGGGGAATCCCCATTTGTAGGGGATTTTGTGGTTCTGGAGGGCTTTAGTGATGGTTGCGAGCTGCCTGCGATTTTCCATAGTCGCTTTGGAGAGGTCGGCATAGAGAATTATAGAGGAGAAGGAATCGGGGAGCCTAGCCATGCGTTTTGCAGCATACATAATGCGGTCCTTGACTTACTATAGCATTTTAAATTTAGCTAATGGTCCCACTGTGGTAGTTGTAGCTTTCAAAATTTAGAAGCCTTTTGGCCAAATGAAAGATGTTAAAGAAAGCCAATGCAGATCTTGGCTCAGTTCTTCCTGTTTCCCAGCTGATCAAACTAATTGTGTTGGCTGTACCAATTACTGCATCAATGCACCATTTACCAGAGGATGTTATTTTAGTATTTATTTTGCCAAACAAACAAATTCCCCCAAAACAAAACATCTTAAATGATATTAGATCCTCAGTTTTAAGCACCTTCAGCTGTAGATTTAATCACTGAGTATGCAGCTTCTTTATATTTTGATCCTTGCCTATATTCAGGGTCGGACTGGGAATGAAAACAAGCCCTGGAAATAATTTCATACCAGCCCCGTAACATTATTATACCAGCCCCACAGCATAACTTCAGAGAGAGAGGGGGTGCAACAATATGAGAGAGATGCAATGCTCTGCAGGCCAAAACAACTATAAATGCACATTTATTTTTACCTGAAAAAAATGAAATAAAAAAATTCACGAGAGAGAGAGCGAGAGAGAGAGACAGAAAGCGGCTGCAATGGTGAGTGTGAGATAGAGAAGGGGAGAGGGAGAGGGAGAAGGGGAGATAGACAAGGGGAGAGGGAGAGGGAGATAGAGAAGGGGAGATAGAGAAGGGGAGAGGGAGATGGGGAAGGGGAGATAGAGAAGGGGAGAGGGAGAGGCAGAGGGAGAAGGGGAGATAGAGAAGGGGAGAGGGAGAGGGAGAAGGGGAGATAGAGAAGGGAAGAGGGAGATAGAGAAGGGGAGATAGAGAAGGGGAGAGGGAGAGGGAGATAGAGAAGGGGAGAGGGAGATAGAGAAGGGGAGATAGAGAAGGGAAGATAGAGAAGGGGAGAGGGAGAGGGAGAAGGGGAGATAGAGAAGGGGAGATAGAGAAAGGGAGAGGGAGAAGGGGAGAGGGAGAGGGAGAAGGGGAGAGGGAGAGGGAGAAGGGGAGAGGGAGAGAGAGAAGGGGAGATAGAGAAGGGGAGAGGGAGAGGGAGAAGGGGAGAGGAAGAGGGAGAAGGGGAGATAGAGAAGGGGAGATAGAGAAGGGGAGATAGAGAAGGGGAGATAGAGAAGGGGAGAGGGAGAGGGAGAGGGAGAAGGGGAGAGGGAGAGGGGAAGATGGAGAAGGGGAGATGGAGAAGGGGAGATGGAGAAGGGGAGAGGGAGAGGGAGAGGGAGAAGGGGAGAGGGAGAGGGGAAGATGGAGAAGGGGAGATGGAGAAGGGGAGATGGAGAAGGGGAGATGGAGAAGGGGAGATGGAGAAGGGAAGATGGAGAAGGGGAGATAGAGAAGGGGAGGGAGAGAGGGAGAAGGGGAGATAGAGAAGGGGAGATAGAGAGGGAGGTGCTCTGTAGCCAAAACAATTATAAACACATATTTTTACCTGAAAAAAAAAATTGATTAAAAAAGAAAAATCCGCTGGAGAGGAGCTGCAATGGTGAGAGAGAAAAGGGGTGCAATGCTCTGCAAAACAATTATAAATGCACATTTATTTTTACCTGCTTTAAAAAAAAAAAGAAAGAAATCCATGAGAGAGCCAGAGAGGGGCCGGGATGCCATGGTGAGAGAGAGGGTGCAACAATGAGAGAGAGAGAGAGGGGGGTGCAACAGTGAGAGAGAGAGAGAGAGAGAGTGTGCAACGGACAGAGAGAGAGAGTGCAACGGACAGAGAGAGAGTGCAACGGACAGAGAGAGAGAGAGAGTGCAACAGACATAGAGAGAGTGTGCAACAGACAGAGAGAGAGAGAGAGAGAAAGAGAGAGAGAGTGTGCAACAGAGAGGCAGAGGGAGAAGGGGAGATAGAGAAGGGGAGAAGGGGAGATAGAGAAGGGGAGATAGAGAAGGGGAGATAGAGAAGGGGAGAAGGGGAGATAGAGAAGGGGAAAGGGAGAGGGAGAAGGGGAGATAGAGAAGGGGAGAGGGAGAAGGGGAGATAGAGAAGGGGAGAGGGAGAGGGAGAGGGAGAAGGGCCGTACGCGGCTAGGCTCCCAAAAAGTCCCACACATGTGGTATCCTTGTACTCAGGAGAAGCAGCAGAATGTATTTTGGGGTGTAATTCCACATATGCCCATGTCATGTGTGAGCAATATATCATTTAGTGACAACTTTGTTAAAAAAAAAAAGTTTGTAATTTTCCCGCTACTTGTTCCATGGACTCGACATGCCTCTCAGCAAATAGCTTGGGGTGTCTACTTTCCAGAATTGGGTCATTTGGGGGGCTTTGTGCTATTTTGGCATTTTATGGCCTTCAAAACTTTCATAGGTAGTGAGGAGTGAAATCAAAAATGTACGCCTTTAGAAATCCTGAAGGTGGTGCTTGGATTTGAAGCCCTGTACGCAGCTATGCTCCCAAAACATCCCACACATGTGGTATCCTTGTACTTAGGAGAAGCAGCAAAATGTATTTTGGGTTGCAATTCCACATATAACCATGGCATGTGTGAGCAATATATAATTTGGTTACAACTTTTGGTAAAAATAATTCTTGTCATTATTCAATCACTTGGTACAAAAAAAAAAAAAATGTAACCACTAGCCGACCGCCCGCCGTCATTTTACTGCGGGACGGTGGCTCTTCTGGGCGAGAGCAGGTAGCTATACGTTCGCATTTTTGCGGTATGAACAGAAGATCAGTGATTTCCCCTAGTGAGTCCACCCCCCATACAGTTAGAACACACCCAGGAACACACTTAACCCTTTCCCCGCCCAATAGTGTTAACCCCTTCACTGCCAATGGCATTTTTATAGTAATCCAATGCAGTTTTATAGCATTGATCGCTAAAAATGCCAATGGTCCCAAAAATTTGTAAAAATTGTCCGATGTGTCCGCCATAAGGTCGCAGTACTGAAAAAAAATGCTGATCGCCGCCATTACTAGTAAAACAATTTTTTTTTTATAAAAATGCCATAAAACTACCCCCTTTTTTGTAAACGCTATAAATTTTGCACAAACCAATCAATAAACGCTAATTGTGATTTTTTTTTTTTTTACGAAAAATATGTAGAAGAATACGTATCGGCCTAAACTGAGGAAAAAAAAAGTTTTTTTTATATATTTTTGGGGGATATTTATTATAGCAAAATGTAAAAAATATTGACTTTTTTTCAAAATAGTCGCTCTATTTTTGTTTATAGCACAACAAATAAAAACCGCAGAGATGATCAAATACCACCAAAAGAAAGCTCTATTTGTGGGAAAAAAAGGATGCCAATTTTGTTTGGGAGCCATATTGCACGACCGCGCAATTGTCAGTTAAAGCGACGCAGTGCCGAATCACAAAAAGTGCTCTGGTCATTGGGCAGCAATATGGTCCGGGGGTTAAGTGGTTAATGGGCTCAACATGTCCCTCAGCAATTTCCTTGGGGTGTCTACTTTCCAAAATGGGGTAATTTGTCGGGGTTTGTACTGCCCTGCCATTTTAGCACCTCAAGAAATGAGCTAGGCCGTCATAAACTAAAAGCTGTGTAAATGCCAGAAAATGTACACTAGTTTGTAGACGCTATGGCCCAGATTCAGGTACATCTGAGCATTATTGGACCGGCGTAGCGCACCGCCTTTACGTTAGACTTGCGCAATTTTGCCGTGTAATCACCCTATTCTCGTAGCTTTTGCGCAGAAAATTGCGCATACGTAACGTTTTTTCAGAGGCGTAAGGAGGAGTAATACAAATTGGGAAGGACGTGGGCGTGTTACATTGAAATGAGCCGTGACCCCATGCAAATGAAGGGCCGGCCGGCTCGCGCATGCGCGCTTGAAGCAGACCATGTCAGCTCCGCTGTGCGCATGCTCACAACTCGGGAGCGGCGCAATCAGTGAAATTGGAAATGGACTAGGGCAACGTTGTGAACTACGCAAACAGCATAAATAGACACACACAAACGCACTTGCATTGCAAAAGTACATCCCTTTGTCCCTTCCCATTTAACCAAGTGCTTTTGTTCTGTTGTTCGTTGCGTTGTGTTTTGTAGTTGTCAGATTAGTGTTCTGTGTGATCAAGTGTTTGTTAGTAGATCTTTGAAAGTGTTTTTTGATAAGTGTTTGAGAGACTGTTTGTTTGATTGATATATTTCTGTTCGTTTGTTTTCTTGCAGTTTTTTTGCTGTTTGTCTTTGTGTGTGTTCTTGCTTGATTGGTTGTGCTTGTTTTTGTGAGTGAATTTTGTTGACTGGGAGTGAGTTTTTTTGCAGTATGACAGAGAGAAAGCGAAAACTAAATTTTACTGTGGGGGAAAAACAAATTCTTGCCCGGGCCATTAGCGAGTATGGGCGTTTCCTCCATGGCCCGGACAGTGCCAACACCACCCCGGCCAGGAGGAGGGAGATTTTGGATATGATCACTGAGCAGGTCAATTCAGCGGGGCAGAGGGAGACACGGACCCGGTCTGGGATTGACAAAAAAATCAATGACCTCCGGCGTCTGGTCAAACAGAAGCTGGCCAGAATGCATGCCCATGCCAGGGGCACAGGAGGGGGCCCACCATGCCATATTAGGCTGACAGCGGAGGAGCGTGCGGTGGCCCTGACCTTTCATCGGCATGAAGTTGAGGGCCAGCCCGGCTTTGACTCAAGTCCAGAGCCCGTGGTGCCAGGTAAGTATTTTTTTTTAATATCAGGTGTGTAGCATGTGTGGGGGAGGGGGTGAAAGGGAATATGTGGCAAGTGTGTGGATCCTCCAACCTGTGAATGTTTTGTGTCATCCACAGATGTGCAGGAGGGTGCAGGGCCATCTGGCCTGACCGCACCAACCCCAGGACAGCAGCCTAATGAGGCCCCCCCAACAAGGCCGGAGTCCGCGGAGGAGGTTCAAGAGGAGGAGGAGAATCATGAGGAGGAGGAGAATCATGAGGAGGAGGAGTCCATGTCAGGCACTGGACGTTTGGTTTTTGAGGACTCTTCCCCTCTGGCTGGCAGCAGGCAGCCCTCCCTAAGGGGGAGCCCCCCCTCCTCCCCCAACATGGCTCCCCTCACAAGGGCCTCCCCTTCTCCCCGGCCACAAGCATCAGCTGGAGGCAGGATTTCATCCCAGAACACCAGGGGGTTGGCCGATCTCCTGCCCGCCACTCTGAGAAGGGACCAGTTCCTCCAGACCCGCCATCTGGGACAGGTCAGCCAGACATTGGTGCGGATGGAGGAGAGCCTGTCCTCCATCAAGGATACGCTGGGGAACCTGGACTCCCACTCCCGGGCTTTCACAACCTGCCTAAACGAACTGCAGACGACATCAGCAGGCGTTGGGCAGGATGTGAGGGCCCTTACCCAGGCTATCCAGGCCAACATGGCAACACTTGGTGCTGCCCTGGACAGAATAGCCGTGGCCTTGGAGGGCAGGCCGCCAGGTGGGCAGAGATCAGGGGCTGCTCCTCCTTCCCCGGTTTTACCCCTCCCCCATGAGTCTCCCCTGAGAAGCCGGGGCCCTGGCCGGGGGCGCCCCAGGCGTGGCTCACGCAAAGGGCATTCATTTTTTTTCCCCCTTTTTTTTTTGCTGGAAAATTTTTGCTTTTGCAGGTAATTTTTTTTTTTGGGGTTGTGAATGCTGTTTGAATGTTGGGGTGACATTCCTGCCAGAAAAGGGGTGTCACCCTCAATTTTGGTGGAGAAGGGTTCCCCAGGACCAGGGAGAAGTGATCCCCAGGTCCGTGTGAATGGTGTATGAATGTACAGTGACATACTTGGAGCCTTGGCGTGGCATTGCTGCTCACAAGTCCTGCATGGTGGACTGGTGCCAATCCAATTTGATGTGGATGTGGGGTGTTTGTGCTAGGGACCACAGTGTTGTGCATGCATGCATTCTCATTGTGCCATGATTAATGTGTGTGTTTAACGTGCAAAGATGCCCAATGTGTGTTGTCTCCTTGCTGCTCTACCCTCAGAAGACGGGGTAGCCTCGGTTGGGGGGGATTGTCTGGTTCAGGGGTCAGGTCATCACGTAGGCCAATCTGCAGGCCCTTTCTTTCTGCGAAGTTGTGCAGCATGCAACATGCACCGATGATCTGGCACACAAAGTTTGGGGAATACAAGAGGGTACCCCCAGACTTATCCAGGCATCGGAAACGTGACTTTAGTAGGCCAAAGGTGCGCTCCACCACTGCTCGTGTTTGGGCATGTGCTTGATTGTATCTTTCCTCTCCTGGGGTTTGGGGGTTCCGGATAGGAGTCATGAGATGGGGTCCCAGTGGATATGCAGAGTCACCTGTAAGGGAAAAGACTGTAGGATGTTAGTCATGCATGTGGCCCTTGTGATGTGTGCATCATGGGAGGGGATAGTCATGCCTGACTCCCATGTCACTCACCAACCAGCCAGGTGTCCCCATACACATTCTGATCGAATTCCATTCGGATGTGGCATTGATTGTATATGTAGCTGTCATGGCTGGACCCTGGGTGTTTGGCACGGACGTGCCATATGAGGCCTTGGGCATCGACTATCACCTGTACATTGATGGAATGCCAATGCTTCCGATTGCGGTACATGTGCTCTGTCTCCTGGGGGGGCTGGAGTGCCACATGTGTGCAATCAATGGCCCCCACAGTGCGTGGGAATCTGGCAATTCTGTAGAAATCTGTCATTGCCTTTAGCCGCAGCTCCTCAGTGGTGGGTTTGATGATTTGGTTGGCCATGCGTCTGAGGATTGCAGGGACAACCTGGTGCACACATCTGCTCATGGAAGATTGTGACATCCCAGCCACCACTCCACTTGTTCTTTGAAAAGAGCCACTGGCAAGGAAATGGAGTGTTGCCATGACCTTGACCAGTGGCTGCACTGCATGTGAGCGGTGTGTTGGGTTGTCCTCCTGCAGGGTTGTGGTTAATTCCAGGATGACATGAGGGGTGAATCTGAAGATGCGAAACACCTCAGAATCACTCATGCCAAACAGGTCTATGCGGGTGCGGTATATCCTCTCCCGTGCCATCCTCCGTGCCCTCATCCTTCTTTGTTCATCTAAAGTCATTAGTATAGCTATGTGCGACGATGCCCCTGGCATGTTGGCATACAGATTGTTGTGCAACACGTGTGACTGCTGAGCTCCTCACTAACAGTGTTGCTTTATCTAACAAGTAGACTTTTTTTCTCTTTTTAGACCAGCTTTTATATGGTCTAATTTTAGACAGGACATTTTGCTGTTGCGCACACTGCGTCGCCTGCGCTGCCCCAACGTTCTTTTGTGGATCCCCGTAAGTCCCTCATTAGCATATTTGACTAGCAAATCAATGGTCTGTCTAGCGCACTTTTGCGCGGACGGATGCGCCAGTCTAACGAAATTACGCGGGACAAAAAAAAGTAGATGTTTTGCGTATCTCGTTCTGGGGATGCCGTGCATCGAAACGCACGCGCACATTTCGACTTACGCACACGCATCTCCTGTTGCGCAGGCGTAATCGCTCTGTGAATCTGGGCCTATAACTTTTGTGCAAACAAATAAATATACGCTTATTGACATTTTTTTTACTAAAGACATGTGGCTGAATACATTTTGGCCTGTATATGACTAAAATTTAGTTTATTCGATTTTTCTTATAACAAAAAGTAGAAAATATATTTGTTTTCACAATTTTCAACCTTTTTCCGTTTATATCACAAGAAAAAAATCGCAGAGGCAATCAAATACCATCAAAAGAAAGCTCTATTTGTGGGGGGAAAAAGGACGCAAATTTTGTTTGGCTATAACATTGCATGACCGCGCAATTACCAGTTAAAACAGCGCAGTGCCAAATTGTAAAAACACCTCTGGTCCTTAGGCTGACAAATGGTCCGGGGCTAAAGTGGTTAAGGGATGAATGCACAGAGTGTGGGAGACCTGCATTTCTTACATCTTTTAGACCTTAAAAATAAACCAGTTTTGTGCATTAATCTTTACATTAGGTAGTTTTTTTATATTTATATCTATGGGAAATTGTGTCATGGTTTGCTGCTTTAACCATTATAACTGCCAGACACACACCATCACATTTTACCTTAAATTTGTTTGCTGTGTTCTGTTTCCACAGATCTTTTTCAAAACAATGAACCATAGAAAATAAGATATGACATGATTATTTCAGGAAGATGTGCATCATTACAACTTATGCCTGCATGCACAACAGCACAATTACAAAATGAACAAATATTTTCTTGATCTATTGTATATTGCATACACATTATCACTTTGCATAAAAACTGAGGCTGTTAGAATTCAATAACCAGATGATCAGAATACGTGTATATTTGCCTTCTGCCACAATACTTTTCAATACTGTATTGTTGTTTTAACATAGCAACTTTAAATAATTTAGTATCTTTGCAGATTGGGCTCTGGTACATGCTAAACGGTTCTATTTCAAAACGACCCTGAATGTGTTGCTTTTTTATTAAAACAATTTGGAAGCAAAACAATAAAATTGATGCATACATCTAACCAATCATTTAAAATTGGTACTTTTGGCATAAAAAAAAACTGGAGAGTGCACTTCACAATGGTCAACAAATGACAAATCAGATTATTTTATAACTTTTCCTTACTTATGAGTTAGCAAAAGGGTGAGTAGCAAATTTTATAGGATACATTTTTACATTTATAGAGAGGCAACTGGTCATAAAATTAAGGATAATAATAAATAGGAAAGTGCGCTTAGGAAAAGATTGATTAGGACTGCAGCCCCCCAGAAAAAGGATACCCCACTAACGAGGTACCTAGATAAGTCGTATGTGTGGAAGGGGTGGTGGCGCTGTCCCAAACCCTGATTATCAGAGGTGTCAGGCGGCGTACACACGAGGGGATATGCCCGCTGAAAACGGTCCGATGGACCGTTTCAGCAGACATCTCCGCTCGTGTGTATGGGCTAGCGGACAGATTTCTCCACCCGACAGATTTCAAAGCAAGCTTTGAAATCTATCCGGTGGGAATCTGTCCGCCCGACATGTCTGCTGGTTAGTACACTTACCAGCAGACATGTCGGCCCCCACCGCCGCCGCGCCGCTGCCGAATGGATTCGGCGCATGCGCGGAAGTGTTTTACTTCCTGGTGCGGTGACGTGGCGGTGACGCGGCGGCGTCAACGTCACCGCCGCGTCACCGCCACGTCACCGCGCCGTCCGGCGGCGGGGAATTTGATCCGATGGTGTGTACACGCCATCGGATCAAACTCCCGATCGGACATATCCGATGGAAATGGTCCGTGTAGTACTATCGGCCCAGGGAAGATGTATCCTTTAGATAGTATTATCAGATCCTCACTCCACCGGAAAAAAGGAAAAAACAGGCTCCCATAGTGTGGTAAAAAAAGGGGGGGTTTATTATGCACAATCCAGGTGCATTACATGAATAAAAATAGGTACAGAATAAATGTCCAATAGTTAAAGTCAGCAATGTGGTATGAAAAGAGACATGCACCACAAGAAACAAATAAAAATAATAAAGTTAAAAACCTATTTTATATGGTATGTGATGGAGCCCGCCATACCTGTTAATTTTTAATTTTAGTTTTAGTTCTACTTTTATGTTTATGTCATTTTTATGGTACTGTTACCCTATAACATCATCAGTTTTTTTCTGTTTAGTTTTTATGTACATTGGATACTTGCATCTTCCTAACCATGATAAGCTCATTACTGAGCACCTTACCGCCCACAGGATCTTTTTTCAATAGGGCGCATTAGTATGCATGGCGGGCCTTTTTCATTGGCCGCTGCAGTGGAGGAGGGTAGGACAGGGATCACACCCCCCACCTATATTTAGATGCAAGTAACTAATGCCGCGTACACACGGTCGTTTTTTGCGATGAAAAAAAACAACGTTTTTTAAAACGTCATTTAAATTGATCGTGTGTGGGCAAAATGACGTTTTTTGTCTTCAAAAAAACGACCAAAAAAAAATTCCAACATGCTTGAATTTTTTGTGTCGTTTTTCAAAACATCGTTTTTTGTGTCATAAAAAATGATCGTGTGTGGCAAAACGACATAGAAAATGAAGTTTTAAACCCGCGCGTGCTCAGAAGCAATTTCTGAGATGGGAGAGCTTGTTCTGGTAAAACTACTTTCCTGACACAGCATGACAGCATATACGTATGGGAAGGCTCCGCCCCCCTGCCCAATCAGGACCGGTTATACTATAAAAGTAGGTCTCCTCCCCTATACCTGCATTCTCTGTTTTTTCCTTCACTGCTACAGGCGGTTATACTACTGCTAAAGAAAGCAGGAATTTTTATTTTCCCTCACCTGGCCGGACACTTCCCGCCAAGCCGCACAGGTTCAAAGCCTCTTCTGTGACGAAGCTCCCTGCTGTACAGGCAGACCTGAACGCCTAATGGGGGAGGCCTCACCCCAGCAGGATCCAGGAAGATGGGGGTGAAGGCATATGGTCTCTAGGGATTGCTCATTTATCATGACGCCATGTATGGACATTCATTGGACTTTGGACATGAAGCATGCAGGTGGTAAGGCACCACATGGTGCACACAATTCTATTCAGTGACTGCTGCAAGTATAGGCAAGGATGTGGTTAACTTGCATTACTGAAGGGCTGTGGTTGTGTCTGCAATACTGCTAATGATGATAGCAGGTGCTGTGCTGGGCTGAAGCCTTCCATTTTAACTGAATAAGCCTGGCTCTACAGTCTTGATTTATTTCCTGCAGATTTGTGGTTAATTTGCATTTCTGAAAAGCATATATTACACATGTGAATGTAACTGGATGTCTGTAATGTCACTCTGTTTACTAATATTAAACAGACTATAGGATGTGTTTGCAGCATTGCTGAAGTTTGAACTGATATCAGGTGATACTGAGAGCCCTTTCATTTAATGCAGGGATTGGGCCTGCAGGAGGGCTCACTGTGTATGGAAGATCGGTCTCCTCCTTTCTGGTACATATGTCTAAGTAGGTTTAACTTGCTAGTGCTAATGTCATAGGATCAATAATTTGTGCTGCATTCCGGTGATTACATTAACTCCACACTAGGTAAGGCTGTGATGTGTTTACTTCTATGCATTTACATGTTGACCTGGGTGCTAAAATGTCAGGATCTGTTTAGTCACACTCCTTAGTACTGGTTAGCAATAGGTAATTGCTTGTGTTATTTGGGGTACCCCACTGAAAGATAAGGGGTTTGTAGTGGTTACTATTTATGGGAAAATTATCCCAGGCATCTGTGAACCAGTAGCAATCAGCCTTCCTAGAGACCAGCAACTTTGAATAAAGGTGAGGGCAGGTAGGTATATGCTGTATCCTAAAAAAGAGTGCACATTATGGGCATAATGAGTGTACATCTCAAGCCCTCAACACCAAACACCAGTCTACCTGCTTCTGCGACAAGGGACAGATCCTCTTCAACCCTGAAAAAATCCCACTATGTAGCTAACTGCCAGAAATCGCTACAGGAATCATAGTGGTCGGGTGTAACTGGTGTGACGGCCAGAATGCAAAACAAGGTTGCAGGCCAAGGACAGTGACAAAGGGGCAGAGACTGAGAAGGCCTACAGTCACTAATGGTTCCATACCAAGCCTAATCAAACAACCGTGCTTGTTTAAAGGCAACCTCTACCTGAGAGCTTGCTTATGGAAAATCGCTCTGACTAGTTGGCAGATCAGAAGCAAGAGACGGCGACTTTAACCCCGTCCAGACTGACGGTGTGGAACTCAGGTACTAAGCTATTCAAGCAAAATCAGCTAAGGGGTACCTCTGCCTCTAGAGCATGAATGAATGAAAACGTATATAGCGCGGCACATGCGAACTAAAATCGCCTCTGGCGCTTGTTGTTTCTGTCTCCTTTGGTGTCAAAGAGCAGCCAGCCAAACAGGCTTCAGCAGATTAACCAAGGGTACCATTCTTCCAAACAGAGGAAACAATATCCTTGCAAAGACCCTGTGACAGCAAGTAGATCTGGAGATCAACAAGATTCATGCAGAGGCTATAGATTGAGGGTTAATGTACATGACAAAGTATAATTACCTAGGCGGTGTTCTGTTACTGTGTACAAGTGATTGTGTGAACTGTACTGTACGATGTGTTTGCAACATGTCTGTTGTTGTTTTAATAAGCGCTTTTCTGATAAAAAAAAAAGATTCATACTACAGTTAAGTAGTGTTGTTGTCACCTGCGATGAGGCAGGATGGAAACTGAGCTCTGGTCAGTGATGAGCTCTATGGCAGATCCTAGATTGAAAGGGAATAGCCAATGATGCAGTTCAGTCACTGCAGATACAAGACTGTATGCTGTTTCTCCAGAAATCATTGTGGCCAGTGAACCCGTATGGCCCCTCCCACAAGTGAACACATGCCGCTTTAGTCAGAGTGGTGACTGTTCAAGTCGGATCTGGCAATATCTAGAAGGAAGATTAATTCCTTATGTTAATCACCAAAGACCAGAGGATAGCCAAAAGATTGACAAGTTAAACGTGGGAGAACTATGGCGGAGAATAAAGAAGCGATAATCTTTATTAGCCTAAACCCAAGTCGCCCAATAGGGTCAGCTGACAGTTGGATGTAAATTTCAGCGAAGGTTCCATGAGTCCTGGGCATTAGGAAGCCAATGGAATTGTTTCATTCCTCTACCTATTCATTGCATTCCCTTCATGATGCGCAAGGGCTATGATTACATGGGCGTTGGTCCAGAAGGATGGCATAGGCCATCGTGGCAATTAATCTCTCCAGTAAAGCCTGACCTCCACAAATCCTACTCCAGGATTTTTAAGGGGTATTGTTCATAGCAGTGCGGCGACTTCAAAGTAGTCCCTACACTACGTTTGAACCCACTGTGGTCTAACTGGGGGCCGTGAGCGTTAAGAATACATAGGCATTGATTCAAGACGCATAGGAATCGCAGTAAAATCGCACAATTTTATGCCGTAATACTGGAAACCTAGTCCATTAAGCCCAACCTGGTGGTGCGATAGGGGTAGTTACCTTGGTATACCTTGTATGTTGTGGTCGTTCAGGCCGACTTGCGGGCACAAGGACTACTGGTAAGTCTTGTTTGAACAGCAAAGTGAATAACTTTATAGCGCTGACAAATGCGAACCGAATCGCCTCAAGGCGCTTTGTATCCAGAGTCGTGCTGATCCGGTCTGACCGTAACCTGGGTGGCTTCCCAGAGGTGGAAGCAGATAAACTAAGGACAGCCAGCTGGGTTGGCAGATTAGCCAATACGTATATATTCAACAAGCCTAAGAGTCTCCAGGAGGCCTATCCGGATTTGCAGCCGTTCGGTGGTGATGACGACAATTACCCTGTAGCTTGCAGGCAATGTTGCCCACGGGTACAGTCTCAGATCCAAAAACTCCCTATTCTCCTTCCTGAGATTCAACACCTCATACAGCATGCCAATGGTATCTTCCAAATTCATACAAATTATATCTAGATACAGGAGACCAAGATGTGGAGGTCTCACCGTTAGTGTTGGAAATCTAATGGAGGTCAGAGTGTCTACTCCAGACTTCAAATACCTTAGCTAAGAGAAGAACCGATAGAATTTAAAGGATGAAATTCTCTGTTCCTTACTGGAAGGAATGAATTGTATACAGGAGAGCCTAGAGACGGCATGAAAGGATACTGAAACGCAGTCGTATCTATTCTTCACTCTCTGGGTTGCATATCCCAGCAATCAAGTCCGAAAGACCTAGGCAGGTCATTCTTTCCCCCATGGGGTCTTCCAAATAGTGGGAGACACATTATCTCACTCTCCATTTAGAGGGACAAAACATCCCAAATATGGCCAGGAACATGGGAATAAGTATTCCTTTTGGCAAATACAGTATGTAAAGTAGATCTAGAAGAATCTCAAACATCCAAGTGTCATACCATAAACTTCCTTGTGGCTGAAATGATCAGGCAAAATGGCTCTAGTCTCTTCCTCAACACTAGACAAAGGTTGGTATTGTGGCAGCCTGAGTTAGAACATCATCATCCTTTTGGCAGATCCAAACGGAAGTGTTTGAAGTTCCACAAACTTGGAAAAGAGATTCAAGGTTGAAGAATTGGCCCTTCTTCTTCTAGGAGAAAAATGATAAACTCATCAGGCTTAATGGCGTCGGAAAAGGACAATCCCGCTGTCCAACGAAGACCATCGCAGTTGTACGGATACAATTAGTCAAAACCTAGATGGAGAGGACAAGTCCATCAGATGAGGGCAGAGACAGCTCCTCCAAGTTAATATCTAAACTACGACCTGGTCTACATTCCACATGTTGGGGGTCCATTCTGGCGGACCCAGCAGTTGTAACTACAATACATCTCAGTCGTTAGAGAGGATAGGATCTAATCCTCTTAAACACTTGAGCAGTACCCACCCTTATTGTCTGGTGATTCTGTACATCCCATACGTATATGCTGTCATGCTGTGTCAGGAAAAGGGAAAATTTTATACTTACCTAACGGTAATTTTCCTTTCCTGATGCAAGCATGACAGCATATAGGTCCCTCCCTTTAAAAAATAAATAAAAATACAGAGGTCTGAAACAGTTAAGTAGGGCCTTCCGCAGTGATAATAAATTACGAGAATGCGGGTATAGGGGAGGAGACCTACTTTTATAGTATAACCGGTCCTGATTGGGCAGGGGGGCGGAGCCTTCCCATACGTATATGCTGTCATGCTTGCATCAGGAAAGGAAAATTACCGTTGGGTAAGTATAACATTTTCCCTTGTTTAGAATGGATTAAGCACATTCGTTATTTTAAAACTAATGAAGAAAACAATGCGCTGCATTTGCCACAATGCTTTTCAAAGCATTTCCAAGCTACCCTAAACTCCTAGGGGTAGATTCACATACACTTAATATTCCGCTGCGTAATCAAAATACTCTACGCTGCCGTATTTTACCAGGCTCTACACCGAATCCTGGTAGATTTTTACCCGTACGCTACGGCGGCGTAGTCTATTTCTCGCCGCGTAATCGAAATACGCGATTGGGGGGCGTGAAACATTTAAATTAAGCGTGTCCCCGCGGCGATCGAACTGCGCATGCTCCGTTCTGAAATTTCCCACCGTGCATTGCGCGAAATCACGTTGTTACGTCATTCGTTGTTTGAGTAGCGGCGTTTACGAACATTCCTATTCCCGGACGACTTACGTTAAAAATAATAAAAGATGTCGGAAAACGTAGAAATTCGACGCGGGAACGACGGCCATACTTAACATGGGCTGTCTGATATTAGAGCAGCAAAAAGCTGCTATAGTGTTACGCAAATAAAAGATGACTAAAAGTGCCGTAAGAGATTGCGATTGAAGATCGTAATTTTGAGGATCGACGGCAAAAGCTCATTTGCATACCCCGACGCGGAAAACGACGGGAAGTCCACCCAGTGGCCGCAATTTTATTGCAGCGTAGATCCGAAGGCGTACAAACACTTAATCCAGTCGAATTGAAGCCCGCAGCCGTCTATTCATGGTTTGAGGTTTTCGACTAGCTAGAAAACGCGCGTAATTTGAAATTACTCCAGTCTAACACCAGTTAGACAGGCGTAAGGGCTCTCTGAATCTGGCCCCTAGTTTGTTGTGGCTCATCTTGTTTGACATATTTCTGTCCACCATTTGACTTTATTATTTTTTTGGGCCCTTTTTTGTTTTGTTTTTTTGTTTTTTGGACACATGTAATTTTTTTGGGGGGTAATATCTTTTAACAGATGTTTTGAACTACAGTTTTTTTTTTTAGGATTTCGGAGGGTGTGAAGTGACCACAACAACTTTTTTTTTTTTTTTTTTTAATTACCCACAAGGAGGTTGGTGTTCCTTGTTTAATATCATTTTAATTTTTTAAATGTGTCTGCCTACTCACTATAACAATCTCTGGCCCAGATTCACGTACATCTGCGCATTATTGGACCGGCGTAGCGCACCGCCTTTACGTTAGACTTGCGCAATGTAGCTGCGTAATCACCCTATTCTCGTAGCTTTTGCGCAGGAAATTGCGCAAGCGTAATGTTTTTTCCGAGGCGTAAGGAGGAGTAATACAAATTGGGAAGGACGTGGGCGTGTTACATTGAAATGAGCCGTGACCCCATGCAAATGAAGGGCCGGCCGGCTCGCGCATTCGCGCGTGAAGGATACCATGTCAGCTCCGCTGTGCGCATGCTCACAACTCGGGAGCGGCGCAATCAGTGAAATTGGAAATGGACTAGGGCAACGCTGTGAACTACGCAGACAGCATAAATAGACACACACAAACGCACTTGCATTGCAAAAGTACATCCCTTTGTCCCTTCCCATTTAACCAAGTGCTTTTGTTCCTGTTGTTCGTTGCAGTGTGTCTTGTAGTTGTCAGATTAGTGTTCTGTGTGATCAAGTGCTTGTTGGTATATTTGTGAAAGTGTTTTTTGATAAGTGTTTGAGAGACTGTTTGTTTGATTGATATATTTTTGTTTGTTTTTTTTCTTGCAGTTTTTTTGGTTTATATTGTTTTGTGACAGTTTCTTGCTGAGTAGTTTTCGGTGTGTGTTCTTGCTTGATTGTTTGTGCTTGTTTGTGTGATTGAATTTTGTTGACTGGGACTGATTGTTTTTGGAAGTATGACTGAGAGAAAAAAAAAGCTCAATTTTACTGTGGGGGAAAAAAGAATTCTTGCCCGGGCCATTAGCGAGTATGGGCGTTTTCTCCACGGCCCGCAGAGTGCCAACACCACCCCGGCCAGGAGGAGGGAGATTTTGGATCTGATCACTGAGCAGGTCAATTCATCGGGGGAGGGGGAGACACGGACCCGGTCTGGGATTGACAAAAAAATCAACGACCTCCGGCGTCTGGTCAAAAAGAAACTGGCCGCAATGCATGCCCATGCCAGGGGCACAGGAGGGGGCCCACCATGCCGTATTAGTCTGACAGCGACGGAGCGTGCGGTGGCCCTGACCTTTCACCGGCATGAAGTGGAGGGCCTGCCAGGCTTTGACACAAGTCCGGTCCCCGTGGTGCCAGGTAAGGTTTTTTTTACAATTAGGTGTGTAGCATGTGTGAGGGAGGGGGTGAAAGGGAATATGTGGCAAGTGTGTGGATCCTCCAACCTGTGAATGTTTTGTGTCATCCACAGATGTGCAGGAGGGTGCAGGGCCATCTGGGCTGACCGTACCAACCCCAGGACAGCAGCCTAATGAGGCCCCCCCAACAAGGCCGGAGTCCGCGGAGGAGGGGAATCATGAGGAGGAGAATAATCATGAGGAGGAGGGGAATCATGAGGAGGAGGGGAATCATGAGGAGGAGGGGAATCATGAGGAGGAGGAGTCAGGCACTGGACGATTGGGTTTTGCGGACTCTTCCCCTCTGGCTGGCAGAAGCCTGCCCTCCCTAAGGGGCAGCTCCCCCCCCTCCTCCCCCAACATGGCTCCCCTCACAAGGGCCTCCCCTTCTCCCCGGCCACAACCATCAGCTGGAGGCAGGATTTCATCCCAGAGCACCAGGGGGGCGCCCAATCTCCTTCCCGCCAGTCTGAGAAGGGACCAGGCCCTCCAGACCCGCCATATGGGACAGCTCAGCCAGACTTTGGGGCGGATGGAGGAGAGCCTGTCCTCCATCAAGGATACGCTGGGTAACCTGGACTCCCACTCCCGGGCTTTCACAACCTGCCTAAACGAACTGCAGACGACATCAGCAGGCGTTCGGCAGGATGTGAGGGCCCTTACCCAGGCTATCCAGGCCAACACGGCAACACTTGGTGCTGCCCTGGACAGAATTGCCGTGGTCTTGGAGGGCAGGCCGCCAGGTGGGCAGAGATCGGGGGCTGCTCCTCCTTCCCCGGGTTTGCCCCTCCCCCATGAGTCTCCCCTGAGGGGCCGGGGCCGTGGCCAGGGGCGCCCCAGGCGTGGCTCACACAGAGGGCAATAATTTATTTTTCCCCCTTTTTTTTTTTGGGGCTGACATTTTTTGCTTTTTTGTTTTTTGGCTGACATTTTTTTTTTTGGGGTTGTGCATGCTGTTTGAATGTGGGGGTGACATTCCTGCTGGAAAAGGGGTGTCATCCTCAATTTTGGTGGAGAAGGGTTCCCCAGGACAAGGGAGAAGTGATCCTCAGGTCCGTGTGATTGGTGTATGAATGTTCAGTGACATAATTGGAGCCTTGACGTGGCGTTACTGCTCACCAGTCCTGCATGGTGGACTGGTGCCAATCCAATTTGATGTGGA
This sequence comes from Rana kukunoris, assembly GCA_029574335.1. Taxonomy (NCBI): domain Eukaryota; kingdom Metazoa; phylum Chordata; class Amphibia; order Anura; family Ranidae; genus Rana; species Rana kukunoris. Next base: position 405,909,909 of record CM056052.1, on the reverse strand, counting down.
TGTGGGGTGTGTGTGCTAGGGACCACAGTGGTGTGCATGCATGCATTCTCATTGTGCCATGATTAATGTGTGTGTTTAACGTGCAAAGATGCCCAATATGAGCTGCCTCCTGGCTGCTCTTCCCTCAGAAGACGGGGTATCCTCGGTTAGGGGTTGATTGTCTAGTTGGGGGGTCAGGTCATCACGTAGCTCCACCTGCAGGCCCTTCCTCACTGCGAAATTGTGCAGCATGCAACATGCAGCGATGATATGGCACACAAAGTTTGGGGAATACAACAGTGTACCCCCAGACTTATCCAGGCATCGGAAACGTGACTTCAGGAGGCCAAAGGTGCGCTCCACCACTGCACGGGTTTTGATGTGTGCTTGATTGTATCTTTCCTCTCCTGGGGTTTGGGGGTTTCGGATTGGAGTCATGAGATGGGGTCCCAGTGGATATGCAGAGTCACCTGTAAGGGAAAAGACAGGAGCATGTTAGTCATGCATGTGCCACTTGTGAGGTGTGCATCACGGGAGGGGATAGTCATGCCTGACTCCCATGTCACTCACCAACTAGCCAGGTGTTCCCATACACGTTCTGATCGAATTCCATTTGGATGTGGCATTGATTGTATATGTAGCTGTCATGGCTGGATCCGGGGTGTTTGGCACGGACGTGCCATATGAGGCCTTGGGCATCAACTATCACCTGTACGTTGATGGAGTGCCAATGCTTCCGATTGCGGTACATGTGCTCTGTCTCCAGGGGGGGCTGGAGTGCCACATGTGTGCAATCAATGGCCCCGATGGTGCGTGGGAACCTGGCAAATCTGTAGAAATCTGTCATTGCCTTCAGTCGCAGCTCCTCAGTGGTGGGTTTAATGATTTGGTTGGCCATGCGTGTGAGGATTGCAGGGACAACCTGGTGCACACATCTGCTCATGGAGGACTGTGACATCCCAGCCACCACTCCACTTGTACGCTGAAAAGAGCCACTGGCAAGGACATGGAGTGTTGCCAGTACCTTGACCAGTGGCTGCACTGCATGTGAGCGGTGTGTTGGGCTGGTGAGGTCCTCCTGCAGGGTTGTGGTTAATTCCAGGATGGCATGAGGGGTGAATCTGAAGATGCGAAACACCTCAGAATCACTCATGCCAAACAGGTCTATGCGGGTGCGGTATATCCTCTCCCGTGCCATCCTCCGTGCCCTCCTGCTTCTTTGCTCATCTAAAGTCAGTAGTGCAGCTATGAGCGACGATGCCCCTGGCATGTTGGCAGTCAAATTGTAGTGCAACACGTGTGTGTGTGTGTGGTCTGCTCCTCACTAACGGTGTTGCTTTCTGTGAGATGTAGACGTTTTTTCAAATTTTAGACCACCTTTTATGTGCTTTAATTTTAGACAAAAGATTTTGCTGTTGCGCACACCGCGTAGCCTGCGCAGCAACAACGTTTTTTTGTGGATCCACGCAACTCCCTCATTAGCATATTTGACTAGCAAATCAATGGTGTGTCTATCGCACTTTTGCGCGGAAGGATGCGCCAGTCTAACGAAATTACGCGGGACAAAAAAAAGTAAATTTTTTGCGTAACTCGTTCTGGGGATGCCACGCAATGAAACGCACGCGCACATTTAGACTTACGCACGCGCATCTCCTGTTGCGCAGGCATAATCGCTCTGTGAATCTGGGCCTCTATATTTGTTTGTCAAAAATACACATGGTCAAAATTTGAAAACCAACAAAAATATACCTTTATTCAGGTTTAAAAGGTAAATAAATTAAAATTAGAACCATCTGGGAAACAAAAAGCAAAACCAAATAAAAACAAAGAAGCCAGGAAAAAAACAAAGGAAACCCTGCTTGAAGATGTAAACACAAGGGTCCACCAAGCAAACAATGAAGGCTGTGAAGGCAAAAAACAATTCGCTTCGGGGCACCATCTCCTCACTTCTTCCCTGCAGTCTTCCCTGCAGTCTTCCCTGCAGCCTTCCCTGCAGCCCGAGTCCTCAGGGGCTGTGTTCCTGGAGCCGACGTTGTGCCAGGAGCCAGAGCAGGCTCAGGAAGAGGAGGAGCAGGAGAAGGAGCAGGAGAAGGAGCAGGAGAAGGAGCAGGACCAGGAAGCGCAGTAACGACAGGAGTGCCAATCCGCCCAATGCCAATATCGTCATTGAGCTGTCCCAGTGTGGCCATGCTTATGGCCTGGAATATGATGGATTCGCAGCGCACACTCTGGCCCAGCTCAAGATTTTTAAGCTTGGCTGCGATGAGCGCTGCGAATCACTCTTCTTCACAGGGCGGCTCACTGATGGCCAAAGTTGCTTCACGGAGCATGGCCTGGGTCTCCTCCTCCATTTGCATCAGCCTTCTGACCCTTTTTGCTGGATTCCGGATAGGAGGGATTTGGGAGATGCAATCACACTGGCGTGACTCCTGTCTCCCACTGGGGCCTGACACCTCCTGGCTCCCAGTGGGGCCTGCCTCCTCCTGGCTCCCTGCAGGGCCTGCCTCTCCCTGGCTCCCTGCGGGGCCTGCCTCCCCTTGGCTCCCTGCGGGGCCTGCCTCCCCCTGGCTCCCTGCGGGGCCTGCCTCCTCCTGGCTTTGCTCTGCCTGTGTATAATAAAAAAGGGACATTTTTTTATTTTTTGGCTTCATTCATCACACACATTTTTAACTTAATGACATATCATAATTGAATGCTAAAATATATTTACCACAGGCCCTCCATCCCTAATTATGTGGCCCCTTACACAGCTTTAGATATGTGCCCCCTGGAGGGGGCCTTTACCCAACCGTTTTTTTTACTTTGGGGTGGACAAAATGTTAATGGCCAAAAAGGATGTTTAACATCTGCGGCCACTGTATGGCTTACCTAATGGCGTACCAGAAAATGACACACATTCATTATGACCTCTGCATTTATGTATCTTGTCCCCATTCTGTTTTTCCACTATTGCCTAGTGATATGTTCCTAATTTTTTGGGCAATCATTTATATAATTTCGATCACTTGTAACATTAATTACTCATCATTATTATACTTTGCATTTAAAAAATGAATATGAAAATGCAATACCTGGCTCCATGGGTCAAAATCAGGGTCCTCCAGGAACTTAGGCTCTTCCTCTGAGGTTGCCTGCTCTTGCCTGCAGGGAACACTGGAGGGCTGACTGCAGGGAACACTGGAGGGCTGACTGCAGGGAACACTGGAGGAGCAGGGAAGCCTGGACTGCCTCCTTGGGGGAAGGGTAGACAGGGATGGCCTGGACTCGATGTGATCATCCAGGAACTGCAGCTGACCATAGTACCACAGGTTTGGCTTGTAGATGCTGTCAGCTGCAGCCCCAGATCTCATCGAGGCCAGGACTTGTGCCCGTTGGGTCCTGTAGGTGCCCCGAAGCGAATTGATTTTTGCCTTCACAGTCTCCAATGTTGCGTTGGGGACCCTTCTCTTTACAAATTCAAGCAGGGTCTCCTTTGCTTTCTTCCGGGCATCTTTGTTTTTATTGATTTTGCTTTTTGATTGCCAGAGCACTGGATGTTCCTTCCATCTCTGGATAAATTCCGTTAGAAATTCGGGATCCCTAAAGGCCTCCATTATTTCTGCATGTACAAAACAAAAACCAAAGCCTAGTGTCAGTCAAGCCACTACTACTAATTAGCTTTTAACACCATGGGCGTTATTTATTAAAGGAAAATCCACTCTGCACTTCAATTGCACTGAAAGTGCACTTGGAAGTGCAATCGTTGTATAAATCTGAGAGGGGTAGATCAGAAATGAGGGGAAGCTCTGCTGATTTTATCATCCAATGATGTGCATGCTAAAATGCTGTTTTTAATTTTCCTTGCATGTCCTCCTCAAGATCTACAGCGACTGCATTTCCAAGTGCACTTGTAATGCAAAGTGGCTTTTCCTTTAAGTAAATAACCCCCCATATCTTCTAGCCCACACAATCATCCACTGTTCCCTAATATTATTAATGTCCATAATCCAGCTACATACCGTCTTATGATCCGATCGTCTCTTCAGCCTTGTTCCGCAGGTTGTGAACGGCGCTTGCAATGAACCCCCCATATCTTCTAGCCCACACAATCATCCACTGTTCCCTAATATTATTAATGTCCATAATCCAGCTACGTACCGTCTTATGATCCGATCGTCTCTTCCGCCTTGTTCCGCAGATTGTGAACGGCGCTTGCAATGACGTGGGATCCCTTTAAACGGCACGACCGTGTGACGCGATGCACGAGATCCCGCCCCTGACGCTCGGTCTCGTCTTTTCCACGCCCCTTTCTCTATCTTTCTTTTTGGGTGTGTTTTATGGAAGAAAAAGATGGCGACAAATATGGCAAGCTCAAGCCATCAGGCAGGCCAGGCCCAGCCAACCGGACGATCCCGGCGGAGGTACAAGGCCTCAAACATGGCCTTCCAGGAGATGGTGGAGATGGTCACCATATTACTAAGGGAGGATTATGATGGGAAGCATGGCCCTTACCTGCATCCAAATAAGGTCAAGGCCGATATTATGGAGAAGGTGATCAGGAGGCTGCATGAAAAATTTGGCCAACGCAGGACTAGAGAGCAATTGAGAAAGAAGTGGTCATACCTCAAAAAAAGAGAGCCTGAACAACTCAATCAAATCAATAGGCTGATTCGGGCAAAAAGTAAGTATTTTTTATGTGGCCACATGCACACTTTCACGCACTTCCGGTCCTAACTATCTGCCTGCATTTGGAGCGCACGCCGTTCCCATGCTGGTGCGATCAGCATTTGGACATTTTTCAGTGTAGTGATCTCTAGAGCCTACTATCCATCTGGGCATAGGCTGCAAACTACAGTCTGTACATCTCTGTCAGTGACATTGTTACTCACTAGCTGCGGTAGTTTTCTGTACCAGATTGGTGTCATTTTTATCCATATATTTTTTTACTGTATATATTTTTTATTGTCTATCAATTTTTTGCAAATACTGCATCTGTACTTAATTATTGGTGTACAGTGCCAATAAATATTGTTTTTTAAACGTATCACGCTATGGAAGCCTTTTTGTTTTGATTTGGAGGAAATCAGAACATCCACTGAACCTCATACTATCAAGTACATACAGTAAGGACACACTGCAGGAGTCCAGGTGACTTACCAAGGATTGGAGCAACTCAAGGAAAGAATCCACGGGAGTTTGGAGTAACGCGCCGACTTATATGCATTTTACCCCAGCAGGGGTGAGTGCTTCTGGTGAGTGGGGATCCACAAGGGGACACACCGGACCCACTGCGAAAGTCACTGGCTGTACTGTCTACCATCCATTCACATAGGAGCACCTGTACCACCTATGTCACACGTTTTTTTTTTATTTTAATTTATGGACTTTTATTCCAACTTATATTATATATTATTATACTTAGGATGTTGTGTTAGATATCTTGTGTATGTACTGTATACTCTGTATTAGCCAGTAGCACGGTGAGCTCAACCTGTTTTACTCGCATATCTTATTATCACACCCCTGGTGGTTTACCTAAGCATTTCCATCAGTATACACACACATCCAATATCACCTTAAAATCCTCTTGCCTGCGCGTTGTTTTGAACGCATGTGTATTCTTTGGGTAATAGTTGTCCCATCATAGCCTACATATACCCAGGTGGGTTCGGTTATTGGCCAGCAAACAACTAATAGTGACAGCGCCACTACCCCCACCACCTCTCTCAAATTGCATCATGCGCCTAGTTCGCATGGACAAAATGGAGTGTATAAACACTATATCATACAAAAAAACGTCTTTGTATTTTTTTAAATTTGAACAAACAACGACGACTCCTACGACCAATTCATGTGTCCCCAAACAGGAATCTCGTGCCATTTTTGGTGTAATGTGACTTCACTTGTGATCTTTTGTAATGTAGATTTGTGGAAATGGTGAAAAAATACTGCGCAGGTCTAAAGTGAACCAAAAAATTTGGTCGGTAACAAGACCGAACAAACTTATGGGATAAAAAAATAATAAAAAAATGTAAGGGTGCTGCTGCAGCAAAAATGTCAGATAAACACAAGTATAGCAATAAATATGGTATGCTGCGCTGCTACAAATTAATACATCAATAATTCAAAAGTGATATGCATGATGAACAATACACATTAATAAAAAATATATTGATAAAGAAAAAAACTAACACCAAGTGATCCAGTGAATGTCGTTGAGACGTAGGAATAAAACAAAATAATGAATAACTGTGTTAATAAAGTTCATGTGATATCAGTAATTAAACTCCAGAGAGGATTCCAATGAAAGTTCCAACTTCAGTGAGTTTAAGGAGAGAAAAAATCCCAGATGAGAAATTGTGTTTCCACAGGACAGAAGAGAGCCTCCACCTCCACCTCTTTATAATAAATCTGCTTACCAGATAGAATAAAATCATGAGCGTTAAACAGCACGTCTGGTTATGTTGCTTGTGCAGATAATCAAGTGGATTCCTGTGTGAACCTCCAGTGTCAGTCTCAAATCAGCTGTATCTCAGGTAACAATGACTCCCAATAAGCAGCCCAGGGATAAAGAAAAGAGGGGATACCAACATAGAGTAGTAACGTTCTATGTAGATTTTAATAAAAAAAATTGTTTACACTTACAAAAATGTCGAATCATTAGGCGCATATAGATAGTTTAGCCGGCCGGCTCTCACAATCCGCCCGTCCTTCCGGATGGTAGTGAGGGTGAAAACAATAGTGACGTCAGCACGCCGTTCCTCCCTACGTCGTTTCGTCCAATAGCAGACTTCCTCTGGGGCATTTTTTCTCTCCTTAAACTCACTGAAGTTGGAACTTTCATTGGAATTCTCTCTGGAGTTTAATTACTGATATCACATGAACTTTATTAACACAGTTATTCATTATTTTGTTTTATTCCTACGTCTCAACGACATTCACTGGATCACTTGGTGTTAGTTTTTTTCTTTATCAATATATTTTTTATTAATGTGTATTGTTCATCATGCATATCACTTTTGAATTATTGATGTATTAATTTGTAGCAGCGCAGCATACCATATTTAATGTAGATTTGTACCTAAAGAAAAGTAGATGTGAAAAGCTTAGTAAATATGACCAAAAAACTGAAAAATTAGAGTCTGCTCAGCAGTGGATTCTGCACATGTTTATATACTCTGTACTTGTATTTTTATTTCTCACTCATATTTCTTTATAATCTTTTACCTTTCTTTTTTCCCTATCTTCAATCTCGTAGGGCGCAGGGAAGCAGCAAGGCAGGACGGAACTTCCCAAGCCCCACCCCCGAGGGATGATGACCCTGCCACTACATCCGGTAAAGTTTCAAGAGACCACCCATACACAGGTAATCTAGATGAAGGTCTTCCTAATTTTAATACCTTTTTGGACCCACATTTCAGGAGCAAGTCGTGCAGCGACAATGGACAGGGGAACTGCCCAGTTCGTGCTGTCCGAAATATGGTCCTGCAGGGAACAAATAGAGGACATCCGGGTCACTGCAAGACAAGTGATCGAAAAAACAAAAGGGGTGGAGCTACAAATTAAACATTTAATTGATTATTTGGGTAGGGTTTGATTTTTTGTTTTTATTTTGGAAATTAAAAAATGTTATACAGGTTTTGTTTAGAAAAAAACCCCAAAAAAAACGTTTTTTTTTATTGTTGATTACTGGAAAAAAAAATTAAAAAAATGATTTTAATTGTTGAATAATGAAAAAAAAAAAAACCCAAAAAATAAAAGTGATTGTATTTTTGGAATAAGGAGAAAAAAAAAAGATTGTATTTTTGGAAAAAGGAAACCAAAAAAAAAAAACAGTGATTGTATTTGTTTTGTAAGCAAAAAATAAAAACTTTTATGTTAAAAAGTAATAATCTTTTTCAAGATGTCAAAAAAAAAAAAATATATGGACAGTAAAATATGTGTGGCTTGTTATTTAAGCTCAATGATGAATAGAAAATACCTCAAACAAATGTATGCTGAGAACATTAAACAATGATGGATATTTATTTCAGTCCATCACAAACACATGGCACTATGATAACCTAGGAGATAAAATAAAAACACAAACCTTATAAATTAATTAAAGAACAAAGAAAAGAGACTGTTTCAGGCAAAAAAGAAATGTATTGATTCAGCCAAGATCTGGCATTGGAATGGCCCCCCTACCCATAAAATAGTCAACATATACCTGCCGCACAGCACGTGCGTTTCGGGGGCCAATTGTGGATGGGCAGCCTCACGAGCCGCCTCTGGAAGCTCAACTGGCTCATCAGGCAAAACATTCAAATATGTTGTGGAATGTCTTCGCAAATAATTATGCAGAATGCAGCAACACATAATGATGTAGTTCAACTTATATTCTGCCAGGTTTATGGCGGTCATAAATAGGAAGAAACGACTGGCCATGATGCCAAAGGCATTTTCAACGACACGTCTGCCTCTGGCCAGCCTATAATTAAACACCCTCCTCTCAGGGGTGAAGGCGCGTTGGGGAAATGGCCTCATGAGGTGGGGACCCAATGCAAAAGCCTCATCTGCCAAAAAAAACGAAGGGCAGACCCTCTTCATTCTCCTCTGCAGGTGGCAATCCCAGGTCCTCCGACTGAAGCCGTTGGGCAAACTCGGTCTCGGCAAAGACCCCACCGTCCGACATCCGCCCATTTTTCCCAACATCCAGATACAGGAACTCATAATTGGCAGACACCACCGCCATCAGAACAACACTGTGGAACCCCTTGTAGTTAAAATAATGGGATCCACTATGGGGTGGTGGCACGATGCGGACCAAGATCATTAATTTGAAGTATTAAGTAAAAATGGCCAAAATAATAAGGGATCACTAAAGCAGATTAATCACACCCTCTGATGGTCACAATCCTACAAAAAATAAGGTGAGTGGAGGCCCAAGATGAGTTTGAGACCTCTAAAAAAAAATTAGAAGGTAGGAGGATAGAAGGGTTGTGCGTGCACTACAATAGAGGACACAAATATAGGGGGATATAGGGACTTCTATAGACAGCACTACAATAGAGGACAAAAATATAGGGGGATATAGGGACTTCTATAGACAGCACTACAATAGAGGACAAACATATAGGGGGATATAGGGACTTCTATAGACAGCACTGCAATAGAGGACAAAAATATAGGGGGATATAGGGACTTCTTTAGACAGCACTACAATAGAGGACAAAAATATAGGGGGATATAGGGACTTCTATAGACAGCACTGCAATAGAGGACAAAAATATAGGGGGATATAGGGACTTCTATAGACAGCACTACAATAGAGGACAAAAATATAGGGGGATATAGGGACTTCTATAGACAGCACTGCAATAGAGGACAAAAATATAGGGGGATATAGGGACTTCTTTAGACAGCACTACAATAGAGGACAAAAATATAGGGGGATATAGGGACTTCTATAGACAGCACTGCAATAGAGGACAAAAATATAGGGGGATATAGGGACTTCTATAGACAGCACTACAATAGAGGACAAAAATATAGGGGGATATAGGGACTTCTATAGACAGCACTACAATAGAGGACAAACATATAGGGGGATATAGGGACTTCTATAGACAGCACTGCAATAGAGGACAAAAATATAGGGGGATATAGGGACTTCTTTAGACAGCACTACAATAGAGGACAAAAATATAGGGGGGTATAGGGACTTCTATAGACAGCACTGCAATAGAGGACAAAAATATAGGGGGATATAGGGACTTCTATAGACAGCACTACAATAGAGGACAAAAATATAGGGGGATATAGGGACTTCTATAGACAGCACTACAATAGAGGACAAAAATATATGGGGATATAGGGACTTCTATAGACAGCACTACAATAGAGGACACAAATATAGGGGGATATAGGGACTTCTATAGACAGCACTACAATATAGGACAAAATATAGGGGGATATAGGGGACTAGGCTAGGTGGGTTTGGAACAAAAAAACAACAAAAATGCTGGACAGGTTGGCAAAACAAAAGATGCATGTAGGAGCAAATATAAAATGAATACAGCATGCATGGAGATGAAAGGGAACATTCCCAGCAGATCACAAACAGGTTAATTAGGGACTGTTTAAACCACAAAAAATTAAACAAATACAAAAGCCAAAATAAAACATAGTTTGTGCATTTAAAGGGCACCACTTACCTTAATATAGTGCTCCTGCAGAACATGAATGATGGCAAAACAGGTCTGGGGAATTATGAGGCCCAGAGCCTGGGGGGAGATGCCCGTCGAGAACTTCAAGTCCTGCAGACTTCTCCCTGTTGCCAAGTACCTCAAGGTAGCAACTAGCCGCTGCTCAGCAGTGATGGCTTCCCGCATAACAGTGTCCTGCCTGGTGATATATGGTGATACCGAAGCCAAAAGCTGCTGGAATACGGGGTCAGACATCCGAAGAAAATTCCTGAAATCATCAGGGTTATTTTCTTGGATCTCCCGCAGCAGAGGCATATGAGAGAACTGGTCCCTGCGAAGAAACCAGTTCTTGGCCCACAAAGTCCTCCTCGCCCTCCTCAAGGACTTGAGCCGGGATGCAGCACACATCCTAACTAGAAGCACAGCACGATCTCGGCGACGAGAACGTACCTGCAACATGGCTAGAAAACGGTCGTCAAATCAGATCGCACTAAAACACCGCTCTGAAGTACAGAAAGGCCTCTGAAGAACGGACCTGCAAAACAGGAACGTGTAGACAAGAACGCACTGCCAAAACAGATACGATCGGAAAACAAGCACTGTATCACAAATACAACCCCAAAAGCACAAACTGTACGACAGTAAATGATATTAAAGCACGAAGACTGAAAATCGCGAATCGTCTCTCACCAAACTTTTACTAACACGCAGCAACACGATAGTGTGTACGCAACGTCGTTTTGGAAAATGAAGTTTGAAAAACTTCGTTTTTTTTCATGAGATAAAACATCGGTTTTTTTCATCGCAAAAAGTGATCGTGTGTACGCGGCATAAGACGTGCAGCCGCTCTTGAAAAAGTCATATCACGAAACGTACATCGGGTGTAGTGACGCACGTCAGCACGTCAGACACGCACACACGCTTCCGGTTTGCCGTCTGAGCTGCTTGGAACGCACGCTAGCGCCTCGCTTCTGACGGCGAAGATTGATGCAGCTTGGAAGGTGCTGCTGACCAAACACCATTTTTTGGTTTTTAACTTTATTATTTTTATTTGTTTCTTGTGGTGCACGTCTCTTTTCATACCACATTGCTGACTTTAACTATTGGACATTTATTCTGTACCTATTTTTATTCATGTAATGCACCTGGATTGTGCATAATAAACCCCCCCTTTTTTACCACACTATGGGAGCCTGTTTTTTCCTTTTTTTCCGGTGGAGTGAGGATCCGATAATACTATCTAAAGGATACATCTTCCCTGGGCCGATAGAACTACTGGAGGATACCTGGATCCCTCTGTGACTACACGTCTAATACCCCTGCAGGGGTGATTGGCTCTGGTGAGTGGGGAACCTGGTGGGGGAGCACCGGACCACAGCGTTACCACCTACTTACACACTTGATGGAAACCCGCATCTAGGATTACTGCACATCTATCATCGTTATATATGTTTGAACTTTTGTATTCTATGGACTTTAATTATTATCACATGTTTATGCACTTTTGCACTTTATCACTACATGTTTATTATTTGATATAAATGGTGTCACTGTATTTGTAATACACTTGTATGTAGGAAATTCCCAGTACCAATTTCACAAGTCAAAACACTGACACCTCTGATAATCAGGGTTTGGGACAGCGCCACCACCCCTTCCACACATACCACATAAAATTAAGGATGCTTTATTTCGAAAGCTATTCAGTCTCACATCACTTATTGTTGAGTCTAGACATTTTGAAAATGTTTTTAGAAGCCAAATATAGGCACAATAAATTGACACTATAAAGAATTAACAACTTAATTAAGTGGTCTTGCATAGCAAGAGCACTTACTATTCTCTCACATATATATTATTATTATTTTTATAGCCAAATTTACCACCCTAACTTCTCCCACAGTTTTTACGCTACATAGACGAGTAATATATCAAATCGAGCGGCTTGTTCCCGAATAGTGGGCTATTACTTTGTGGAACGTTTCGCCAAATCGTTCGCGAAATATCGTCATATTTGCGGCGAAATTTTCCCATAGGAATGAATGGTGAGAGCTAGAGCACAGAATGGCAAAAACGGAAAAATCATTACATGATTTGTAAACTGCGACCACTCCCTCATTTTCAAGCCGACCTACACAAATCTTATATCAAAATGTTCAGCTGTCCCTGCTGACACTACACGTGTTGACGACTAAGCGATCGGTCAAATGGTTTTCAAGATACAGACATTTGTTTGCAACACACGCCATCCATCATTTCAATGAAAGTCAATGGAGGAAAGAAAATTGAAAACTGAATATTGCAAGGCAATTTGTAAACTGCGACTGTGCCTTCAAATTTAATATTTTAGAGACATACTATACATCAGGTTGAAGGTCTGGGTCTTGTGATTCGTAAAATATAAAGATATTCGCTGTGCGATTTATAGTTTTTAAAATACAATCATTTGAAGAAGCACAGTAAAAAACAAGCCAGAATCTGAGTGGCTGTTTAGAGTGGCTGCCTGCATGTGTTTACATTGGTTTCCTAGGAGACGATGTCTCCTCACACACAGCTTAAGGGCTTTCTATAGCTCCTCCCACACAGCTGTGAGGTGATATGGCTCTGTTTTTCAGGCATATCCCACTTTTAAGTAAACAATGGGGTTTATTTACTAAAGCTGGAAAGCGCAATATAAGGCTCACTTCTGCACACAAACCAATGAGCTTCCAGGTTTTATTACCAGGCTTAACTGAACAAGCTGGGGTTAGAAGCTTATTGTTTTTTCTGCAGAAGTGAGCCTGATATTGCGATTTCCAGCATTAGTAAATAAACCCTAGTGTGTACTTAAAAGCGGGGTATGCCTGTATTTGGCTCTGTGTAACTTCTGCATACTCTGCATATAGAAACCATCCATAGCATCCAGTCCATAGAAACCATCCATAGCAACCAGACCATAGCAACCCTCCATAGCAACCACTCCATAGCAACCACTCCATAGCAACCACTCCATAGCAACCCGTCCATAGCAACCACTCCATAGCAACCGTCCATAGCAACCAGTCCATAGTAACCACTCCATAGCAACCAGACCATAGCAACCAGACTATAGCAACTGTCCATAGCAACCAGTCAATAGCAACTGTCCATAGCAACCCGCCCATAGCAACCCGCCCATAGCAACCCGTCCATAGCAACCCGTCCATAGCAACCCGACCATAGCAACCCGACCATAGCAACCAGTCCATAGCAACCAGACCATAGCAACCAGACCATAGCAACCCCTCCATAGCAACCCCTCCATAGCAACCCCTCCATAGCAACCCCTCCATAGCAACCCGTTTTTGATGGGGCAAATAGGATGGCGCAGTTTTGATGGGGTAGTTTTTGATGAAGCAGTTTTTGACGGGGGAATGGATCGAAATGGATAGACACATTGTTGGATCACATTTACATCTCCAGGGGCACCGTCTCCAGTCTGGAGTATTGGTGAAGGCAAGAACACGTCACACAATTTCCCCAGAAATTGTACCTTTTCTAGTTAAGTGGTCTTGCATAGCAAGAGCACTTACTATTCTCTCACATATATATTATTATTTTTATAGCCAAATTTACCACCCTAACTCCTCCCACAGTTTTTACGCTACATAGACGAGTAATATATCAAATCGAGCGGCTTGTTCCCGAATAGTGGGCTATTACTTTGTGGAACGTTTCGCCAAATCGTTCGCGAAATATCGTCATATTTGCGGCGAAATTTTCCCATAGGAATGAATGGTGAGAGCTAGAGCACAGAATGGCAAAAACGAAAAAATCATTACATGATTTGTAAACTGCGACCACTCCCTCATTTTCAAGCCGACCTACACAAATCTTATATCAAAATGTTCAGCTGTCCCTGCTGACACTACACGTGTTGACGACTAAGCGATCGGTCAAATGGTTTTCAAGATACAGACATTTGTTTGCAACACACGCCATCCATCATTTCAATGAAAGTCAATGGAGGAAAGAAAATTGAAAACTGAATATTGCAAGGCAATTTGTAAACTGCGACTGTGCCTTCAAATTTAATATTTTAGAGACATACTATACATCAGGTTGAAGGTCTGGGTCTTGTGATTCGTAAAATATAAAGATATTCACTGTGCGATTTATAGTTTTTAAAATACAATCATTTGAAGAAGCACAGTAAAAAACAAGCCAGAATCTGAGTGGCTGTTTAGAGTGGCTGCCTGCATGTGTTTACATTGGTTTCCTAGGAGACGATGTCTCCTCACACACAGCTTAAGGGCTTTCTATAGCTCCTCCCACACAGCTGTGAGGTGATATGGCTCTGTTTTTCAGGCATATCCCACTTTTAAGTAAACAATGGGGTTTATTTACTAAAGCTGGAAAGCGCAATATAAGGCTCACTTCTGCACACAAACCAATGAGCTTCCAGGTTTTATTACCAGGCTTAACTGAACAAGCTGGGGTTAGAAGCTTATTGTTTTTTCTGCAGAAGTGAGCCTGATATTGCGATTTCCAGCATTAGTAAATAAACCCTAGTGTGTACTTAAAAGCGGGGTATGCCTGTATTTGGCTCTGTGTAACTTCTGCATACTCTGCATATAGAAACCATCCATAGCATCCAGTCCATAGAAACCATCCATAGCAACCAGACCATAGCAACCCTCCATAGCAACCACTCCATAGCAACCACTCCATAGCAACCACTCCATAGCAACCCGTCCATAGCAACCACTCCATAGCAACCGTCCATAGCAACCAGTCCATAGTAACCACTCCATAGCAACCAGACCATAGCAACCAGACTATAGCAACTGTCCATAGCAACCAGTCAATAGCAACTGTCCATAGCAACCCGCCCATAGCAACCCGCCCATAGCAACCCGTCCATAGCAACCCGTCCATAGCAACCCGACCATAGCAACCCGACCATAGCAACCAGTCCATAGCAACCAGACCATAGCAACCAGACCATAGCAACCCCTCCATAGCAACCCCTCCATAGCAACCCCTCCATAGCAACCCCTCCATAGCAACCCGTTTTTGATGGGGCAAATAGGATGGCGCAGTTTTGATGGGGTAGTTTTTGATGAAGCAGTTTTTGACGGGGGAATGGATCGAAATGGATAGACACATTGTTGGATCACATTTACATCTCCAGGGGCACCGTCTCCAGTCTGGAGTATTGGTGAAGGCAAGAACACGTCACACAATTTCCCCAGAAATTGTACCTTTTCTAGTTAAGTGGTCTTGCATAGCAAGAGCACTTACTATTCTCTCACATATATATTATTATTTTTATAGCCAAATTTACCACCCTAACTCCTCCCACAGTTTTTACGCTACATAGACGAGTAATATATCAAATCGAGCGGCTTGTTCCCGAATAGTGGGCTATTACTTTGTGGAACGTTTCGCCAAATCGTTCGCGAAATATCGTCATATTTGCGGCGAAATTTTCCCATAGGAATGAATGGTGAGAGCTAGAGCACAGAATGGCAAAAACGGAAAAATCATTACATGATTTGTAAACTGCGACCACTCCCTCATTTTCAAGCCGACCTACACAAATCTTATATCAAAATGTTCAGCTGTCCCTGCTGACACTACACGTGTTGACGACTAAGCGATCGGTCAAATGGTTTTCAAGATACAGACATTTGTTTGCAACACACGCCATCCATCATTTCAATGAAAGTCAATGGAGGAAAGAAAATTGAAAACTGAATATTGCAAGGCAATTTGTAAACTGCGACTGTGCCTTCAAATTTAATATTTTAGAGACATACTATACATCAGGTTGAAGGTCTGGGTCTTGTGATTCGTAAAATATAAAGATATTCACTGTGCGATTTATAGTTTTTAAAATACAATCATTTGAAGAAGCACAGTAAAAAAACAAGCCAGAATCTGAGTGGCTGTTTAGAGTGGCTGCCTGCATGTGTTTACATTGGTTTCCTAGGAGACGATGTCTCCTCACACACAGCTTAAGGGCTTTCTATAGCTCCTCCCACACAGCTGTGAGGTGATATGGCTCTGTTTTTCAGGCATATCCCACTTTTAAGTAAACAATGGGGTTTATTTACTAAAGCTGGAAAGCGCAATATAAGGCTCACTTCTGCACACAAACCAATGAGCTTCCAGGTTTTATTACCAGGCTTAACTGAACAAGCTGGGGTTAGAAGCTTATTGTTTTTTCTGCAGAAGTGAGCCTGATATTGCGATTTCCAGCATTAGTAAATAAACCCTAGTGTGTACTTAAAAGCGGGGTATGCCTGTATTTGGCTCTGTGTAACTTCTGCATACTCTGCATATAGAAACCATCCATAGCATCCAGTCCATAGAAACCATCCATAGCAACCAGACCATAGCAACCCTCCATAGCAACCACTCCATAGCAACCACTCCATAGCAACCACTCCATAGCAACCCGTCCATAGCAACCACTCCATAGCAACCGTCCATAGCAACCAGTCCATAGTAACCACTCCATAGCAACCAGACCATAGCAACCAGACTATAGCAACTGTCCATAGCAACCAGTCAATAGCAACTGTCCATAGCAACCCGCCCATAGCAACCCGTCCATAGCAACCCGTCCATAGCAACCCGACCATAGCAACCCGACCATAGCAACCAGTCCATAGCAACCAGACCATAGCAACCAGACCATAGCAACCCCTCCATAGCAACCCCTCCATAGCAACCCCTCCATAGCAACCCCTCCATAGCAACCCGTTTTTGATGGGGCAAATAGGATGGCGCAGTTTTGATGGGGTAGTTTTTGATGAAGCAGTTTTTGACGGGGGAATGGATCGAAATGGATAGACACATTGTTGGATCACATTTACATCTCCAGGGGCACCGTCTCCAGTCTGGAGTATTGGTGAAGGCAAGAACACGTCACACAATTTCCCCAGAAATTGTACCTTTTCTAGTTAAGTGGTCTTGCATAGCAAGAGCACTTACTATTCTCTCACATATATATTATTATTTTTATAGCCAAATTTACCACCCTAACTCCTCCCACAGTTTTTACGCTACATAGACGAGTAATATATCAAATCGAGCGGCTTGTTCCCGAATAGTGGGCTATTACTTTGTGGAACGTTTCGCCAAATCGTTCGCGAAATATCGTCATATTTGCGGCGAAATTTTCCCATAGGAATGAATGGTGAGAGCTAGAGCACAGAATGGCAAAAACGGAAAAATCATTACATGATTTGTAAACTGCAACCACTCCCTCATTTTCAAGCCGACCTACACAAATCTTATATCAAAATGTTCAGCTGTCCCTGCTGACACTACACGTGTTGACAACTAAGCGATCGGTCAAATGGTTTTCAAGATACAGACATTTGTTTGCAACACACGCCATCCATCATTTCAATGAAAGTCAATGGAGGAAAGAAAATTGAAAACTGAATATTGCAAGGCAATTTGTAAACTGCGACTGTGCCTTCAAATTTAATATTTTAGAGACATACTATACATCAGGTTGAAGGTCTGGGTCTTGTGATTCGTAAAATATAAAGATATTCGCTGTGCGATTTATAGTTTTTAAAATACAATCATTTGAAGAAGCACAGTAAAAAACAAGCCAGAATCTGAGTGGCTGTTTAGAGTGGCTGCCTGCATGTGTTTACATTGGTTTCCTAGGAGACGATGTCTCCTCACACACAGCTGAGGGGCTTTCTATAGCTCCTCCCACACAGCTGTGAGGTGATATGGCTCTGTTTTTCAGGCATATCCCACTTTTAAGTAAACAATGGGGTTTATTTACTAAAGCTGGAAAGCGCAATATAAGGCTCACTTCTGCACACAAACCAATGAGCTTCCAGGTTTTATTACCAGGCTTAACTGAACAAGCTGGGGTTAGAAGCTTATTGTTTTTTCTGCAGAAGTGAGCCTGATATTGCGATTTCCAGCATTAGTAAATAAACCCTAGTGTGTACTTAAAAGCGGGGTATGCCTGTATTTGGCTCTGTGTAACTTCTGCATACTCTGCATATAGAAACCATCCATAGCATCCAGTCCATAGAAACCATCCATAGCAACCAGACCATAGCAACCCTCCATAGCAACCACTCCATAGCAACCACTCCATAGCAACCACTCCATAGCAACCACTCCATAGCAACCCGTCCATAGCAACCACTCCATAGCAACCGTCCATAGCAACCAGTCCATAGCAACCAGACCATAGCAACCAGATAGCAACCCCTCCATAGCAACCCCTCCATAGCAACCCCTCCATAGCAACCCGTCCATAGCAACCCGTTTTTGATGGGGCAAATAGGATGGCGCAGTTTTGATGGGGTAGTTTTTGATGAAGCAGTTTTTGATGGGGTAATGGATCGAAATGGATCGACACATTGTTGGATCACATTTACATCTCCAGGGGCACCGTCTCCAGTCTGGAGTATTGGTGAAGGCAAGAACACGTCACACAATTTCCCCAGAAATTGTACCTTTTCTAGTTGTTAATAATTCAGTTAAAAGAAGGTGAAGTGTTCCTTGGCATTAGCACGGCTCCTGTAGACAAATGCTTAGGTATGTAGCATTTTGAATCAACAACATATAATTCTTTATTGTGCCAATAGGAATAGTCACCAAGTTCAGACATGTGAAGGTTAAAATCTTCAGTAAGTAAATCATATAGTAAAATTAGGTTTTCGTGGCAACATTTTGATTTTCCAACAGCTCTTGTACCTGTTTACTCTTTTCAGACCAGAGCAATTTTCAAATTTCCACTATTGGCCTATTCATAAGAAAAGATAAGCTTAATTTCTTTTGACAATATTTTTTTTGCAAAAATTATTTTATTTTCTATTGAATCTATAGACCAAAAGATGTAAAAAATGTTTTTGTAATTTTACTTTGGCATTGTATAATGGCACAAAAATTATGTTCTGACACAAGTGATGGCAATTATGTGCAAATAAAAAATTCATTTTCTTTCCAATTTTTCATATTTATTTGGTAATCACTGAGAAAGTACAAAAAGAGACAAAACAAAATATAAAATGAAAAAATATTAATAATGAAAAACTAGGAATAAATGAAAAATTGGTAGAAAAATAAAGTTTAAGGTGAAGAAGTAGTTAATTAGCACTGATAAGGGTTACCCAAGGGTTAACAAAAAGTTAAGCAGGAATGCATTTAAAAAAAAAAAACTTGTAAGGTTACTTTAGGTCATGTGCAGAGCAAAGGGCACAACTTTGAATGAACTACAATACTCATTGTATATACATTTACAAACTATCAAACTATTAGTGGCTGTAAAAATTATGGTAATTGAGGGGGGGCAGGAGGTAGGAATCAGAAACCTCTCAATCCAATATTGGCTCACACTTTGTCAGTTTGGGATTCCATAAAATTCTTGGCTAACTTGATATCCCTCATTTCCCTCTATTGAACTTAATCTATTGGCCATTGTTCCCACTGGGTATGGAAGACGGTATCTCACCGTTCCGCTACAGTCTATTCCATACTGACACATGGTGGCATCCACTTATTTGCACAATTACAAGAATCTTACAAATCCCTAACAGAGAAATATACTACTATATACAACTCTGACACATAGTTGAATCCATAATAATTAATCATGACTCACCTAAAACAACCCAACAACCAAGGGATTTTTTTTGCTCATCTACTCCTCTATTAGGCAACACTATAAATACAGCTCCACAATTCTGCACTCAGTGGGTATGGAACCTAAAGGCCTATATACACGATCGTATATTCCGACAACAATTGTGTGATGGATGTGTTTTGTCTGATAATCTGACCGCCTGTATCGGAATTTCCGATAACAAATGTTGGATAGCCATGCTCTCAAATTGACCGACAACACATGTGTTCCGTCAGATTATCAGATTGTGTGTACACAAGTCCGTCAGACTAAAACCCAAAGTACAAACATGCATGCTCCGAACCAATGCTAACCATAAGACAACATTAGCAAAAGTTGCCCAAAGGATGGCACTAAAGAGCATAAACCAATAGTGGATGTTCATTCCATCATGCTAGATCCTTTATCACACACATGTTTACAGCAAGCAAACAAATAATCAATCACACATGAAAATCCCATCTCTTAACATCTGTTGATGAAAAGTTGTCTTCCTCATTGAAGAATACCCATGACTAAGGCTGGGTTCGTACTAGTGAGAATTGGATGCGGATTTTCCCGCATCCAGTTCACATGACAGGAGATTGTGACTGGCTCTCAATGGAGCTGGTTTACACATCTCCAGAGCGTCTTTGACTCTGTTACATGCCCAAAATCAGGTAAACATTCGCTACTAATTTGTCCCTGAAACAGAGAACAGGGACGCACCGGACCCCTGCTAACAGCCGCATCCGTTTCTTTACAATAGTTTTTGTTGAACATTATTCAAAGTACAAACAAAAAGAAACACAAGCATTCCCAGAAAACAATAGGGAAGCTTGTACAACATGGACAGTCATATAAACACAGGCGATCTTTATAAACAGTAGCTAGTAGCTAATATACAAAATATCGAGGTAATGAAACCCAAAGGGCCCAAGGCCCGCCACCAATGTATGACAAAGCCTCAACCAGGATAATGGGAGAGTATACTGGGAAGGCAATGTGTAGTAGAGGGAAAGATATAGGGAATAGAGAGAGAGAGAAAGGGGACATAGGAAGGGGGTGAATATCTGTAAGAGTACTATAAACATGGTCATACAAAAGCGTTTTGCTTAAACACTTCATAAAAGAACAGAATATAAATGAAGACAAGTCAATTTTACTGCAAAGTGTGTTTTACTGCGAAGCAAACCACTCCGCCCAGGGCCTCCACTGCTTATCAAACTTAGCTCCCCTACCCTCCCTGTTCGCCAACAAGCTCTCAAAGGTGTAATTAGTTTGTGGAATCTCAAGGACCTCCGTAATGCTAGGGACCCTATTGGATTTCCAATTTCTAGCCAACAACAGTTTAGCAGCTAGTAAAAATACGGGTAACTACAATTCTAAAACTCAGGGGAAATCCCTCTATTCCCAGGTTCAGCAGCGCCAATTCAGGGTTAGGGGGCGTTAGTATGCCTGTTATACATGAAATACATCTAAACACACCTCTCCAGAAGCTCGTAAGATTCTTACAGAGCCAGAAGATATGAAAAATGTTACCCACAGCACCGCGGTCTCTCCAGCAAAGCGGAGAGGCTGAGGGATAAAGCTATTCCATATGGGGTAAGGTACCATCTCTGGGCTATCTTCTGAGAGAGCTCCCAGTGATTAACACACCTAGAGGATTTAGATATAATTTTGAAGGAGTACTGCCATTGGGTCGGTGTGAATGTTTTACCCAGATCTACTTCCCACTTGCGGAGGGGGGATGACACCTGGAAATGTAGTTTATCCTGGAAGAGGTTATAAAAAAGGGAGATTCCTTTAATGGATGGGGTCACTACAGTATAGAATTGCCATATGGCATCATGTATCAGTATGTGTCGGGACTTCAATGTTCTGAGAAAGTGAGAGGCTTGAGCATGTTTAAAGCAATCTGCATGCAGTAGGTCATATGCTGCAAGTGTGTCAAATGGTTTGAGCTCATTGTAACAATACAGATCTTCAATCCAAGTGATGCCTCTAGCAGACTAGTTAGAATAAGAGGTGAGTGGCATAGCGCATGACAGAGCCTCAACGGGAATCGGAACAGGGACAGTGTTGGGAGATTTGGACGCCAGACTGCACAGCTCCCTCCACGCTAGTAAGGAAGCTTGAAACCTCAACGGCAGTCGACGCAGGGAAAGAGGTTGCCAAGTATCTAGGATCAGGATACTACGAAGATCTGTAGTCGGACTAAGGGCCTGTTCAATACCACAGCACAAAATTTCGGAGGATGGGGATATCCAGCTCCTTAGTAAGTATGGCTGCTCGATGGTAGTCCTTAATATCGACTAAGCCCATGCCCCCCACTAATCTATGCTTAATCAGTAGGGATCTAGCACATCTAGGACACTTGGACCCCCATATATAACGCTTAAGAACAATATTTAGGGATTTGAGATGACTATGTTTCAATGGGATGGGTAGTGTACGGAAAATATACAAAATTTGAGGGAGAAGTAACATTTTAAAAGAAGGTAAGCATCCCGACCATGTCAGTTCGACTTTGGCTAAGTGAGTAGCTTCTTTAGAGATTTTGTCTACCAATGGGATATAGTTAGCATCAGCCAGCTTAGATAAATCAGCTGTAATTTGAAGCCCTAGATACGGTATACTGGATGCGGCCCAGGAATAAGGGAAGGAGACTTGCAAGTGAGATTGGAGGCGAGGAGAGAGATTGAGACCTAGTATAATGGATTTTGTGTAGTTAATTTTATAGTAGGATATGCGACTGAACTCTGTGAGAATATTGTGTGCCTGGGGCAGGGAAGAGTGTGGCGAGGTCAAGAAAAGAATGATATCATCTGCAAACAAACTTATGTTATGTGACCTACCCGACAACAAAAAGCCTGGAGTTCCAGCATGGGATCTAATTTTTTCCGCTAGGGGCTCTATAAGAGGGTTAAAAATAGAAGGGGACAAAGGGCACCCCTGTCTGGTGCCATTCATTATACTAAAGGTGCACGAGAGCATATTGGAGGTGTAAACCTGTGCACACGGGGAGGAGTACAGCGCTAGGATTGCCGACAGGATAGGGCCAGAAAACCTGAATTTCTCAAGGACCCGGACCATATATGCATCCAAAGAAAAGAGCAGAAAAGGCGTCCTACAGGCCCAAGCATGATGCACCAAATCAATGACCCTCCTAGTCGCATCAGATGATTATCTGCCCGAGGTGAACCCTGTCTGGTCCGGGTTAATCAGAGACGTCTGTGTTCAACAGGGAGATAGGTTGGAAATTGGCAGACGTAATAGGTGTCTTCCCCGGTTTTGGAATAGTCACAATAAAGGCTTTAAGCATTTTATCCGGGAAAGTGGCAGAGAGCATTGCTTCTGAGAACACTTTACCTAACATGGGGGCCAGAAGGGAATCGAAGGTCTTGTAATAACTATTGGGGAGTCCATCCGGACCCGGTGATTTCCCATTAGGGAGAGTTTTAATTGTCCTCAGGATCTCAGGTTTCGTAATTGGCATATTAAGGGATCTAGCTGAGAATGGGACAATGTAGGTAGTGCTAAATCAGCCAGGAAGGCTCAGATGACTTCTTCCACAGGTTGAGGGGTGGAGGAGTCCTCCCGGAGGTTATAAAGGGAGGAGTAGAAATCAGCAAAAGAGTTAGCTATGTCCTGAGGGTTGTGCATTTTAACACCATCCGAGTTTCTGATAAGGAAGGGGATAGTAGTTTTCACTTTGCGATTTTTCAAACGCTGAGCTAAAAATTTACCTGTGCGGTTACCAGACACGTAGTGAGTCAATCTGAGAGATTGCACATGTTAATCATAACGCTCAAGCAGCAGTCTCCTGAGGTCCAAGGGGAACCCAAGCAATTTGGCCGCCGTCGGCCGTCAGGAGTCCGCTTATTCTGCGATTCTAGGGAACTAATTTCAGAAAGGATAGAGTCTAGTTTCTGTGCTCTCTGCCTCTTTACTAGGGATGAGCTTCGCGTTCGATGCGAACACATGTTCGCATCGAACATCGGCTGTTCGATCGTTCGTCGAAAACGAACAAATCGAGTCGTTCACGCCAAATTCGAATGACGCGCAACGGCCCATAATTCACTGCGGCGTTGCGCGCTGATGATTGGCCAAGCATGCACCATGACCCCACATGCTTGGCCAATCACAGCGCCCAAAAAACGAAGAGACCTAATTGGCCAAAGCCTGGCCCACGCCCCACACTATAAAAGGCCGCCTCCCGGGCGGCCTCGTGTAGTGTGTTCCGGCTTGCTTAGAGAAGTGAGACAGACAGAGAGAGAGAGAGATCGATAGATAGAGACACAGGGGTAGATTCACATAGATCAGCGGATCTTTTGATCCGCGTGATCTATCTTTTTTACGATCCGCCTTCACCAGTTTTTGAGGCAAGTGCTGTATTCAGAGCGCATTTGGTGTCACCGTACGTGTGCTGTTACATACCACCTTAGCGCATTTGGTCTCACCGCACATGTGCTGTTACATATCTCCTGAGCGCATTTGGGGTCACCGCACGTGTGCTGTTACATATCACCTGAGCGCATTTGGGGTCACCGCACGTGTGCTGTTACATACCACCTTAGCGCATTTGGGGTCACCGCACGTGTGCTGTTACATACCACCTGAGCGCATTTGGTGTCACCGCACGTGTGCTGTTACATACCACCTTAGCGCATTTGGGGTCACCGCACGTGTGCTGTTACATACCACCCTAGCGCATTTGGTGTCACCGCACATGTGCTGTTACATACCACCTTAGCGCATTTGGGGTCACCGCACGTGTGCTGTTACATATCACCTGAGCGCATTTGGGGTCACCGCACGTGTGCTGTTTAATACCACCTTAGCGCATTTAGTGGCACCGCACGTGTGCTGTTACATACCACCTTAGCGCATTTGGTGTCACCGCACGTGTGCTGTTACATACCACCTGAGCGCATTTGGTGTCACTGTACGTGTGCTGTTACATATCACCTTAGCGCATTTGGTCTCACCGCACGTGTGCTGTTACATATCACCTGAGCGCATTTGGGGTCACCGCACGTGTGCTGTTACATATCACCTGAGCGCATTTGGGGTCACCGCACGTGTGCTGTTACATACCACCTTAGCGCATTTGGTGTCACCGCACGTGTGCTGTTACATACCACCTGAGCGCATTTGGGGTCACCGCACGTGTTCTGTTACATATCACCTGAGCGCATTTGGGGTCACCGCACGTGTGCTGTTACATACCACCTGAGCGCATTTGGGGTCACCGCACGTGTGCTGTTACATACCACCTGAGCGCATTTGGTGTCACCGCATGTGTGCTGTTACATACCACCCTAGCGCATTTGGTGCCACCGCACATGTGCTGTTACATACCACCTTAGCGCATTTGGGGTCACCGCACGTGTGCTGTTACATATCACCTGAGCGCATTTGGGGTCACCGCACGTGTGCTGTTACATACCACCTGAGCGCATTTGGTGTCACCGTACGTGTGCTGTTACATACCACCTTAGCGCATTTGGTCTCACCGCACGTGTGCTGTTACATATCACCTGAGCGCATTTGGGGTCACCGCACGTGTGCTGTTACATATCACCTGAGCGCATTTGGTCTCACCGCACGTGTGCTGTTACATATCACCTGAGCGCATTTGGGGTCACCGCACGTGTGCTGTTACATATCACCTGAGCGCATTTGGGGTCACCGCACGTGTGCTGTTACATACCATCATAGCGCATTTGGTGTCACCGCACGTGTGCTGTTACATACCACCTGAGCGGATTTGGGGTCACCGCACGTGTGCTGTTACATATCACCTGAGCGAATTTGGGGTCACCGCACGAGTGCTGTTACATACCACCTGAGCGCATTTGGTGTCACCGTACGTGTGCTGTTACATACCACCTTAGCGCATTTGGTCTCACCGCACGTGTGCTGTTACATATCACCTGAGCGCATTTGGGGTCACCGCACGTGTGCTGTTACATATCACCTGAGCGCATTTGGGGTCACCGCACGTGTGCTGTTACATATCACCTGAGCGCATTTGGGGTCACTGCATGTGTGCTGTTACATATCACCTGAGCGCATTTGGGGTCACCGCACGTGTGCTGTTACATACCACCTGAGCGCAGTTACTGTCACTGTACTGTGCTGTTATATACCACCTGAGCGCAGTTAGTGTCACTGTACGTGTGCTGTTACATACCACCTGAGCGCATTTGGGGTCACCGCACGTGTGCTGTTACATACCACCTGAGCGCATTTGGGGTCACCGCACGTGTGCTGTTGCATACCACCTGAGCGCAGTTAGTGTCACTGTACTGTGCTGTTATATACCACCTTGTTGCGCTCCAATTGGAGTTATTGGGAGGGGTTGCAAGTTTTGTGTTGTGCCCAAGACCCAATTTTTCAGCCCCTGTTTAACAGGGGCGCCTAATAACAATTTTTGATGCAATACTTTGCACGTGGCTCCTTGTTGCGCTCCAATTGGAGTTATTGGAAGGGGTTGCAGTGTTGTGTTGTGCCCAAGGCTGTCCTCTTATGCTGCTGATGGAATATCCTTCTCCTCCTCACTTTTCTTGCTGATAGCTAGTAAGAAATGTTGTGTTTCTGGGCTCCGCCACCAGTGCCTAAGGCACAATTTTTCAGCCCCTGTTTAACAGGGGCGCCTAATAACAATTTTTGATGCAATACTTTGCACGTGGCTCCTTGTTGCGCTCCAATTGGAGTTATTGTGAGGGGTTGCAGTGTTGTGTTGTGCCCAAGGCCCAATTTTTCTGCCCCTGTTAAACAGGGGCACCTAATAAAAAATTTTGATGCAATACTTTGCACGTGGCTTCTTGTTGCGCTCCAATTGGAGTTATTGTGAGGGGTTGCAAGTGTTGTGTTGTGCCCAAGGCCCAATTTTTCAGCCCCTGTTTAACAGGGGCGCCTAATAACAATTTTTGATGCAATACTTTGCACGTGGCTCCTTGTTGCGCTCCAATTGGAGTTATTGGAAGGGGTTGCAGTGTTGTGTTGTGCCCAAGGCACAATTTTTTAGCCCCTGTTTAACAGGGGCGCCTAGTAACAATTTTTGATGCAATACTTTGCACGTGGCTCCTTGCTGCGCTCCAATTGGAGTTATTGGGAGGGGTTGCAGTGTTGTGTTGTGCCCAAGGCACAATTTTTCAGCCCCTGTTTAACAGGGGCACCCAATAACAATTTTTGATGCAATACTTTGCATGTGGCTCCTTGTTGCGCTCCAATTACAGTATGTTTGAGGGGTGCCCTTTTTTCTAAAATTTTTCTTTCACAAAATAATAATGGCCCCCCACCACCGCTAAAATATTCGACATATTGTTGCCACACAGAACGTGCGCAAGTAGCATTAATTACTTTTTTTTTATAGTCCTCTCATGTTGTGCAGGGACATTTCTAAACACGTGCCACTACTATAGACACCCAGCTGGTGTGATTTTTAAAGGATTTTTTTTTTTTTTCACTTTAAGCATCATTAAAATGGCTGCTCCGCAAAAAACGACCGTTTAAAAAAAAAAAAATTCCATTGATACATGTTCCCTGGGGCAAGACCCGGGTTCTGAAGGACGTTTTCCAACATTTGATTGAATTTTGGTTATTTAAAACTACCATTTTTGAATTTGAACGTTTGGGTCCCATAGACTTCAATGGGGTTCGAAATGTTCACGCGAACCCGCGGTCTGTTCGAACGTTCTGGTGCGAACCGAACCCGGGGGTGTTCGGCTCATCCCTACTCTTTACCCGTGCATAAAGCTGAAAATACCCCTATTATAGGCCTTATGGGCACACCAGACAGAGAATGGATTAGAGAAAGACGCAGAGTTCATGGAGAAGAATTCCTTCAGGTGAGCAGACAAATAGGATATCTGAGAGGGTTGCTGGAGCAGGTAAGAGTCGGCCCTCCAAACAAAGGAAGAGGAAACTGGGCCCCCCATCCACCACCACAGACACCGGTACGTGGTCAGACCACATGATGTCATGAATGGCGGACAAGGACACCTTTTGTAGCAAAAGCTTATACACCAAAATCAAGAATATGAGTTATGTCTGGAGGAGTGGAAAGAATAATCTCTTTCGCTTGAGTGCTGACATATTCAGACATCAAACATGTTCTCAGCGTGCAGCAGAGGTTGGAGAACAGGTTGGAGCTGTTTGGACTTTTTGAAGTCAACTGTCAAGTTATAGTCACCACACATGATCAGAGCACCTTTCCTTATCCTATTAATTTTGCAAAAGAATCTCCTCAAAAAGCAAAGCTGGTGGGTGTTGGGCGCATAAAGGTTGACCAGTGTGTATAATTTATTGTTGAAAACTCCAACCAAGACCAGGAACCTGCCATCAGGATCAACCAGCGAATCTTGGTGAGAGAAATTTACAGAGTCCTTGATGGCTATGAAAACTCCTTTTTGTTTTTTGGGAGCAGAGACCTGAAAGATATGTGGAAATTTGTTGTGGGGGAAGAAAGGCGCGCCAGACGCCGTCAGGTGGGTTTCCTGCAGGCAAAGGACGTCCGAGCGGATGATTAAAGCCTCTGACATTTAAAGGAAGTTATCGTGAGAGCCATAAATGGTCACAAAAAGGAAAAGATAACAGTACCTCATAACCCTGCGGTCGATCATCCAGATTCAGCAAGGTCAAACGAAGCAAGGGAAAGGAAAATCATTGTAAAAACTGAAAATAGAAGAGTCAAAACACAAACAAAAAACTGTTGGGATAAAAAGGGATATTCTGTTTGGAATCTGAATGCAGAGTAGCTGCACATAGTTCAAGGAGGGGAAGTTCATGGGGAGAAAACTCCAGAGAAGTCAGGGAACATATGTAACAAAGAAAGCTGTACTCCTGAGGCACAGGGGCTTCATGGCTTCATTTTGTTGTTGCGTTTGTGCGACACCAGTGTCCAGTCATCATGGGTCTGAACCTTTGAGTCGAAAGCTGCCCCCCACAGGGGGGTGTTCAGGCAGGATATCCCACTTGTGCAAAAGAGCAAGCCCCTCTTCTAGGTTTGTGACCACACATGAAACACCGTCTCTAGTTATAGTGAGCTTAGTTGGCTGGCCCCACTTGTAAATGATGTTGTGGTTGCGGAGCGCTTTTGTGACAGGCAGGAGGGACCTGCGTCTCTGCATAGTTGACTGTGAGAGGTCAGCAAACACTTGTAGGTTAGAGTAGAGATCAGATGGCTGGGAATTCTTGCAGAAAGCTAGCATGAACTGATCCTTCACATGGTAGAAATGCACAGGACATCCCTAGGAACATTTTCTGGGAGGTGCGCAGGTTTGGGCAGGCGATGGATCCTGTCAACCACTAGCTCAGACTCTGGCATGGAGAGCAAGAATGACCCCATGAGCTCTCGGGCATATTGATGGAGCTGAGCAGGCAGGACAGTTTCAGGGACCCCACGCAGTTTGATGTTGTTCCTGCGAGACCTATCTTCGAGATCTGCAACTTTTGCCTTGAGCCATGCGACTTCATCTGACTGATCATTATGAGAGTCCACCAGAGAATTATAAGAGGAAGCATACTCGCCCATTTTCTTTTCCACGTGGTCTACCCTGCCACCCAGCTTCCCTATCTCCATCTTAAAGCTTCTCATGCATCCATCAGGTCTGAGTCCAGGGAACTACGTAGGGAGACCAACATGTCCTTCAAAGTGGTGTCTGAGATAGGCAGATTGGAAGTGGGGAATGCAGTGATAGGAGCAGCAAGCTCACGTGTATCCTCCATAGACCCCTGCAGTACACTATGCTTGGAACCCTGCGGTTCAGCTGACAAGCGGGGCCTCAACTTCACTGGGCTGCAGGAGAGGGGAGTAGAAGCCGCCGTAGAGTGGCGATGTGATCCATCCCTCAATCCAGGGCTCGGCGTGCCAGCAGATGATCCTCCCGTGGAGGCCGGAGAGCCGCCGCCATTTTGGGACACGCTGCTGGGCTTAGGGGAGAAAAATTCCTCCAGTTTCGCCGGGTGAGCGGCGGATTTTCGTTTCTTCGTCATCTCCGGGTGTCGAGCAGGATGTTGGCCGTCCGTAGGGGTAGTCAGCCCACGGTGCCTCAGTTAGCTGGATTCCCCGATGCTTAAGCGGAGCTCTCGTCTCAGCCGTCCATTCAGCTGCGCAGTAGCCACGCCCCCAGCCGCATCTGTTTCAAGTGTGAACCCAGCCTAATTCATCTCAGTCTGGCAACCATGGCTTGAGTATACCCCCACTCTCTTCAAACACACCATGTCTCTTGCATCTTTGATGACAGCGGTTGGTCTCCCTGTGCTGACACCCTCTCCCCACATATTCCTGCATGTACCCCCTTTTCCCCCTCACCCTTGTGTGTCCCCAGATCATCACTGAGTGCCCCCGTAGCAAGCCATAAGACACACAACGCGTGGCTTGCCCCCCGCTCCCTCATGACTGGCTGTGATTGACAACAGCGGGAGCCAATGGTTTGCACTGCTGTCTCTGAACCTATGAAGAGAGAAAGAGCCAAGAGAGCCTCTACTCTCATTGTCCATTGCTGGATTGAGGTCAGGTTCAGGTAAGTCTTCGGGGGGCTGGGGGGAGAACTGCATGCAGAAGGTTTTTTACCCTAATGAGAATACAGGAAGATAAAAAAAAACTGTCTTAACAAGCACTTTAACATCCCCAATGACTCTGGGTGTATAGTGCATTGTTCACATTTCAAGCATTTAAAACCCGGTCTGCTCCCTTATTTCTTCATATAGTTTACACCAGGGATCCTCAAACTACGACCCTCCAGCTGTTGTAGAACTACACATCCCATGAGGCATTGGAACACACTGACATTCACAGACTTGACTAGGCATGATGGGAAATGTAGTTCCTGAACAACTGGAGGGCCGTAGTTTGAAGACCCATGGTTTACACACTAAATACTGTTATTTTACATGTTATTTTCGCTTTTGCGTACCAGACTGTTTCAAACTTGCAGTTTTGTATGTTATATGCAGGTTGTACTGTATGTATGCAAACGTATTAGTTTTGAAATTGTAAACGTACCTGTCTGCTCTAATTGTACTTGCATATGGAAATGTGTGTGTGTGTGCTGCTCAGGCTCGGTGGTAAAGACATGTAACCAATGCTTCCGCAGCCACTGCTAGAGTGCTGACAGGGGATGGAACCCTTCCTGGTTCCTATCAGGCTTCAGAGAACAATAGGGTGGCCTAAAATTTGCACATCTAGGTGTCCTGAAGTGATGAGTAAAGTGAAAACCTCAGCCTGGACTCCAACCAGGCCACGCCCTGTACTTATATATGCTCGCTTTCAAATGTATGGTATATATTTGTATGCGACGTGTACAATGTTTACTATACCCAGACCATTCTTGCAGTACGCCTATGCAGCCTATACAATATACATTTTATACCCAGACCATTCTTGCAGTACGCCTATGCAGCCTATACAATATACATTTTAATAAGTATAGAATCACTATAAACAGCAGGATGCCCAAGGATGACTGGCAATGAGGTATTTGGTCTAATAATAGCTTTATCAATTTGAACATATCTATGTAATAACAAATCATTTTACTGTTGGGAAGAGCCCTACAGAACCCGAGCTTTATAGCATGTGGTGCTCAAATCAGTTCATGGCTTTCTTTACTCACAAACATAAAAGTAATAGATAAATATTTTCAATTTTCTGCTTCATTCCAGTACTAAAACATTATTTTAGTATGTCGGGTTACCTGAGTTTTTTCTTGCTGCATTTAATGTAATTAGGTACAAGTACACAGATGCTTTAGTGTATATATATATATATATATATATATATATATATATATATATATATATATATATATTTTTTTTTTTTTTTATGCATCTAACTTTGTTCTAGACCATATTATCTGACTGAGAAAGAAATTGAAATGGTAGATGATGTACTTGGTGTTCTTTCTTGTTTTTGTATTAAGTGATAATAGCCAACCGAGTTGACATTTCCATTTCATATTTTGCCAGTAAATAACTTTATTTATAAGAGGGCCATCTAGTTAGCTAAATCTTCTGCAGCATTAGAAAGAAATCATTCTATTTATAAAGAAAGCAATATTTCTGCTGGGAAAGAGGAATCATTTCTGTTTTTCAACATCTTCTGTTTTTTAGATGTTTTTGCCCATCTCAATCTGCCCAGTGATCTAATATTGTATATCAAATATATAAAAATATAATAAAATCAGTTCAATAGGTATTTATTGCCACAAATCATATAGCAGACATGTAACAGGCAACAGCTGTACACCCTTTATTTCCTTTTATAGGATGTGAACGTGGCTTGAGAATGGGTGTTAGCCTTAGGCTAGGTTCACACTGCTGCGCTGCAAATTTGTTCAGTTCTTGTCCTGTGTGAGGTGCAAATTTACCGCGATTTTACTGCGAATTTCAGGAGTTGGACATAGCTATGATTGATGTTCTAGCCAATGGAATCATAATTTAAAAAAAAAGGTTTTAACTTCCTGTGTACTTCCTGTTTTTTTGTCGAGAGTAGTGTGGTGGAATTCGCACATATGTGAATCACAATGTGATTCCAGAATGATTTACATTGAAGTCTATGGAGCTGAATTCGCATCGCACACGGTTCAAACTCGCACAGAACCCTTTTTGCACGCAGCTTAGATTCGCACTGCACTGATGTGAACGGCACTAATGTAAAACAATGTTTTTGAGCGATCGCAGCGGCTCAAATTCGCAAAAGAATTTGCAGCAGTGTGAACCTAGCCTTAAACAGCTGCTTGATACATGTTGCTTCTTACATGCAAGACAACACCAATATGTCTGTTAACATCAGCAAATCATTCCTGAAAGGGGCTCTTGTTAGACAAAGGCAAATGATTTAGCTAGGTATGTTTGTTGTTGTTATATATTATAGAACCATGGTAATTTATGCTGTGTTAAATAATGGATTGTTAAAAATGTTACTAATTTTCATGTTATTGTGGGTCTTGTAAAAAATACTTTTTTTTACATTATTTCCTGCTTTTATTTATCTCCATTACATAATGGATTGGTCTGACTAGTAAGGTTCTTTAAGTGCCTGGTCACATTGGCGAGATGTGGGAAACCATGCGAATCTAGTGCGGATTCCCACATCGCACCTGAATTGCCGGCTGTTCACACTGCCCTATGCAAACTACTTAAAGTACTACTTAAACTAATTAAAGTTAATGACAGCCCCAGATCGGTTCGCATATCGCAATGCAAACTGTAAATTTGGACATATATAAAAAAGGGTTAATTTTGTAACCTGCAACAATTAAGACAGGTAATTAAGCAAAAGTCACCAGGCAGCGCTTCACATAAAACATAGATTGAAATAAAGATGAATAAATTCCAAATAAATGTCTCTAGTAACAAAGTTCTTGTGAAAAAGTAGCAATCATTGATGAAAAAACTTGTAAAGGAAAGTCCACTTATAACCGAGATGCTGAGAAAAGACACCACACGTGTGCTCATGCAGCTAGAGAAAACACAGGGGGGTGTGTGTGAGAAAGGCACCCCCTTTTGGATGTCCTCTTACCCAAAAGAAACAGTGAAAGTATTCAGCGCTGAAAATAACAATATAATATACCTAACATATGTAAGCCAGCACTGAGGATAAATTCAAAAATATTCCCAAAGTACATATAAAGCGAAGAAGTGCGGCACAATAGATTAAACTAAAAACAATAATAATCAATAAACAAAAAATAAAAAATAAGTGTCCAAATGATCAAATTAACAAAAATCCATGTGATAATGAATCAATAAATCCAAACTTCAACGTGAACTCAAGAGGAGTGAAGGTGAAGATAACACCACAAAAACTTCCACCACTGCATGCAAGATGGACTCTCACCTTGATGCTTTGACCTGAAACAGGTCTCAAAGCATATCAACAGTTGTCAAAGTACAGTCAATCCTCGGATGGAACAATGGATCATGGATGGCACCCACATTCAGGGCGCATAGGAACCATCCCAAGTAAGGGAATTTCTCTTCTGTAAGAGGTGTCTCCTGTCCACTGATGGTTTATCACCAATCCTTGTTTCACTCGGCATCCCCCATGCACAGCTCACATCTGCTTCTCTTCTTTCCCCTGTCCACAGGTTACCTCTTCTCTTGTGGCTTTGCCTGTGAGAGACATTGTCTCACAAATGTCTCTCACAGGCATGTCACTGCACAAGGAACTTTGGGCCAGATTCACAAAAGAATTACGCCGGTGTATCTACAGATACACCGGCGTAATTCAAATATTCCGCCGGCGTATCACTGTTTTGTATTCACAAAACAACTTACGGCAGAATTACGCTAGGATCCGACTTGCGTAAGTCACTTACACCGTCGGATCCTAAATACAATAACATGCCGGCCGCTATATGAGGGGTAACCTTA
Source organism: Rana kukunoris (assembly GCA_029574335.1). NCBI lineage: Eukaryota > Metazoa > Chordata > Amphibia > Anura > Ranidae > Rana > Rana kukunoris. The sequence continues at coordinate 405,875,766 of CM056052.1, read as the reverse complement.
CGTCAGTCCGCCGTATGCCATGTTAAGTATGGACGTCGGGACAGCGTCGTGTTTTTCCGTCGTTTATGCCGTTTGCGTAACTCGTCACCTTTACGTTAATTATGTTGCCGCTGTAATCGCTGTATTTGCTGCATATGACGGAGCATGCGCAGTGGTCTACGTTTAAGGCCGGCGCATGCGCAGTTCGTTCGGCGCGGGGACGCGCTTAATTTAAATACGACCTGCCCCCTTTGAATTACGCGGCCTTACGCCGGGCCAGTTACACTACGCCACCGCAAATTATGGAGCAAGTGCTTGGAGAATACGGCACTTGCTCCTGTAAATTGTGGCGGCGTAGTGTGAATAGCTTACGCGACCCAGCCGCAGGATGTACCTGAATCTAGCCCTTTATGTGCAAGATAAAGCCTACTGCTTTAAAGTGACTGTCCCTAAAGCTCGATTCACATCTATGCATGTTGCTTTTGAGCGTTTCTGCTGTGCTTTTTGCGATGCTTACAGCGTTTTTGGACATGCATTATTACTGTGATTTTACTACGATTTTGCGTTTTTTTCCACTGTATCGTTGCTAATGAGGGGGCCTGGCCTTAACAACCGATAAGTCATCAGCTGTCAACGGGCTTTCCACTGAATGTAAAACAAAAAAGAATTGCCGGCAAAAAAATATAGAGAAAAGAAACAGCGTGGGACCCCCACACCAAAAAAAAAAATGGTGTGGGGGTCCCCCCATAATCCATATCAGACCCTTATCCGAGCAGGCAGCCCAGCAGGTCAGGAAAGGGAGGGGATGAGCGAGCGCCCCCCCTTCTGAACCATACCAGGCCGCATATCCTCAACATGGGGGATGGGTGCTTTGGGGCAGGGGGGCTCTGCACCCCCCACCCCAAAGCACCTTGCCCCTAACAAGCCTTGCCCGATGGTTTTCGGGGTCTACGGGCGGGGGCTTATCGGAAGCTGGAAGCCCCCTTTAGCAAGGGGGCCCCCAGATCCTACCCCCCATGTGAATGAGTATGAGGTACATTGTACACCTACCCATTCACCACCAAAAAAAAGTAGTGTAGTGTTAAAACAACAGTAGACAGTTTTTGACAAGTCTTTTATTAATATCTTCATCTTCTTCTCCGGTCTTCCTCCATCTTCTCCCACATTTTCTTCCTTCATTCTTCTCCCCCTGCTTCTTCCTTCCACTCTTCTTCTTTCTCTGGTGTTCTTCTTTCTCTGCTGCTGACGACCCTCCTCCGATGCTGCATCCCACTGATCTGTCGTTGCTGATGTCCTGCATTTCTTAAATAAGTCATCTTCAGGGGGTAAGAAGGAGATGCTCTAGAATGAAATACATCGTATAGGTGAGATTGTTAAAAAACAAACAAGAACACTCTCAACAATGAAACATCTACCATATTGACAATATTGTGAATGATGAATATATTTACCCTTTAACGGATTTAATGTCTAAGGGAAAGGACAAGAGCACTTTCCCATGTGCTGCAACTGTGGACCGACTAGGAACCATGTAACTGCCGCCAGTACACCGCACGACCCCCGTGGAGGCAGGGGGGCCTAGGATGGAAAAGGCTCAACTAAGTGGGCAGACCAAAAGAGGCTCCAAGCCTGTGAGGGGCCGCACTGATACCCCACGCGTGGGGGGCGAGGGGGGATCCGGAGGGAGAGACCCAAAAGACCAAAATGGTGGCCGTCAAAGACTGGAACCGAAAAGTAATAATATAAAGTAAAGAATAGTATGCAAAAATAGTTAGAAAAATGTAATACTGATATATTAATTATAAACTAAAATATATAAAAGAAGTAATTGAAGCCATAATTCAATGCCATAGCAAACAGTAAAAATGAAATTTGCAATGGAAAATATAATTGATGAAGAAATCCTGTAAGGTATGAGTGAATGAATGAATTAATAAATTAATGAATGAAAACTTATATAGCGCGACACATGCGAACTAAATCGCCTCTGGGCGCTTGTTGTTCCTGTCTCCTTTGATATCAAAAGAGATAAGTCTTGATTTTTTTCCTGAATGCTAAGTGGTTCTCCTCCAACCGAATGCTGGTTGGTAAAGCGTTCCATAGTCTGGGACCTTGGACCGCAAATCTTCTTTCTCCTTTGGACTTGTAGTTGGATTTCGGTATCTGGAGTAGATTTTGATTGGTGGATCGCAGAACGCCATTGGGATTATGAGCTTTTATTTTTTCGCAAAGATAATGGGGAGCGTTCCCATGGATACATCTATGCGTTAGACAGATGGCTTTTCAAAGCAATTCTGTCTTTTACTGGCAACCAATGAACGGTTCTCAGTGAAGGTGAGATTGATTCCCAGGGTTTTTTCCCAGTCACAAGTCTGGCGGCCGTATTTTGAATGACTTGCAGACGAGCGATTTGGTACTTTGGGAGTCCGAGGTAAAGGGCATTTGCTTAGTCCAATATTGAGTTTACAATTGCTCCCACCACGACCGCTATGTCTTCTTTGGGAAAAAAAGGAGTAAGTCTGCGTAGTAGGCGCAGCAGATGGTGAGATCTGCTGACTACTGACCTTATTTGTGCGTTCATTGTCATGTAGGAGTCGAAGATGACCCCAAGACTTTTGACTTTGGCGCTAGGGGTGATGGTTTTGCCCAGAATGCGCAGGGGTATCCAAGTTGTTGCAGGTTGATTCAGACGCTTGGCGTGAAACAGGAGAAGTTCTGTTTTCGCTCCGCTGAGTTTAAGATAACTCTTTGTCATCCAGTTCTCTATCAAAGAGAGGCATGTCTCTAGATTGAGGTGGTGATCTTTTTTGTTGCAAATGCGGAAATACAGTTGCGTGTCGTCTGCATATGAGTGGTAAAGCAGTTTTTGTCTGCTGATGATTTAAAAAAGAGGAAGAAGAAACATGTTAAACAGCACCGGCGACAGAGGCGATCCTTGAGGGATTCCGCATGATACTGTGCGCTTCTCAAAAGTGAAAGGTCCTAACTTCACAATTTGCGATCGGTTTTCCAAAAAAGAGGAGAACCAAGATAAATCTCCTTCTGCGACTCTGGCTACTTCAGCTAGCCGAGTCAGTAATAGTTTGTGGTCTACGGTGTCGAAGGCTGCACTTAGGCCCAACAGAACCAGAAGACAAGATTTTCCTTCGTCTGCAGCCTCGAGAGTGTCGTCCCATATTTTGAGCAATGCTGTTTCAGTCCCGTCTCCGGGCTGGAAACCCGATTTAAATGGATCAAGTAGGTTGTGGGTATCTAGATGCTGTTGCAGCTGTTATACCACTACTTTTTCCATTACCTTTGAGAGTACATTTAGGCCTGTTATGGGACGGCGGTGGAGTGGGTCCTTGGGGTCTAGGGTGGGTTACTTCAAGATGGGTTGGATATATAAATACAAAGTAACAACGTAAGGTTGGTACTAAGTTTATATTTGTAAGTGAAGGGATCTAGAGGAGGGTGTGGGGAGATAAATATTACATCTCTTGGAGTTTTAATGATATGTTTAACATTATGGTAGTCACAATGAGAGGGAAATAAAATAATAGTAAATAGCTGTAGACATAATGAAAGCAAGATGTATTGCTGTCATAAATGACCAATAGTCAAAATGATTGATCTGGTATTTACAGAGTCATGGTCCTTTACACAGGGAATTAGGAATAAACATCGATAATGTTGTGTGTAGTGACAGGGTGGTTGGGGGAAGAAAAGGTTTATTAAGGGGGTGGGTGCTAGCCCCATAAGGTACATTCAGATGGATCTACTAGGGGTCCAAAAAGGCCTGCAGATTTAGTTCTGTATTAAGTCCCACAGGTGTTAGGGACTTGAGGTGGTACACCCACCATTTCTCCTTCTGTAGGAGTATACCATCGAAATCACCACGTCTATTTGGTAGCTTGAGTGCGTAGATACCTTTTAACTGTTAGGCCTTTTGAACACCTATTATGATGTTGTGCGAAATGTTTTGCAAGAGGTTTTTCCGGTTCCTTTTTCTTTATCATTAATTTCCCTTAGGTGTTCTCCCAGCCGGACCTTCAATGCACGTTTGGTTTTACCCACATATATTTTTGGGCAGGGGCAAGTAATGATATATATTACGCGTGTTGTTGAGCAATTGATTAGACTTCTTATCTCATACGAGTCATGTCCAAGGGCATCGGTGAAGGTCGAGGTTCTGTCCACGTATTGGAAGACTTGGCATCTATTACATGGAAACATCCCAAGTGTTCTTGGGTAGTTAGATAACCAAGTGGTTTCAGGTTCTTTAGTGTATTCGGACCTTATCAACAAGTCACCGATGCTTTTGGCTCTACGTGCAACCAATTTTGGGGAATCCCCAACTATGTCTGTCAAGACTGGGGCATTACGTAGTATGCCCCAATGTTTTTCAAGAACTTTCCGAACGTTATCACATTGGGACCCGTATGGGGTGATGATTTTAATTGGTTCATTTGACTCTTGAGAGAGTTTATCGACCGTCCTTTTCTTAGTAAGGAGGTCGAGTCGGTCACGAATCGCCACCCTTTTTTTGGCTTTTTTAATTTGGCCATGAGAGTATCCACGTTCTCTGAACCGTGCATACTATTCTTGGCTTTCGCGTTTGTAGTCATCCGGGCTGGAACAATTCCTTTTAATGCGGAGGAATTGGCCAACTGGGATGCCATTCTTTAGCCAATAAGGGTGGTGATTCGTCGCATAAAATTGTTGCCCGCCCTATCCTTGCGAAATGTAAAAGTATATATATATTATACCAGTAGTATATTGTCAGTTTGTCCCTTAATGTCCAGGTCATTGAGTTTCACTAGGACATGTTGTGTGTCCTGGACAAATGACTTGAGATCAGTTACCATCTCCTTAAGCAGTAGGTCGAGGTATTTGCCTATTCGTTCAAGGGGTCCATAACAGGCAGACACAATCGGTCTTCCTGGAGGTTTGTGTACGTTTTTGTGGACTTTAGGGATGATGTAGAACGTGGGTGTGTTGTAATCTTGTATCCTCAAATAGTTGTATTCCCTCATTGTAAGCAGACCTTCATCTTTGGCCATTTTTAGTTTTTGATTCAACAAATTAACGAGTGTGGGAAAGGGGTTGTGATCAAGTTTTTTATAGGCAGAAGGATCATTTAATAAACGCTTAGGCCTCGTACACACGATGAGATATGTCCGCTCAAACTTGTCCGACGGACAGTTTAGAGCGGACATGTCTCATCGGATTTCGGTCCGATGGCGTGTACACACCATCGGATCAAAATCCCCGCCGGCAGACAGCGTGGTGACGCGGCGGTGACGTTGAGGTCGCCACGTCACCGCTACGTCACCACACCAGGAAGTAAACACTTCCGCGTGCATGCGTCGGATCCATTCACAGGATACGACGCATGTGCGGGAAGATATGTCCGCTGGTTTGCCGTACTAACCAGCGGACATATCCGACGGACAGGTTTGTAGCGGACAAATTTCAAAGCATGCTTTGAAATTTGTCCGATGGACAAACCTGTCCGCTAGCCCGTACACACGATCGGATTTGTCTGCTGAAACGGTCCATCGGACCGTTTTTAGCGGACAAATTTGATCGTGTGTACGCGGCCTTAGCCTCACATTCATACTGATCTTGTTTCAAAAGGACAACATTGCCACCCTTGTCGCTATTTTTAATAACTATACTTTTGTTATTTTGAAAATCTTTTAAAGCTCAGAGTTCATCTTTAGTCAGGTTGTCTGTCATTTTATGGGACCAATCAATTTTCTCAAGGTCCATCTGGACCATATCAAGGAATAGATGCAGCCATCGATTTTTTGATATTGGGGCATTTTAAGAGACCTGATTTTGAGATTAGCCCGTCGAATAAGATTTAGAGGTTCTACGTTTGGTGAGTAATTCTCATCCAACAGAGAATTTAATATGTCCAAAATTCGTTGATCATCGGAACTAATTGGTTCCATGGGTCCTGATGTCATATCAGCCCTTGTGTACAATGATCAGAAGAAAACTTTACACAAAAATAGGGTAATGTCTTTGAACACCGTAAATTCATCCATGTTTGATACCGGGGAGAAGGACATACCCTTCTGTAGTAGGCTAAGATGGTTAGAGGTTAAAGCGAGATCGGTCAAATTGATAACTTTCAAGTCACGTGGTTCCTGTACTGGATGTTGTAAAGGGGTACAGGCTACCTTTTCTTGAAGACAAAGAAAAATGGATAGCCGCACTCCAAAACCTGATGGGTGGTCTTTTATTCAATAGACAGCATGTACAAAAATAGGGTCACAGCAGTGGAAACAATGAACAGCCGACGCGTTTCGCACTGGATCAGTGCTTATTCATGGCTGACCTTTTCTTACTCCTGGTGTATGTACGTTCCCGTGTTGTTTTTGAAGGGTGGGGTTTGCGAGTGTTGGATTTTGGGGACAATTTGGTCGTATTTTCCTGTGTTGCCCCCTCTGGATCTAAAAAAAATAACTGATTTTGTGGAACCCTCCTCAGTATCACTATGTGACTTGTTGCGATGCTTTCGTGATTGTGATCGGGGTGGGTAGCCCCTAGATTTACTTAGACCGCGAGGTATAGTGAGATCAAATATCTCGTTCTTTTCAAAGTCTTTCACGTCACGTTTATTTTTTCCCTGTTTTGTGATTTTTAGATTTAATTGGGCCTTTTCAATTTCCTTTTTCAATTGATCATTTTGTTTTGTAAATTCATCCTGATCTTTTAGAACCTCCAATCCCTCTGCGCTTACTTTAATCTCTTGTTGTATGGATAGCAACTGTAATTTCTCCTCCTCGACTATTAGTCCCATCACCGTGAGGCCATGTTCAATACATAATTCCTTCCATTTAGGAAGGAACGTATCTGTGTTTAGATGTTCAGCTGGGATTAGTCTTTCCCTCAACCCTCTCGGGATTATCCGTTGAGAGATGTATGTTTCAAGGGATGTGACGTCCCATTTTCTGTTTAGATGTTTTAATAATAACTTCTTATGTTCCTTAAATTTATTTTGTATTTCTTCATTTAGATCCAAGGTTTGGGGAGTGTCACTATTAAAGGCGGTTTTGATTTCTTGGTCAATCTCTTCACTTAACACAAAGGCCATCCCCAATAGGGGGGGAAAAAGAAAAAGTTTCATTAAAAATGTGCGCGGTATTTGTTTGTGGACTTGCTAGAAATGACCATAAAGATCAAAAACGATAATATTTTAATCAATGGGTAAAAGAGACAAAGGTATGCGCAAGTTTCCACTATTGTACAGGCGATGAGTGTCACCTCCCCGTACTAGATCATGTGCCTGATTAGGCAATGTTGCTGTAACCATTGATATAATGCAAAAAAAGGGGGGAAAGGACGGGGGGGAGATGGGGTAATCGGCCAACAGGGGGCCTAAAGGGGTTACTTTGAGCAGCAAAAAGTGATGATCTGTAAATGGTTATGATACAAAATTCAGTTTTTTAATAGTTATCAAAATTTAAAATATGAAGCACAACTATATTGGAACTACATAGACAATTGATAGCCATACAATTGTTGGCCATCATATGTGCAAAAAAGAAAACAACATTTAGACAGAACAAAGACACACACAATATGGCAGTAACACATGTCATTCGGACACTGGATTGGCTGTACTTACTAATCAACAGACAGTGGAGTGACCTGTTTAATATACCCCAGCCATCGAGGTGGTAACGTATTCTTTTCACTAATATTATACACATGAATAACATGCAATGATTTCTACTGCTGCATCAGTATGAACCGAAAAAACTTTTGATCTTTGTTGTTTACATGGCGTCTAGTATGTGCTAAATAATTTTAATCCAAAGACATGCTGGTAGGTAAATGGGATCGTCCAAAAAAAAATTGACCCAGTATGACTGTGTGTCCATAGCGTGTCAAGATCCTACGGGGTAAAAATGACCGCACCAGCCAAGCAGACATTGGCTGAAAAAAGCGCCCAGAGGCGATTCAGTTCGCATGCGTTGCGCTATACAAGTCATTCATTCATTCATCTCACGAATAAGGGCACGGTGGACTTCAGTTCCGTCACCAAATCCATTCATTATATTTGAGTGACCTCTATACTAACAACTGCTAACAGACTGAATCAAGATACCTGCAAAACCAAATATCTTAGGGGCTTTCAAAAGACAGCTATTTATAGCCCAATTTTTGTTTATGTTTGACAATCGATACCACTAATATGTTATCTAGTTATCTGCCGTTAGTACCAAGATTGATATAGTTTCTGGTTCATGAATTGTTAAATCAATTACGTTATCAAGTAACCTTCCTCCCCTCTCCTCCCCAACATACATCCAGCTAGTTTCCAGCCTTCACACACTGCTTACACTCTTTTGGTAATTTGCGGACCTTCTGGGAAGGGATATTCATTATATCCCATCCGCTCCAATTAAGAATTATTTCCGCATTTAAATTTATCTACACATTATTATGAGTGTATGAAACAGTGTAGGCTGAACACTAAGGTGTCTGGACCACGCTTATAATCTGTGTTTGTGTGTGTCTTTGTTCTGTCTAAATGTTGTTTTCTTGTTTGCACATATGATGGCCAACAATTGTATGGCTATCAATTGTCTATGTAGTTCCAATATAGTTGTGCTTCATATTTAAAATTTTGATACCTATTAATAAACTGAATTTTGTATCATAACCATTTACAGATCATCACTTTTTGCTGCTCAAAGTAACCACTTTAGGCCCCCTGTTGGCCGATTACCCCATCTCCCCCCGTCCTTTCCCCTCTTTTTTTTGCATTATATCAACGGTTACAGCAACATTGCCTAATCAGGCACATGATCTAGTACGGGAGGTGACACTCATCGCCTGTACAATAGTGGATACTTGCGCATCCCTTTGTCCCCTTTACCCATTGATTAAAATATTATCGTTTTTGATCTTTATGGTCATTTCTAGCAAGTCCACAAACAAATACCACACACATTTTTAACAAAACTTTTTCTTTTTCCCCCCCCTATTGGGGATGGCCTTTGTGTTAAGTTAATAGATTGGACAAGAAATCAAAACCGCCTTTAATAGTGACACTCCCCAAACCTTGGATCTAGATGAGGAAATAAAAAATAAATTTAAGGAACATAAGAAGTTATTATTAAAACATCTAAACAGAAAATGGGACGTCACATCACTTGAAACATACATTTCTCAACGGATAATCCCGAGAGGGTTGAGGGAAAGACTAATCCCAGCTGAACATCTACAAACAGATACATTCCTTCCTAAATGGAAGGAATTATGTATTGAACATGGCCTCACGGTGATGGGACTAATAGTCGAGGAGGAGAAATTACAGTTGCTATCCATACAACAAGAGATTAAAGTAAGCGCAGAGGGATTGGAGGTTCTAAAAGATCAGGATGAATTTACAAAACAATTGAAAAAGGAACATGAAAAGGCCCAATTAAATCTAAAAATATAAACGTGACGTGACAGACTTTGAAAAGAACGAGATATTTGATCTCACTATACCTCGCGGTCAAAGTAAATCTAGGGGCTACCCACCCCGATCACAATCGCGAAAGCGTCGCAACAAGTCATAGTCATACTGAGGAGGGTTCCACAAAATCAGTTAATTTTTTAGATCCAGAGGGGGCAACACAGGAAAATACGACCAAATTGTCCCCAAAATCCAACACTCGCAAACCCCAACCTCCAAAAACAACACAGGAACGTACATACACCAGGAGTCAGAAAAGGTAGCCTGTACCCCTTTACAACATGCAGTACAGGAACCATGTGACTTGAAAGTTATCAATTTGACCGATCTCACTTTAACCTCTAACCATCTTAGCCTACTACAGAAGGGTATGTCCTTCTCCCCGGTAACAAACATGGATGAATTTACGGTGTTCAAAGAGATTACCCTATTTTTGTGTAAAGTTTTCTTCCGATCATTGTACACAAGGGCTGATATGACATCAGGACCCATGGAACCAATTAGTTCCGATGATCAACGAATTTTGGACATCTTAATTTCTCTGTTGGATGAGAATTACTCACCATACGTAGAACCTCTAATCTCAAAATCAGGTCTCTTAAAATGCCCCCAATATCAAAAAATTGATGGCTGCATCTATTCCCTGATGTGGTCCAGACGGACCTTGAGAAAATTGATTGGTCCCATAAAATGACAGACAACCTGACTAAAGATGAACGCCAAGCTTTAAAAGATTTACAAAATAACAAAAGTATAGTTATTAAAAATAGCGACAAGGGTGGCAATGTTGTCCTTTTGAAACAAGATCAGTATTAACATGAGGCTAAGCGTTTATTAAATGATCCTTCTACCTATAAAAAACTTGATCACAACCCCTTTCCCACACTCATTAATTTGTTAAATCAAAAACTAAAAATGGCCAAAGATGAAGGTCTGCTTACGATGAGGGAATACAACTATTTGGGGATACAAGATTACAACACACCCACGTTCTACATCATCCCTAAAGTCCACAAAAACTTACACGAACCTCTAGGAAGACCGATTGTGTCTGCCTGTTATGGACCCCTTGAACGAATAGGCAAATACCTCGACCTACTGCTTAAGGAGATGGTAACTGATCTCAAGTCATTTGTCCAGGACACACAACATGTCCTAGCGAAACTCAATGACCTTGACATTAAGGGACAAACTGACAATATACTACTGGTGGGCATCGATGTGGAGTCCTTATACATGTCGATACCACATCCAGTGGGTATTGAAGCAGTGGAAAAATTTATTGAACTAACGTACCCGGCATCAGGACCCCAAAATTAGTTCTTAGTGGAGATACTGCATTTTGCATTACATAACAACTTTTTCCAATTTATGAGTACCTATTATAACAAAATAAGGGGCACCTCAATGGGGGCAGCCTGGGCACCAGCTTATGCCTGCCTCAACCTTGGCCTTTATGGGATAACATTCGGAAAGTTCTTGAAAAACATTGGGGCATACTATAGTACGTAATGCCCCAGTCTTGACAGACATAGTTGGGGATTCACCAAAATTGGTTGCACGTAGAGCCAAAAGCATCGGTGACTTGTTGATAAGGTCCGAATACACTAAAGAACCTGAAACCGCTTGGTTATCTAACTACCCAAGAACACTTGGGATGTTTCCATGTAATAGATGCCAAGTCTGCCAATACATGGACAGAACCTCGACCTTCACCGATGCCCTTGGACATGACTCGTATGAGATAAGAAGTCTAATCAATTGCTCGACAACATGCGTAATATATATCATTACTTGCCCCTGCCCAAAAATATATGTGGGTAAAACCAAACGTGCATTGAAGGTCCGGCTGGGAGAACACCTAAGGGAAATTAATGATAAAGAAAAGGAACTGGAAAAACCTCTTGCAAAACATTTCGCACAACATCATAATAGGTGTTCAAAAGGCCTAAGGCGGCGTACACACGAGGGGATATGTCCGCTGAAACCGGTCGGATGGACCGTTTCAGCAGACATCTCCGCTCGTGTGTACGGGCTAGCGGACAGATTTCTCCACCCGACAGATTTCAAAGCAAGCTTTGAAATCTGTCCGCTGCAAACCTGTCCGTCGGATATGTCCGCTGGTTAGTACACCAAACCATCGGACCAAAATCGCGCGCATGCTCAGACAAAAGGAGGGGACGGGAGCGCTCGTTCAGGTAAACCTCGTGTTTGTTTGTGAGTTGGCACATTCGTCATTGTAACTATCTATATTGTATCGTTTATTGCCTTTCTTCGTTCTCTTGCTATAATCAAGCTGTTCTATTGCTGATGCCATTTATATAGACTGAGTTGTCCCAATCTAGCAAAGTTTGATTGTAGTATATCGCGTTGTCTTTTTGTAATTATTTTTTTGCTGCATCTCCTAATTGTTTTGAGCTTTCCTCCACATGACTATAATTATTTATTGGATCTATTTTTTAAATGCATTTTTTTGTTTTTTTTGTACCTTTTTTTTCAATGTTTTTATTTATTTTTTTAGAACATTTTTTTCAATGCATTTTTTTGGATATTTTGTACCTTTTTTTCAATGCTTTTTTATTTTATTTTTTTTGATCATTTTTTTCAATGCATTTTTTTGGATATTTTGTACCTTTTTTTCAATGCTTTTTTATTTTATTTTTTTTGATCATTTTTTTCAATGCATTTTTTTGGATTTGTTGTACCTTTTTTTCAATGCTTTTTATTTTTTTATTTTTTTATCTTTTTTTTCAATGCATTTTTTTGGATTTTTTTGTACCTTTTTTTCAATGCATTTTTTTGTTTTTTTTGTTGCTTTTTTTTCCATGGGTTACCAAGTTGTCACTCCAAACCTACCCCCCCACCCAGAAGTTTGTGTCCTTCCAAAATTCCACCTTGTAGTTTTAGTAGGTTTGGGGCATAATCACCACAGTAGAAAACACAATAGACAAGGTTTTAACGTAAATACAAAAAGCCATTTATTTTGGCAAGAAAATAAATTAAAATAAACATGATCTGCACCACTTGAACAGATAGCAACCTACATGCAGACTTGTGCATTCCACAAAACATGATGAAGGATAAAATGACCAATCTCAGGAGACACAAAACAAATCAAATCTGATTCAGCAGCAAATGAGCAAAGAAACCCAAGCTGTGGTACTCCAACAAGCTCACATTTTAGAATAATGAACTGGAAGGCAGGTAATCACCTTCTCTTCTTACTTCCAGCCTTCTTTCCTGGCTGCCTTGCAGCGTAACGTCCACGGGCCCATCCATGGCCCCTTGCAGGTGCTGATGATGTGGCAGCAGGAGGCAAAAGATGGGAAGCAGGCTGGGCTGGGTCACTGAGGTCTGTGTCCCGGGTCAGCATGCCCCTGTGCATCCAAAAGATGACCTTATTGATTAAGTCCTTAGCCAGGTCCCTTTGATCCTCCTCCGCTCGGCTCAGTTCATGAGCCACAGAGGCACTGAAGGCTTCTGTGGGGTTGAGGGGGGCCCGCATTATTTCAGCAGCCTCCCTCATCATTTTGAGGCTCTCCTCCTCCATCTGCCTCATCCGCCTCTTTTGGCCTGGTCGCCTCATCTGGAGGGGAGGGACCTGGCTTATGGTGCTGAGCCTGGGGACATGCTGACTTCCACTCGGCCCAGCCTCCTCCTGGCTGCCACTCACCCCTTCCCCCTGGCTGACATGGTCCTGAGGAGCTGCCACCTCCTGGCTGGTCTCTTCCTGTATCAAAAAAAGGGACATGTTGTAATATTTAGCTCAATCAAGCACACACACACATTATTTGGCTCTAGACTCTTTTTGTTTTCTTAATTTAAATAGACCTGCCTGTCCTTCAGACCCCTCAGTTGGCATCCCTGAGATCCCTAGTTTTTTGCACACGCCTTTTTTTGTTGGTCCAAACGTTACAATTTTAACAATACTAACTCAAGAATCAAACCCAAATTAGAAGCAAATAAATATTTAGGAAACTACTATACCTCACTGAAGATCGCCAGATCTGGGTCCATGTCAGCCAGGCCCTCCTCTGGCTCTGCAGGGGCGTGGGGATCCTGGGAAGTTCCGCTGCAAGGAAGCGTGGGAGGAAGGCTGGAAGGAAGATTGGAAAGTGATGGCCGGCCCTCCAGTTCATCATCCAAAAATGCAAGCTCGCGGAAGTACCACAGCCTGGGCTCCTTTTGCGCATCTGCTGCTGATCCAGATCGTTTGGTTTTAACCTCTTTATATACCTTACGATAGGTGCTCCTGAGATTGCTCATTTTATCCTTCACCATGTTTGCTGTGCAGGATGGAACCCACGTCTGCATGTAGGTTGCTATCTCTTGTAGAGTGTCTGCTCGGAGATTTTTGTTTGGGTAGCCTGGGTGCCTGGTATCCCATAGATTAGGCTTTTCGCGATAACATTCGATTAATTTAAGAGTGTTGTCTTGGATAGCCAACTGGTCCATCTCTCTGTTTTTTTTATATGTTCAGATTAATGCTCTAGAATATACAAATAAAAATTAATTAAAACCCACAAGAAAAATGGCTCAGCTTTATCATTTTCTGAATATGTATGTGTACAATCATTGTGGAACTAGTATACAAACACATTGGGGGTTATTTACTAAAGAAAAAATCACTTTAGCACTGCAAAAGCACTTGAAAGTACACTGCCTGAAAGTGCACTTGGAAATGCAATCGCTGTAGCCCCGAAGGGGACATGCAAGAAAAAATATATATTCAATTTTAGCCTCCACCTGATTGGTTGATAAAATAAGCAGAGCTTCCCTTCATTTCAGATCTTCCCCTCCACATCTATGGAGAATGCCCTTCCAAGTGCACTTGCAGTGCAAACTGGATTTCCCTTTAGTAAATAACCCCCAATGTGTCCTGCTGATACAATGCTGGCCAGCTCCACTCCATTGTTGTGCAATTCATTTTTGTAACATGCAGACCCTTTGGTAACATGAAAATAAATACATGCCATCTCTTTAATCATCCACAATTTTTTTCTTTTTCCAAAAATGAAGCCACTAGTTATTGTGTAGATATCATGCACCTCACACAGCATTGAGGAGCTAATACACAACCTAATTACCTCTGTCAAAACAATACAGAACAATACATGCATGATGTGAATCCACAAGACAAAAATAAAGAGGTAGAGCATTGTCATATATATATGTAGTGATGTGTTCAATCATTTTTGTCCAAAACTTGCATTGGTGGCCCCAAGCTACCTAAATAGCGCAAACGCTCCTAACAACATTCCAAACCCCCACCCCCACATGGGGTTTCAAAGTTGAGACGCCTCTGCTGATCCCATGTTGTAATTTACCTTCGTGTCTGTAGCTCCTCGCGTACGCTCGAGTAATCTCCGCGTAACCGACGTAATCACGTCGATCTCCTTATATAGGCCGCGCAAAGCTATACCGCCGCCCTCTTCGTTCGCAATGTCTCCGCCCGTTTTTAACCCCCCCATTTCAACATCCAGGGCCTCATATTGCAAGTTAACGGCATATGTGTATGTCATCGTTTTAACGCGCGCGCGTAAGCTCCGCGTAAACACGATGTATTCATCCGCGCATGCGTGAAACGCCGCCTTCGTCCACGCCCATGACGGAACTTTTCCTCTTTTCCACGCCCCTTATCAGTGTGAAACGAAAAGATGGCCATGTCCCACGAGCGAGCATTACCCGCTCATGAGGATCAGGAAGGGACACAACCAGGAACGTCACGCTCAAGGAGCAAACGGTACAAGGCCACAAATATGAGTTTGGAGGAGATGGTGGAGATGGTACACATCCTGCGCAGGAAGGATTATGATGGGGATTATGGCCCATACAGCACCCCGAACCGCCGTAAGGCCAAAATTATGGACAAGGTGGCGAAGAGGCTTACTGAGATCTTTGGGGTGAGCAGGTCCAAAGAGCAGCTACGCAAGCGCTGGTCCGATTTGAAGTTGCGTGAGCCACACCAGTTTCGGAAGATAAAGAAAATCCTGGATAAAAGTAGGTATTATTTTTGTGGGGGGGGGGGTGTGGTGGTTGCAATTGTGTGATATCATTGTTTGATATGTATATTTATGCATGTGCCTTGTTGGAATGGTTGTACTTTGGAAGAATTATTTTTGGATATTTCCTGTAATATGAAAAAAAAACACACACACACACCAAATAAGAAGTTATGCACGATCGTTCTTTAGAAACATCGTTCAATCACCTCGTTTCATCCACATACTATGTCCTAAGGAACAGCACACCAGGACATGGCTATTTGGCATTTATAGAGAAAAGTTATTACACATTTTGGATAAAATTATGTAGATTTCCTAACTGATTTGAATGTGAAAAGACAAACAGGATTCATTCACATTCACACAGTGATAATAAGCAGCTGGATTCACATCTGGACTCAAGAGCACCTGTGTCTCCCCCATAATGAGATTCATTTTTAACAGTCTGTGACACCTAATTTTTAGGGAGGGGCATCCATGCAGGGGCAGACTGACCACTGAGGAAATCGGACACTGCCCGAGGGCCCCATGCCCCTAGGGGGCCCCATCAGAGATGCCAGGCTCATTTCAACCAGGGACAGTATGTAAAAATCTGCTAATTTAGCTCATCTGTCCCTGATATGTCCAAAGCCTACATGCTTTTGATGTGAAACTACTGACTGAGATTGTAGCTGCCCCGCCTCTATACTGCCACTGGCTTAGTGGGCATTTGTAAGCCTGGGGGCCCTAATATTCTATTGCCCGGGGGACCCATGAGTTGTCAGTCCGGCCTGCTTCCATGTGTGTCCCTTCGCTAAAAAGGGTCATTATCACAGCTTGGGAGAAGTCATTAGAAAAACAAAGGTTAAGGTTTGGTGGCGGAAGACAATAATCCAAAGTTTATAACACACTTTGACACAATGATTATGATTTATTAATGCCCTCCTCAAATATCTGTGTGCTGATAAGTATACCTTTTGTTTTCTGATATTTTCTAGGGAAAGAACAGGACAGAAATTGGAGGACGCAAGGAGGCCCAAACTCTCTCATAAGAAAAAATCTAGCCATGTGGAGGAGGAGGACCAGGTAGAAGAAGGAGTGGTGGAAGGGAGAGATGAGGAAGACGCAAAATGTGGAAGGAGTATTTAGTGAAGAAGGAAGGAGTTGGTGAAGAAGAAGGAGTTGGTGAAGAAGAAGGAGTTGGTGAAGAAGAAGGAGTTGGTGAAGAAGAAGGAGTTGGTGAAGAAGGAAGGAGTAGTTATTGAAGGAGTTGTGTAGAAGAAGGGGAGGAGTTATTGAAGAAGGAGGAGTTATTGAAGAAGGAGGAGTTATTGAAGAAGGATTAATTGTGGAAGAAGGCGAAGTTGTGGATGATGGAGAGGTGGAGATTAGTAGCACAACAGGTCAGTGTCACCGCAGCTTCACACAGGGAGAAAGAGATGTAGATAGGCCTGCACATTACTAATGTATTTTTATTTTATTTTTTTATAGGGGATGAAGATGCTGCAAGCACATCCAGTAGTCCACCTTTTTCACGTGCAAGTGCACAAATTGTCATCCAACAAATTATGGAGTGTAGCACAGAGATGGATAATATGAGGCAAACAATGGTTGTAATTGAACAAAATTACAAAAATATTATTGATATGATGGGCCGTATCAAAGACTAAATCCCCTGCCCGGCCCCCCCCCCCCCCCCCATCACCCATCCGTCTTGCAAACAAAAAAAATGTTTAGAAAAATAAAAAAGATGCACACACAGTGTGTCCACATGTGCTATCTGCCAATGCCATCACAGGTTATGGATTGTCTTTGCTTTGTGGGTACACCCCCTTCCTCCCTTCTCAAGCAGGTAAGAGGGAAGGGTTTGCACCCACAAAACACATGCATTGATCACCCATGATGCCAGATAGCACATGTGGACATTTGATATAATCCTCATTTTTGGGCCCTCTCACTCACACACAAGAATGTGTGCATCTTCCAAGTTTGTTGTGTTCCGGGTGACATTGGGAGACTGTTGTAGTAATGACCTTGTTGTACTTAGTATTTTTAGTGGTTTTGAAAAATATTTTATATTTTTTTTAAAAAAATGTTTGGTATAATCCATATTTTTTCAGTAAAAAAAAAAAAAAAAAAAATGTTTTTACTCCAAAAATGTTACATGGTGGCAAACCCAAAAATTGTTGATAAAAAATTTTGTACGCTAACATGAGTGGCTTGTTGTTTATATATGCTCAATACCCAGTTTGTAGATGAGTGACTTGTAAAACTACAGCCATAAACCCGGTTTTAAGTACACACTAGCGTTTAGTTTCTTACCGCTGCAAATCACAATATCAGCCTCACTTCTGCGTAAAAAACAATATTCTTCCAACACCAGCTTGTTCAGTTAAGCCAGATTTTATAAATGCTGGTATCTCATTGGTTTGTGTGCAGAAGTGACCCTTCTATTGTGGACTTAAAAGTGGGGTATGCCTGTAATGTCCAATTGTGGTTATTTACTAAAACATGACAACTACATTTGGCACTAGAAGTGCACTAGTTTCAGAACCAAGAAGACAGAGATAAATAGAAAAAGCAATAATGACAAACAACTGTATATAGAGTCCAATGGTCAAATTATTTATTATATTTTGTAATATTTCTTTCTTTTGGGGGCCGAATTAGAAAGAAATATGATCTGGGCATAGCTATGGCCCCCCGGCCATGAAGTACTCAACATTATTTGTCGTACCTCACGAGCAGATTGGGTGGCCGAGCCAGCGCGACCAGTGTCCAGCCCAGGAAGGGTATCTGAGGGTAGTCCTGCCTCAGCACCGATGTTGGCTAGGTACGTCTGGGAATGCCTGCGTAAAAATTATGCAATATGCAACAGGCAAAAACACAATTGGTTCAATTTATATTCCGCCATATTTATCGCTGTCAGGAACAGGCGGAACCGGCTGGCGAGTATCCCAAAGGCATTCTCGACTACCCTCCGGGCCCTGGCTAGCCTAAAATTGAACACCCTCCTCTCCGGGGTAAGAGTCCTCTGGGGAAAGGCCGCATGAGGTGAGGTCCAAGCCCGAAAAGCTTCGTCCGCTAAAAAAACAAACGGAAGTCCTTCCACATTGTCTTCATCCGGTGGCAGTTCAAGACCACCAGTTTGTAGACGGTTGTAAAATTCAGTCCGCGCGAACATCCCCCATCAGACAGCCGGCCGTTCTTCCCCACGTCCACATACAAAAAAATCGTACTGTGCCGACACCACCGCCATCAACACGATACTATGAAAACCTTTGTAGTTAAAATAGTAGGACCCCCGAACGGGGTGGTGGCACTATGCGGACGTATTTCCCATCTATTGCTCCTCCGCAGTTCGGAAATCACAACGCAGGGCAAAATTGGGAAGCCACAGTCTGCCATTCCTGTGGCGTGGAGGGAAACTGTGGGGACCAAAAAAAATATACATAAATATGTACTTAGGCACATAAACATTGCAAACACAATACAAAAACCATACTTGTGCACCATCACACAGTTATTAACAATTTTATCTTATTATTGGGGTGGAGTTGTGCCACTAAAAAATTCCACTTATATCACACTCCCCACCCCTCTGATGGGGCAACTTTTTAGGGGGGGGTTGGGTTTGAACTTACAATGCAGCAAAGAAAAATATGCCACACACACCAAAAAAAAAAAGGCTAGGTGTGTTTGTCCCTAGGATAGCATGCTGGACAGGTTAATAGTCATGCAAGGAAAAAATATGTAGGTAGGCCAACAAAAAGAACATGGAAAGCTTAACAACATGCATGCATGGGGAGAAAAGGCAACATTCAACACTCAGCATGGAAAAAGCATGGTCATTATAGGGAACAAATGCCAAACAAAAAAAAAAAAAAAACTTTTATAAAGACAGAGAATGTGAGCTTCAGAAAAGAGGAAACTTACCTTCAGATACTCCTCCTGCATGACTTGTATGACAGCAGAACACGTCTCGGTATGATGATCCCAAGCGCCTGGGGAGAGATGCCTGTTGAGAACTTGAGGTCCTGCAGGCTCCTCCCAGTCGCCAGGTACCGCAACGTGGCAATAAGCCTCTGCTCGGCCGTGATCGCTTGGCGCATCACAGTGTCCTGCCTCGTGATATAGGGGGACAGAAGATCCAGCAGACGGTTGAAAACGGGGTCCGTCATACGGAGAAAGTTCCTGAAGTCATCAGGATTATTCTCCTGGATTTCCCTAAGCAGAGGCATATGAGAGAATCGGTCACGCTGGCGCAACCAATTCTTGGCCCAGGAACTCCTCCTCCCCCTGTTCCTGGCCAAAGGTCTGGAATAATTATAACATCCAGAAGCAAGCCCATATCCAGCACGAACTCTAGCAAAGTTACGCTGCTGCTCCAAAATGGCTTCAAACCGGCCGGCTGGTCAGTCAAGAACACACTCACAGAAAGCACCCCTAATCCAGCAAGACCTGCAAAATACGCTCGACAAACAGATACCCGCGGACAGAACGCCACTGCAAAGCAGAGAAAATAAGAAACGACCTGACAGCCAGCACTGACTGCCAAATACGCTCACCCACAAAGCACACACTG